>CM028138.1:485715000-486315000 GCA_016271365.2 Neoceratodus forsteri | reverse complement strand
AGCTTGATTAAAATGAATTAATAAAACATTTAGTTTAGTTTATTCTGTGACCGCCAAAATGATGCTTAAGTATCATATGGTTGCTAGGTTTTAAGTGCCTGCCCCATACAATTGCATGGAAAGACCACTATTATACAGAAGCATTGACTGTGACGATAGCCATCTGCTTGTTATTATTTGTATTATATTTTTGATAAATATATGTTCAGACTTCTGCTTAGAAACTAATAGATTTCTTTGACTGGGTGACCAAAGTAGTAGACCAGGGAGGGGCTGTGGACATGGCCTACCTAAATTTTAGCAAGGCATTTGATACAGTCCCACACAAAAGATTAATACACAAGTTAGTCAGCCTTGGAGGGTCCCAAGGTGGTAGCCTGAATAAAAATTGGCTAGACAACAGGACGTAAAGGGTAGTAGTAAACGGAGTCCACAGTGAAGAAAGGAGGGTTACTAGCGGGCACTGCAGGGTTCAGTACTGGGACCGGTCCTTTTTTTTTTTACTTTCTTTCTTTTCCTCCTTCCTTACTTCCAGAGCCCCTCCTTCCATCCGCTCATGTCTCCCTTGCCCACCTTGGGGATCTGTCCTCAGAGTGCCCATCCTCCTCTCCTTGCACAGTGGAGTCTGTCCTGTAGGTGGTCCAGGTGGACTTAGGGGCCTTCATCTAGGGCTGCCGGAGGATTTTCCATTTTCACCCTTACGCTCCCTACCCTCTGGGACGCCGAACGCTTGGGACGTGACGTCCTGAGTGCTTGGCGTGCTGACACACGCCAGAGCACTCATGCATCAGCGACATCCCCTCCCCACTCCGCTAGGACGGAGCCGCCCATCCTCTTCATTGTCGTGCTTCCACCGGCCATGAGGGTGATGTAGAATGCAGAAGTGTTCTTAGGTTCCCACCTCTGAGGGAGGAGAGCATCTGCTGGACGCACGATATCCTCCCTCCCCAGCACACCCCTCGCCACCCGAGTCCATTCCCAACCCAGGTCGCCGTGTGCAGCACGAGGTGTGGCGCCCGCCTCAGCCCTCAGCGCCACTGGCCGGCCAGGACCGATCCTTTTAATGTCTTTATAAGTGACATTACAGAGGAACTGGAAGGAAAAGTATGTTTCTTTGCAGACGACACAAATATCTGCAACAGGGTTGATACACAAGATGGAGTGGAAAGGATGAGAGGGACTTGGCAAGGTTGGAGGAATAGTTAAATGTATGGTGGTTCAGATTCAATGTAAAGAAGTGCAAGGTAATGCACATGGGAAACAAAACCCAGGGAAGAGTACACAATGGGGGTGAGATACTGATGACGGTAAAATTGAAAAGGACCTGCAGGTAATTATATCAGATGACCTAAAGGTGGGCAAGCAATGATAAGGCAGTAAGGAAGGCTGGGGGGATACTGGGATGCATAGGGAGAGGCATCAATAGTAGAAAACAAGAAGTTGTTATCCCTCTGTACAGACAGTTGGTGAGACCCCATCTGAGTACTTGTGTGCAGTTCTGGAGACACCATCTCCACAAAGACGTAGACAGAGTGGAGGCTGTCCAGAGGAGGGTAACCAAATGGTGCAGGGTCTGCACCAGAAGACATAACAAGAAAGACTAAAGAAGTTTAATATGTATACCCTTGGGAAAGAAGGGAGAGGGGACATGATAGAAACTTTCAAGTACCTCAAGGAATCTGCAAAGTCCAAGAGGGTAGCATCTTTCAGAAAAGAAATGTGCAAAAACAAGGGGCACAATTTGAAGATAGAGGGAGACGGCCAGAGGTAATGTGGAGAAGTATTTTTCATGGAAAGGGTTGTGGATGCATGGAACAGCCTCCCTGAGGAGGTTGTGGAGTCAAGAACAGTGGGGAATCTAAGAATGCATGGGACAGACATAAGGCAGTCCTAGTGGGGGTAGGAGGAAGTAAGCTTTGGTTAACTAGGATCTGCAGCTTATCTGTTAGGTAGGAAAATGGGCAGACTAGGTGGGCCAACAGTCCTTATCTGCCATCAAATTCTATGTTTCTATGTTCTATGTTTCTAAACACAGGCCAAGCAGCAAAGCCACATGGGATTTTTGAACAGAGAAAAAGAGGGGATCTGCATCCTCCTGACCCAGTGGAAAATTTAATTAAGAGCTTTCTTTAGATACCAGGTTGTTACAGATTGTAAAACCAGCATTTACTTTGAATCTAGGAAACTGGCTACAATAGATTGCATTTTATGACCTATCAGAGTAAAGCAACTTGATGGATACTTGTGAAAATCCTCACACAGATAGGAGAAATAGCTTTCAGGATGTTCCTCTGAAGATCAGAAGGGGTAATTCTGACCTGTCATAATTCTTGCTCTGTCAGGCTCACTAATTAAAAAAAAGTATTTATATTTTTAAGTGAGATGTTTAGCAATGTGAAGATGGCTGTGACTAACTGAGTATGCAGGAATAAGAGTGACCTCACAGTCAGCATTGCCACAGAGATGTGACCTCACAAGCTGGGTGGAACCCTTTCCTCTCATGAAATTGTCAAGCTGCAGAGGGAACAAGGCATACTTGTGTTGGGACGCTCAAGGACTTTTTACTTGGACTCTGAAGAAGCACTTCTACCAAAGATAGGTAATTTCAGCACCACTATTTACTAATTGAAACTGGGGTAGGATCAGTTACTCAGTAAAAGGTGATTTGTTTATACTTATCTTTTTGACTGTACCATTAATGTTATATATTCTGTGGTTTGTATTTTATTTACTATTTTTAATTCTAGTAAACTCTGTTTTTTGAAATCCTGCCTCAGCTATTTTCTCATTTTGAGTGTGAATACTGGAACAGTGTTGATAATTCTGACAGAACTGTTAAGCGCTTACAGTGTGTTACCATATGCAGCAAGATAAGAAAATACCAAGGTCTCAACTGAGTCAGAAGAGGGCTTGTGAACCAGGTGGTGTGCCTGCTGGGTTAAGTATTGCACTCACATTCCTCGAAGAGGTGTGATATTTGTACCTGTTACCTGGGCATGCTAGTGAAAAGGATCATATTTGACCCCAGGACTCGAGACTGGTAATGATCGGACCCAAAACAGACAGGAGGGTTACCCTGTTTGTCTCCTGTTCACATATTGCACTTTGAGGTTGGGCACTGTGGGAGCAAAGGATTGACCCCCAGAGTGTGTTTGTGACATTGACCACTAAACATTTTGGTCAGGAAATAGGTTACATAGTAACAAGTAAGTTAAGGTTGGTAGGGACTGTAGGTCCATCATGTCCCCCACACACACACACACTTCAGAAGCAGGAATGAAATCAATGTGCTGTGGAAACATGTAGCAATTGATAGGATTAACTACCCACTTGACTATCCAGGGTACCTGGTGATTCCCTGTAAGCAGACATTTGTTCATGAAGAAGATTTTTACATTGTATTCTTATGCCAGCTCCTCCCTGTAGCAAGGTTTTCCCATGAGAGCTGCACAAGCATTCTGAGCCCCTCCTCCAGCCATTTCTGCATCAACTGTGAGAAAACAGACTGGAAAGAATCCCAAAACGAGACTGACCTCAATATGTCTGTTCTTCAGTGGGTGCTTGCAAGCAACAAAGAACATTAGTGTTTCAAGAAATGGCTGATAACTGGAGCACAGTCTGATACAGATGTTTAAAACCAGGCACAGCTGTTTTGAAGTTGTGGGGGTGCGCACTGCAGACTGATATATCAAGCAGTACATAAAAACACAGCGCTACAGAGTGGCAAGTTAAAGTGCTACGTGCACACATACATATCTATATATCTATGCATTACATACATTTAGCAGGTATAAACCAAGGGCTAACCCTGGTTCTTTGTGGTTCTCTGTCACTTCCTTGGGGGAGGTGGAACCAGCTATTGGAATCAGCAGTTTCATACTGAGAGTTCACATGGAAAAATGTGACTGTAACATCACTTTGCTATTTCATCAAAAGAGCCAGTGTCCTGCCTAAAACAAATACTAGTTTTACAAGCAACCAACTATTATATTTTATTTTTAAGATACTTTTCTTTTCTCTTTGGTTAATTTGAGGATTTTTGGTATGTGTGATGTGTGGAACAGTGTTTTGCCTGGCAGCTGACATAGCTAGCTCTGTTCCTCCCATTACATCGTCAGTATGGTGACACCACTGACTGTTATATCACAGCTGCTCAGGATAAGCCACTCAGTATCTGCCAGGTCAGTCACTGGTGATGTCACTATCAGTTGGGTCTCAGTGCTGATGATGTAGTGGCAGAATAGAATCTGATGTGTCAGCAGCCAGGCAGAATGCTAATCCACATCCAGCATAATAATATCACATATAAGACTTTCAAATGGGGAAAAAGAAATACTTCAGAAAAAAGTTAGAACTACTTCAATTTGTAACATTTTCCTGTCTACTATTTTTTGTTGTACTAGCTCTTTAACATTGGTATAACTAGAGTAACAGTATCATAATCAATCAATCAATCAGTCAATATCTTTATTTTGTCAGGCGGAACATCATTTACAAGATGGACCTGGAGCAGAACACTTGCCAACAGGGTTTAGAAAATAACAAGTTGTAGTACATGTACAATAACAAATACAAATATCATAAAATATATGACAAGCTATATACACTACAGCATAGCAATGGGCACAAAAGGAGGTAGTGCCACATAAATACAATTACATGGATACAGATATAAAGACATAGGGCCAATGGGAAGCTTACAGATAGTCATCATAAGGAGGGCCATAGTGAGCAGGAATAGCAGATCTTCTAAAGTCAAAGCGCAATGCAAATGAGGGTGGAAGTGTCCTTGAGTAGTTACCGAGGGCAAGAACTGGCATATGGGGTGAGGAAGAAGAGGGGTATAAGGGTGGGAGGGTGAGGGAGGAGTTAGTGGTGGGAGGGCCCTCAGGCTACTGATTAATAGTAACATTACAAAAACCACAATATTTCCATATACAGCAAGCCTGATATACCCCAACTTGGCTTGCCAGGTTTCAACTAGAATTAGTCGGGACCTGTCCCAGATTCCATTCATCTGTTGCAGGCACCATTCATATGTTCTGGAGCTGTTCCAAACTTAGAGAATATTGGAATTTAACCCCTAGGTGGCGCTTATCCCAAGGCTACTACCCTGCCTGTGGCTAGTAGCAGGTTGGGGGCCTGAGTTCTAACGGTGCCTCCACCGGGAGATCAGGGTTGGTAGTGGTCAAGCTACTGCAGGCTACCCTCCGGGACACTGTAACCCCGCTCTTCCCCTCTAGTGGCCTGAACACTGTACAATAATCACTTTCACAATACCCCTGGTACACCACACAAGTACCCACACTGTTTGCACTTACCACCAGGGCTGGTTCCTATGGCTCGACCCTGGGGACCCCTGTAAAACAAGGTTATGCACAGCAAATAGCAACAGTACAGTACAGTACTCTTGGCACAAACTGAACTACAGTCAGATTACATGCAGAAAAAGTTAGATCTGATTTATTCAGGGACTTGAACAAGGAGGGCAAAATCAGGTTAATTAGCTTAAAGATTATATCAATCAAGCAGTTATGCATGTGCTTTGAGTCCCCCACACAGTCACACCTCTGGGTAACCAGGTGCAGAAGAGATGGGCTAGCCAGGAATGTTGCCCGGGTTGGCCAGTGTTGCAGCTGGTTAGGGCCCTGTGATGGAAGCACAACATGCATAGTATGCAATATTTGTAATCCAGAGGCAGAGGGGCTCAGTTCATAAAGGAAACTAAACAACAAGACAATCAGATGACACACTCAGATTAAGCTGTTGTTGCAGGAGTTACCCTGGTATTTACTCATGATACCCAAGACTGGACACAGGCTGGACGAAAATTGAGACTGCAGGTGGTTGATCTGGAATGCCAGGAGAAGCAGGGCCCACACGAGTCGCAGTGACGTTGTTCCTGTTCAGCGTGGAGCAGGGGCTGATCCCCAGGCAGGTCTCTTCCTCGATGGCTTCTCTGTGCAGTGGGTAGTCTGGCTGGGCCAGTCTGACAAGGCCCAGACCACATGGAGACAAATTGGGATGCAGTCCGTTTTGGGCTGGATACAGCTTCCAGCAAGCAGAACACAGTTCACGCAGTGGGGAACTAACTCACAACCCACTAGCAGCTCATAGCACATTTACATGTAAGGGAATTCTATTGTACCAGGTAAAGCACTCGGTCACAATCGCAAAGTCTCTGCACACACCGGGAGCTTAGGGTAGCAGGAACTCCTGATAGGCCGATCGATTCAGCAAAATCTTCAGTCTTCTTCAGGTTGAGCCTGGACCACTTCAGTAGCTTACTTTGGTCACACAAACTTGGTTTTAGTCCAAAATAATTATCTTCTCTTCTCTTCTCTCCATCTCAGGAGCAGCAGGCAGACATGCAGGCCAAAATCTTAGCCTTTTCGCAGTTCTCCATGTGAATCCACTCAGGATTGCTGCTCTGAATCACTTCAGCTCCTTCTTGTTCAGCTTTCAGCTTAGATTTAACTGAAAACTGCAAGCAGCCCGGGACTTCCCAAGATCCAAAGGTTTGGTTGGCTGATTTGTCTGTCAGTCAAAGCAAGAGCTCCCTTGAGTTGCAAAGGCACAAAAGTTCAAAACTACAGTTCCTTTAGATTTTGACTTCAGACAGCTCCTGTAGTCCGCTACATTTTAGGTCCCACCAGAATTGATTGGTCCAATTTGCAGTCCAGGACCAAGATAGCGGAGACAAACAAAACAGTCCTTACAAAGAAAGCATGTTAGACAAACTACATTACCATTATCACTCTAAATGATTTTCAGCAAATAGTTACATCTTTCAACAGAGCTCCCTCTCAGATTACTTGTGCTACAATCAGGCAGCTCTTAAGGAGACAGTACACAGAGGCTATACAGGCTCTGGTAATCACATTAAACTGCTAAAAGCAGGACACCAGCCTGGCAGTGAGCATTTAGAAAGCTCAATGAAGACTTTTGGGAACCCCATTTGTAGGGGGTTACACCTCTTCCCTGCCTGGGAAAACTTGGCATCCGCATCAAGTCTGTACCATCATAACATTGAAAATGCAACATATACAAGACATTTATACCATTAGCATGCTATACAAGTACTATCTGATTCATCAATTGGCATAACTTGTCACTTTACTAATCATTTCAATGTACTCCACTATATCATTTCCATTGTGACAATACATAATACATATTTCACACAGGTAAATTGAACATTACTATACAGAATCATGTAATAACTTCTGTACTCTAAACAATGCAAGAGGGGCCTTCCCTATCAGCTAACGTGGGGCTGGATGGGGCAGGGGCACCATTGTGAGAGGCAGAACAAGTAACCTGAATGGGCCATCAAGCTCAATTTGGGCAGTGAGCTCTGAGAGACATAAACACCTTTGTGGACTACATTGAGAGGCAAATCCACTGGCCTCCTGGGGAATCTGAACTGAAGCACACCACTGGCTTGACAGCTCAGCCAGTCTTTCTGGGGTGAACAACCACAGTCTCTGTACTTTCAACAGTGGTCTTGGAGCTTTCATCACTTGTGAGGGTGCCTCTGCATGAAGGGGAATGTCAAAGCTGGGAGCACTGTCAGCACCTTGCTCTGTAGTCTCTGTTTCTACAACACTTGGCTCATTTTGAAGACACTCTGGCACTGAAGGAGGCTGTCAGCATCTCATAGTGTTCCTCAAGTTCTGGCATGTCACCAGAAAGACTCATACCATCAGCCCCTCCTTCAGGCAAATCATACAGTTCCACAATACACAAAGACTCAGCATTCTCAGACGTGATACTTTGCACTTCACTTTCAGGAGCATTGGCTCCAAGGATGATGCTGGGGGTTAGGCAGTCCAGAAGGCCCAGCTTCATCCCCATAATTCAACATAGGATTTCACGAAACAACTGACTCAGTTCATGTGAGGGTAATAGTCATTATCACACTCACTGTCATCCGAGTTAGACTGGCAGTCACTATCATTCTGGGCCTGCTGCGGAGGAAGTCTTAAATCGGCAACCATGGGGGCAGGCTGACTCTTTTTTTCTTGCAGCAGCATGAGTCACTGGTCCAGGGAATCAATCTTGGTGGGTTCAGCCTCAATTATAATTTGACCAATAGGTAGAGGCTGTTACGGTGCATGGTCTTGACAGCTTTGGAGTTATTCTTTGGGAGCACTTTGTACACTGGCAAATCATCCAACTTTCCAACTACGATATGGGGAAGATGGTGCCATCGATCAGCAATTTTGTGTTTACCATGCAATCCTAAATTTCACAACAACACACGGTCTCCAGGCCTAAGCTCTTGAGCCTTTACTTTTCTATCATGTCTCTCTTTGTTGACTAGATTTCTTTTGGTGGCCATTGTCTGGGCCAGTTGATAGGCATGGTTCAACTGAGCTTTTGTACATATTGCAGGTAATCTTCGGCTCGGACTCCATCAGGAGAAACCCCAAAACAGACATCAACAGGCAACCGGCCTCTCTCCGAACATGAGGTGGTAGAAAGAACCCAGTAACATCACTCTTCGTGCAACTGTATGCATGTACCAAGGTGCTAATCTGCTGGCTCCATTTATGCTTATCTTTGGGTAGAGGGTGCCTAGCATGTCTAGCAGGGTGCGTTAAAGCGCTCTGGTTGAGGATCCCCTGCTTGTGATAAGGGTGTTTCTTGACTTCCGCACCCCCTATAGGAGAGCATTTCTTTGATTAGCCTACTCTCAAAGTCACGGCCCTGATCAGAGTGAATTGCTGGGGGCACTATAGTGGATGAAGAAATTTTCCACTAGCACCTTGGCCACGGTAGATGCTTTTTGATCTTTGGTGGGAAAAGCTTGTGCATACCGTGTGAAATGGTCCATAACCACTAATACATTGCCAATGTTTCACTAATCAGGCTCTAAACTCAAGAGTCTATGCAGACTAGTTCCATTAGGTGCTGGTAGTAATGTTGACAAGGGGTCAGCCCTCTGAGGCAGGGCTTTTCTCTGCAGATAGCAACTACAAGTCCTTACATGGTGCTCAACATCGCCCCCATCTTGGGCCAGTAGAATCGAGATCGTACTAGGTCAAGAGTCCAGTTGATACCGAGGCGGCCCATATGATTGTGGAGGGACTCAGTACCAAAACTTTGAAGGCTGTGGGCAGGACCAGTTGTTGCTTGTCTATTTGGCCACCCGATCTACTGTCTCTATACAACAACTGATTAAGCAGCTTCAACCTGGGGCCTTCTTTAAACAATAAAGTGGTTTGCAGATCAGAGGAACTAACTTGGACACATCTTTCCTGCACGAAGGGCATCAAGTGCTGGCTGAATCATAGAATCTCGGATTGAGCCCATTGAATGCTGTCATTGTCAAACTGAGGTAGTGCACTAATATCTAGAGCAGAAAAGTGGTAACACGAGCGGTATGCAGGTGTCAGAGGGCCAAGCAATCTGCTAAGCAGTCCGCTGTGTCCGTAGACATCTGTTCATTTCTATCAAACTTTTGGCACAATGCTCGGATGTCCGGTTCAGACAGCCTGACCCAGTCGCTCTTGGAAATGGGCCTCTGGGGTAGGCGCCAGCATCAATATGATTTAGGCCCGGTCTGTATTTGACAGCATAATCATATGTTGACAATGCAGAAAGCCACCAGTGCCCCATGGCATCTAACTTGGCTGAAGTCTGTACATAGGTCAACGGGTTATTGTCAGTCCTCACCAATATTTTTTGCCCCATAGAGGTAATCATGAAACTGATCGACAATGGCCCATTTTAACGCAAGGAACTCCAACTTGTGCACTGGGTAGTTTCACTCTGATGGGGTCAAGCTCCTACTGGCGAATGCCACTGGTCTCAAACCATCCTCATGGTCTTGATACAGTACAGCTCTTAGACCCTGCAGACTGGCATCAATATGCAGCACATAGGGTTTGGTGGGATCAGCATAAGCGAGGGATGGGGGCGTGGATGAGCTGGTATATGACTTGTGGAAAGCTGCTTCACAGTTAGGCATCCAATAGGACCTGAAAAGTTCACCTGGGCAGAAATATGCTTTGTCTGGTTCTTTGACGGACCTTTTTGTATTTTCGATTGGTAGAGGGTAACCCTGGGTAAGATTCAAGAGTGGCCAAATCACTTTGGAATAGTCCTTTATGAACCAGCGGTAGTAGACACAGAACCCCAGGAAACGTTGTAGTTCTTTCAAATTGTGGGCTGGGGCCAAGTAGTCAAGGTTTTAACTTTACTAGGATCAGTCTCTATCCCTCTGCAGACACTATGTGCCCCACATACTTCACAGAGGTTTGGAAAAAGTGGCACTTGTCAATGGACAGCTTGAGGCTGAAATCTTCCAGTCAGTCTAGTACTTTGAACAGTCAACTCTCATGTTCCTCTAGGGAGCTCCCAAACACAATGACATCGTCCAAGTACACCAGGCATTCCAGCAAATTCATGTCTCCCACCGCTCGTTCCATCAGTCGTTGGAAGGTGGCTGGGGCGGCGATATCCCTGTGACATTCTCAAGAATTCATAGAACCTCAAAGGACAGATGAAGGCTGTCTTCACAGTGCTCCAGAGCCAGCAGAATCTGGTAATATCCACTGCGAGATCCAACACTGAGAACCATTTGCTCCCATTCAAACAATCCAGAGCATCTTGTATCGGGCATGGTGTATTGATCAGCGATGGTCCGCCTGTTGAGGGTCCGATAATCCACCCACATTCATACTGTTCCATTCTTCTTATGCACAACCACAATGGGAGAAGCATATGGGCTTCTGATTCTTGTATCACACCAGCCGCGAGCATTTCCTGCAAGTGTCTTCTCACGTCTGCCTATGTCTGCAGGAGCTAGGCATCGAGGCCTCTCTCAAAATGGCCGTTCATCGTGCATTCGTATGTGATGCTCTGCACCCTGGACACATCCCATGTCCCATTCCTTCAACGAAAACACTTGATCTCTCTGGGCAAGTTTCTGGCTAATTCTAGTCTTCCATTCAGCTGGCAACGGGAGTCACCAAAATCAAACAAGTCGGGAGTCACTCTATCTGTCTTGCCAGGCGGTTTATTGCTGGGCAACACTGCATTGTCTGTGCAGTGTACCATAGCTAGGATACATCCTCTGTTCACCTGGATCTCCGATCTGACACATTATGAATCTGGAACATCACTCGCCGTTCATAGGCATGAGCATGAGCTGGCAAGATGCTGGGCTTAACCAATAATCCTTCCAGCACTTTTCCAACGCCATGGCCGTCCAACATCAGTATTTTGTTCTTGACATCTTTGTGGAGGTGGACCTCCCATTGAACGGTACACTGGGCATTAGGAGCCAGTACCATTGAATTGGGATCCTTCTTCCACACGACTCCTACCAGTTCATCCTGGTCCACACCCTTGGGGTTCTGTTGCAAATCATAGGTGCTCTTGATCAGAGTTTGAATTCTTAGGGCCCTCCCAGTCCGTCACCCTTGTTTCTAAATAGAGTTGTGCCAGTCTCCCAAACATATGGGCGTTGGTCCCAATTAACAGGGAACCCCATCATACAGTCCAATAGGGTGACACACTAAGGCCAGTGTCTCGACTTGCTCCTCTACACCAGTTACAGCTGCAGGAAATGACAACCAGAGGCGGACATATCCTAGGTAGGGATAAGACTTGTCACTCAGCCCCCACATATGTAGGCCTTCCAGGGATTGTAAGGGCACAGCAGATAAGTGTTTGTCATACCAGTCCTTAAATACAATGGTCACTTGCAACCCACTGTCCGGCACAGCCGAGTAGGAATACCATTCACAGCCACCGTAGTCTCCATTGAAGGGCCCACTATTTTGGATCAGTCTGGAGGACAGCAGCAGGGGCCTGAGAGATGATTTAGCCACATAGGGATTTGAGTTACTACTTTGAACCCTCACTGTGGTTATTTTGGCACCTCGACCGCCGATTGTTTCTCCGAAGCTCGCCTTGAAGCCTATATACAACTTTATCTAGGTCTTTTGTGGACTGGCATTCTCTTCATGTGCCCATCCTTCCCACAATTATGCCAAAATATGTTTTCTGGGATTTGGGGTGTGAGGCATCACACTGGGAGCTGGGGCGGTGGTACTACCAACTGGAAACCTTGGTGCCATCTCTGTCTGCTGTGTGGTGAGCATTTGGAGACATCTCATCAATTCTCTTACTTCCATAGTCAAGACATTGAGTTTCGAGCTAGTGTCAGCAGGAGATGCCTGGGTGGACACCCCACCTCCACCCCATAGCAGATGCAGTTGGATAAGTACTTGCAGGAGTGGCCTTCATAAAGAGACTGTTTTTTGTTTCTGAAATCCCTCAGCAGTTCATCCCATGGCAGCACACCCTCATTGGTCCCCACTTCGAAGGGCCTTCTGATGCCATGATCACTTGGGCTGTGTCACCCTAGAATTACTATCCTCTTCATCTTCAACCTCCCAGAGTTCTTTTATCAAGTCACATTAGTCCGTGGGTTATCCCTTCTATCTGGGAGCCTCAATTGAAGGAGCTGCAATTTAGAATGCATTGCATGTTGCAATCTGTGCCCCAACCTCACATGGTTTAAGTCACTGGCGGTACCCCACCATTTCAGTAAGCCTTCTGCAGCGCTTTCCAGATGAGTAACAGATGCAGACAAACTTTCCGCTGGCCATTGTTTTGTACCTTGAAATTTCATCAAGTTCTCTCCTGACTTAATGCTCCCAAAATTGCCTTCGAGTGCAGATATGTACTTCTGGGCAGATGCATCAGGATTTGTGGACCTCAGAAATTTAATGGCCTCTAGGGTGGGACCCTCAAACTTTCTATGATCCTTTTCCATTTCTCAGCCTCCGCACACTGCCATTCAGGTACCAAAGGGCAACATAATCTATCCAGGTCTCTCAATCATCCTCCCCTTGGGGATGGGGAGGGTGCTGGAGAAGATTCTCAACCTTCGTAAGAGTCATGACTAATGGCAGGTACAGACATAAGAGCCAGCATTGGCACGGGCACAGAAGGAGGGGCAATAATGGGTGCTGGAGCAGGAGGGGTGTTGGGGAGGAACACCCTCAGGTGGCAGGAATAGTTTCTTTAAGTCCTCCACAGTTTTCCTTCCTCCAGCAACAACTTGGCAAATTTCTCCTCAAAAGTCTCAGATAGTGTGTGTGGGGGGCTCATTCTCCTGGGGTCTTTACTGCCTTTAGTTATCACACTCCAGGCAGTTAGGGTCTTTTGGGAGGTGATAGTCCGTGGCACTTTGGAACTGTCTTCTGGGTCCTTACACTCTACTAACGCCATGAAACTTTGGGCAAGCAGATTAGCCTATTGACCCACCACAGGGTTTTGTAAACATTCAGCCTTAGAAAGTACTCCTGTACAGTGTCCTTATTGGTATCCCGGAATATCCAGGATAAGTATAGCATTTTGGGGTCGGTCCTGCCCAGTACACCACCCACCAACTGGTGTACAGCCATTTCTGTTGGGGTAGCCATTTATTTTAACAGCAATTTGCAAATTTGGCCACTAGGGGATGCTAATCCCAGCGATAAGCCTCCAAGATGTAACCCCTAGATGGTGCTATCCAAAGAACTACTACCCCTGCCTGCTTGGCTAGTAGCAGGTTAAGGAGCCTGAGTTCTGAAACGGGTGCCTCCACCCGACATGAGGGTTGGTAGTGGTCAAGCTAACCTGGGCACAGCCTCCGTACACTGTAACCCCCTCTTTCCCCTCTAGTGGCTCGAACACTGTACAATAATCACTTTCACAATACCCTGGTACACCACACAAGTACCCACACTGTTTGCACTTACCACCAGGGCTGGTTCCTCTGGCTTGACCCTGGGGACCCCTGTAAAACAAGGTTATGCACAGCAAATAGCAACAGAATAGTACTCTTGGCACAAACTGGAACTACAGTCAGATTACATGCAGAAAAGTTAGATCTGATTTATTCAGGGACTTGAACAAGGGAGGCAAAATCAGGTTAATTAGCTTAAAGGTTATATCAATCAAGCAGTTATGCATGTGCTTTGAGTCCCCACACAGTCACACCTCTGGGTACCCATGTGGAGAAGAGATGGGCTAGTCAGGAATGTTGCCCGGGTTGGCCAGTGTCGCAGCTGGTTAGGGCCCTGTGATGGAAAAACACAACTTGCACAGTACACAATATTTGTAATCCAGAGCCAGAGGGCTCAGTTCAGAAGGAAACGAAACAACAAGACAATCAGATGACACACTCAGATTAAGTTGTTGTTGCAGGAGCTACCCTGGTATTTACTCATGATACCCAAGACTGGACACAGGCTGGATGAAAACTGAGACTGCAGGTGGTTGCTCTGGAATGCCAGGAGAAGCAGGGCTCACATGAGTTGCAGAGGCGCTGCTCCTGTTCAAGCGTGGAGCAGGGGCTGATCCCCAGGCAGGTCTCTTCCTCAATGGCTTCTCTGTGCAGTGGGTAGTCTGGTTGGACCAGTCTGGCAAGGCCCAGACCGCATGGAGACAAATTGGGATGTAGTCCGCTTTGGGCTGGATACAGCTTTCAGCAAGCAGAACACAGTTCACGAGTGGGGAATTAACTCACAACCCACTAGCAGCTCATAGCACATTTACATGTAAGGGAATTCTACTGTACCAGGCAAAGCACTCCCCAGTCACAATCGCAAAATCTCTGCACACACCGGGAGCTTAGGGTAGCTGGAACTCCTGACAGGCCGATCGATTCAACAAAATCTTCGGACTTCTTCAGGTTGAGCCTGGCCCACTTCAGCTGCTTACTTTAGTCACACAAACTTGGATTTAGTCCAAAATAATTATCTCTCTCCCTCTCAGGAGCAGCAGGCAGACATGCAGGCCAAAATCTTAGCCTTTTCACAGTTCTCCCATGCGAATCCACTCAGGGTTGCTGCTCAGAATCACTTCAGCTCCTTCTTGTTCAGCTTCGAGCTTAAATCTAACTGAAAACTGCAAGAAGCCGGGACTTCCCAAGATCCAAAAGATTTGGTTGGCTGATTTGGCCTCAGTCAAAGCAAGAGCTCCCCTTGAGTTGCAAAACGGCGCAAAAAACCTCTACAGTTCCTACAGATTTTGAATTCAGACAGCTCCTGTAGTCCGGCTACATTTTAGGTCCCACCAGAACTGATTGGTCCAATTTGCAGTCCAGGACCAAGATAGTGGAGAAAACAAAAAGTCCTTGCTGCAAAGAAAGCATGTTAGACAAATTACATTACCATTATCACTCTAAATGATTTTCAGCAAATAGTTACATCTTTCAGCAGAGCTCACTCTCAGATTACTTGTGCTGCAATCAAGCAGCTCTTAAAGAGGCAGTACACAGAGGCTATACAGGCTCTGGTAATCACATTTAAACTGCTAAAACGCAGGACACCAGCCTAGCAGTGAGCATTTAGTCAAGCTCAAGGAAGACTTTTTGGGAACCCCCATTTGTAGGGGATTACAGGAAGGTAGTAGAATTGGTAATCTGCACATCTACTGCCCACCATCTCGCCTCACTGGATTTTGTAGGGCATATGGCAGACCTAGATGACCTCACTAAAGAGAATCAATGATTTAAATATCTTGCATAATTATGGCTAATCAAAATAGTCTGGCTCACTGGAGATCCCAAGCCCATCACTAGGTCTGGACAAAGAGAGAAAAGTCACAATTTGTGAATTTTGCCATGAAGTGTGGATATTTGCGTAGAGGAAAACCTTCACAAAGTGCAGAAATTTGCCGCTGTGTGCCTGCTTTTTCCACATTGTGGAGACTTACTTTGCAAATTGCTGCACGGCACAAAGTGGTCAATTAATGGGCACTATGCTGAATGTAGTGGGCCACTTTATTGTGCAAAGTTTAAACTTCACATGGGCCTATCCATCACCTATTGCTTCCTGGCAAAGCTATTCCAGTCGGTTGATCTAGAGAAAATAGTATAGAATGCAAAAGGGCATATTGGTGGTTACAAAAAAGAACAGAGTTAAACTTGATCTTTTCTGCTCGGGAGAGGGGATAAACATTAATGGTCATGGCCTGGATGTACCAGATCAAACTCTGAAATCAAATCTTGATTATAGGATTTTATACTCATTAATTGACCGCAGACTATAACCTGAGTGTATAAAGTGCCAACTGGTTGAATGTATGTGAACTCGGTCATAGTGCATATCTGCTGTTAAACCTGATTATAAATATATATTTTATTTTAAATGCAAACTTATTTTTACAAAATACACTACCCTGTAAAGAGAGGGCTAGTGCACAGCATGGTACTACACTGTGAAAGACCCAGTACACTTGTAGTGAGTTGAGGTGGAGGTTGCGTAGGGCAGAAATATTCAAAGCAGGACTTGAAAGTCTATCAGATGGAGAGTTCTCATTCAGCTGATGCACAGAGCTGCTGCTTACTGGGTTCAATTGGGGTCCATGGTTTGAAAAACATCGAGGCTATCCCCTGTGTTCCAATGTATACCCCCCTATTGTTTTCACCTGTTCCCCACTCCAAAAATCAGCAGTCACAGTGGAGGCACCTCCCATCACAAGGGCAGGCGAGCAGTTACCTCGGAGCCAACACCATTGCTGTACCTTAGTTGAGCTGGTAGGGGTATTTAAATGCCTGAGCAGCTTTCATCCTTACTCCCTAGGATATGAATGCTTCACCTCTGTGGCATGCCTCACCCCAGTTGGCCCCAGACTGAGACTCCAGTGTCACAGTCTCACAAGCCCCATCTTGGCTGATGCCTTGCTCTTGTGGTACCTCAGCTGCATGGCTACTTGAGGTCTCCCAGGTGGCAGAGTTGCAGCAGAAACATGACCTCCCTCCCTGGAGAAGCAGGAGAGTGTCCTCTGGGATGCTCAGTCCCTCTCCCCAGCCAGCCCTGTAACACCATTTAGAAGGGAGAAAGAAATAGTGTTCTAGCTGGGATCGGAACCTATGCCTCCTCAAAATACAATTCCACTGCACTACCAGGAAGGACAACTGAAAACCTGGTAATACCAGAGACGCCATCCTCTTTCAATACACACCTTGATTTTCACAAATTAGAATTACATTTTTATTGACAAGGCACCAGTATGCATATATTTGAAATATAACCCTAGCTGGGAGTTGAACCCATGCCTGCTCGGAATACCATTCTGCACTTTCAGCTGTTCTACCAGTACAGCTGGAAACCTGGGGATCCCAACGGCATTCGCCTACTCTCAATGTACACCCTGCAGCCATGCAAGCTAAAGTTACATTGCTATTTACAAAGAGTGCAATGTTCATACATTTGAAATATAATTTAGAAGAGAGAAGTTAATAAGTGCTCTAGTTTGGATCTGAAACTAGGCCTGCTTGGAATGCCATTCAGTTGCAATACCAGTGCCTACCTCATCTAAGTCAGATTCTGAACGGTCTCACCTCCTGTTACCAGTGGTCCATGACCTCCACCTCAAAAAGAATGAAACTGAGCTCTCACTGCAAGACAGGAACATGCATGTCAGAGCCAGGGCATGGGCTCACTGACAGAAGGCTATAAAAAGGACCCCTTCTTAGGGCTGATGCTGAAGGCAGATTAAAGTCATTTTTAATCTTCTGATAATGCCCGCTTTGATTGCTCTGCTCCTGATCCCACGAACAAAAATGAGAAATAATTTTTTTCTTTATTTTATTTTCCTTTTGGTTCCTCCCATGTACTGCTCCCATGATCAGGGTCATCACAGCTGCACCCTCGCTCCATCTGCCTTTACAGCCATCACCAGTGCCAGTCACTGGTCAGCTGGCAGGGCGGGCGTGAAGGCTGGGTGGACCACACCTCATTCTTCAGATGCTGTACTGTTGGGGTGTACTGTCTTTGATAAGACATAGGTCCCTTCTTTCCATCTCTGATGCTGTACTGGCTGGTGTCCAGGTGGAAGCAAAAGAAGATGAGAGAGTTTTGCAAGAGTTAGAAATTTTCCCGCTTCTGGCCAACATTCCCTGGCCATGAACTGATTCACAAAATCATCCAAGGCTGTGTGGGTGATGATATGCAAAATGGCCACCACTACACATCTACAGTTACTTCACTACCAGTCTCTCATTGCTTGTAAAGCACTTTAGCAGACAGTGTGTATGAAAAGCACTTTATAAAGGCTAATTATTTTTTCTCACTGAACCAGAAGCCGAGCAGCTTGCATCTGTGACATGCTCAGCCTACAGTCATCCATGGTATGAGATTCTGGGAATCCCATACAAACCTAGTTCATCAGAAGGCAGCAGAGTACACTGTTGCCCCACCACTGGGCCACCCACCCAGTGAAAGGGAAAATTTATACATAATGTAGATTTAAAAATCTATTTAGCATCCATGCATCTCTGTCTGCAGGATCAACTAACAGTACTGCAGCTGCTTAGTAATCAGAACGGCCGAGAAGAAAATAAGTTATTTCTCCTGACATTAAATATGCATGAACTGCAGACCTGTACTTAAGTATTCTCTAGTGATTCCATTGAGAACCCCTCCCGCTCCATCTGCAATCATATAATAGTAGGGTACTAATCAAAACATCCCTCCCCGCCGTGAGAGTCATACAGTACATTTTGGGAGGGGAGGGGAGCCTGTTCAGAGTACACACACCCAGAAAGGTTTTGTGTTGCTTTTTATCCCATAAGAGAGGTTCTTACTGCAGTAATACTGGCTGCGTATCTGCATTGCAGGGGTATGGCAGCAGCACACCTCTTACAAATTTATTCATGAAGTCCTCAAAAAATGAATAAATATAACCATATCGCCAGAACAGCTGCAGGAGCCAGCCCTGCAACTTACGGAGAGAGGGACGTCGCCCTGGATACTGCTGATCCAATTAAACTCTCTGTGCAGCAGGGCTGGGCAATCAGTTCAATATGGTTACTAGCCCACCTAGATGTCCTGTGGTGCAGATTAATTTCAGAAACAGTAGCCCAGTAAGCGTTCTTCCACACTGGCCATGATAACAAAAATAACTGTTTAAGGAATCGATATGTTGAAGTGAAATCAAATCCACAGGATTTGACTGTCAGGACTGTGCCAATCAGTTAAAGGGCCCTACCTCCCCACAAAGAAGCATAAAGTAACATTAGTACAGACAAGATATTTATAACATTAGTTCTTTTGTACTGGTATTACTTCATGTAATTGATAATAAAAACATCACAGCAAAATACACAGGACTATTTACACAGATCACTTGTCAAATTCAGAACTACAGTTTCAAAACATAATGACTGCTTCCAAATACAGCCCCAGGGTTATTTTTCAGATTTGGGGTGGGTAATATGCCAAACACACAAGCCACATCACCAGGAACATGTCTGTTTTTGGTTATATTGGCAAAGTAGCTTATATGTAAAAATGTATAAGGTGAACATTGCCTTCTGTAACACGTAAACTCATTGTACTTAATAGTGCTTAAGTGTCTGTGCATTAAATGGATTTGTTGAAAAAAAGTTTTTCTTTTAAGGCTGCAAACTTATAAATGACATCTAAAACACTCATGTGAGATGCCGGTCATTTTCAGTTGACAGTACCACAAAGGCCAGCTGTCAATCCTGGCTTATTATTAACTGTGAGCAAGTTTAAATAAGTTTTTTCACCTTTCTGAAACCTCTCTACTGAAGTGACAAAAAGGCCGTACTAAAACTGAACTAAACCAAACACCTTGAGAGCAGGTGACTGAAAACACAGTTCATTCTTAAAGTCATTTCTATCCCTTGCAGTGTTTTCAGGAGCTTAAAACCATGTAAATACTACCGCACCAGACACACAAAAATGCCACAGTAGAAAGGCAAAGAAGCTCAGCACAAAGCACTAAGGCAGTGGGTTACCCCAAAAGGGTGTTGGCAACAAAACCAGGTTTCAAAGAAATGCAAAATCACACATACCCCCATAATGCAAAGCATCTTGTAAATCACTATGGAAATTTAGGTTGGTTCTGCTATAAGCAGGAATGCATGGTGCCAAGGGCCTCTCACACAGTCTGCACAGGTGAGAACAGAAGACATAGACACATGTTTTGTCCTACACAGGACTCATCAGTGTGCCTCATCTGTATCTCACCCCAGGAGAAAATGAACCAACCCTTTTTGGTAATCCTTGCCTCACCGCCTTTGCGCTTGAGGTTCTTGTCTTTTAGCTTGCTTTCTGATTTTGGGCCCACCATAACACAAATCCAAATGACCGTATTAGGGATGGTTCATTTTCCCTGAGGTGAGATACGACTTAAGCACACTAATGCTTTGAATCCCACAAACACCACTTTCTCACTGTGTGACCCTGAACAAGTCTACCAACCTCTTTGTGCTTATCATCTCTGTAATCTTGATGTATGCAGGTATGTTCTCTCTGAATTCCACCGTGCTCATTCTCTTTCCTTTCCTTTCCTGGATTGATTGTAAAGTCTTCTGGTATAGTTTTACCTAACCCACCTCCCCCAAAAAAGTGTGGGGTCTTAAGTAAATGGTTCAATAGAGCCTGCTCCTCACCACCAGCCACCACTGCCACCAGTTCTGTTACTTGGTGGTCCTTAGGCCTGCTGACAGGGACTGGGAGTGAAGATCATCGCAAAATTTATTCAGCACTCCTTGCCAATATGAAGAGCTGCTCCGTGCCGCACATCAAAAGTGGCTGCACTGCTGTTGACAGATAGAGGGCATTGGTGTTTGAGATGGACTGGGAATGCACCTGCTGACTACCCCGACCAAACTGGACGCTAGTGTAACCAAGCACAACATGGGGGCACAATAAATGTTTTAAGGGCAGGAGCACTATTTAAAATAAGAGTCTCCGGACTGAATGCCCTAGAACTAGCATGGTGGCAGGTATCTTTGCCACCCTGACCCACATCAACATGGCAACAGGGGTCAGGGGTTAGAATGATACCAATCAGGCTGCAGAGCCTGCAAGAGGAACCAGAAGTGATCTTGGAACACAGTTTACATGAAAGGTGCTATAAGTTATTTACTTATTTATTTGTAATTTTTACCAGGAAAGGCACTGAGCTGTAACAACTTAGTTCCAGGTGGATCCTGGAGTGGGTTACATGGAACTGTTTTATTGACAGGGAGGACACTGATCAGGACACTGGTGAAAATCCCTTCCTTAATTACTATCTGGGCAGCCACCAGAGGTATTAGCAAAGGGACTTCAGTTTAACATATTATATGAAGGAGAACTGGCAACTCAGCAGTGCAGCCCTCCCCACCTCATCTTGTACTACAATGGATATTAGCACTGGTCCTGATGTGGGACTAGAGCATACAACCTTCCAAATGTTTGGCCCCAGACATGAGTATGCAATCTATGGAGCTACTGACACATAGGTTTCATAGGTAGATACGGAGCTGAGGGGACGATGTCCATAGCGCCGCTTCTGATTATATTTGCAGACTTTCACATTGTTTATATATACCATATATAAAACCAAATTCATTTGATATCATGGGACAAGAAGATATACAGGTTGTTTATATTAAAGGGAAGAGTCAGCACTAAGAACCCCAAACCCAAGTGTGGGTCTGGTCCCAATTTGCTGTGTGTCTGTAATAAAATGTTCCATACAGTTTACAGAAGTATATTAATAATACTTGCCGATCCTGCTAATCTTGCACCCTGACATTTGCCATAACTAGAACCCCAGAATCCCCAGCAGTTGACATCAGAGTATGTCTGCAGCTGTGGAAGATTCAACAGCTTGAAATAAATGTTAGGGTTTTATAAGCTCTGATCTTTGTTTGCTGTGATCGGAGCTTATGAAAACTCCAACATGCACTGCAGGTTATTAAATCTGCTCGGCTGCAGCCGAGCTCTAACATAAGCCATGTGGGATTCTGGGAGTTCTGGTTACAAATGTCTGCTTAGGAGTCAGCAGAATCAGCCATGACATGATCTACTGTACTGCAGTAAACAGTAAATAATTTTTTTGCACAAAGTGCAAATTGGGACCAGCTTCACACGCAAGTGTGGGGTTCTTAGTGCTGACTGTTTCTCTTAAAAGGCAGTGTGGTCTAATATGAACATATCAACATGTGAAATTGCAGGCAGAAAAAGGCCCACAGGTCTATCAAGTCTGCCGATTGTGCAGCTCTAGTTTCATATCACTACAGCTGCTAATGGTTAGAGCACAGTATATGAAGTAGGAGATTGCAGGTTAAACCCGCTAGAGTCAAACTCTCCTTCTGTGAGCTTCAAGTTGTTTCCCACTATGTGTTCATCACCCTTTGCCATGAACAGCCCACATCTGACTGGTGCCCCCCCCATGAACTGACATCTCTGGGACTTATTTTTTCTGTTGCATTCTGCCACAGGACCTGATGGAGACACCCAGTCATTAGAGGGGACCTACAAGGGACCGGCCATCATCTCTCTGCAGTTGTCAGTTTATTCCTCTGATTTTCTCCCTGTTGGGGCCCATACATGTACTATGCTGCATTGTGCATACTCCATCTCTGCAGAGATGCCCCCAGAGTCTGAGAGATGGGGCTGCCTTCCTTTCTGTTTCACAGTGCTGCCACCTAGATTCAGGTCTCACCTCCTTAGGAATGAGAGCTGTCCTACAGACACCAAGTCCTCCCTTCAGCCAGCCCTTGAGTGACCCAGGTCCACTACCAAACCCAGGTTGCCAGTGTATTGGGAGGTAAGGTGCTCAGTGCATCAACTCTCCACTCCACCAGGTTAGCCTGGGCAAGTTATTTAACCTCCCAGTGTGCCAGTCCACCCAGCTGTGTTAACAAGTGTAAGCAGACCCACTGAAAATAAAATGTTGCATCTCAGCTGGGCTATACTGGGTATAAATTGTAAAAATATTATGTCTGTACAATAATTTGCAGGAATTATATATTTTCTTTATAAGCACAAATGCCAAACACTTCTTTTTCTTTGTTCTGTCAAATACACCTATAAAGTACTGAAACAGGGGAAAGATATACCCCAAATGTTTAACTGTTGGCACCCTGGGACTGATTATTACTTTTAATTTACATGGATTCTACAGAATCAAATAAGTTTCTGTGACTGTGTACATTTACTGAAATGCAGCAACCACTAAAAATATCTATTTAATTCATGGATCCCATTTTTAATAGTTAAAACCATTCCAGTAGTATTTTACATAACCTTCAGTTGATGTTTTCCCTTTCTTGAGGCAGTATAGGCTGGTGGGTTAAGGCTCTGAGCTGCAGTTCTGGAGACTTGGGTTTGAATCCCACAGCGCATAGGTGCATTCTGTGTGATCCTAAGCAAGTCACTTAACTTCCCTGTGCTCCCAGGTCATAGCTGCAAACAAGCTTTGGCTTAATGTGCTACTCCTGGTTAAACAATGTCTCTTTCCCTTTCTGGATGCATCCCTAGAATAGGGTGCTAAAATAGACAGGGCAAGTGCTCTTGGTACCAGTGACAAACCTCTTAAATGCTAGCTGGAGGCAGGAGTAGTATCGACGGTTGGCGGGAAGCTGACATGGTGCCACTACACAGTGTTACAGTGATGATGACTTGGGAAATTAGGTGGGTCAGTTAGTTGAATTTAATAATGGATAAGATGCTGAAATCCATTATTAAAGAAAGGCTGGTGGAGTTCCTGGGAATAAATAGTTTACAGGACTGTAGGCAGCATGGGTTCATGGTGGTAGGGTAGCTGTTATCAGGTGAACATGACTGATTTCTTTGATAAGGTAACCAAGGCTGCTGACAAATGCCAGGGTATGGCTATATTATACCTTGGCTTTTAGCATGCTCAGTTCCATCCCACATTGAAGACTGGTTAAGAAATTGGTGGACCTGGGTGTAGGGGAGAAACTGTCTGGACTGGAAACTGGCTTGGGGGAGAGGACACAGAGTATGGTGCTCTGTGGTGAATTTTCAGAGGCTAAAGTGGTCACTAGTGGTGAGCCTTAGAAGTCAGTCCTGGGGCTGGTGTTTTTAACAGCTTCATTTGTGACATACCGTAAATGAAGATATCCGGGCAAGATTTGTCTCTTCATATGACACAAAATCTGCAGGATGGTGAATAGCAAGGATGAAATAAATGTAATGAAGAGGTTGAGAGGTGGTCCAGGCATGGGAACTGAGGTTCAATGCAAAGGAGTGCAAAGTCAGGCACACAGGAGTAAAGAATCTGAGAGGGGAATACAGGATGGGTGGAGTGACAATGGATCAGAGGAAGGAGGAGAAGTATCTGGGGATATTACATCTGATAACCTAAAACAAACAGCTCAATGTAATAAGCTAGTGGGAAAGGCCAACAGAATGTTGGGATACATAGGCAGGGGATCAGCAGTAGGTGCAGGGAGATTATACTGCCCCTGTACACATTCCTGGTGAGACCACTCTTAGAGTACTGCTTGCAGCTCTGGAAACCTCAACTGAAGAAGGAAAAGGTGGAGTTGGTTCAGAGGAGGGTCACCAAAAGGATTCAGGGCAACTGCATAGGTTCTATTCGGAAAGGCTGACTGACCTCAAGATGTAGTCAGTAGAGACCAGAAGGTAGAGAGGGACATGTTATAAACACTGAAGTTTATACAGGGATAGATAATGTGGGCAGCAGTGAACTGTTTACCTACAGCATTAATACAAACACACAGTAACATCAGAAAGCTGGTTAGTGTAAGTTTTAAAAGACATCAGGAGGAACTTTTATTACAGAGGGTGATGAACAGGTGGAACAAATTGCCCAAGGAGGTGGTCTGGGCAACATCAGTGGCAGGGTTCAAGCATAGGTGGATAGACACAGGGGCTTTAGTGGGGGCAACAGGAAGAGGGGGCAAAGGGCTGCAAGTAGATGAGTGACTACTAGAGTTTGGTCCTGAGAGGTTAGGTATGGATGAATGCAGACTGATAGACCAATTGGCTATCTTCTGCCATCAACTTCTATGTTTTTATGTATAAAGATAAAATATCTACTAACTTCATGTTTAGCGCCTGCAAACAGAATGGCATCATTTATTTGAAAGCTTAGAAGGAGCACAGCTTCCCAAACTAAGCTCAATAAAAATAAAATTTAAATGTTGGAGTACCTGCTTTACTCTTCCATGGGAGCAGAAGCTGTCTTCTTTTTCCTCACCATGGATCTAAGGTGTTGGTGTGGATTTGGGAGATACAGTCACAGTGTTAATAAAAACAGTGAGCTCTTCTACTCCTCTCCAGTTCTTGGGGCTGAACTGCCAGCCACCAGGAAATATTCCATCTTCAGAAAGGGCTGCCCTTTCAGCATGAAATGTTGTATTTATTTCTGTTTTGATATTGTACCTTAAAAGAATAAGATTTACCATTCAAGTTCCGCTATGTGGTATCAATGCATCCATTAGGGCCCTGTGCAGAAAAGTGTGAATTTGGTTAAGAGACACAAAAAGTCTCCAAAACGAGATGATCTACTAAAAGTGAGCAGGGGGATGGAGGAGCACTTAAAATTGCCCCTTAATGCCTTAAAGTGAGAAGCAGTCCTCCTATCCATTGTTCTGCCTACAAAGCAGAAACACCAGCAGTTGAAGGTGGCACCATGTGGGGCTGCTTAAGATGCTAGACAAAAGATTGAGGGGAATAACTGCATGCTCACAGTTGTGGAGTAGTTTGGGTATCAATGCTTCTCTTCCGCCTCCCTATCCACCCCGTAGTCATATCACTAGCACAAAATGAGCCTCTCAGCCCTCAGCCCCAAGTTAGTGCTTCCATGCTGCCATCGCCTCACCATGATCAGAACGACATGCAGTATGCTTCATCCTCAGTCTTGCTTAGCTATGTTAGTTGGTATGTAATACCTTTTCTCCCTTGCTGGCACCAGGATTAGAGAAGTGAACAATGTAATTTATCCTTGCACCACCCCCATCAGCAGCCCATGTTGTGAATAACAGGATCCTATCTCTTTCTTCTGTGCTGTCCCCCCAATGACCTTGGCTTTGGATGCTGCAGCACAGACTCCACTGCTAACAGCACCGATTACAAATGGAAGAGACGACAAATAGAAAGGGAAAGTTACAAGTTTGTCTGTGACAATGAGAGATTTTTTTCTTTATTGATATAGTAGATTTCTAAGACAGTGGCACCCTGACACTGGGGCCCCACTGCAATCAGAATCGCTCACCCCCACCGACACACAGCTCCATTTAGATGGACAACACATTTTCACCATTTGACAACCCTGAGCAAATAATATTGGTGTTATCATATCACTCCAGTTGCAGCTGGAGATTCTGGCTAGCAGGTTATTGGGGATGGGTTGCCTCAGGGAGGGTCTTTGACATATTGTGTGTTGAGGGGCAGGGGTGCAGATTAACAAAACACAAACATGGTATATTTGAAACACTATTCTTACATTACATGAAATTACATATACATTAACAACATCATTATGTCTAAATGTGAACGGCTTGTAGTGAGCCATGATTTTTCCAGACTGGAAAAATATTTTGAATGCTTTTACATATATATGCCTGCTAAAGAAATATTTATTTGAATGGGAAAAAGTTATGGATTTTGAAGTGTTCCATCCCCCACAACCCACCCCAACTATGATCACAGTGCCATGCTTCATAGATAGTGCTAACGTTCTTTATAATATTATGGGTTTGCCTTCTGACATTAAAAACCACAAGCTACCAGACTTCAGTCACCACCATGCACTGTCTCAAGTAAAAATTAGATCAGTAGCCCACTTGGGCATTTTGGTAGCAAAAGACTAGCAGCTTGTGGGGACCTAAACCCCAGCTTTCTCGTCAGCATCTGCAAGCGTGTAACTAAGAGACTACATGGCTACCTCATCAATAAAGTCAGTGCCAAGCCACTCACTGACAGCAGGCAACCCCACACTCACATCTGTGGAGCAAGGCAAAGGTATCCACCCAGCCAAGCCATGCAGACTCTGGAAGCTTCTTACCTCTGATGAGAAATTTTAGTCTTGGTATGCTGTCTGTCAAGACCAGGTGCAACAGAAATGGTAGCAGCAAAATCACGGACTTCATGCTGGTCTAAGACTGGAGGGTATTCTTTTGATTTTCCTTCCTAGAGTATCCAGCCTGAGCTGTGGCAGAATGTGTTGTAAGCACTGCAGAGGAGACTTTCGCTCTCTGCCTACTCCCTTCAGGGCTCTAGCATTGGCACTGCCTCTTTCTCTCCCCAACCTTCTCCTCCCTCTCTTTCTCTGCTGGACACGAGAAGTTATGGACTTTTTCCTTGTTTAGTTATTATTACCTGGGAGGCCACATGGCTTGTAAATTCCTGGAAGGAGTCTAGGAGGTACTGCAGTGTTTACATGGCCACCAGTATTTCAGTGTTATTCTGAATACTAAGTATGCAGAACAGGTATTCCAGCCAGATCAACAGGAGTGTTCTGAATATGATGGCAGTATTCTCTTTTTTTTTTTTTTATTTACAATTTTACTCCCGGCATACCGGGGCCCAGGAACCCACCTGCAAGTCTGACCACTGCTGACCAACCCCAAGACCCCCACGGCTTGTCCCCCAACTTCCCCCTCCCGGAACACAAATACAAACTGGGGAAACACAGTACAAACCAGGAAAGTGGCAGTAGTGGACTGGCTAGATGGGGTGAGACTCATGAAGCCCCCGGCTGCCATTTTCTGTTTTCTGGACCCCCTCCCCACGCATGCGACCCGTGCGTGTGTGTAGGACCCGCTTATCGTTATTGCCGGGCTGCTTGCCTTCCAGGCTGCACTACCCCCCAGCCCCCACCAGAGGGCAGCCGACAGGCGGGACGATGATCCATCCCTCCCTCCGTGAGAAGGAGAGCAGTCCTCCGGACATGCGATCCTCTCGCCCCTGCCGACCCTCGACAGCCCAGGCTCATTCTCAACCCGGTCGCTGGCATGGCACGAGATATGGCGCCCAGCGCCTCAATGGTCAGCACCACTGGACAGCCTTGATGGCAGTATTCTGAATACATCCAGATTACACAGCTGGGATATTCCGTTAGTTTCACAACAAACCCCCAGGCAGCTGATGGGTGACTCTTGAACCCTCCATAGACAGCATTGGCAAGCTTGTAATTAACTGAGAGATACATGGACACAGCAAAAACAAGAGTCAGTTCCAAGTCACTCATTGACAGCAGGCAACCCCCAGACACACACCACACCCACGGAGCAAGGCAAAAGTATCCACCTGGACAAGCCATGCAGAATCTGGAAGCTTTTACCTCTGATGAGAATTTTAGTCTTGGTATGTTGTCTGTCAAGACCAGGTGCAACAGAAATGGTAGCAGCAAAATCAAGGACTTCATTCTGGTCTAAGACTGGAGGTATTCTCTTTTATTTTTCTTCTTAGTGTATCCAGCTTGAGCTCTGACACAATGCTCTGTAAGAACAGCAGACTAGAATCTCTCTCTTTCTGTCTCTCTCTGCTTACTATCTTTGGGTCTCTCTCTCACACACTCTCTCTCCCCAACTGGACCCAAGAAGGTATAGACTTCTTTTCTTGTCTATTTAATATTATCCTGGGAGGCCACATGGCTTGTGAATTCCTGGGAGGAGTCTGGAGGTACTGCAGTGTTTACATGGCCACTAGTGTGCAGCATTATTCTGAACACTAAGTATTCAGAAGAAGTATCCCAGCCAGATCAACAGGAACATTCTGAGTATGATGGCAATATTCCAAACACACCCAGGTTACACAGCTAGGATATTCCAGTAGAATTCAGAATAAATATTCTAGCCATCTCAGCAGGAGTAGTCTGATTATAGTGGCAGAATTCAAATATGAACGAATAACACAGCTAGGATATTCCAGAAGAATTCTGAATAAAGTGTGGCTCTTGTGACAGATGTATTTAACAAGCATTATACAGCCTGTACAAGAAAACAGTTTATTATCCTTTAAAAAAAAATTTCTCCTATGCATGTTGAAAGTCACCTTGGGCAAGCAGGCATTTTTAGGTGATTAATGACTCTGAAGTACCCACCATAATGTGAATACAACAGAGTCAAGTCAGCTGCAGAAACCAGTTCATAATGGACTCCCACTCTGACTGTAGTTTGCCCTGACAATGGCAGCTAGTTAAGGTAATGGGGGATTGTACATTTAGACTAAGTCCCCTAATTAACATGGCTCACTGCAGAGATCAAATTGGCCCAAACCAGTTTTGATCTGGTAAAGCTATGTAGAATTTTGTGGAAATATATGGAACGAAACTGGGCTGAACTTTCTGAGTGATTTGGTGAAATAGTTTGGTCCAGAAGGGCATATCCACATTGCAGCTATAGCGAACAGATATGGAGCCAGACACAATACCAGATGACCACTGAACCAGCAGGAGAGTTACTGACTCTAAATCTCAGGCTTCTGTGGCAAGGAGTCCATCATCCCACAGAAGGACCCACTGGATGCTCGCCTCCTTGGGAAGGGAGAGTTCCTGGCTCCTGATGCTCTGCTGCCACCTCGGTGACCACAGGTGGCAGTGCCATGGAGCGGGAGTACTGGGAGGGGGCCATGGCACTCTGATGTCTTGGCATCAGCTCCATCTCATGACACTCGGAGAGGGAAGAAAAAGTAGTTGAAAATCCCGACTACACAGGATGTCACCTGCCACTCTGTCCCAGGTCCTGCACCACCAACTGAGGTGCTCGCTCTGTCAACCAATGTTTAAACTCTGTTCCAGGGTAAGGAGTGGATCCTGGGCAGCTGTTCTCATGGAGTTTCATCCACAGGGGCACAGAGGAGTGATGTAAGTCCCAGGGAAGGTGGGTGATGGAGCTGGGCAGAGGGGCTGAAGGGGCTGGTCGGTGTGAGCAGTAAAAGCATAGTAAATTAAAAATAAATACAGGTAATCCTGTGTCTGATGCAAAGCAGGGTTGGGTTAACCTGGAGTGACTAAAGGGGTTCTATGTCCAAGAAGCCTTGTACTGTGTGAGCCAGTGCCTGGTCTTGTGCTGTGTAAGCAGGGGCCTGTGGTGCAACTCAAAAGGAAAAGTCATGAGAGAGTTGTAATCAGGTTAGTGGCAGCACAATAAAGAAAATGAGACAGTCTCCTTATCACACCACCCAGGGTGACTTAGGAGTTGTTATGACAAACTGGTGGCAGGGCAGTAGGGCTGTGTGCTCCTTTCTGAATGGATGCCTCAAGTGGTTGGTATTTCGGAGTGTAGTGTGTGTGCATGGAAAAGCAGAACAGTTACCTAGCAAATTAAGGATGGATTGCCATAAAATGGCCTGTCCAGTCACAGAGCAAGATACAGAAAAGGAGGAACTTTACACTCTGCTTGTTTTTTTTCTTAGTGTGTGTGTAGTATAGTTTAAAGGCACTATGCTGGGAGTATATAAGAGGCTTGAACATTTTCAGGATTTGTGCCAACAGAGAGGGCTTGCCTATATGAGGAGCAAATGAAGTCAGACCTTATAGAGACCCTTAAGAAAAGTGATCTAGACAACAGTACGACTGGGTCATTGAGAGGGCTGGTGAGAGACATGAGACTGTGGTCAGTGAGAGTGAGTCTGAGCCCAGAACTAGCTATGCTGAGCAACCAGACCGGACTGAAGTGATGAGACTGGAGCTCACCCTGGTAAAGGCAATGGTGGGCGCTGAGCTGCTAAAGCAAAGCTGGAATCTGGACAGCATAAGGCAAAGTTGGAAGCAGAAGTGCAGAAGGCAAAGTTTAAGGCAGAGGAGACAGAGAGAGCCAGCACCAGATCCAGATGTGAGAGGAGGGAAGGAGAACACGAGAACAAGATCCAGATGTGAGAGGAACAGAGCAGCAGCATTTGGAGAGAGAGACAACGAACTACAAGAGAGCGATGGTGATTCTGTGACAAAAGTCCCAGCAGTAAATGTGAGTACTGGCACATGGAGTCCCACCCAAGAAGCCAAATTAGTTCAAAATGTTGCCGCTGTACAGGGAGGGATGATCTTGATCTTTTCTTTTTTGTTTCTTAATAAAGGTTTTATCTCTCCAAGTTTGACCAGGCTGTTCAGCCCTGTCCGCGTGGCTATTGCATCGTTCTTCTGCTTCTGCCTCCTGGGGACATTATCCATAGGTTGCCCCCACAGCGGGTCAAGGGAAGGCCATCCTTCCTCTGGTGACTCTCATCCAGAAATCCTTCCCTGATTGGAGTGGCGAGGGGCTATGGCACCTCAGGCAGAGCTTCATGTTGCCCCGCCACCCTTTTCATCAGTTTTTCTCCCACATTAGCCCAGAGTCATGGTGCAGCACAGAAGTGCATGTGAATGGAGGCACACATGTGCTCTGGAACTGCAGTCTACTTCCACCCACCCAGATGTCCATCTAGCCCCTGAGCATCAGTACTACCACCTGGCCTCCACCTGGTGGCAGCCAAGAGCCGAGAAGGTGACCACGCCTGCCTGGTAGAGAGAGCTGCCTGTTGGCCACTCACTCCACCTCCCAGCCCTGTCTCTCAGCCAGCCCCCCAGCAACCTGAGCTCATTCCCAAATTTGGGTCACCGCATGGCACTGAGTAGGCACTTTGCAGAGCCTCAGCTCTTCTGCACCACTGCGCAGGCCTGATCTTTGATCTTTTCTAAGATCTTCTGAAAGATTGTCTGGGCAGTTTAAATTGGACAGCGTTTCTTGGTGATGCATCTGATGCCTGAACTCACAGGCAAGGCATTAGAGGCCTTCACCAGGATGGACGATGCTGATTGTATGGACTAGATTAAAGTGAAAAATGTTTCCTTAAAACATTTCCAATTGATCCCTGAGGCATATAGGATCAAATTTAGGGCTTAAGAAAGTGCTGCAGAGCCACTCCAATGACTCTGTGGCAGCGCATTGTGCTGCAAGAACGATGACCTGGGTTTGGAAGTGAGCCTGTGGAGTCATGTTGAGAGGCAGGCCAGGCTGAGACAACTGCCGCTCTGCAGTGCCCCTCAGCTGGAGGAGGATTGGTTCTGCCACCACAGTGACACAGAGTTAGCTCCTGCTGCAGGAGAAGCTGTGTGTGTGTGTGTGTGTGTCCAAATATAGTATGGCCTATACCAAGGGAAGATGGAGGAAGAATAGTGGAAAAATACCCAGTAGCCATCTACATGATGGCCAGGTATGGTCTGATCAGGATTTATTTATTTATTTATGACTTTGGTATCCAGGTAAGTGAGCTGATCCGAAGGACTGTTTTCTTGTCATGACCCGGCCACAAAGTGGCAATAAAAAGAGTAAAAAAACAGTACATACAGGAACACAGAATAAACACACTCAACATGAGTTGATGAGACAAGAATGTACAGCAATAACTGGTTATACAAAAAGGGAGGCTATGCAACGGCGGGCGAGGTACGTGCAAAGGCATGTACCCCACCCATGTAGCTCCATCAATGGACAGTTGTTCACCTGGCAGCATGGATGACCACCCCACCACCTGTCCACAGCGCCCCACCCCCCACTGCACAGGTGGCATGGGGCAGACAGTGGCAGAGCTGTGGACAGATGGACATCCATTCGATGCCTGTCTTGGGTCCTCAGTGGTCCTTGCCCTGTGCACCCTGGCAGATGTCCGGATGGCAGGTGACCATGGAGGTGAGAGGAGGCAGTGATGCTGGCCATCCTGAGTCATGGCCTCAAGCGTACCTGTGGGGGTTGTCAGTGCCGTGGTGTGTGGGCCTCGGGCCAGCCTGTGCTGTGTGCATGGGTCTGGGCAGCTCTTACAGGGTCGGGGCAGCCCTGTGTGGCAGGGATGGCCTGCCATGCCGGCCAGTAGTGGGGTGTATCTGACAAGTTGAGGGGGCTCCACTGTACTGCCTGTGTGGGGGATGTTCTGCCTGTATGTGGTGGTAGTGGTGGGGGTCACCTGGCCAGACACAGGCACAGGGCAGATGGTCTGTGGAGTGGGTCAAGGCGTGCAGGGCACTTACACCAGGGTCCCCGTCATAATCTGTGCCCATCTCTACACCCATGTGGCCAGCACTAAGCGCTTTAGTGAATAACATGTAGTGCTGGTATGCCCTCTGCCCGCCCCAGCATGTTGCTCAATGCGGGCCAGGGATTGAACACATATTCTGGTTTGTGAATGACGATGGGTCTGCGGGACCCTGCTCCATGGCATTCAGTTGTAATTCGATGCCAACATGCTGGTTTATGCAGCACATTGGCATTGTGCACAGGGCCCAATAATAGCAATGGTGCAAGTGCAAAACAGTAGCAACATGTGATTACAACAAAAGCAGTAGTACAAGTAACAGACAGTAGCGATACGTGATTACATCAGGCATTTACAAGTTAATGTCAGGTACCCAAACAGAACAAAAGAAGGCTGTGCAGACTGCGACAAGTCAAACTTCATGGATTGCTTGAGATCAAAGCAGGACCGAGAGTGACCACCAAACAGTGCAGTTCACGATAAACACAGCTGTAGAGTCCATCTACAAAGCAAAGGTACAGGACTTTAGGAGGGCTGACTTTGGCAAATGGTTATGCCCAAGGAATGCACTAGCAAATGAGCAGAAGGAGGGTGGAAGAATAATGGGAAAATTGAAACTGCAATCACAGACGCAACAAGCCTTAGTGTGAAGCAAATAAACAAAACAAAACATAGTAAAAAACACTATGGTTCCCAAAAGAGGTGGCGGGAAGGTTATGGAGAAAAAGATAGCATTTAGAAAGTATAATCAATCACAGAAGGAGCAGGACAGAGAACTGTATCAGTTAAAACAGAAGGAAATGGAGAAGGCAGTAAGAATAGCAAGTCCCAACCCAAGGAAAAGATAGCCAACTCGGTTAAGAAGGGGATAAAACTTTTATAGTTACATCAGGGCAACGGGTAAGACCAAGGAGGATAGTGAGGCTTAATAAAGGGAGGGAGGTGAGCAGAGGGTGACAGTGAAAAGGAAAAGATACTGAACAAATACATTTGCTCAGTATTCACAAAAGAAGACGAGGAGAGGTGCCTAAACCAAACAATAGAAGCACTCTGGACAGGGGGTTGATACCAGTCCATTCACAGAAGAAAGGATCCTGAAAGAACTCCTAAAACTCAAGGTGAACAAAGCAATGGGGCCTGATGGGATTCACGCAAGAATTCTAAAAGAACTAAGGAGAGACCTAGTGACACCACTGACTACCCTTTTAACAAATCATGGGAGGATAGTGTGGTACCAGAGGACTGGAGGAGGGTGGATGTGACTTTCACAAAAGGCGAGCAAGGGAGAGGCAGGAAACTACAGACCTGTTAATTTGACCTTAGTGGTAGAGAAAATGATGGAATCACTTCTGAAAGAAAGAATTGTTGAGTACTTAGAGGCCAGCAGGGCACAGGATCTAAGACAGCATAGATTCACAGTGGGAAGGTCATGTCCAGACGAATCTAATAGATGTCTTTGACTGGGTGACTAGTTGTAGACCAGGGAGGGGCTCTGGATATGGCCTACCTAGACTTTAGCAAGGCATTTGACACAGTCCCACACAAAAGATTAAATAAACAAGAAGCCAGCTCTGGAAGTGGGTCCCAGGGTGGTAGCCTAGGTAACAAATTGGCTGGACAACAGGAGACAAAAAGTGATAATAAACGAGTGCACTCTGAAGAAAGGGTGGCTACTAGTGGGTACCACAGTGTTCCGTACTGGACTGGTCTCGTAATGTTTTTATAAGAGACATTGCTGAGGGCTGGAAGGAAAATTATGACTATTTGCAAATGACACAATCATCTGCAACAGGGCTGATACACAAGGGGTGGAAAGGATGAGAAGGGTCTTGGCAAGGTTGGAGGAATGATCAAAAGTATGGCAGCTTAGATTCAATGCAAAAAGTATAAAATAATGCACCTAGGAAACAAAAACCCAGGCTAAGAGTACACAATGGGGGTGGGTACTAACAACAACAAAATGGAAAGGGACCTGGGATGGTCATATCTGATGACCTTAAGGTAGGCAAGCAATGTGAGAATGCAGGGAGGGTTGTGAGGATACTGGGATGCATAGGAGAGGCATCACCAGTAGAAAACAGGAAGTTGTTATCCCTCTGTACAAACAGTTGGTGAGAACCCATCTGGAGTACTGTGTGCAGTTCTGGAGACCCCATCTCTGCAAGGACATAGACAGAATGGAGGTAGTCCGGGGGCATCTAAAATGGTGCAGGGTCTGCACCAGAAGTCATATGAAGAGAGAGACTAAAGGATCTTAATATGTATATCCTTGAGGAAAGGAGGTGAGGGGACATGATATAAACTTCAAGTACCTCAAGGGAATCAACAAAGTCCAAGAAGGGAGCATCTTTCAGAAAAGAAAATGTGCAAGAACAAGGGTGCACAATTTAAAGATAGAGGGAGATGGCTCAGGTACAACGTGAGGAAGTATTTTTCATGGAGAGGGTGGTGGACACATGGAACCACCTTCATGAGGATGTCATGGGGTCAAAAACAGTGGGGAATTCAAGAATGCATGGTACACACATAAGGTAATTATAGTAAGGGTAGGAGGAAGTAGGCTGTTGGTTAACTAGAATCTGCAGCTTATCCAATAGGTGGGAAATGGGCAGACTGGGTGGGCCAAGTGGTCCTATCTGCCGCCAAAGTCTGTGTTTCTATATTTCTATGTTTCAAATCTGCAAAATGCACTAGGATACTAAGGAGCCTTAAGACTTAAGAAAACAGAGGTAAGAAAGGGATGGGCAGGGAGGTAGGGCAAGCAACGAAACAGCAGTATATACTGTATATAGGATATATTTCAGAACAGGGTACATCTCTGTGCAAGATGCGCTACTGGCTCTATAACAAAACAAAAAGAAAGCGCTTTGGGGGTAGTTACACTGAACTGCAGGTACAGTTGTACAGTATGCTAGAGAGGTTGTTGGAGGGGCAAAAGCAGTTCTGCAGAGCAGATTAAAGATGTGTTTCTAATGGAGCAATTTATCGAGAGAAAGCCAGAGGACTTGCATGTGTGGCTGTTGGACTGAACACCCAGCACTACTAAAGAAGCAATAAAAACACTGATCAGTTGACATCCAGTAGGCGCACATCCATAGAAACGCAGAAACATAGAATTTAACAGCAGATAAAGGCCACTTGGCCCACATAGTCAGCCCATTTTCCCACCTGTATCATATATACTGCTGATCCTAAATGATCTGTGACTTACCCTCTCTTCCTATTGCTAGAGTTCCTTATGTCTGTCCGATGCATATTTGAATTATCCTACCATTTTGCCCCTACAACCTCTGCCAGGGGCTGTTCCATGGATCCACCACCCTTTCCGTGGAAAAATACTTTCTCACACTACCCTTAATTATACAATGGCAAGAAAATTTCCTGGTCTCTGGTCAGTCTGGGACTGGACCCGTGATGTTATCCCAGCACAACATCATGGTTTAGTCTCAGCACTGTGAACCAATGCAGATATCATCACATCTTCAAAACCCTCTCGCCAATCAGTGTTCTCCATTTACGATCCCCAGTTCATAATGCAGTTTATAGCTAAGGTGCCTATGCCATTCTATGTATATATGGTGCAGGAGCATGGGATGAAGTTGGATGGAGGTGATTCGAGGTAACATGAGGAAGAATTTCTTCACAGAAAGGGTGGTGGACAAGTGGAACATCCTGAGAGAGGAAGTGGTGGGGGCAGAAACAATCACAGGATTTAAGAATGCATGGGATAGACATAAAGGAGTTCTGGGTAAGGGGCAACAGACTTCTAGAAAAACATAAAAGGAACTAACAAACTCAAATGGGCAGACTGGGTGGGCCATATGCCCTATCTGCCGACAGTGTCTATGTATCTATGTATAACAACACAGCACATGTATAAATGAAATAAATGTTTGCACTGTTTGCTTATATGAAAATAGGTGATGACCTGTTAGCAAGACCTCAGGAAAGGGATTTCCTATGGGGACAGCGGCCCCTAGAGGGCTGTGATTTATACTCTGTGAGCTAAAACCTCATTATGTAACAGAAGAGGGCGTCCTATTTAGGGACCATTCTCGAACTAATTGGATGTTATGGGAGGACTTTCCTATAAGTGGGATGGCTATATAAGCCCTCCTCAAACACCAAGAGTCTGATCAGCTGCATTGCCCGTCTCACTTACCTGAAGGAAGGCAAGCATAAGGACCTGTGCCTGAATGGGAATTTATCTCTAACAGCAGCAAAGCTGATGAATGCTTTTGAGTAAGGTAAATAGCCTTGAGCTATTGTTTATTTTCTTGTTCTGTTTAAACTTTTATTGATATTTATTTTTTTTATTTTTTGTATAAATAGAACACACTGCAGGTGTGTTGCACCTATTACTGTGTCCAGTGTTATCTTTATACCCACGTACCCATGACAGTCTACCTCCTCTATTTTCATATCATGGGCCTTGTTCTTGAACATCTTTTATTTTTTTTTAAGATGTACCTTATTTATACCCTTGAGGTATTTGAAAGTCTCTATTATATCCTCCCACTCTCCTCTCCTCTCCTCCAGGGAATACATATTGAAATCCTCCAGTCTTCCCTCATATGACTTTTGGTGTAGCGTTGAATCATTTTTGTTGCCCTTCTCTGAACCGCTTCTACTCTGTCTATGTCCTTCCAGAGATGCGGCCTCCAGAACTGGACACAGTACTCTAGATGAGGTCTCACCAATGTTCCTATACAGTGGCATCACTACTTCCTTCTGCTGGAGATACTTCTCCCTATGCACCCCAGCATTCCACTGGCTCGCCTCACAACCTTTTCTCATTGTTTGGTAACCTTCAGATCATCAGATATGATTACTGCCAGGCCTCTTTCCTGTTTGGTGGCCATAAGTATCCCTCCCCATTATGTACTCTTTCTTCCTTTGCATTTCTGTGCCCCAAGTGCATGATCTTGTACTTCTTTGCATTGAATGTTAGCTGCCACACCCTTGACCATCCTCAAGCTTGCAAAGGGCCTTCTCATCTCTCTGCCCCTCCTGGAGTGTCAACCCTGTTGCAGATCATCGATCATCTGCAAAGAGACATACCTTCCCTTCCAGCCCTCTGCAATGTCACTTATGAAGACATTAAAGAGAACTGGTCCGAACACTGATCCCTGTGGGAGTCCACTGGTCACCCTCCTCTCTTCAGATTGAACTCTGTTCATCACCACCCTTATGTCCTACCGCTCGTCAATTTTTGATCCAGTTTACCACCCTTGGACCCACTCCCAGGCTGCCCAGATTGTTTACTAGCCTCCTATGTGGGACGTTGTCAGGCCTTGCTGAGATCCAGGAAGGCCACATCCACAGTCCTCCTGTTCCACCTCCCTAGTCACCCAGTCAAGTAATCTGTCAGATTTGTTTGACAAGATCTTCCGCTGTGAATCCATGCTGCCTCGGATCTTGTGCTCCGTTAGATTTAGAATATATCCCAAACCTTTCTTTTGGTAGTAATTCCATTAGTTTCCCACCACCGATGTTGACTGACTTGCCTGTTGTTGCCAGCCTCTTCCTAGCTCCACTTTTGTGGCGAGGGACTACATATCGCCTCCTCCAGTCCTTTGGTACCATATCTGTTTTCAGCTAACTGTTGTACAGGGCTGTCAGTTGTTCTGCCAGTACCTTTCTGAGTTCTCTTAATACTCTGGGATGTATCCCGTCTGGCCCCATTGCCTTGTCCACTTTCAGATTAGCAAATTCCTTTAAGACTCTCTCCTCTTTAAAATGGTTTAAAATGTTACCCCACCTTTTCTTCCTAATTGATGCCAGATGTCTTCCAGTTTATTTTGGTGGTAAAATTTTCAGTTTTCATTATCATTTAAGAATTTTATGAAAGTCCTAAAATAATTATTTCTCAAGTAAAAGATGGCCACCTCTTTTTGCATAGAAATAATATTGAGGAACCAGGAGGGTAAGAGTGCAGACACAACTTCAAATGTACAGTACACAGCAAGGGACGCATCCAGAAACCCCAAATTAACAGTTCTGCCAATATTTTTCATAATCATAGCAGAAAATTAGCTTTTGCATAACTTATTTCATTGCCTGTTGCTTTTAACTGGACCGGTGTCCCCTCCCTCCCAGTGGTACTTCCATCACCTAACTTTGGTCCCTCTCCTTCCCTTTTTTCTGTGAATACTGAACAAAATACTTGTTCAGGTTTCTGATTTTCTTGATCCCCCTCTCACACTTCCCCTTCCTTTTTAGTCTCACAATCACACCCTTAATCTTTTTTCTTCACAAACGTACCTGAAAACGTTCTTGTCCCCTTTGTTATTGCCCGGACTATTTTTCTTCTGTTTGCCCTTTGCACGCCTGACTGCTTCCCTGCCTCCCTCTGCTTTTTCAGATACAGTTCTGTGTCTTCTTCCCTGTGTTTCTTTGTACCTCCTGAATGCCACCATTTTCGCTCTTTACTTTCTCAGCCACTTCAGAACCATAGTGTTTTTCTTTCTCTTTGTTTTGCTTACATGCCTAATGTATTTGCTTGTTGCCTCTGCTATAGCTCCCTTAAGATTCTCCCATTGTTCCTCCACTCCTGTTTTCTTCTTCCCGCCAGTGATTTCCTAAGACATTCCCCATCTTTGCAAAGTCAGCCCGCCTGAAATCCAGGACCTTTGCTTTCATGTGGTTTGACTCTTCTGCTGTTCTCACATTGAACCATATTGTACTGATTGCTTGATCCCAGATGGCGCCCTGCATTTACATCTGTAATTCTGTCCCAATTTGGTGAGTACCAGGTCCAAAGTCACTCCTCTCGGTGGGCTCCATCACTAGCTGTCTTAGGTATGCCCTGCAGGGCTTCCAGGATGTCCCTGCTCCTGGCTGAGGTTGCAGCTTGGTTGCTCCAATCCACGTCCAGCAGAATGAAGTCTCCTACCAGCAGCACCTCCCTTTACCTGTCATTCTGTGGAGGATTCTACAGGTACCCTGTCAGCTGTTCGCCTAGTGTGGGAGGTCTCTAGATCACACCAGTGTGAATGGTAGTGCCATTCCGTCTCCAGTGTGATCCACAGTGCCTCCGCCACTCCCTGCATTCCTGTACCTCAGTTGCCTTAATTCCTTCCCTGACATAAATAGCTACTCCATCTCCTTTTTACCCACCCTGTCCCTCCTGAACAGAGTGTAACCTGGTATTGCTATATCCAGTCATGGTTCCCTATGAACCATGTCTCAGTAACAGCGACAATGTCCAGGTCCGCTCAGCCATCAGAGCCACTAGGTCCGGATTTTGTTTCCCACACTGCAGGCGTTTGTGCACATGGTCTTCTCTTCTAATAACTCCCTTCCTAGCCCCATGTCTTTCCTCTATACCCTCTTGTCCTTACTCTCATTCTGCCTTTTCTTCTGCATTTTACCTATTTTAGTTTTAGTGTTCTTTGGCAATTCTCGACTTTTGGGTCCTCTCTGCCATCTGTATTATTTTTTCTAGGGGGAGTGTTTGCTTCTCTTAGCTTATTTCGCCACCCCTTGGCTAGTTTAAATGCTTGCTGATTAAACGTCTCACATCCGTGTACATACAATGTGGGAAAGACATCAGGTTGTTTTATGGGAACTGTAGGGTCAATCTAAGGTAAACCAATCACTGCGGAACCCAAATTGAAAACAATGCTTCTAAACTTAAGGCACGAGGGAGAGCAGTGGTGTTATACAGTATATGCTAAGAACTGGAGCACTTATCACACGATTGCCCAAGAATAGAATAGGCAGAGTAAAGACAGAGGGAATAACCCAGTGGGCAACAATTATTGGCCTGGGCTGAGAATAAAGTCCCTGTCCATTTCACTCCACATATACACCTGCCTTTACTAATGGTAAAATAATACAGGGGCTAAGAGACACAGGTGCTTCCCTCTTTGCAGAAGCTAAGGAGCAGAATTAATTGAAGAGAAATAGATTCTACCAGGTCAATTCTCGAGAATTCAGGAGTGACCGAGCCTCTATGGGCACGAGATATCATAACGTCACAACGGAAAACCGCGACCGCAACATTGCCACATGCAAAACAAGGTTGTCACACTATGCTGAACATGCCAGAGAGAGCACACCATAGCAACTACATTGTTTTTGAGGGGCTCCACCCCACACACCCTCTGACGGGGACTCTGCCCCCACACCCCTGGACTAATTTTAATCAACTTGGGGGGCATGGATGTCTGGGGGTAAGACAAAACTCGCCTCCAGGAAACTCCTGTTTTTGGTTTTAAAAAAAGCTGCAGCATAGTGGGACCTGGAAGAACTGAACCAGAACGCAGCCCCAGGTCCTCGATGCTGCTGGAGGCAGGTGCTCAGCCGCCCACCACAGGAGCAGCTCAGACATGCACCACCCCAGTGGCATCCTTAACCTTTCCTCACTGGCAGCCTACAGCGACAGGGGTAGCAGTTACTACAGCATGCTCTAAAACCCAACAGTTTTTACATTACTGCCAAAAGGTGCACTCTAGCCTTCTTCTACTCTAACCATCTCTATCTTAGTTTGAATCTCAGTAAACTTGTCTACAGTACCGGGGAGGGGGTTAAGAACAAGGCTTAAGTGGCTTTATTCCCCACCTATAACTGTGGAACTTTTAAGGGGTAGCTGTGGATACTGGGGGCCACTAAATACCCCAAATTGCACAGACAAGCATTACAAACTAGTGGTCATGGATTATGCAACCAGGTATCCAGAGGCAGTGGCCCTGTTCTCCACAGAGTTGGGGAAGTTGGCTGATGAACTCTGGGGATATTCACACAAGTGAGATTTCCCAAGGAGATTATGTCAGAGCAGGGCCCCAACTTTATGTCTGACCTTATAACAGCCTGTGGAGAAGTGTGGAGTGCAGCAACTCAGAGCCTCCATATCACCCTCGAGACTAATGGCTTGGCTAAGTGATTAAATTCCACACTTAAGACCATGCTAAGGACATTCACTGACCCACATGAGAGGGAGGGAACAAATATTTACCCCATCTGTTATTCACATGTAGGGAATTCACACAGAATTCCAAAGTGTTTTCATCCTTCCGGCTCTTGTTTGGTCAAGGGGTGAGGAGGCCCCTAGATCTGGTAAGAGAAGAACAGGAGGGTGTATTAACTCCCAAGGGAATCTGTTGTGGAGTATATGTCCGAGCTTCAGGTCACCACTCATGGAGCTCATAGGGCTTACCTAGAAGCACCTAGTACTTTTACAGCAGAGGCAAAAACATGGTATGACCATGGGACCACAGCCTGAGAGTACAGGTCAGAAATGTGTGATGTTGCTCATCCTGGTCCAACAACATAAACTGATGGCAGCCTGAGAGGGTCTGGTCAGAAAGGAAAATGAGGTGACTTATGTGGTGGAACTGCCCAACAGTCAATGCAAACAGAAGGTAATACCACATAAACATGAAGAAACCCTACCATGACAGAAAGGAAGTGGCCCAGGCTGAGGGCATCTACCTAAAGGAGGAGGAGGAGGAGATGACTCCATTAGTAGATCTCCTTAGTGAGGTTTAGGAGAATCCTTGTTGGATACTATCACCCTCTCAGAGTAGTTGATATTTACCCAGGAAGCACAGATAAGTGGAGTGCTGCAATTATTTGATGAAATATTCATTAGGAAATCAGGGTAAACCACAAAAGGCTGAACACCATTACTTATTTGTAGACAGAATGAGAAGGACCTGCAGAAACTTGAAGAATGGTCAGGGTTTGGCAGTTGAAATTCAATGCAAAGAAGTGCAAGATAATACATATGGGGCACAAAAACCCTGGCACCATATATCAGTTGGGGGGTGAGGATATAGCATGCACCAAGCAGGAAAGGGATCTTGGGGTTATCATCTCTGATGACCTCAAGGTAGGGAAGCAGTGTGACAAGGCAGCAGGTAAAGCAAATAGGATGCTGGGATGTATAGGCAGGGGCATCACCAGCAGGAAAAGGGAGGTCATAATTCCGCTATATAAAACACTAGTGAGGCCCCACCTGGAGTACAGTGTACAGTTCTGGAGACCATACCACGTAAGGACATAGACAGGGTAGAGAAGGTTCAGAGGAGGGCAACAAAGATGGTGCATGGATTGCATCACAAGTCCTAGGAAGACAGGTTGAAGGAACTGAACATGTACTCCCTGGAGGAGAGGAGGGAGAGAGGGGATATGATAGAGACATACAAATATCTCACAGGGAGGAACAGGGTGCAGGAATACACTATTTTTAAGCGAAAAAGATGTTCCAGGACTAGAGGGCATGGGATGACGTTGGAGGAGGACGATTCAGAGGAAACATGAGGAAGAATTTCTTCACAGAACGGGTGGTGGACAAGTGGAACACCCTGCCAGAGGAAGTGGTGGGGGCTGAAACAATCACGGGATTTAAGAATGCATGGATAGACATAAAGGAATTCTGGAGGTCAGGGTAAGTGGCAACAGACTTCTAGGAAAACATAAACTGAACTTACAAGCTCAAATGGGCAGACTGGGTTGGCTATAGGCCTTATCTGCCGACACTGTCTATGTATCTATGTATTTATTTTATTTACTTATTTATTTAAAATTGATGACCGGGAAGGTATGCTGAGCTGAAACTTGTTTTCCAGGTGCACCTGGGGAAGAGCCTGGGGTCTGTCTTTCGATGAGACGTTAAACCGAGGTCCCATCTGCCTGGATTGGTGGTAGTTCAGGTGGATGTTAAAGATCCCATGGCACTTATCGAAAGAGTAGGGAATTCGGTGTCCTGGCCAAATTTCCTCATTCACTATAAATACCACCAACAGCTTAATCTGGTTCAAAGTCAGTTGGCATTCATCTGTATCCCTTCCGGTCGTGCCTGAAAATATGCAGGATTTGTCTAGTGCACTTACCCGTCAACAAAAGCTAAATAAATAAAATAAAAATAAAAAGAGCAACACAGTTACATAATAAGTCACACTACAGAAATGTACAGATATTTACAGGAGTAGCATGTGGTTACAGAACAAGGTACAGATTCGAAACTTAACAGATATGTACAAGACATAAAAGTGGTTTAGGCACAAAGTTACATAGGTAAAGCACAATCATTATAAAGCACAAACGTTATGAGCAAGAATACGTTAAACATAACTAAATAGATTGACCTGAGACACCTTGAGACAATTCAGAGGTCCATTTTGAGGGATCTGGAGCAAGCTGGGGTAGAGTTTGGGAGTCAGGGTGGTAACTATCTTGAGTCGATCTAGTAACTAAGTTAGTCACGGCAGGGAGTGTGTGGGAGGATTATGAATGGAGAAATGGTGGGACGAGCGACAGACAGAGAGGGATATGCAGGGGTTAGGAGCATTGAGGGCACTTGGGAGAGGAGGAGTTTGAGGAGTCTTTTGAGGGATGAGAGAGGGAAGCAAGATGAATGTCTAGAGGAAGATTATTCCATAGGAGAGGGAGGCGGTATGAGAAGGTGGATTGACCCGTGTAGTGTGAGGCGAGGGATGGAGAAAGTGCAAGCCTCTATGGTGAAGTGAGTAGGTTGTGGATTCAGCAGGAGTAAGAAAGGAAGAAAGATAGAGAAGAAGAGTACTTGGCAATGAGGAAAGTGCAGTGGATAGGTCTCCTGTGATATAGTGGGTAAGGGAGAGGGAGCATAGAATAGACAGTGGTGGGTGAGGGTGGGGAGGCATTGGCAAAGCAGCAAAAGGAGTTGAGAAGAGTGTCTAGTTTGGAGGGGAAGAAGAGGAAGAGGCGAAGCCATAGACAACATCAGCATAATAGCACAGGCAAGATTATTTTAAGTACTAGTTCACGCCTAGTGGGAGGGAAGGCCGGCTTTGTGGCGGTAGAGGACCTGCAAGTTTAGGCCAGAGTTTGGAGCAGATGGTGTCGATGTGTGGAGAAGTCAAGGTAGCTGTCTAGCCAGACACCCAGGTATTTGAAGGTAAAGACCTTCTCAAGAGATAAACCGACAAGGGTGGTGATCACTGGGAGGCCAGCTCTGCCTGGATCCCAAAAACATGGTAACTTTTTTTGGTATTTAGTTTTAACTGATTTGATTGGGACCAAGATTGTACTCTGTCAAAGTCATTTTGGAGATCGGGAGGGCACTGTTATGGGATGAACTAGAGGTATAGATGACAGTGTCATCTCTGTATATGTGTATATTTGAAGAATGACTGGCAGAGGGAAGATCATTTATAAAAAGAGAGAAAAGGATGGGGCCAAGGATGGAGCCAAGCCCAACCCCCACTGAGGCAGCTACCCCACAGGGTTCCAGAGGGAGTGAAGCATGTAATGGATGTGGAGCTTAAGAAGATGCGGTCTCTTCAGGATATTCAGGATGGAACCACAAGTTTCTGCATTGACTACCACAGGCTTAACAGCTGCATGGAGTTGGATACCACCTAATGCGCAGGATGGATGAGGTAATAGAGAAGTTAGTAGGGCCAGGTACCTGACTACCAGAGACCTAAAAAGGGTTACTGGCAGGTACCCCTGTCCCCAAAGCAAGAGAAAGGTCAGCCTTAGTCACCTCTATTTGATCTATATGGAATTGTGGGTAATGCAATTTGAGATGCAGAATGCACTGGTAATCTTTCCCTTTCTTCAAGCTCAGCCCACAACTGTGCCTGCCCTCACACTGTACTGCAGCAGTACAGTTGCTTTCTGCCTTGTCCACCTGTACTGGGGACACTACCCTTGCCCACTGGTACCAGTGAAACCCTATGGGGGCTTCTGGTGCTTCACTGGGTACCCAGCCATTTGAGCATAGCAGGCCTGCTGATGTTACACATGGTTGGCCAGTAGTGGTGAACTTAAAGAAATAATTAGCAATGCTAGGCAAATTAAATCTCCAAAATGTTTATGCTGCATTCTGATGGGGATGGGTGATTTTACACTGGTGTATATGTATGACACTGTAATATAGTCAGTCACAGGAGGAACACATCAGGCACATGACCAAAGTACTAAGTACACTGAAAGCTGCTAGGCTGACGGATAAGTCAGAGAAATACAACCAGGTACTGTACAGGTGTCATACCTTGGACACAGTGTAGGTGGCAGGCACACCCAGTCTGAGCCTAAAAAGACTGTGGCCATTCTAGGATGGACTACATCCACCACCAACAAGATGGTGAGGGCATTTCTGGTGATGGCAAGGTAGTACTTTATAACTCATGAAACTTCAGCAGTATAGCAAAACCCTAAAAGACCTATGAAAAGAAATATCTGTGTAACCCTCCCAGGCTGGGGCTTACCAGAGTGCTGGCCCTCCTCTCGCTTGCCCACCACCGCCTGGTCCAGGTCCTTGGTGCCCTGTGGTCTCTGGCCCCAGAAATGTTTTCTTGTAAAATCAGGACTGGAGGAGCAAAGATGCCGACCGCTTGCAGCCACACCATGAATGTGAGAGTTGGCAGTCTGTGCATGCCCAGTAGTGTGAGTTCATTTTAAAGCTGCTCTTGTGGTGCACCAAAGGATCCCCTGTGCTCAAGGACCCCGGATCAGCTAATCAGGATCTGAGATGAGGGACGGACCATAGGGGGTCCTAAATTAACTTTTAAAAAGCACTAATAAGAGCATGCAAATTTAACAGCATCTGAGGCTCCTGGAAGCTGTAGTCCCTGCACCACCATTGAATTGAGGCTGTCTGCTGCCTGAGGGATAGCGCGGTGCTAGTGACAAATGGGGAAGCCTTGCCAGCCCCACTTTGCCAGTGGACATCAGGGCAGAGGGCCGCTATTGGACATTCGGAAAGTTATTTATTAAACAATGCAGTTTGGCTGCAAGAGACTTTGTAAGTTGGGACTGCTTCTGAACCATTTACAACAGCAGCCATCTTTTGAGCCTTTGACCCAAGCAGCCAATGAGAAGCCAGGAGCCCTGGAGGATGTTGGCAAGGGACTTATGGGAAAAAAGGAAGGACAGTTCTTGGCACCCAAATAGACAGCTAATCAGGTGTCGAGTGAGCCTTATTAATATTAATGTTCCGACAGACTGCCTGTATTAACCAATCAGGAGCAGCCCTGAGCTTCTGAAACCCTGAGGACAGAGACTGTTCAGTTTAGTTCGACTGGAGACCCTCTCGAAGGAGGGGGCTCCACCCCTTGCTCCGTGATGTTGCCTGAATAAGTGAAGAAGGCCTGCCTGGGTGCTTGCCCAGCCACAGCCCAGGGGTCTACTTTGCCTTCCTGTGTCTGGAGGAAGCTGTTCCTGAAATGGGAAGTTAATTTGCTGTCTAGAGTCAGGACAATCATCTGAAGGAGTTCCCAAGGAGAGAAGCCTCTCTGTAATTGTCAAGTGAAAGAAGTAGACCTGCCAGTGGGCTTGTATGTCTGCTAGCCGGAGGTGCTCCACATTGCCTCTGTATTGCCTTCCAATGACTGGAAAGAGTGTGTCGACATAATGAAAGTGTTATTTGCTGACCAGTAGTTATGGCCATTGGCTTGTAGTTTCTCGAGGGAAGGGAAACTGCGCAGGATGCCTGAGATAATATGGAGGCCTTACTTGGAGACTCACACAGCTGAAGAGCCAAGGAAGCCTGCTTGTGTGTTCCAGTAGATGAGAATGGAAGTGAGAAGATTTATTCTTCTGTTGTGTCTGAGCTTCTGAAGTGAGAAGATTCATTCTTCTGTGCACGTCCTTAGCTTCAAAGTGAGAAGATTTGTTTTTCTGTACAAGTCTGAGTCTTGGAGATGAGAAGAGTGTCTCATCTTCTGCAAGTTAGTGTCTGAGTTACAGAGACTGTTTTCCACTAACCTCCGTGGAAACCCAGAGTCTGTCCCATTTGAGCGAGAACCACCACTGCTAGCTGGCAGTGTGGCTGAAGCCATTTACAGCTGGATGTGTCTGAATACCAGAAAGAGACTGACTGTCTCTGAGGTCAGTATGGGGATTCAGATTGGTAGTATCACTGCTAGGCATTACCAATGCATCTTCTTCTGAGGGTTCATGCCTAGACATGGGGTTGAGGCGTATGGGTCCGAATCTCCATCACTGGTCTCTCCAGTTCTGTGGCACCACTGAAACGAGGACAGTAAGTTGCCAGAAAGCTGACAGGTGTCCTGCCTGGCCTGCTATAGATACATTGCCTTCAGGCCCAGTGGCCTGAGGGCTGAGGCACTGGACACCTTACTGCATATGCCTGCGACCCAGGTTCGGGAACAAACTCGGGTCATCATAGTGTCAGCACAGGGGTGGGGAAAGGGTAGGGCAGGACTGAGCAGCCAGAAGGCAGCTCTCTCTCCTGGGAGTTGTCGCTGCCCCCATAGTCCGCAACCACCAGGTGGAGGTCCGATGGCTAGTGTAGGTGAAGAGGGTGACACGTAGGGAGCGTGCTTGAGACATGGCATGCAACGCCCCACATGTGTGCACATGTCCAAGGCAGGGATCAGGACCAGGGAGAAAATGGGCAAAATACAATAAAATATATAGAGAAAGATGCAAGCACCTGCTGCAGAGAAGGCCCAAGCTGCAAGATGCAGAGAGAAGATCCAAGCTGCAAGAGCCTGTTGCTCACGCCAGCTGTTCTGCCATCCAAGCTTTACTGATCCAAATGCCCCAGATCTATAATCTGAATGCATCAACTGCACAAACCAAGGAGCCTATTCATGAAGGTGTGGGAAATGTGAGAGAAGGCAACGTAAGTAGAGGCACGCAGCCAGCTACCACAGACCTGGGTGAACATGCAGCATCACCAACAGGTGCGCAATGCACCAGAAAGGCAAGGACGGGCACAGAAAGGTGCGAATCACATGCAGGGATGTGCAGAAGGACGGTGGAAAATGGCACTCTGTCTCTGACCCCATCATATAAGGAGCTGTGGACCTGCTGTGTGTGGGGAAGCAATGTGTCATGTGGAAAAAAGATGGAGATGGAAAAATGCAGGGGAACCAGTGCCAGGAACAGTGGGTGGCTGTTATGTTACTGCAGCCTCACACCAGCTGGTGTGGAGAGGGACAGGCTGGAAGAGGGTGAGGTTAGTGTGCACGGTTCACAAACTTCAGTGGTGCACAGGTGGCCATGCTAGTAATGGAGCATCTGGCAACACTACACTGTCCTGTACAGGGCTCGAGCCCTGTTCATCTCTCTGAGACAAAAGCATGAATATGGCTGGATATCCAGGTGGTGGTCAATGCCATGGGTTTGGAGGGTGCACACTAGCCGTAATCAAGCACAAGTGGCAGGACCTCTGGACCAGATAAAGAAGAAGCTGAGTGTGGCATGGCATCACAGGGCACCACAGGCAGTGGAGCACTTCTGTCAGATCCCCACTGATCCCGATCGAGAACTTGTGTCCGACACCATAAGTGATGTGAAGGATGGGGAGCCCAACAGTGTGGACAGTATGAGAGGTAAGAAACACGCACATGGTACATGATGCACCACCCACTCAATGTACACACACATCATACTAACCAACTGAACCTCCCCACTCAGTGCATGATGAGGACAGCGCCGAGAGGGGCCATCAGGCCTCAGCACATGAACACCGTGACACCCACAGCAGATGGTAGCTCATGGTACAGTCTGAAAATGCAATTCAAACAACATGAAGTCTTGCTATATTATGACATATGCAGTGAGTCCCAACCTTCAACTGCTCTGGAGGTGAAAGAGTTAACTTTCCATGCCAGGCATGGAACCTTGAGCGCGAGCTCGTTGAAAACTCTGTCTGTTGTTCTTCAAACTCAAACTGTCAGATTTTTACTCCGCTTCACTGAACAGTCGCCCGAGATTTCTCCTTCTGCTCGGTTCGCTTGTCGGTTAAAAGTATTATTTTTCGTTTTTGACCGAAATTAAACCGCAACCGGTCGGTTCAAGCTCTGTCTGTGGTATTGTAAGTAATAGATAGGCTTACATTTATTTTATTCTGTGTGGAACTTGTAAACGTTTCGATTCAGTTTGAACCAATCAGGTTGTTTTTAAAACTTTCTAGTTCTTATTTAGAGTGTGGTTCCCGGTTCTATCGGTTCTAAAATCGGATTTCATTACGTTTTTCCACGACTCTGCTACACGGTTGGGAACCGTAAGAGAGTCTTGCTTGGCGGACTGCCATAAACGGGCAAGTTTGGTTAGGCTGGCACTATGTCTGAGAAACCCAAAAGAAAACCGGCCCACTTGGTTTCAGCACTGTGGTGTTTGTGGGGAAGCCTTTGCTAAGGCTGACCCCACACCACCTGTGTATATTGTCTGGGGTTTGACCACCTCAATGCAGACTGCCAGATTTGTAAGAATTTTCCTGCTGCCACCGTGGAAAAGAGAGTTGGTAGGCTCAGGAAAGGGAGGCCAAAAAGTCCGCTGACCCGATGGCCAGTCCAGTTCGGTTTCAACCGAACGAGGGAGTGCCCTGACGAGGGCAATACTGGCAACAAAGAGCCAGCTCTGAGGAGCCGGTTCCAGCTAAAGGATTAGAAAGTCAGCTAGTGTGGAGCCAAAAGTTCTTTCTCCAACCGCTGAGGAAATAGCTAAAGCAATTCAAATTGTCCAGTCACTTTCTCGACTCAGTCGAACCGACGCCATCAGGGAAGCGCCGTTCGGCCGATTCCACCAGTTCAAGATTATGATTTTGAGGATTTTTATGAACCGGAGGAAGGGAGGAGGAGTATGGAGAGAGTGAATGTGGTTTTGAAGGTCTGGATGTGCCCATTGAACCGGACATCTCTCCAGACAGACCGTCAGGTGTTTCTCCCCTCAGGCTATCTGAGTCCCTTCTCATTTTATGTTCTATAAGAAAGTTACTGAAACTCTCCAGCTCCCTGTTGAGGAAGCTGTTGATGACCTAGAGGAGCCTGATTATGTAGAAATGATGGATATTCCAGAGTCTAGGAGACTGCCTATTCCCTTGCATAAATCTTTTAGGAAACAGACAGTAAAAATTCTAAAACTCCTCACTCTATACTTCCTGTTGATAAAAGGATGGACAAGAGGTATACATTATCAGGCTCTGATACGGAGTTCCTCACACAGCAATGCAGCCATGTCGGGTAGTGCAGGCTGCAGCCTGTGACAAGGCAATATTCTCTAGCCTCGCACCCTCCTGAAAAGGACTCCAGGAGGATTGATGCCGTGGCAAAGAAACAGTACATGGCAGCATCCTTGGGACTCAGACAGGCAAATTATATGGCTTATGCTGCTAGGTACCAGAAATCCAGATGGGATACTGTGCTGGCCCTAGCAAACAGGTCCCTGACTAGCTTGCCAGGGAGCTGGAACAGGTGGCTGCTGATGGTATTGAGGCATCCAAGCTGCAATTTCATGCTGCAGTAGACTCTAATGATGTGTCATCAAGGTCATGGCTACATCTGTGGCACTTCGCAGAATGGCTTGGCTCAGATGTACTACCCTGTCACAGGATACCCAGTCTAAGGCCATGGATTTTCCTGTTGTGGGCAATTCTCTGTTTGGGGAGCAGACAGAGAATTACATGAAGAAAATGGATGAATATAGGACCACCTATTGGAGTGCACAGGCCAAGGAAAGGCAAGCCACTCCTCAAAGGCAGCATCTCAGGGCCAGGGGCAGGCCTTTCATAGGCCTTTTACCAAGCCCAGGCCTCCCTTCTGCTTATGCCCAGAGGGGTCTTTAGAGGGAGAGGCAGACGGGTCAAGCAAGCCTGCTTCCACCCCTCAGCCCAAAGCCCCTGCCAAGCAGGCTCCCTGATGGGGTGGCCAGGGCCGATTTTCCACTACCTGTAGGCAGGCTGGCTTACTTTGTCCAGGACTGGAAGTCTTTAACATCAGACAAGTGGGTCCTGGAAGTAGTAGCCGGGACTGGTTCTCAGCTTCAAAAATTTCCAAAGATGAGAGCCAGGTCCTTTCCACCTGCAAATCCATCAGAGGCACTTGCCCTAGAAACAGAAGTTTCTACCTCCTGGCTCTCAGAGCTGTGGAAAGGGTTCCACCCATACACCAGGGCAAAGGGTTGTACTCCAGGTACTTCCTTACCCCAAAAAGACAGGAGAATGGCGGCCCATCCTGGATCTCAGATACTTAAACAAGCACCTTTTAAAACCAAAATTCAAAATGGTGACTCTGGGAATTATTTTACTCTCTCTAAGGCCAGGGACTGGCTAGGTCCCTGGACCTCAAGGATGCCTACTTCCATGTTCTCATCAGAAGCTCCCATCGAAGTACCTCAGATTGAACTGCCCTCAGGCCATTACCAGTTCAGAGCAATGCCCTCGCCTCACCTCGGCCCCGAGGGTATTCACAAAATGCCTGGCAGCAGCAGTTGCCCACTTAAGAAGGCAAAAGATTGCCATCTTTCCTTATCTGGACGACTGGCTCATAGTAGGCCAGTCTCCAGACCAAGTCAAACTACACCTTCAGGTAACTCAGCAACTGCTCACATCTCTAGGTTTCCTTCTCAATCTTCCAAAGTCAGTTCTAGAGCCTGTCCAGCTTCTCATCTTCATAGGTGCAGAACTGAACACAAAAGAGGCCAGAGCCTTCCTTCCTCTGGAAAGAGCAAGGACCCTGGTCTCTCGGCCTCCTCTTTCACCCTGCAGGTCTCTGACCAGCAAGGCATTTTCTGCAGCTCCTGGGGCACATGGCTGCTTCTACAGCAGTAGTGCAGGGAGCAAGATTTCAGATGAGGGACGTCCAGTTCCATTTGAGAGCCTTTTGGTCTCAAAGGAGAGACCCTCTAACCAAATTGATCCCAGTGACTCAAACCCTGATCCAGGCCCTTCAGTGGTGGCAGGACCAGAGCAATCTGAGACATGGGGTCCCCTTCACCCCTCAGTCTCACTCCTTAATCCTTACTACAGATGCATCCTCTTGGGTGGAGCTCATATGGGCGACCACTACTCCAGGGATTGTGGTCCCCACAGGAATCTCTGCTCCACAACAATCTGTTGGAACTCAGAGCAGTTTTTCTAGCACTTCAAGTTTTTTCCACGTCTGTTCAGAACAAAGTTGTACAGGTCAGAACAGACAATACCACTACAATGTGGTACATCAACACAAGGGGGCACTCGGTCCTACGGCCTTGTGCGCAAGCAATGAAATTGTGGTCTCTGGCTTATTCTCTGAACACCTCCCTTTGCAGTTCACCTCCCAGGCAAGGACAATGATCCTAGCGGATGCTCTCAGCAGGATTTCCCAGGGCCATCACGAATGGGCACTGGATCCCCTAGTACTGGAGGTAGTATTTGCCAGATGGGGCACTCCGCAGATAGATCTCTTGCAGCCCCAGACAATCACCAACTTCCCTTTTTGCTGCAGGCCCCAGTGTTGGGCTCAGTCCCTCTGGATGCCTTCCTACTCAGTTGGGAAGGGAAGTTTCTTTATGCTTTTCCCCTCCCCCTTCTTTTCAAGGTGCTAGTCAGAATCAGATCTCAACCCTGCAAGATGATCCTGATTGCTCCAGATTGGGCCAGGCAGCCCTGGTACCCACTCCTCATGTCCTTAGCAGTCCGTCTTCCCTGTGTCTTCCCAGGAATCACAACCTGTTAACCTGTGCCCAGGGAGAGTTTGTATCCGAACCTCAAATCTCTCAATCTCAAGGCATGGCTCTTGAAGAGTTAGAGTTTGTGACCTACACCTTCCCAAGGTGTATTTGATATATTGAAGGCCTCTAGGAAGCCTTCCACCAGGGCTACTTATAATTCAAATGGAAAGATTTTCCATATGGTGTGCTGGTAAGCATATTTCCCCAGAATCTGCTGGCGTGCCACTGATCCTGGATTATTTGGTGCATTTGAATTCCTTGGGCCTGAGACCAGCTACTCTAAAAGTGCACTTGGCAGCTGTGTCTGTCTTCTTATCAGCAGGTAAGCCCTCTTCTTTTTCAGCTCACCCTGTGTTCTCCAAGTTTTAAAGGGTTGCTTCACACCAACCTCCATTCAGGGACCCTGCCCCTGCTTGGGATCTTAATATTTGCATTGCTCAGTTTATGCAACCCCTTTTGAGCCATTGTCTTCAGCAGAGCTTAGTACTTGACTTGGAAAACTGTGTTTCTGGTAGCCATCACCTCTGCCAGGCGTACAAGTGAGCTACAAGCATTGTCAGTGGAGCCTGATTTTATCTCCTTTATAGAGATAAGGTGGTCCTCAGGACTAACAGGAAGTTTTTGCCTAAGGTGGTTTCAGACTTCCACCTTAATCAATCCATGTCTCTTCCTGTGTACTTCACTGACCATTCCTCCTCTGGTGAGAGGAGACTGCACAGTTTAGATGTCAAAAGAGCCCTTAGTTACTATATAGAACGCATCAAGGGTCACAGGTCTGAATCCTCCAATTGTTCCTCACTTCTGGTGAGGTTGGTAAAGGAAACCTGCCACTAAAAGATCCATTGCCAGGTGGATTGTCTCTTGTATCCAATTCTGCTATGAAAACTGGGTAAGGTTCCACCCTCAGGCCTGAGGGCTCACTTCTACCAGAGGTACAGCTCGTCTCTGGCTGCTGCCAGGAACATCCCTATCCTAGAGATATGTCAAGCAGCTACCTGGAAAACAGTTCACACTTTTACTAAGCATTACTCCCTGATATCCAGGCTAGGAGTGATGCTCGATTTAAGACAGCTGTGCTTCAGAGCCTATTTCCCAAGTAGGTTCTGTCCCTCCTCCATGGAGGTACTACTGTGTAGTCTGCATATGTCATAATATAGCAAGACTTCATGTTGTTTGAAGAAAAATTACTCACCTTAGTAATGTTGTTTCTTCTAATGGAGTCTTGCTATATTATGACCTCCCCCAGCCTGCCCCTCTCAGAACCTCTATTTTTGGGATGTGGGTGGGCAGTGGAATGTTGGCACTTCATAGATGCCCACTTTATTTTCACCCTTCTTAGGGTGCTTAGGTGTTATGCTTATTTTTTCTGTCTTGAATCCCCAGACTTGAGTCTTTGTTTTGGGATCAAGAACAAAAATGTGTTTTTGTAGTTAGTAGCCAGTGGCTATGTGTAGGTTTACGGCTTCCACACAGAACCTTAGTGAGTTTTTGCTCAGAAGATCTGACAGTTTAAGTTTGAGCTACAACAGACAGAGTGTTCAACCGAGTCAAGACTCAAGATTCCATGCCCTGCATGGAAAGTTAACCTTTCACCTCCGGAGCAGTTCTAACTGGGTTATACTGCATATGTCATAATATAGCAAGACTCCATTAGAAGAAAGAACATTACTAAGGTGAGTAATTTTTTCTTAAGGTTTATATATGGATGTTTCCAGTCATGAGTTAGGTGCTGTTCTGAGTCAGGTCGTGTCCACAGGGGAAGAACAACTGAAAGTGTGACTGAGCCAAAACTGCTACCTAGGGAGGAGGCCTGCACCACAATTGAAAAAGAGTGCCTGGGGCAGAGCCTGGCACTCACAGCATCAGATGCGCTTAAGACCAGCTCCTGCATTTTTACAACTTTTCAAAATTAATACATTTTACCCTTATGGAAGCAATTTGTTTGTTACAGTAGTGTACAGTTGGGAGCATACTTGGTTTAGTACTTGGTTTTCAGAGATGGAAAGAGATATTACTGTCCATACGGGCCCATTGCTTAATTACATAATACTGTACATGCTAAGTATGTATCGTCACCCATCCATTTGTCAATCCCATCTTTGAAGGCCTTGCTGTTTGTATTATTAACTAAGTTTGCGGTAAGGTGTTTCAGATGCACACCTACAGATTTGTTGATCTGGCACACAACAGATATGTCAAAGTCACACCAAACCACTTCTTCTGATGCCGGAAGAGCAAACAACAAAACAGCAGAAGACAGCACAGCAAGATGGACTGGACTTTGTTGCTGGAGGCGGTAGAGGCCGTCAACTGTAGCCTTATTGAAAGTGATGAGGGACGCAGATGACAAAGTGGATTCTTATAGCATGAAGTGCGCACTGATGAAAACTAAACCTGATGGCTTTGAATCTGACATCTGAAATACAGTGGACTATGAATAACATGGCACTACAGTTCAAGGTCTGGTATTGGAAAACAGGGTCTTGAACCACAGGCTAGAACACCTAGACAGCAGCACCCACTAAACTAATGTGTGAATCTTGAGGACCCAGAGGAAGTGAAAGGTTCATACCCTGAACTATTCATCATTCAGCTGTTCTTAAAAACTGTGGACTTTTATTTCACTGGACACGTTTCAAAATGTATAGAATTACCCTATGGAGGCAGCTGAGTAATTCAGAACAGCCATGCGTCTTACTCCTGGTAACCAGCGGTTTAAATATAAGAGACATTCTGCTTGAAGCATACCAGAAAGAAGGGACAAATAACTCATGGAGGCTGGTACTGGAATTCTACATGTTCCCTGATTTACGTTATTCAGCCAGACAGTAGAGAAAATCTTTTGATGATATCCAGACGGTGCCCTGTACACTTGGTATTACGCTTTAGAGATACCTGCAAAATTGCAGCTACAGTATGGGGGAAAATGTTCAGATTTACGGACCGACAAGAAGTAGTAAATGGGTGGACCTCATAAAGAAGGACTTTGAGGCCCAACAAAATCTGCAAGTGTCTGAGGGACAGGAATGAGATAGCATGGAGACTTGCAAACTCTGGGTTCTACAGAGACTGTAAAGCTGTTTCTTTATCATCTTTCCTTGTTTTATAACATTCAAAATGTCTATTTCTCAGTATCAGGCACAGTTTGTGGGAACTGTATTAATTTCTGCACCAAAGTGCAGATATAGGGTACAGACACACTTTAAACATACACTTTACAAATTCGGATTTATGCCTAAGGTCCCTTGGTGCCAGTGTGCAAGAGGGTGACAAGATAGCCGCTACCACGCGTGGAGCGGGTTGGATACATGCTCATTGTGTTTTGTAGCTCCTTCCTCCCATGTTAACCATGCTGGTTGTTAATTGAAAGTCAGAGAGCTCAATGAAGTTAAGACTGTTCTCTCCTTTTGGCTCCCTCACTTGAGTTTTTATGCGGGGGATGCATGCTTCTCATTATAAAATATACTGTTTGAATTGACTCATTAACTTTTCTGGCTCCTGCTGCTTGTGGAGCAGGATGAATACATTCTGTTTATTAACTTGTTTATAGGGAGGTTTGTTATTATTCAGAGGCAGCTCATTGCTAGATTATTTCAGGATATGGACTGACAAGGCACGACCAGTGACTATATCAGTGCTTGCATCACGAAAGACATGTTCTGACTATTATTAAGGAACTTTGTCCATGTTTTTGCTCAACAGGACCATCTTTTTTCTCTGTTTTGGGACTTTATAATAAAATGAAGGTATCCCCTTAGTATGACGTAATAATAGATGAGTCTCGAATACTGTCATGCATGTTGAAAGCTTCTTGCTGTCCTCTGAACTACATTTACTGTATATATGTTCATATGAAAATGAATAAACAAATTAAAAAAATGGAAAAGGAGTGTCTGGGGACAGTCTGGGCACTACACAAACTGCAGCCTTATCTCTATGGGAAGGAGTCAACCCTGGTCACCGATTATAACCCCAACATGGCTCTTTAAAACGAGTGGTCAGAATGCAAAACTGCTGCGATGGAGTCTAGCACTATAAACATAAAATATGTCGATCCAGCACCACACTGGCTCCTGTCCTATCAATGCAGACAAGCTACCCAGACAATAACCTAAAAACTAAAGAGTAAGAGGAAGCCCAACAGAGGGATCTGACCACCCTTACATAAAAGGAGTCTCCTGCAGGCACTAAGGAGACTATGTCATATAATTTATGTGGGAGATGTAATAGATTTACTCTATGTAACAAGTATTACATAGACTGTACAAGAAAATAGTTTGTCTTTTTTTTCCCACGTATGCCTCATTGAAAATCATCTCAGGCAAGCACACGTTGTTCATGGCTCTGAAGTACACACTTATAATGTGAATAAGTAAGGATTAACCTACCACAGAGTGTGAGTCTATCAGGTATTAATGTATGGCTGGGGGTTGACCACGAGAACAAAGGCTGAGTGGTTCCAACCACCCAGCCATACATTAATACCTGATAGACTCATGCTCTGTTGTGGGTTAATTCATTTGTAATATGGGCAAGAAAAGGGTTTGCCTTACATAGAATTCTTCTTGCTCATGTTACAACTACTTAGGCATCATTTGTGGTGGAAGTAATATTATGCTTCTAAGTTGGTGGTACACTTCTTCCATCTTCCATCGGGGACAGTTCCTGATTTGCTACAATTAGTAGTAGCTAGTACAGTGAAAATAAATGATTACAGATTTTACCAGATGTTTTCTTTGTCAGATTCACACTGTTTGGATACCAGGAATTGCAGCATGCCTTCTTGCAATCTGTCTGTAAAATAGTAGCAGCAGTTTCTGCCTCTTTGGAATCATATGAACATACGAACATATGAATGTGCCAGCAGAAACAGACCACCCAGTCTATCTAAGTCTGCACAACTGTGCAGCTAGCACCCTAGTTTGCAGCTGCCCCACCCCCTTCCATTTGTCATCCCACTGCCACCCCTCACCTCCCCCACCTCACTCTCCCTGTTCCCTGTCCCATACCCTTCTGAAACTGTTCACAGATTTACATGATACCACCCATTCTGGTAGGGCATTCCATTCTGTTACCACCTCTCTGTGAAAGAGTGTCTCCTCATTTCCTTCCTAAATCTTCCCTCTATTCTTCACGCATGCCCCTGGTGACCCTCCCTCCTTAACTTAAAGACCCCATCTGCCCCATCCTTATTGATTCCCCAGACACTTGAATGTCTCTATCATGTCCTCTGCCCCATCTATTCTCCAGGGTGTCCTCCATCATGAACTGTGTGAGTAGCTGTGATACGCAGGGCGTGCACGAAAGGTTGCATACTTCATATATGAACACAAAGTGACAGAATAAGCTACACTTGCTGAAACGTTTTGCTTCCTATATGTTTAAAAACAGATAGTTCTGTGTGATAGTTCTACAATCAAAGAAAATATGTGTGCTTCATTTGAAACTCTCTGACTATGGACTGATATTGTTGGGAAACCCGAGTCTAGGCCTGCCGTGTTGTTTCGTGTTTGATGAGGGAACGCTGTTTTCTTGCCGGCACCTGTCTCTGAAAGATTTCGGCTAATGTGTGCTTTTAGAATGAAGTTAGGTGGCTAGTTTTATAACTGTGGCATTAATTCTTGAATGACTTGCAAAACCTCAGTCTGCTGTGCACAACGCTTTGACGGCAGAAGGTTCACTTACAGGACAAGATAAATTTGTGTTTTCTGCAACTTCTCTTATGGCAGAACAAAATGGGGACTTGACTCTTCCTACTGGCACCAATGTAAACTCTGTGGAAGCTCCTGGCATAAGTGAGTACCAAGTCAAAGAAACACTGTAGGCCCAATGATGCTGAAACAGAAACATAGAAAGTGATGGCGGACGGGACCTCTAGATCCATCTAGTCTGCCCATAAGCTTCACCATGTTGCATGTTGCTGGGTGGAAGTGGTGCACTTAGATAACCAGCAGTGCTTTGCACTTTAAAATGCCCAAAACTTAAATGCTCACAAAACCCCCACAAGGTTTAGTACCTCCGACCAGGATGGCCTAGTCCATTAAATGCTTTCCAAACTTTGATACAGAATATGAACATGAAGGGCAAGTCCTAAATTGTACTCATGGTTCCCAGACCAGGAATCCTCTCTTACTGTACAGGGTGATGGCACAGTTTGTGGCAGGCCCCTTTTCTGGCTGCTTTTACTTTCTTTCTTCCTTCTGTAAAGGCTTCTGGTGTCAGATGATACATCAGCTTTTTCTCCACTCCAAGTTAGTCCTCTCTTGACTGTAGCATTCAACAAATGGTTCTCCAGGGCACCTGGGCTCCACCTGTGAAAATCTTATCTAATCTTCCCCACAGTCCACATTCTGATATCCAGTCCTAGGGTGTAGTAATAACCATTACCAATCTGTGGTACCGAGCTGGGTGGCTTCACATATCAGCTACAGTACCAGTTGTAGTCTCATGCTGCAGAGCAGCAAAAGTCTCCGATTGCTGCAACTTTCAGCATTATTGTTCATGCAGCACCTAGCATGAGATTATCTCCTTTTTCTGTCACAGCAGAAGTTCTGCTTGTAACACTTAAATCTGTTCCCTGGCAGATGCACAGTCTACCTCTGTAGCAGAGCAGCCCAAATTGTTGCTCCCAACTGCTCACAGGCACTAGTCTCTTCTGCATTCAGCTACAGACTGAATTGGCCTGGATCAGCCCCTGCTGTTCATTGGGGAATGGCAAATCTTGACTGGTTACTCAATCTATCAGTTACTTTCGGCCAGCCTGGAGGTCTGGCACTCATTGGTTGCTAGAAAGGCCCCGAAGTAATTAATTGTGTGACCCCTAGGTGGCGCATCCCAAGGGCTACTACCCATGCCTGCTTGGCTAGTAGCAGGTTAAGAGGCCTGAGTTCTGAAACGGGTGCCTCCACCCGGAGGTCAGGGTTGGTAGTGGTCAAGCTAACCTGGCACAGCCCTCTGGGACATTGTAACCCCTCTTTCCTTACAAGTGGCTGGACAATACACAATAATCACTTTCACAATACTCCTGATACACAACACAAGTACCCACACTGTTTGCAATTACCACCAGGGCTTTCCTCTGGCCTGGCCTGGGGACCACTTGTAAAACAAGGTCATACACAGCAAATAACAACAGTACAGTACTCTTGCACAGACTGGAACCACAGTGATGGTAAATGCAAAAAGAGTTAGATCTGATTTATCTAAGGGACTTGAACAAGGGAGGGCATAATCAGGTTAATTGGCTTAAAGGCTCTATCAATCAAACAGTTATGCATGCACTTCAGGGTCCACAAACATTAACACACTCTGGGACCCAGATGGAGAATGGTGAGCCAGAGACATTGCAGCTGGTTGTGGCCCTGTGATGGAAGAAGACAACATGCACAACACACACACACCATTTGTAATCTGGAGCCAGAGGGCTCAGTTCGTGAAAAGAAACAACAAGACAATCAGATGACACACTTTTAGATTAGGCTATTGTTGCAGGAGCTACCCTGATGATTACTCATAATACCCAAGACTGGACACAGGCTGGACGAACATCGAGACAGCAGGTGGTTAATCTGGAGTGCCAGGAGAAGCAAGGCTCAATGAATCGCCGAGGCATCATTCCTGTTCAAACATGGAGCAGGGGCTGATCCCCAGGCAGGTCTCCATTGATGGCTTTCTGTGCAGGTAGTCTGGCTAGGCCAGTGTGGCAAGGCCTGTCCAAATGGAGACAAATTTGGATACAATCTGTTTTGGGCTGGATACAGCTTCCAGCAAGCAGAACACAGTTCACACAGTGGGAACCAAATCCGACCCACTGCACTAACAACTCACAGCACATTTACATGTAGGAAATTCTACTGTACCAAGCAAACCGCTCTCGGTCCGCGATACTTAAGTCTCTGCACAAACCAGAGATTTAAAGCAGCTGGAAATCCTGACAGGCCGATTGCATTCAGCAAAATCTTTGGTCTTCTTCAGGTATGAGTCTGGTAAAAAAAATCAGTGGCTTACTGCTCTACAAACTTGGATTTAGTCTGAAATAATTCTTCTCTCCTCTCAGGGCAGCAGGCAGACATGCAGGCCACAACTCAGGCCTTTCACAGTTCTCCCATGCAAAACTACACAGAACTCTTGCCCAAATCACTTGAGCTCTTACTTCTTCACTTCTCAGCCCAGAACTAACTGAAAATTGCAAGCAGTCTTGGAAATCTCCCAAGATCCAAAAGGTTTGGTTGACTGATCTGTCTGTGAGTCACAACAAAGGCTCCCCTTCAGGTGCAAAAAGGCCCAAAGCCCAGAACTACAATTCCTACAGATTTTGACTCCAGACAGCTGCTGTAGTCCAGCTCCATTTTAGGTCGCACCAGAACGGATTGGTCCAATTCGCAATCCAGGGCCAAATGGTGGGGATAAACAAGACAATCCTTGCTGCAAAGAAGGTCGTTAGACAAACTACTTTATCATTATCACTTTAAATGATTTTCAGCAAATAGTTACATCTTTCAACAGAGCTCCCTCTTAGATTACTTATGACTGCAATCCAGGCAGCTTTTAAAGAGACAGTGCCAGAGGCTATACATGCACTCTCTGGCAATCACATTTAAACTGCTAAAATGCAGGCCACCAGCCTGGCAGTGAGCATTTAGGCAAGCTCAAGGAAGACTTTTCAGGAACCCTCATTTGTAGGAGGTTACACCCTTCCTGCCTGGAGAAAACTTGACGTCCCATCAAGTCTGTACAATCATGCATCAGTTAACATACACTTATTACTTTACTATACATACTCACTACACTTCATGATACTATTTCCATTCTGACAACACATTGTGCATATTTCACACAGGTAAATTGAACATTACTATACTGACTCAGGTAATAACTTCTTGTACCTACACAATGCAAGAGGGGCCTTCCCAATCAGCTAACTTGGGGCCAGAGGGCGGGGCACCATGGTGAGAGGGAAAGACAAGTAACCTGAATTGGCTGTCAGCTCAATTTGGGCAGTGAGCTTGTGAGACAAGCACCTTTAGGCACCACATTGAGAGGCAACCACTGGCCTCTCAGGAGAATCATAACTGAGGTGTACTACTGGCTTGACAGTTCGGCCAGTCTTTCTGAGGGAGACAACCACAGTCTCTATACCTCAGCACTGGTCTGGGGACTCTTGTCACTTGTGAGGGTGCCTCTGCCTGGATGGGAACATCCAAACTTGGAGCACTGTTGGCTCCTTGCTCTGCAGGCTCTGTTTCTACAACACTTGACTCATTTTGGGAAGGCTCAGGCACAATCAAGCTTTGAGGCACTGAAGGGGGTAGTCGGCACTCTCATGGTGTTCTTCAAGTTCTGGTATGTCACCAGAAAGACTCATTCCATTAGCCCCTCCCTCAGGCAAATCTTACAGTTCCACAATACACAGAGACTCAGCATCTTCAGGCGTGATACTTTGCACTTCACTTTCGGGAGCATTGGCTCAAAGACAAAGCTGGGAGTTAGGCAGTCCAGAAGGCTCAGCTTCATCCCCACAATTAATCATGGGGTTACTTCAAAACAGCTGACTCAGTTCATAAGAGGGTAATAGGCATAGTCGCACTCACTTTTGTCAGAAGTGGACTGACAGTCACTATCATTCTGGGCCTGCTGTGGAGGAAACCTTAAATCTGTGACCACAGGGGTAGGTTGACTTATCTCTTCTTGCAGCAGCATGAGTCACCAGCCCAGGGGCTCAATTTCTTGGGGTCTGGCCTCAATCATGACTTGGCCGATAGGTAGCAAGTGGTTATGGTGCATGGTCTTGACAGCTTTGGAGTTGTTCTCTGGGCGCACCTTGTACACAGGTAAATCATCCAACTTTCCAACTATTACATGGGGAAGATGGTGCCACTGATCAGCAATTTTGTGTTTGCCATGCAGTCCCAAATTATGTAACAACACATGGTCTCCAGGTCGAAGCTCTTGAGCTTTACTTTTTATCATGCCTCTCTTGTTGGCTGGATTTCTCTTGGTGGCCATTGTCTGGGCCAGTTGATAGGCATGGTTCAACTAAGCTTTCAGTTTTGTACATATTGCAAGTAGTTTTTGGCTCAGACCTCATCTGAGAGACCCCAAAACAGACATCAACTGGCAGCCGGGCCTCTCTCCAAACATGAGGCAGTAGGGGAGAACCCAGCATCATTTTTGTGCAATTGTATGCAAGTACCAAGGTGCTAATCTGCTAGCTCCATTTATGTGTGTCTTTTGGGTGGAGGGACCCAACATGTCTAGAAGGATGTGGTTAAACCATTCTGGTTGAGGGTCTCCTCTCAAAGTCTGTGCCTTGGTCAGAGTGGATCCACTGGGGGCACCATAGTGGATGAAGAAATTTTCCATTAGCACCTTGGCCACGGTAGATGCCTTTGATCTTTGGTGGGAAAAGCTTGCATACTGTGTGAAATGATCCGTAACCATTAACACATTGCCAATGTTCCGCTGATCAGGTACTAAAGACAAGAAGTCTATGCAGACTAGTTCCATGGGGACTCTGGTAGTAATATTAACAAGGAGGGCAACCTCTGAGGCAGGGCTTTTCTTTGCAGGCAGCGTACTACAAGTCTTTAAATAGTACACAACGTCAGCCCCATTTTGGGCCAGTAGAAGCCAGATTGTACCAGGTTAAGGGTTCTGTCAATACTAAGGTGCCTCATGTGATTGTGGAGGACCTCAGTACCAAATCTTTAAAGGCCATGGGCAGGACCAATTGTTGCTTGTCTACTTTTCCACTATGATCTACTGTCTCTATACAACAACTGATTAAGCAACTTCAGTCTGGGGCCTTCTTTGAACAATAAAGCAGTTTGCAAGTCAGTGGAACGTAACTTAGACACGCCTTTCCCCACACGCAGGGCATCAGGTGCTGGTTGAATCACAGGATCTTGGGATTGAGACCACTGAATGCTGTCATTGTCAAATTGAGGTAGTGCACTAATATCTAGAGCAGAGAAGTGGCAATAAGCAGCTGTGTGCAGGTGTCAGAAGGGTCCAAGCAATCTATTAAACAGTCCACTGTGTCCGCAGACATCTGTTCATCTCTATCAAACTTTTAGCACAATGCTCGAATGACAGGTTCAGACAGCCTGACCCAATCATTCTTGAAGTGGGCCTTCATGATAGGGCCAGCATCAATATGGTTCAGGTCTGGTCTGTATTCACAGCATAATCATAGGTTGAATGCAGAAAGCCACCGTGCCCAGGAGCCTAACTTAGCTGAAGTCTGTACATAGGTCAACGGGTTATTGTCAGTCTTCACCAATATCTTTGCCCCATAGAGGTATGCATGAAACTGGTCAATGATGGCCCATTTTAGCACAAGGAACTCCAACTTATGCACAGGGTAGTTTTGTTCGGACGGGTCAAGCTCCTACTGCTAAAGCTACTGGTCTCAGGCAATCCTCATGGTCTTGATACAGCACCGCTCCTAGACCCAGCAGACTAGCGTCCCAATGCAGCATAGGGTTTGGTGGGGTCCGGCATAGGCGAGGACGGGGTGGGTGAGCTGGTATAAGATCTCATGGAAGGCTGCTTCACAGTTGGGCGTCCAGTGGGCCCAAGAGTTCATGTGGGCAGAAGTATAGTTTTTCTGGTTCTTTAACGGCCCCTTTTTGTATTTATGATTGGTAGGAGGGTAACCCTGGTAAGGTTCAAGAGTGGCGAATCACCTTGGAATACTCTTTTATGAACCTTAGTAGTAGCCACAGAACCCCAGGAAACATTGTAGTTCTTTCAGATTATGGGGCTGAGGCCAAGTAGTCAGTGCTTCAACCTTACTGGGATCAGTCTCTATCCCTTTGTAGATACTATGTTCCCATATACTTCACGGAGGGTTGGAAAACTGGCACTTGTCAATGGACAGCTTGAGGCTGAAGTCTTCCAGTCGGTTTAGGACTTTAAACAGTCAGTTCTCATGCTCCTCTAAGGTGCTCCCAAACACAATGACATCGTCCAAGTACACCAGGCATTTCAGCAAATTCATATCTCCCACTGCATGTTCCATCAGTCGCTGAAAGGTGGCTGGGGCACCCGATATCACCTGTGGCATCCTCAGAAACTCATAGAACCCCAACGGACAGATGAAGGCTGTTTTCTCACAGTCTTCGGGGCCATCAGGATCTGGTAGTATCTGCTGTGAAGATCCAACACGAGAACCATTTGCTCCCATTCAAGCAGTCTAGGGTATCTTGTATATGAGGCATAGTGTATTGGTCGGGGATGGTCCACCGTTCAGGGTTCGATAATCAACACACATTCCTCACAGACCCATTCTTCTTATGCACACTACAATGGGAGAGGTGTATGGGCTCCTGGATTCTTGTATCACGCCAGCAGCAAGCATTTCCTGCAGATGTCTTCACATCATCTATGTCTGCTGGGGCTAGGTGTGGGACCTCTCTCAAATGGCTGCTCATCGGCAGGCGTGTAGTGTGCTCCACACCTGGGACACATCCCACATCCCATTCCTTCAATGAAAACACTTAGTCTCTCTGGACAAGTCTCTTGCTAATTCTAGCCTTCCATTCAGCTGGCAACGGATAGTCACCAATGTCAAACAAGTCTGAGGTCACTCTCCTTCTCACCAGGGTGCTTGTTGATGGGCAATACTGCAGTGTTTGCACAGCGTATCTATAGCTGAGGTGCACCTCTGTTCACCTGGATCTCCTGATCTGACACATTGTGAATCTGGACCATCACTCATCGTGCAAAGGCATGGCCATGAGCAGACAAGATGCTGGGCTTGACCAATAATCTTTCTGGCAATTTTCCATCGCCTGGCACATCCAACATCACTATTTTGTTCTCAACATCTTTCCGAGGCAGATCTCTCCTTGAATGGTACACTGGGTGTTAGGGGCAGTACCATTGAATCGGGATCCTTCTTCCACAATCCCCACCGTTCATCCTGGTCTACTTCCTTGGGTTTCTGTTGCAAATTATAGGCCCTCCTGATCAGAGTCCGAATTCTCAGGGCCCTCTCTGTCCATCGCCCTTGTTTCTCGTGACAGAGTTGCGCCAGTCTCCCAAACATATGGGCATTTGTCCCAATTAACAGGGGACACACTAGGGCCAATGTCTCTTCTCGCCTCTCACACCAGTTACAGTTGCAGGAAAGACAACCAGAGGTGGACATACCCTAGGCAGGGATATGACTTGTCGCTCAGGCCCCACTCATGTAGGCCTTCCAGGGATTGCAAAGGCACATCAGATAAGTGTTATCATACCAGTCCTGGAATACAATGGTCACTTGTGACCCACTGTCAACACAGCCCAAGTATGAATACCATTCACAGTCACGTAGTCTCCATTGAAGGGCCCACAATTTTGGACCAGTCTGGAGAGGCAGTAGCAGAGGCCTGGACAGACAATTTAGCCACAAAGAAATTTGAGTTAGGGTTTCTCGAACACTCACTGTGGTCACTTCAGGCACCCCTTGGCCATTGATTTGCTTTTCAGAGCTCCCCTTGGAGACTGTTTACTATTCTTTCTAAGTCCTTCTGAGATCGACATTCTCTTTTCATATGGTCCTCCTTTCCACAATTGTGACAAATGATGGACTCCTGGGTCATCCTGGGAGAGAATATCATATGAGGAACTGAAGCAGTAGTAAGAGATTGGGGTCTAGTATCTGCTTGCAGCGGTAAGAGTGGTGCAACATATCTTAACAGTTCCTTTAGGTGGCAGTCAATCCGGTGATCTCAGCCTTGAGCCACCCTCGGTAGCGGATGCCTGAGGGTGCACCCATAGCAGTCATGTCCTGAAAGGGATCAGAATCTTGTTCCATGGAAACCCTCTGAGGCACCCATCTTCAACTCTCAGACTTCCTTTAGTAGCTTGTCTTTCCAATGCTGGGCCCAGGGGGAAGTCCTTTGCATTCTCAGAGTGCTTGCTAAGTGCTGACTTTGCCCCGAGCCTCACTTGGCTAATTACTCACGGTCACTCGCAGCAGCAGCAGATATGGGTGCAATTCCATGGGTCACCTTGCTCAATCCCCTGAATTTAATTCATTAGCTCATCATAGGAGGGGGCGATTCAGTCATGGCAGCGTAACTGAGCAGTAACAATTCTGAAAATGGAGCAGACTTAAGCATCCGGTCCAGCCGAGTTCAATCTAATTCACTTGATGGCAAACTACCCTTTCCGAGGCATTCTTGTAGCAGCTTTTCAAGCTGAGGTACATACACAAACAATGGCTCCCTGGGTACTGCTGCGTGTTTCTTACTCTCCACACAGATCCTCATCTGAATCCGGGCTCCCATACACATTTCCAATGCACCAAGATAGTCCTGTCAGTTGCTTCGGGTTATTGGCCTGCTTGGCACAGATGGTAGCCAGGGCAGAACCTGAGGCTCTCACCAACCTGTTTTGTTTCTCTGCTTCTGAGCATTGCCATTCAAGTACTATAGGGCAACATAGTCTATCCAGGTCTCCCAGTCATCCTCCCTGTGGGTGGGGAGGGTGCCCAGAAGATTTTCAGCCTTTGGTAGGAGTCATGACTAATGGCAGGTACAGATATCAGGGTCAGCATTGGCATGGCACAGAAGGTGGGGCTGTAACAGGTGCTGGAGTGAGAGGGGTGTTGGAGAAGAAACACCCCAGGTGGCAGGAATAGTTTCTTAAAGTCCTCTACAGTTTTCATTTCCTCCAGCAAAAACTTAGCAAATTTCTCCTCAAAGTCTCAGATAATGACAGGAACTCATCCTCCCGGTTCTTTACTGTCTTTTGTTATCACTCTCCAGGCAGCTGGAACCCCTTCTGGAGCAATAGTCCGTGGCACTTTAGAGCTGTCCATGAGGTCACTACACTCTACCAAGGCTATGAAAGTTTGGGTATCAAATCAGCCTGTCGACCCACCACCACAGGGTGTTTTAAACATTCAAGTTTGGAGAGTGCTCCTCTACAGTGTCTTTATTGGTACCAGGAATATCTAGTATAAGTAGAGCATTTTGGGGTCGATCTCCTGCCCAGTACACCACCCCACCAACTGGTGTACAGCCATTTCTCATCGGTAGCCATTAATCTTTAACAATAATTTGTAATTCTTGGCCACTAGAAGGCACAAAATCCCAGCGGTGCCTCTAACCCCTAGGTGGCACTATCCGAAGGGCTACTACCCTGTCTGCTTGGCTAGTAGCAGGTTAAGGGCCTGAGTTCTGAAGCGGGTGCCTCCACCCAGAGGTCAGGGTTAGTAGTGGTTAAGCTAACCTGGGCACTGCCCTCTGGGACACTGTAACCCCCTCTTTCCTTACTAGTGGCGGACAATACACAATAATCACTTTCACAATACCCTGATACACCACACAAGTACCCACACTGTTTGCACTTACCACTAGGGCTTTCTCTCTGGCCTGGCCCTGGGGACCCCTGTAAAACAAGGTCATACACAGCAAATAACAGCAGTACAGTACTCTTGCACAAACTGGAACCACAGTCTGGTAAATGCAAAAGAGTTAGATCTGATTTATTTAAGGGACTTGAACAAGGGAGGGCGTAATCAGGTTAATTTGCTTAAAGGCTGTATCAATCAAACAGTTATACATGCACTTCAGGGTCCATAAACAGTCACACACTCTGGGTACCCAGATGGAGAATGGTGGGCTAGCAGGACGTTGCAGCTGGTTGGGGCCCTGTGATGGAAGAAAAAACATGCACAACACACACTATTTGTAATCCGGAGCCGGAGGGCTCAGTTCGTGAAAAGAAAACAAGACAATCAGATGACACACTTTTAGATTAGGCTATTGTTGCAGGAGCTACCCTGATGATTACTCATGATACCCAAGACTGGACACGGGCTGGATGAACATCGAGACAGCAGGTGGTTAATCTGGAGTGCCAGAAAGCATGGCCCACACAAATCGCTGAGGCATTGTTCCTGTTCAAGTGTGGAGCAGGGGGCTAATCCCCAGGCAGGTCTCTCGGTCGATGGCTTTCTCTGTGCAGCGGGTAGTCTGGGTGGGCCAGTGTGGCAAGGCCCTGAATAAATAGAGACAAATTCAGATACAGTCCATTTTGGGCTAGCTTCCAGCAAGCAGAACACAGTTCACACAGTGGGGAACCAAATCATGACCCAGTAACAACTCACAGCACATTTACATGTAAGGAAATTCTACTGTACCAGGCAAACCGCTCTCTGGTCACAATCGCAAAGTCTCTGCACAAACCGGGATTCAAAAGCAGCTGGAAATCCTGACAGGCCAATTGCATTCAGCAAAATCTTGGTCTTCTTTAGGTATGAGCCTGGTAAAAATCAGTGGCTTACTTGTTCTCACAAACCTGGATTTAGTCCGAAATAATTCTTCTCTCCTCCTCAGGGGCAGCAGGCAGACATGCAGGCCACAACTCAGGCCTTTCACAGTTCTCCCATGCAAATCTACACAGAACTCTTGCCCAAATCACTTGAGCTCTTACTTTTTCACTTGTCTGCCCAGAACTAACTGAAAATTGCAAGCAGTCTTGGAAATTCCCCAAGATCCAAAAGGTTCAGTTGGCTGATCTGACTGTCACTCACAAAAGGTTCCCTTCAGGTGCAAAAGGTGCCAAAAGCCTAAAACTACAATTCCTACAGATTTTGACTCCAGACAGCTGCTGTAGTCCAGCTCCATTTTAGGTCCCACCAGAACGGATTGGTACAATTTGCAGTCCCAGGCCAAATGGTGGGGATAAACAAGACAGTCCTTGCTGCAAAGAAGGCAGGTTAGACAAACTACTTTATCATTATCACTCTAAATGATTTTCAGCAAATAGTTACGTCTTTCAACCGAGCTCCTCTCAGATTACTTATGACTGCAATCCAGGCAGCTCTTAAAGAGACAGTGCTCAGAGGCTATACAGGCACTCTCTGGCAATCACATTTAAACTGCTAAAATGCAGGCCACCATCCTGGCAGTGAGCATTTAGGCAAGCTCAAGGAAGACTTATAAGGAACCCCCATTTGTAGGGGTGTTACAGGTGCATTACAAGCCCACAAGCCCTTGTAGCTTTCTACACCAGAAATCTGACCTCGATTGGTTGATCAGTCACCCTCCTACCCCACCATCACACTAGCTCAGGTCAGTTGTGACAAAGATGGCCACCACTTTGTAGTCCAAAGACAATCCTTCCACAAATGTCCTTATTTATACAAAACTGCAGTTGCAAAATATTTGAGGCCTGACCCAGTCATGCATAGGGTGCTTACATGTCTGGTTTGATTGGGGCAGTGATCAGGAAAGTCCTGGTGCAGTTGGTAGCACTGAGGCGGTGACTTCATTGGTGGTGTGAGGTGCGGAATCATTTGACTGTGTGTGGGGAGTGTCACTAGCTCACTGCTATTTTTATCAGTAAATGTCTTCATACTGCAACCCAGCTGCAGTGTCCAGTCTTGCTGCTAGGAACTGGGTAGCTGAGCTTCTTCTCTGAGTACTTTCTGAGGGTATCCCATGACAAGGGCGAGTCAAATTGAGCAACTCAATTTGAGCAACTCAATTGACTGCCTGTGAAAAAGCAGGGTGAAGCAAAGTGAACTTTGGAAGAGCGAGGGTATGAGGACAATAATCTCGATGGAAGGATAGAGGGATGATAGGAGGGATGTGAAGAATTAGGATATAGGAGTAGTTTGGCCAGGTAGCTTCCAGCTGGTCATTTTGTCTTGTGGAGGCAATGTGTCTCCAGTGTGAGAGGAGCTTATTAGGAGCTGTTTTTTTTTCTTTGTTGGGACTTTAATTTTTTAATATTACATTCCCTGCTTCTCTGTCCTTCTGGATGTGGTCCCCCATTAGCAAGTTGCTCCCTCCCGAATAGCCCCTCAAAATATTCTTCTCACCTCAGTGTCAGCCCCGGAGTTGATTACATTTATAATGGAGGGTGCAGGCCCCCATATAAAAACTGTGTACATATTGCCCTTGTAGAGAATGTTGAGGACCACTGCTGTTTATGGTTCCACTGTTGTGCACGCTGCTATTGTTGTTTTCTACGATGTGCACTTGCTTGTGTTGCGATCGCTATTATTGTGTTGCTTATATCACATGGAACCCATTCTAAGTACCTTTTGTATATAAAATAGAGCAAATGTAAGCTGTTTGAATGAACTCTGACCCCTTTTTAGAGCAGGGCCATTTCCTACAACAGAGCAACATCAAGCCGCTTTGAATGTACCCACAAACTCTCAAGGCCAAAGCAGGACCATCTGTACAATAATGCAAACCAAGTTTTCAAAGCAGTATCTTTCATAAAACAAAGCAAGATGAGTTTTCAGAGTAGGATTGTTTTATAAAACATAGGCTACTGAGATTTTGAAGCATAGTCATTTTATAAAAGTTACTAAACTGAGTTTTCAAAGCAGGACCCTTTTATAAAACAGAGCAAAACAAAGATTTCAAAGCAAGATCTTTTCATAAAAACTGAGCACAACAATGTTTTCAAAGCAGCATCTCAGAAAACAGAGTAAAACTAAAGTTTTCACAGCAGTACCTTTTCACAAACAGAGGAAAAAATGAGTTATAGAAACATAGAAATAGGAAATACAACGTACTGAAGTGGAATGATCCTTTATCTCCACTAGTGAGTGGTAAGACCCTTAACTCACGAGTGGCAAAGCCACAAGTTAGTTATAAATGTCTAACCACTCATTTGTGGAGGATAAATGTGTTGTTCTAATACAAGCCATTATGTTTTGGTATATACCACATCATTTGTAGTGTTTTTACTGGTGTTTTAGCTTAATGGGGCACTGTCACAGCCTTTCCCTTGTTTTGTTGCAGAATCTAGCAGTGCACCTCTGTGCACCTATCTATCACATATGCCCACATAATGTCCACAAATGTGCCACAAGGGAAAATGCTTACCATTTTCTTTCTTTTGTAATATTTTACTTTCCAGCGTCCGACTGAAAGTACCCGTCACCGGAAGCAGGCGTATGCCGAGAGCACAAACCTAAATTTTTTACATGTCCAGACTGAAAAGCTAAATGTGGCATGTATTATACAATACTGGGCAAGATTTGCCATTTTTCTACAAAATCGAGTGTTGGTAGGCCAGGAAGTACACTGAAACACAGGCGCCAAAATCCAGTGCATGCGTGGAAAGCGACAAGAAAGACAGATCCAGGTATGCGCTGGGAGCAGCACTCTTTTGTGCATGCATGGGATTTCAGCACCTGTGTTTCAATGTATTTCCTGGCAATACCAGCGCGGTTTTGCAGAGAAATCAGCAAATCTAGTCCAGCATTGTGCAATACATGCCACATTTACCTTCTCTGTCTGGGCATGTAAAAATCGAAGTTTGTGCCAGTGCTCCATTTCTGAGGCACACTGTTGGCATACCTCTGCTTCCAGGTGATGGGTACTTTCGGTCAGGATGCTGGAAAGTAAAACATTACAAAAAGACAGAAATGATAAGCATTTTCACTTGTGGCACATTTATGGACATTATGGGGTATATGATAGATAGGTGCACAGAGGTGCACTGTTAGACTCCTGCAACAAAAATGATGGGAAAAGCTGACAGTGTCCCTTTAAAACTGCCTTTCTTTCCATTGTAAGTTTCATATCTGATCTATTGTTCTCTGTGTTCCATTTCCTGATTCTAAATGTAAATTACATGATCTAAGTAATATAAATGGTGTTTTAAGTCAAAATAAATATTTATACCAAAATAACATGCTTTATTTGCCCAATTTATTCACCACTGGTGTGGTATATACATACAGAAACATAGAATTTGCTGGCAGATAAGGACCACTTGGCCCACTTAATCTGTCCATGTTTCACTGCCTATAGTATTCCTGCACATCTTAGTTGATCTCTGCACATTCACCCCTCCCTTCCCATTCCTTAAAATTCCTTATGCCTGTCCCATGCATTCTTGCACCCCAGCACTGTTTCACCCCACCATCTCTGCTGGAAGACTGTTCCAGCAATCCACCACTCTTTCTGTGAGGAAGTACTTCCCTGTGAGGTATTTAAAGGTCTCTGTCACCACTCCCACTTCCAGGGTATACATATTTAGGTCCTTTAGTCCTCTTCATAGGGCTTCTAAAGCAGACCCTGCATCATTTTAGTCACCCTCCTGGACCACTTCCACTCTGTCTATGTCATTCCAGAGATGTTAGTACTCAAGATGGAGTCTTACCAGTGATCTATACAGAGGCAACACCACCTCCCTCTTTCTGCTGGTGATACCCTCCTTATGCACTCCAGCATCCTACTTGGCCCCAACTGCCTTGTTGCACTGTTTGGCCACCTTAGGTCATCTGATACTATCGCCCCTAGGTCTCTTTCCTGCTTGGTGATCATCAGTACCACCCTCCCCATTTTGTACTCTGCCTCTGGGTTTCTGTGCCTCAAGTGCATTATTTTGTACTTTTGCATTGTTGAAAACCAGCTGCCATACCTTTGGCCACGTCTTAAGTTTTTCAGGTCACTGCTCATCCTTTCCACCCCCACCCCCAGAATGTCCATCCTATTGCAGATTTTGGTGTCATCCGCAGGAGGCAGACCTTCCTTCCCTTCCAGCCCTCTGCAATGTCACTTAGAAAGACAGTAAAGATGACTGGTCCCAGCACTGTTCCCGAGGCACCCCATTGATCAACCTCCCTTGCTTTGAGTGAACTCCATTTACTAGCATCCTCTGTCACCTGTCCCTTAACCAATTTCTTACCCAGTTTATTCCCTTTGGACCCACTTCTAAGCTACCCAGCTTGCTCACTAGTCTCTTATGTGGAATGGTGTCAGTGCCTTACTGAAATCTAGGTAGGCTATGGCCACCGCTCCTCTCTGATCTAGTCTTTGGTAACCCAGTCAAAGAACTCTATCAGATTTGTTGCCATGCCTCTATGAATCCATGCTGCTTCGAAAGTTATGTAACCCATTGATTCAAGCTATTCCAGGTTTCAAAGCATTTTATTGTCTTAACCGAACCGCACAGCCAAGTTTAAAAGAAACATTCTAAAATTTAAAAAAATTATTTTACCTTAGAACTACTGTGGTTTTCTGTTTCCAAGAACAATGGCTCTCTTAGTCACACACTAGATACTGATGCCAGCTGTGTTGCACTCTTTCACAGTTATATGATCTGCAAGTCACACAACTTACTCCTTCTAGCTCTTTCACAGTCATTTGAAATCAATTGTCATCCCTTTGATTTTGACAGATAGTTAACAGGAATCAATGAGGAAGTGAGTCCTTTTGATGCTGGCAGACTATTTGAGGATGAAGGAACACTGTATTTTTCTGAAACTCCCACCCCTAAAGTGATAGCCCCAATTAGGCTTTCAACAAGTAAAACTATTTTTCCAGCAGTACTACTCACTTTAATTTAACTTTGTAAGTACATCGATCAGCCAACCTGGTGCGGTATGGTGCCATTTAAGTTACAGTGCCTCTGCACACCACTGGCTTACATTAAAATGCATACAAATGGGCTGGCAGTATAGCCTAGAGGTTAGAGGAACGAGGTGTGAACAAGCTTGATACATCCAGCAGACCAGACCTCAGTCTGATTCTCACAACCTCCACTTGCATGCTGTGTGACTCTGAGCAAGTCACTTAACCACCCAGTGCTCCCAGGTCACCCCTGAAAACAGGCACTTGTGCCTAGTGGGCCTCCCCAGTTACCAAAGACTAAAATAAATGTGCGTGTGAAGCCGCACAGTAACCTGAAATGGCACTATGTAGCAACCATCATGTTCTCTGAGTGCAGTACTCACAAAAATAAATGAAAGTAAGTAGTAGTGGTGGAAAAAATGTTTTTGCTTGCAAAAGCCTAATCGGGTTAAGTTTTTTTGGGGGTGGAGTTTTCCTTCAAAGTTTTTTCACATCTGTAACAAAAAGTTAAAGCCATTTTTCAGTTAACCAAAAGCATTATATATAAAAAACGCTAGGAAAGTTCTGTTTACCCACGAAATATTGCCATGTTAGGGGGCTAAAGAGTTCATAGATACACTTGCATTTTGGGCTTGGGGTTTATGAGCTTATGAGCTCCTCAATGGCATTATGTCCTTGCACACTACACTTTTGTAGCATTTATTCTCTCTATCGCTACAGATATAGAAATACAAATATATATGTATATATATTATTTATTATGGCTGTGCATGGGGCTTTTAAGGGCTTACGATTAGTATTTTCTTACATTTCAGACTTGTTTCTACCATTTTGATAGCACAAGACCAGTGGTTTGAGAGTTATTAATTAAATGTATATTCATGGGGCCAGCACACTGGCACAGCGGTAGCACTACCACTTGTGATGCCAGCGATCTGGGTTTGAAGCAAGCCCTGTTCATTGTGGGGACCCAGATGGGGAGGAGGATTAAACATGCCAGTAGATGCTTCCACGAAATTTGGAATTTGTGATCTCACATGATAGATCTCTTGATTTGCCGAGTTGCGTTTTGATTGGACTTATGGGTTTCAGACAGCGAAGCTAAAACAAATGTGTTTTTCGCTTTTTGGCACTTTCTTTGCTAATTGTTGCCCATTATGCTGCGGCCACAATGTTTGGTATTTTGGTCTGAAATGTTCAGGGTAGAAAGAGGTTTGGTCAAAGAACAATCCAGCTTTAGTTTGATGAAAATATTAATCCGCTCCAAAGTTATCTACATTTGAATGTTCTGATTCTGAGCATGCTCAGTTCAGCCTGAGATTTATATGCATGTTTTGTGAAAGGGGATTGGGCTCGCGACTCAAGAATTTTGCCACCTCATGGTAGTGTATTTATAAAATCCCCATTTGTAAGGAAAAATTCTCCTTCACGAGCCGCCATCTTGTTTTCATTTTTCCCCCAAACAAAATGTTGTAGCTTGTCCCACAGCTGACTTCTTTTGCAAATGAAGTACAGGTTTTGTTCAGGGTGACACTTCTACAAACCCATGCCTCTGATTTCCTTCATTTCACCCAAAAATTGGCCATTTAAAATGTGAAATTCTTTGTTTGTGACTCACTTTGATCCTCGTTCAGGTGACAAAATCCCTTCGCAAGCCGATCCCCTTTGCGAGGTAACAAAATCTTTGATCATGACTTAGGAACCAGATGGTCCTATCTCGCAAACAAGGATTGGCTCACAAACGGGAATTTTGTCAGCTCTGAAAGGAGATTGGTTTTGAATCCTTTCATGAGTTGACAAAATCCTTTCGTGAGCTGACAAAATCCTTTTGCAAGCCAATACCCTTTGAAAGATGACAAAATCCTTGATCGTCATTTCCCGACCAGATGGTCCTTCTCGTGAACAAGGATTGGCTCATGAATGGGATTTTGACACCTCATGAAAGGGGATCGACTTTCGAAAGGGCATTTTGACAGCTCAGGAAAGGGATTGTTTTTAATTCCTCATTCGTTCGGTGACAAAATCCAATTTGCGAGCTGTCAAAATTCTCGCGAGCTGACAAAATCCTTGCTCGCAACTTCCAAACCAGATGGCCAAAATCTGATGATCAAGGATTTCTTGCGAATGGCGATTTTCACAGCTCATGAATGAGGACTGACCTTGCAAATGGGGATTTTGCCACCTCATGAATTAGGAATTTAAAAACCTTGACAATACAACTGTAAATAAACGGTTTGGTCTTTTGGCTCGAAATTTACAGGATATAAAGGGAGTGTCTCAGAGATGTGAATTATACTGTTTAGGTATAAAATGTTAATCAGTTCCATAGATATGCCGCCACAAAGTTGAGATTTTTTCATAGGATAACATTGCAGTGCCCAGAGTGACTTCTGGTGCCTGTATCTTGAAACGATGCGAGATGTAGATTTTTCGTTACTTGCAGCTTAGTCCACCTTTCTAAGCATGCATTGAGGTTTTGAAGTGATGATTACAACTGCAGTGGAATTTTTTTCATAGCTTGTAAGGTTACTGAGATATTGGTAAATTAGTGTTACAAGGATTCCTTTTCAGCCCTATAGGACTACTGTATGGCTCCGTTGTTATGTGGGGCCAGGGCCCAGAGGGTCTGCGTGCCTGACAGACGATATTATTATGCACAAATGCACAGCTTACACTTTCTTAAAAAGAAATAAATTCATTACAAAAACTTTGTTAATGCATCAGTTAGGGTTGAAGTGACAAAAAGTAGAGTAAATGAGACATTAGGGTTCAGCTCTTCAACCCCCACCCCATCCTGCACACACCGACAGGCATTGAGGTGTGCCATGGAGTCTTGTTAGCTTAACTCTCACCCCATTCTCCCATGCTGTACCATATCAACCTGTTTATACATGGAATGGGGTGAGTTGGGACTAATGATCCCATGGCACATCCCAATGCCTGCCAGTGTGTAGAGGATGGGAGTGGGTGGTAGGTGGGGGTTAGGAGCTCAACCCTAATGTTTCATTTCCTACTTTGTCACTCAACCCTAACTGATACATTAACAAAGTTTTTGCATGAAATATATATATATATATATATATATATATATATATACACGTATATACTGTATATATGTGTGTGTCTATATATATATATATATTTATATATAGGATACATGATGGGCAAAAGTAGGATATGGAAAATATTCTCACTCCTGCAGAGTGAGCTGTGTATTCTCATGAGTGTCGGCTCCAATTAAAATACACAGCTTACGAGGCAGGAGTGAGAATATTTTCCATATCCCATGATTTGCCCATCATGTGTGCGATTTATACCACAGGGTGAGAGCTGCAGGAACATTTTTTCTGATTCTGTGTGTTTCCTGCTCATTCTGTGTGCTGTCTGTGTGTGTGTGTGTGTGTGTGTGTGTGTGTGTGTGTGTGTGTGTGTGTTCTGAATGGACCGGAGTCAGAAACACAGGTGAATGTGTTTTGCAAAGCTAACTGAGTGAGTCAGAGGCTTGCTGAGAAAGACACATTGCTGCAGGTAGCACTGAGAAACAGAAAGTGCTTTGTAAAAGAGTTTCATTTAGAATTCAGGTTATTTTGAAGCTGAGATCAGCATAGTAATGGCTAATGGGCTAGAAAAGTCAGAAACACAATGTGACACAGGTGAGGGTCATTTGGAAAGCTAGCTGAGTAAGTTGCAGCTTCAGTGGAAATAGATCCGAGAGACCTTAAGGAGGCAGTATAGCACAGTGGTTTAAGACTTTGCACTGTTAAGGCTCTGAGTTGAGTCCTGGTTTGAATCCCCACCCCCACTTGCATACTGTGGGATCCTAAGCAAGTCACTTAACTTTCTTGTGCTCCCAGGTTGCACCTGTAAACAAGCTTTCAGCTTGGTGTGTCTCTCCTGGTAAAAGTAAAATATAAACTGTTTTCTGAAGCAGTTTCCTATAGAGTGCAAGCTGCAGTGCAGTTATCCTCACTTTGGTGACAGCAGCAGAGTATGGATACATGTCGCCTTCAGGATTTATTCTCACTGCAGTGGAAATAACACAGGATATCCTACTGAGAGAGTCTCACCACTGTGGTATAAGTATATATAGTCATAGTATAAACATTAGTCATTCAGGCCCAGATGTTATTCAAGGGTTAGCCATGCGCAACAGGGTTAACGATGCACAACTCAAAAATGCGTCATTCTGCGATGAAGGGCCAGTTGCGCCACCAAAACATGCTGAGCAACAGCTAATGGAAATGAAGGCATGCACAACCGAAGGGTGGGTCCATGCATAAAGTGCGTAATGCGACATCAAACACTTGCGCAATGCGCAAGAGTGGCTCAGCCGGAAGTTCGAGAGCGGAATTGAGCCAAAATAAAAGGCTCAAGGAAGTGGCGCAAGAACCCTAGCAGGCCGCAAACTGGGAGAGAGAGACAGGAGCTGGAAGGGCAGAGAGGGACAGTGGTCCAGGAGGACAGAGAGGCCAGTGGGGGGTGCCCGTGCAGTGGAAGCAGCAGTGGGGCAGCGGGGTAACACAGGAACAGCAGCCGGGGGCAGAAGCCAGGGAGATGGACAGTGCCAGCTTCCACATGGAAGCTGTAATGAGGGGTGAGACACCATGCTGCAGGGGGCGTGGCCGTGGAGGAGCCCATCGGCCCGGTGCCCCCGACAGGCGATGTATCGTGCCCGCATCAGCTTCTCGAGCTGGCCACAGACGCTGAGATTGTGGGGCTGCACTGCCTGAACAGGCAATACTGAGACGGCTCTGTGAGCTGTGCAGTGATGTGATGCAGGCACCCTCACGACGGAGTCACGCTTGTCCGTGGAGACCAAGGTGACAGCCTGCATGTGCCTGCTCACCACGGGCACCTTCCAGAGGCCAACAGGGGACACCACAGGCATTACACAGTCGGCCACATCACGATCTCACCCATTCCCAGCACACTGCTGCCTCATGCTGCGGAGTACATCCATTTCCCAGCACCGCTGCAGAGTGTACAACAAACATGCAGGAGTTCCACAGGGTAGCACGTGTGCCTGACGTGTTAGGGGCCATAGACTGCACCCATGTGGCCATTCAGATTCCACCTGGCCCGACGGCCAGGCATATCGGAACCGAAAGGGGTTTTCCAGTGTCAACTGCCAGGTGGTGTGTGATGCCACTGGGCGATTATCAATGTCTGTGCCACACACCCTGGTGGAGCACATGATGCTCTTCATATGGCACCAGTCTGCACTGTGCCATCGATTCAAGAGTGGGGACATCCCCACGGGTCATCTAGTGGGTGAGTACACATGTATGGAATGCAAACTCTGGGCAAGGGTGGAATGACACAGGTGCCATGGTAGTGGCACACAAGGATATGGGCAATATGGACCTGACATGACACTGATTCACTATCTCCACACAGGTGACTGGGATACCCACTCCGTCCCTGGCTGCTCACACCGCACCGGCGCCTCATGACCCCAGCGCAGCTATGCTTCAATGAGGCACATGCCGCAACACGTAACATCATAGAGTGGGTATTTGGGATGCTTCAAGGCACGCCTCGGATGCCTGGACACCCGCGGAGCTGCACAGTACAGCCCCCAAAAGGCCTGTGGGATATTCCTGGCCTGTTGAATCCTGCACAACATGGCCAAAGACCATGGGATAGCCGTGACAGGTCCAAGAGGGGACAGCGATGGGACGCCAGTGGCGCCGTGATGTTAGTGATGAGCAGCCCCCTAGGACGGAGGGACCCCGACTGACCCTGGCAGGCCCAGCTGCACCGGGACACCATTGCAGAAGAGCACTACGCCCAACACAGTAAGTCAAGGGGACATGTGCAGGCAACACTGTCCATGGCGCAAACCACAGGCACACAGGGGAACACACCTGCATGAAGGTCAGGGAGTTGAAGGTTCCAGGCATACCAACACACCATCAGAGAGGTGAGCACTCATATGGACACACACACACACCAGGCAGCATACATGGGCAGCAGCACAGCACTGCAGAAATGACATTGCCAACACACAGCACCACCAACCACCCCACCACCTGGACTGTCCACGACGTGTCAGGACCTGGGCACCCTTGCACCTTGGTGTACAGTGCAATGCAGGCATCATCATGCACACGCACCTGTGGACAGCAGCTGGGAGAGTGTGCAGGTGGTCCGCGTGTCAGCTTGGTGAGCAGAGCACCCAGCAGTGCACTGCCCACCATGACACACATTGCACACAGGCAGCACCAGACCGGGCCTGCACTGGGAGACAGCTCAGTCAGGTAGCACTGTCCCACGGCCACCATGGATGCGTGGGGCCCCCACCATGGCCCAGCAGCACTGGCAGGCTGAGCAGGGTTACATCGGGTGGCGCTGGTGCACCACCAGGGGTCCCACTGTGCGAACGCGACCTTGCCCGCACAGGGTCTGCATCCTGCCAAACAAACTTGCACCAGGGTGCTCGATGCCCACAGCAGAACCCGGTGTCGACAGGCCTGAAGTCGCGACGATGCCGGAACGGAAGTGGAGAGCGCACTGTGTGGGTGTGTGTGGTACAGGGCACCTGACAGTGTGGCCAATGCATCCGCACAGAGACCACTGCCTGGGTCAGTCTGTCAATGGCAGCGGTCACATCCGTCCGCATAAGGACCAGCTCGGCTCGGTCCCAGCACACTCCCTGCTATGCCGCCCACAGACACAGACAGTGCCTCCACGCATTGTGAACCCGCCCCCTGCAGCTGTACCGAGTCCTGCAGCAGGCGGGTGTGCGATCCAATGGGTACTGTGCCCCAATGGCATCGTGGACTCCAGGGTGTGGACGGTCCCGCACAGCACCCTTGAGGGTGGGCGCTGTTCGCCAGGGCCAGGTATGGGCGGATCAAAGGGCAGTGGACATGTGCCACTGCTTGACACTGTACCCCAGACCTGGTGTGCGACTGCTGCTGCCGCCTCCAACTGCTGAGCCCCCAGGTCCACCTGTTCCACCTCCGTGCTGACAACAGTGCCAGACACCTGCACAGCCACTGGTGCTGCCCCATCGGTGCTGACAGGCACAGCCTGGGACTGTGCCAGCATGCTGGTACACAGGTGTGAACCAGAAAGGCCCAGGGCACGTGCTGGCCTGCCATGTGTCCGCTATGGGACACACACCATCACTGCCCATTGCAGGCCTGCTATCATCAATGGTGCAGGTGCGTGCCACTGCCATAGGCACAGCATGCTGGTATACCTGCATGCCAGACTGCTGTGACACAGGCTGTGCACCCCTGCACCCGTATCACTGACACCGGAGTTGTTGGCCCAGCGCGGCATGCTGCTGCAGTGCCTGCAGGTTGGTGGCGGAGGTGGATGGTCCTCCTCCACGCCCAGCAGGTCTGCATCACTGTCTGGACCCACCACCACCACTGCCTCCTGAAGATGAACAGGATCTGTAACAGAAAGAGAGTACATGTGAGTGCATGTGAACAACAGCCCCCCAACACCACCACCATGTCATACCGTGCAGTGATGGGCTTCCACCTGTCTGGAATCCTCCACCTGGTATGCCCACAATGGCACTCGCTGCATGGCCGCAACCAGTGTCTCCTCTGTAGGGTTGCGTGCAACACCACTGGTGGGCCCCCACCAGTGCCAGCATCGCGTCACCCTGAAGGCTGCCACCTTCTCCTTCAGCCTCCTGCGGTCAGTCCCCATCTTCTTCTTGCATTCCTGCATGGAGCGCTGGTGGCTTCAGTGCAGGTTGGACGGCCTGAGCTACCCCTCCCATGCAGCTGCACGCCCTGAGGGGTGCCCTCCGTCCACTCACTAGTGGCTCATCCTCCAGGTAGGCTCTGGAAGAGGGCCTCCGCCTCTGCCGCGTGAAGTTCGGCCTCCTCCACGCCCGCCGCCACACCCTCAGCTTGGCTCTGGTCAGTCATGGTGATCTGTATGGGTGGAAGTGGACACCTGTCACTGTGCAGTCGACAGCAATTCCCCATGAGCATAGCTGCCGGCCCGGGGCGGAAGCCCCCACGCTTCCACTCCGCATGGCAGATACTGATCGAAGGGTGCCTTTGTCCCTTTCTAGCGCCTTTTCATGCTCAGCCCTCAGCCTTTATCATCCTCCGCCCATGAGCATTGTCCTGAGCATCACACAGCATGTAACTCACCTCTCACCTGCAGTAACCAAATCTGGCCAGCACAACCCACTGTCGCATTTTTATAGCGCAACACATGCAAATGAGGTGTGGCGAACTTTAATGACATGCTAATTGCGCCACTGCGCTTTGAATGGCTGATCGCATGATTTACATATGTCGGCTGAATATCGCGTATTTCGCTTGCGCACACGGAAGGTCCGCTGAGCCAATGGCGCGGGTTTGTGGCTGTGTGCCACACTGCATTGCACATGCCCAGACAGCTTACGACGCGCCTATCGTGCTGCAGACCTGTTGCCGCTGGAGAGGCGATCAGACCATGGCCACCATTGTGCCAGTGGTGCTACAGCACTGGGCACTATATGGCCTGTGGCACTACTGCGCCGATAGTCCACTGTGGCACTGGTGCTCAGCTTGGCAGTCGCTGGCGATGCCCATACGTCCTATGGTGCTGTGCGAGCCTGCGTCATTGCCGTGACCTTGTGTATGCCCTCTGACCCCTGGCGCTGTTGGCATGCCATGTGTACATCCCTATTGCGCTGTCTGGTGACAGCACCATGTAAAGTGACGCGCCTGTTCGAACAGCGCCGATTGGAGCCTGTGGTGGTCTCATTGCGCAACAACCCACGTGGGGTTACGGCGCAGCAGGGCCTCATTGCCTGCTGTAAAGTTGGTGCCATGGCTAGGAGGAGGGCGGTGTCCTGGAGCCAGCTTGAAGTGGCCAACCTGGTGGCCCTGGTGGAGCCCCACTGTGAGGCACTGTATGGTGAGGCCCCTCACCATGCCTAGGACCCACGTGTGGCAGCAAGTGGCCACTGACCTGGTGGAGGTCACTGGCTGGGGCCGGTCTGCTGAGCAGTGCGGCACGGGTACAGTGGACCCGCCGGAGGGAGCTGGAACTCTCGACGAGCTGCGCTCACATGCCAGGCGGGCGTGGTGCCTAGGCCAGGTGAGTGTACCATCTATGCACCTATATTCTCTGTAGGGGTGTGTGTGTGCTGGATGGCTGTGCATAGGTGCCAGCTCGGACACGGTGGGCTGTGTCAGTGTGTGCAGCTGTGCGATGGATGGTTATGGCTGTGTGGGCAGGCACTCTCACTGGGGCAGGGGCACTCTGCTTTTGAGTCACACTGATGTTTGTCTCAACATATGTCTCCACAGGCCGGATTGTGAGGACACAGGCCAGGGTGACGTGGTCGTGCCAGGCCCCGGTGCCGGGGGTGTTGTGCCCCAACAGCAGCAGCAGCGTCAGACCCAGCTGCTGGAGGAGTGTGAGTATCATTACTCATGGATGCTATTGCATGCTGGGGGCAAGACCACCAGCCATGTGGGACACAACCAAAGGGAGGTCATAATTCCACTATACAAAACACTAGTGAGTCCCCACACTGGAGTACAGTGTACAGTTCGGAGACCATACCTACGTATGGACATGGACTGGGTGGAGAGGTTCAGAGGAGGGCGACACGGATGGTGCATGGATTGCATCACAAGTCCTATGCAGACAGGTTGACGGAACTGAACATGTACTCCTGGAGGGGAGGAGGGTGGGGATATGATGGGGACATACAGTATCTTACAGGGGGAAAAGAGTGCAGGAAAACAGTATTTTTAAGCGTAAAGGATGTTCCAGGACTAGAGGGCATGGGATGAAGTTGGAGGGGGGACGATTCAGAGGAAACATGAGAAAGTATTTCTTCACAGAACGGGTGGTGGACAAGTGGAACACCCTGCCAGAGGAAGTGGTGGGGGCTGACTTGGTCACGGATTTATGAATGCATGGGTTAGCCATAAAGGAATTCTGGAGGTCAGGGTAGGGCAACAGACTTATAGGACAACAGAGTGAACTTACAAGGTCAAATGGACAGACTGGGTGTCCCATAGGCCCTTATCTGCCGACTCTCTATGTATCCATGTATGTAGGCATGACACAGGTGACCTGCATCACAGTGCAGTATCACGGCATGTCTGTGTATGCGTCACTGGTGGTCCAGGCATGCACTGGGCACATAGCTGTGTAACTGGCATCGCACTATGTTGCCACATCACTTGCCAGCCTAGTTTGTACTGTGATTGATGTGGGCAGTGTGTGTGGGTGGTGGTGCGCATAGCTGGTGCCGCTTGTTTGTGATGGCCATGTGCATGTTCACTGTGGGTGGGTGCATGCCATCACAGGTGCGGACATTGGGCTATATGGCTTGCAGGTTGGGTGGTGTTCAGGGTTGTGGTCAGTCACAGCCATTGACTGTGTTCCCATTTTCCTAGGCCTCGAGGTTCTAAGGAGGATGCAGCGGGATGTCCGTCGCCTCACAGAGGTCAGCGTGGCAAGCCACAGGATCCTGCGAGCGATACGGAGGCATGGACGCCATCAGGGGCAGACTGGAATGGGGCACCAGCAGGGGAGGACCAGGAGCCGGCTGGGCAGTAGCCTGCATTACCCTTCCCACTTTTCCATCCCTACCACCTGCCTTCCTCTCCAAGTTTTTAATCCCTCCTCTGAACACCCTTTCCTTGTACCCGCCCCCTTGTAAATAGTTTTTATTGTTCTTGTTGCACTATGTTTAATATACAGTTCTATTTTGATATATGAATACTGTGTTGGTCTCTGATTTGCAGCTGGCTATGGGTGCTCAGTTGCAGGTGTGTAATGCCATCTGGGCTGGTATGGTCCTGGGTATGTGTGTGTGTGTGTGTGTGTGTGTGTGTGTGCATGGGGAGGTATCTCCAGCATGGCAGTGACTTTCGGTTGGTCTTGCCATCTGCTGCCACCCACTGCTGGGTGCACAGGGTGTGTCTGGCTTGTAGGCTTCTGTGTTGCATGGGGCTGACATGTGCTGGGGGTCTGTATGGTTTCTGCAGTGCCAGTCACTGCACATGGGGTGGTGTCTTGGGGTCACAGTGCAGGTGCAGTGCACGGGGGTTGATGTGCACTGTGGTTGTCAACCCCCAGTGTGTGGCACTCTCCGCCTGCCAGTGGTTGTGCTGGGTGTCAGGCTCTGCTATGCTTTGTTGGCTTGTCCCTATGGGCACGTGGATCATCCGTCCCACCCCAGTGATGCTGTGCTTGGGGTGTGCGGTGTGGTGTGGGTTCTGCAGTGTGTTCCTGTGCCCATGTGTGGCATGGCTGGTGGTGGGCCCCAGCCTGCCTCCCTGGATGTGCAGTTCCATTGCTCTGGGGGCTGTGCTGCACTATGGCAGTCTTGAATGCTCAGCTGAGTTTCCATGGTTGCGCCATAGCGCAACATTTTGGCTCAGCTTCTCCTTCCTGGTTGCGCTGATGGCGCAGTATGTGCGATATTCAGATGTTGGTTGTCATAATTTGCTCTGCTCCATGTTTGAATATCGCACCTGTCTGCGCATTTTGCGCAACTGGTTTGGCGCTGTTCCTGCTGTTGCGCCAGTTTTGAGCGAGTTTGAATATCCGGCCTCAGTGTTTACTTACACCAGCCTCAGACAAAGTCTTATAATGCTTTGTTTGGTCTAATACAAATATTTAAGAATAATATGTATATTTATAAAGCGTGCAGTGTTTATATAGACAGTATTTGTCACTTACCATATGTGTTTTGCACAGCCCTAATGTCTGTCTCTCCTCTCTCATAGGGCAACAACAAATACTGCTGTCTGATTGGATGAATCATGTCACCTGCCATACCTGTACATGCTCAGGAACATACAGTATGGTGCTGCTTTTCTAGGATAAAACTCTTAATACCTTGCCATTTTAGAAGTCTAACAACCGACTCCAGGGTACAATGTTCACTGGGAGAAATGGACACTCCTGAGTGTTCTACTAAAGCACATACTCCCTGAAGTGTTGTGCTGAGGAGCATACTCCCCTGAAGTGCTGTGCTGAGGAGCATACCCTTGGAGCGCTGTGCTGAGGAACATACTCCACTGAAGTGCTGTGCTGAGGAACATACTCCCTGAAGTGCTGTGCTGAGGCATACTCCCAGAGCATTGTGCTGAGGAGCATACTCCCTTGGAGCATTGTGCTGAGGAGCATACTCCTCTGGAGTGTTGTGCAGAGGAGCATACTCCCTGAGCATTGTGCTGAGGAGCATACTCCTCTGAGTGTTGTGCAGAGGGAGCATACTCTCCTGGAGCATTGTGTTGAGGAGCATACTCCCTGAGCATTGTGCTGGGGAGCATACTCCCTGGAGTGTTGTGCAGAGGAGCATACTCCTGAGCATTGTGTTGAGGAGCATACTCTCCTAGAGCATTGTGTTGAGGAGTATACTCCCTTGGAGCATTGTGCTGAGCAGCATACTTCCCAAATGTTGTGCTGAGGAGCATATTTTTCCTGGAGTTGTTAGGTTGAGGAACATACTCCCTGACCGAGAAGTATGTTACAATTAGAAAGCAGAAATTTTAGCATCTATAGACTACAGTTCTGTGTTTGATTCAATAAATAGAACTATTTTGTGGGATGAAATGCTGAATAGAGGTATCTGCCCTGTCCTTATCAATAGCATTAGAAATTTATATTGAAATCATGGGCACAAATAAGAGTGGGAAACAACTTATTCAGTAGTATTAAGACAAATAAGGGTGTAAGGCAAGGTTGCATCCTGGCACCTATGCTATTCTGTATTTATTTAGATAAATTACTTACAGAGCTACAGGACTCAAGTCTGATTCTCCCAAAATTGGCACAAATATTTGTTCTTCTCTTGCTACGCCGATGGTCTGGTGTTATGCTCCCTAATTATCTGGACTTCAAAAACTTGACCTACTGTCCAGAACTTCAGAATCTTTAGTTTTAAAGATTAACTTGGAAAAATCTAAAGTTTTAGTCATAGGAGCCAGGAAAACATAGTATTCATGGAAAGTCAATCATAGTAACCTTGAAACTGTTATAATTATATGTCCTTGGAATTCTGTATACAAACACTGGATCATGGAATTGTCATTTGAATATATAATGTCTTAGACTAAAAACAATGGGGGCTCTGGCAAGAATTAATTATGTATACGGAGGACACTCCGTTAGACCTTTTTATATGCACTGCAGGCAAAACATAGTGCACAGGTGCTTTATGGTGCAGAAATATGGGGATGAGCCATACTGACCAACTAGAAAAACCAGCAATCAAATTATCGAGGACCGTGCCAGCTGCGAAAATCAACTCCAGCTCAGTTCATACGAGCTGAACTGGAGTCTGATTAAATTACAAGCGTGACATAAGGATTATCAATTGTTGGATCCGAATCTTAAGTTTCCTAATGACAGATGGGTAAAACAATGTCTCCTGAAAAGGAAGACTGGAAAAAAGGGCTCCAAAATTCTGCTTGGTACCAGTATTTGAACAGACCTTTATTTTTATCTTCCTACTATTTATTCTCCTTGGCAGAGTGGCCCTACATGATCTCCGGCCGCTGGCCCTGCACCCCGGACCCGGTTGTGCATGCAGGCCACATGAATCTGCTCCCAGTGGGCCAGCCAGTATCGCTCACGCACCCACTGGGTACTCACCCTCTCGGTCTCTCTGGGGTGCAAGGTGAGGCCATCAGCTGTGAAGATCACCCTCCACATTTTCCGCTTTTTCTTCCAATGGAGAGCCAGATGTGCAATGGCGTCCAAGCGTGCTGACTCGCGTACTCACCCCCTTGCTATTGCATGCCACTTGTAGTGGCTGCCTCAGCCAGTCGCCGCCACAGGGCGATGCATGCACCACTACCCACCCCAGGAAGAGGACAGCAGTCATCGGATGCTCAATCCTCTCTCTCCCTGCCAGCCCCAGTGGCCTGAGTCCATTCCCAAACCCGGGTCACCAGCGTGGCGCGAGGTGTAGTGTCCAGCACCTCAACCCTCAGTGTCACCGGGCGGCTGGAACAGACTATTAGATAAACACGTGCTGTCCTTTCTCATGGTACATAGATAAAAGGGCATTAGTATTAGTGTACAGTATATACCTTATATAAAGAAGAAAATCATGCAGTACATATAGGATAGTGTATGGGACCCATACACAACCACACTGTTCCTAATACAGTGGTTTCCATTGACGATGAGGACCTCAAGAGCAAAGCTCGAGAGGTCCCTATCGTCATGGAAGCCAAGGTATTGAATAGGTTGCATAGGGGCTCCTATACACAATCCTATATAGTATGGCCCCAAAAAAGAAGTATGCTAACTTTAGTTTTCCCCGAGATCAGTCCTTGCCATCAGACCATCTTTTTCATTTTGCCACTCGCTGAGTCGGCTCACGCCGCATAGCTCATCAACCATCCTATCTAATGAACAACGCTGCTTGGGGCGGTTGTATTGTGATTGCGATACCCCAGAACAAAAAGTCATTCTCATGTTAGTATGCATGTCACTAGTGCTGCAGAACAACTTTTTCATGTGTATGGATTTCCATAAACAATTGCGTTCTGCCATGCACTATTATAGGATATACACTTTTATGTATTGGTGCCTCTAATTATGTTAAATGTTAGTCATATAATGATAATAAACATGAGTTTTGATACTATTTTGATGTACTTGAAGATCCCAACATATGTGAAAACTTTACAAGATTCAGGCTTGAACTGTTTGAATCTAATCTGAAAGCTGCCCTGTATAAAAGTCACAGGATATAGGAGACACTGTGTGCAACTGTAACAAATGTGAAAGAGAAGACTGGTGCACGTTTACTGAAATGCACTTGGTATAACAAAATCTGGAATAACTGGCTACAACCTATTATTAATTTATAACCCCCATCAGTAAGACTGAATTAATTACTGTTCTACTTATAACTGAAGACCCATTAATAATACATAGTCTTGGGATATTTTTATTCCTCACTAGGAAAATAAAAGGAAAAGATTCAGTTACACTCAGGAACCTGTTCAACTGCAATAGCAAGCTGTTGATGAAACTTTGCACACTATACCGTTGGCCTGGAAGTGTTACCTGTACATATTTATGAATTCTAACAATTTGTATCACTATGCACACGTTTTAATGTTTGTTACTGTGTTTTATTTTGCACGTCACATATGTACGTTTTCTGTATGTCTGTTTTTATTATTTAGTATTTTGTGATAATCATTTTTAAAGACTGAACAAATAAAATTGACCTGACTTGACTCTCCCCTGAAGTGTTGCAGCGAAGGAGCATACTCCCTGGGTATTGTGCAGTGAGCATACTCCCTGGAGTGTTGTGCTGAGGAACATACTCCCTGGGCAGTGTGCTGAGGGAGCATACTCCCTGGAATGTTGTACTGAGGAACATGCTCCCTGGAGTGTTGTGCTGAGGAGCATACTCCCCTGGAGCAGTGTGCTGAGGAGCATACTCAGCACACTGCTCCAGGTGCTGAGGCATACTCCCTGAATGTTGTATTGAGGAACATACTCCTGGAGTGTTGTGTTGAGGAGCATACTCCTTGGAGCAGTGTGCTGAGGAGTATACTCCGCTGGAATGTTGTAATGAGGGCATACTCCCTGGAGTGTTGTGCTGAGGAACATACTCCCCTGGAGTGTTGTGCTGAGGCATACTCCCCTGGAGCAGTGTGCTGAGGAGCATACTCCCTGGAATGTTGTACTGAGGAACATACTCCCTGGGTGTTGTGCTGAGGAGCATACTCCCTGGAGCAGTGTGCTGAGGAGTATACTCCCTGAATGTTGTACTGAGGAGCATACTCCCTAGAGTGTTGTGCTGAGGAACATACTTCTGAAGTGCTTTGCTGAGGAGCATACTTCCCTGGAGTGTTGTGCTGAGGAGCATACTCCCTGAGCATTGTGCTGAGGAACATACTCCCCTGGAGTGTTGTGCTGAGGGCATACTCCCTGGAGCAGTGTGCTGAGGAGCATACTCCCTGGAATGTTGTACTGAGGAACATGCTCCCTGGAGTGTTGTGCTGAGGAGCATACTCCCTGGAGCAGTGTGCTGAGGAGCATACTCCCCTGGAATGTTGTACTGAGGAACATGCTCCCTGGAGTGTTGTGCTGAGGAGCATACTCCCCTGGAGCAGTGTGCTGAGAGTATACTCCCTGTAATGTTATACTGAGGAGCATACTCCCTGGAGTGTTGTGCTGAGGAACATACTCCTCTGAAGTGCTGTGCTGAGGAGCATACTCCCCTGGAGTGATGTGCTGAGGAGCATACTCCCTGGAGTGTTATGCTGAGGAGCATACGTCCCTGGAGTGTTGTGCTGAGGACCATGGGGAGGAGCAGGCAGTTGTCCACCTCTAAAAAAACAACAAGTTATCTGAATTGCACACAAGAAGGCGGCTACTGATGAAAAAACTGGAGCCAAACAATTAAGGCATCAGGTAAGAACAGAACGGCTGCCCAGTATTCGACAAAAGATCTGCAAGCTGAGGTCAAATAAAAGCTTTTAATAAGAAGCTTTAAAAGCAAGAAACAAACAACACTCCAGAGGCACAGGCATGTTTCACGTCTTACGGCGCTTTTCAATGTGATACTGGCTCAAAAACTACACACCTTAAAATAGATAATGAACTCATTGGCATAGAAACCAACTGGAATTGGAATCAAGTGTGTTCAGGTCTAATTAAATGAATTGTATTTGGTTTCTATGCCAATGAGTTCATTAGCTATTTAAGGTGTGTAGTTTTTTGAGCCAGTATCACATTGAAAAAGCGTTGTTTAAGACGTGGAAATGTGCGCCTGTGTTCTGGAGTGCTGTTTGTGTCCTTGCTTTTAAAGTTTCTCATTAAAAGCTCTTTTCATTTGACCTCAGCTTGCAGGTCTTTTTGTCGATTACTGGGCAGCCATTCTGTTCTTTTACCTGAAGTTATCTGAATTATTTTTTACTCACAGTTTTTCCAGCTCCTCTGACCGATAACTCATGCTTGTATCCCTTGAGGACTGCTAATTTGCTCCCCACAATCCAAGCTAACTCCCAAACCCCACAGACTGGTCCCTCTGAGGTGGGATGAAAGGCCCTCCCATTTAATCCTCTAGAGTCCAAATCCAAATGGGGGCACCAGGAGTTAATGTGTCCTAGTTGGTTACCGGTGAGGTACAGTAGATAATCTGTTGGTTGACCTACCAAGGGTATTTCCTTCAAATCCTGCCACATGCTGAGTTCTCTTTTCTGAGTTCTCCTCTCTCACCAGGCAAAGACAGGCATCCTCTCTTATGGACTATTTGCCACTCAGGGTCTAGGCCTTCTGGTCAACCTGGGCATGGGGGAGGGATTTGGGACTAGACATAAAGCCATGGAAGGGGGACTTGACTTATTCTGAATTACAGAGGAATTTATGAATGTTTTGTTTCATTACACCTTATGCACCTACTCTCCAGACCCTCCCTCTCAGACCTCAGTGCCCATGCCCAAAGACCTTAGCTTCCATGGATTTCCCCTGCACTGGAAATGTGTGGGCCCTGCAAGCTGCTCCATGGGCTGAATTCAGTGCTCCTGTAGGGAACAGGTGGCAGTCGGGACCTGAAAGTACGGCTGGCATCATTCTTTGTGCGCAGGCAGGCATTTCCCTTTCGTTGCTCCTTGGGATGGCAGTGGCTAGGGCACACAAGCATGCTCTCGTGGAGGCAGCAGATGCCCTCCTCCCCTGCCACTCCAGCTGTAGTACTATTGGGGTCACCAATGTGGTGCTAGCATGGCAGAGTTGTGCTGTCTCCTCCCTGTGGAGCTGAGCATCCTCTAGGATGCTCAAGCCTCCACCGCTAGCCCTCAAATTACCCTGGCATGCTCCCAATCCTGGGCTACAGGTGTCACAAGTGGCAGCACTGCCCCTACATCAGGAGGCTAGCTTTAGTATTTATCAATTCTATTAAAGGTAATGGCTATGGAAAAGGATGGTAAGATCTGCCTTTGATCTGATAGTCTTACTGTCTCACTGGGGGAGTCAAGTCCATGTAGTGAACCAGGGCAGTGGGAATGGGAAGTCAGGCTTAGGGGAAGGGGCTGATAGATGGCTCAGTAGTAGCACAACATGTTACTATGTGGGCAATTCTGATTGCAGGGTGGAACTGCCCCAAGGCAACCCTCCATCCTAGCTTGAGGGGGCACATTGCCTTCGTCTCCACCTCCTCCCCATTACTCATGGCTGACTCTTCTCTTCTCTCGTATAATCCCATACCATAATTTCCAGGTTTTCTCATCACTACTTTTATCATTGGAAGTTTTAATTATTGCCTACTGCTAACCATGCCATCTACCTGACTTTATATGCCTGACTATATACCACAATGTCTTAACCTTGTAAATTACCCTGCTCCATGTATATATTTTCCCTTGTGAAGCTGTATGTCTGACTGTTGCTCCATAATGTCTTAACCTTGTAAGTGATCCTACTCCTGTATATATTTCCTTAGAAAGCTGTATGTTAATGTATATCGCCCTGTGTATTCCTGTTATATGTTTGGTCTTGGCTTATTGTATGTGCATTGCACATTACTTGTCTCTCAGGACCTCCTTGTAAATGAGCTTGCTCAATGGAGTTTCTTTCCTGCCAATAAACTTTGACAATACCCTTGCAGCCAGGCAAGGGGTACCTATTACATTATCTGTTGTCACTTAAGCAAAGGCATGTCAGATTAGTGAGAGGATACCACAAGTGGGGCTTGGCTCAGTAACTAGGCACAAGTGCGTAGGTATGGGGGTACCAAAAAAAAAAAATGGGAAAACTCTTTAGGGCATCCCATACTAAATACTGCCTCCATTCAAATTTCAGACCTCATCTGGTGGAACTCCATTGTGTTCCGCTGTCAAGGAGGTGAGCCCTATATGGGGCGGGGTAAACCATGAAGTGCCTGGCCAAATGAGAGCTGGGGTGACAAGGAGGCTGGTGCAATGGGTGGTGTGTGAGGCCAGCTTTGTAAGGGAGCTACGAGGTAAATATTCACAGTATTTAAAAATGTAAATGTGTGGTGTGTAAGGCAGGGGAGGACTGGTGGTGCCCCCAAAGACAAAATCTGAAATGAAGCCCTTAGTTGCCCCCTTCCCCCAGCATACTTGATACCTTTGGTCTCGGAAAGCCATGATAGAACTACTGTATCTCGGGTGTATGTCATGTTCATCTTTGAAAGAAAAATGCAGTATCCCAAACACTGATGTTTTTGCAGGTACACACAAGTGAGGCAGTGCATAACTACAAGATAACAGCAGAACAAGCATTTTCAATGCTTAATGTTGGCTTGCTGGCATTGACATTGGTAGTGCAGGAGTTAGAGAGATGCATAATGGGCATGGCAGCAGTAGTGAACTGATGCTGATCCCACCCCGCCCTGCAGAGACTGATGGGCATTGTGGTGCCTTTGGTGCTCGGCCATAATGCTAGCACATTTCACCTCACTCTACCCTGCAGACACCAGCAAGTGTTGTGGTGTGCCTTGAGGTCTTCGGACCTTATGCTCACCCATTCCATAAGGAAATACACTGAGATAAGTGCAGTATAGGAGATTGGGTAAACTTTAGGGCCAAAGAGTCAAGGCACACCTCTATGCCTGTCACTAGCTGCAGGGTGGGGTGGGGTGAATGGTGTGAGCATTACAGCCGACAGTCCCAAGTCACACCCTGGACACCTGTCAGTCTCTACAGGGTGGGACATTACAGTTGAAAACCCTAATGCTCCGGGCATTTGTTGGTATTTTCACTCCAAATTTTCAACATGGGCTTTTGTGATCCTACCTCATGCACAGTGGCACTATGAGTTTGTTAGCCAAAAGGTGATTTTGTACAGCAACTGTGTCATTTGGCGCCACAGGTGCGAAACACATTTTGGGCAGGATGTGAAAATGACAGCTGTACTGTTCATAAGGAGATGTAAAAATGGCAGTGTTGAAAATCTGAAGTTAAAATATGAAATTGGTAGTCCGCGGCGTGCGTAGAAACTGCGCCAGCGCCAAACCCGTAATGCAATTATTTTGGGGATTTTTTTAATCAAATTTTCAACAAAGGCATTTTGGGACCTCTGCTCATGAACAGTTTCACTGTGATTTTGTGAATGTGTCCTGAATGTTGATTTTGCACAGTGACCGCGCCATTGTAAGCTACATGCATGAAAACACATTTTGGGCAGGATATGAAAAGTGAAAGCTGTACTGTTCATAAGGAGGTATGAAAAATGACAATGTTGAAAATCTGGAGTGAAAATATTAAAATTGTCGAGAGTTACAGTGTGTGCAAAACTGCATAACGTCACCTTTCGTAACACAGTCATTTTTGGAATTTTCTAGAATTTACAAGATAGGCTTTTGGACCCACCTCATAAACACTGGCACTGTCATTCCGTTAATCAGTCCCACAAGATGATTCCATGCAGTGACTGCAAAATGACCTTTTGGGACGAATATCGAGATGACAGTGCATGTGTTCATAGGTGGGGTCCCAAGAACCCATGTTGAAAATTTGGAGACAAAATTCAGAAAAATGGCTGAGATAGCCACCTAAGTTGAACCCCTCCCCATTTATGCCATTATACTGCTTATCAGCATTTCTTCAGATTGTGGTTGGCTTAGAAGAGTACAGACGTGTTCCTGCTCCACCAAAGATCAAGCATGGACCTCAGTGGTGCATTATGGGGTGTGGGGTGTGTGGGGAGGTGGGGTGTGCAGAGGGTGGTGCGGGCTGGGAGTTGGGGGCACTGCCAGCAGCAAGGGACTGTTTTCTTTGTTTCAGGTACAAAAAAACCAAAATTTGAACACTGCAGACAGTTTCTTTCTTTACAGGTGAAAGAAAACAAATGTTGTTGAGCACAATGGGGTGGGCTCCCAGTGTGCCTCATGACTTCAGGGGCATGATGTTGGCCATACTGGGGTAGGTTCCCAGTGTGCCACACAATAGGGGTGGGGTGGGGTGGGAGCAGGAACATGCCGATGCGGTTGGCTTTCTGCTAAATGGAGGCACACTGGGGCAGGCTGCCAGTGTGCTACACAATCTGGGGTGGTGTTGGACATGCCAACAGGGGATTGGGCACCCACAGTCAGCTTTCTGGGGATTGTGTGGCAGAGGAGGCAGCTACAGCTGCCACATTTGTTTAAATGTTTCACCAGGAAAGACACGTAAGGAAGGCGTGCTATCTGTGCACGCTGCATGATGAGCTTGTCTCTGCAGCGGCACTTTTCTAAGTTGTGTCCACTTTACATAAACTTCTGTCAGTGCTAGCATGCTGGCTCATTAGGGAATGAGGAATGCACCTAATAAAACATGCCCTGTATTCGCTGACACTGACACACCTCTGAAATGTGCTTCTAGCACAAAATGTTGCTAGTGCGTCTTGGCATAAGCCAACATAAAAATCATTAGAAAAATTACCAGTTTAGAGGATTACATTTATTGGGTGGTTATATTAAAGGCAAAACATAAATATGTATCAGGACTTTACAACATGCTCTAAAGTCCCAGGTCACATGATCAATTACATTCAACTCAAATGGGAACAAGAAGATGGTGGTAGCCTTAAACAAAGAGACCGGGAAAAGTGGCTGAGGAGGGAATGAAAGGTTTCCATCTCACCTTACTGGAGGAGTTCTGTTGGAGGTTTTGGACTGCCAGTACTGTACTTTAGAGCCACCTCCTCCAACAGGTACTACATGTTATGGGGGCACTTCCAAATTTGGGGGATGGTCCCAAACTTAGAGCTACCTGGGAAGTTATGTGGGACACTGTAGAGTAGGTACTTAGAAACCTGTCCCTGGAACATTTCTAGATCCTTCTACCCCATTCTCAGGTTGCTAAGCTATTTATTCAGCTTCCTGTGTGGTACAGTGTCAAAGTTCTTGCTGAAGTTCAGATGGACACATCCGCTGCCCTCCTTGATCCACCTGCATCGTAACTAAGTCAAAGAAATCTGTGAGATTTGTTTGACGTGTCTTCCCCTGTAAACCATGCTGCTGGCGGTCCTGTAGCCTGTTTGCCTCCAGGTACTCCCAGAGCTTCCAACTCAGCACTCCTCAAATGAAGGAGATCGCTGGATTTTGACCACTAAAATCAGGGAGATTTTCATAAGGCCCAAATATACTGTATATGCCTAACCCGAATTTGAAGGAGCTGCGCATGCGTGATACTTGCATATGTGGCGTTTGCCCTGTAGTCAGCCTTGCACAACATGACAATGCTGACATAACTACATATGCATGATAGTCATGCATGCACAGTTTAAGTCAACGTCACCATATTGCACACAGTAGCCGTCAGTACTGCAGTTACAGAACAGAAAAGTAGTGAACGGGAAGTGGTATGTTTATACGGCCCATGGAGGGAAAGGCTGCAGAAACAGAATCACTGAAAACTATGTCAGAGCACTGTGGCAGCACATCAGACAGCGGTCCAATTACATGACTTCCACATTGCAGTTATACAAATCTGATGATGGCATAACATCCGTGGAGCTTGGCCCATGCAGCCGTACAAATCAGATTCAGAGGAGACTATTTACAGACTAGAGATCTGGTCTGGGACTTGCTTGTCATCACAGTGACTTTCTCATTCTTTTCTAAGCAGTAATTGCTGGCAAATGTGTATTAACCATATTGAGCTCAGTGCTGGTAGACTACTTCTGGTTTTCTCTGATTGTATTTGGCAAGGGTAATAGCAGTCTTGAAGTGGTAGCTGCTGGTGGTGGCATGGTCTGGAAAAAGTGGTCCCATACTCATCTGCACATTTTAGAAATGATGCCTTTCCTTGTTTTTGCTGTAAAAACTGACCTCTTTAACACAAAAACAAGGAGTCAGTTATGGCCTCCACCACTCCCTTTTGCTTCAAGTGAGGAACGTCATTACAGGTTTGCATCAGATGTGCAGTCGCAGCCATAGATGCAAAATATTATTAAATAGTAATCAACTGTATGTAAAAGCTCTTTTTTAATGTGTGCATTCTTAATGTTGTCAATACCCTCTGCCCCTGGATTTCTGTACCCTAAATGCATTATTTTACATTTTGTGTTCAGGACAAAAATGCCTTTCAAATGAGGGTAGTCACTAATCTAAATTCTTTATAGTTTTTATGTTTCCTTGCACGTGTGCAAGAAACATTTATAAATAGAACAACATTTCAGAGGTGTGTCAGGGACAAGTCCAATGCACAGCAATCTACAGTGGGCTCGTCTCTGGCAGACCAATGAGCATGCAACCAGACTGTGAAACTAGTCACAGTTTCACAGCTGGAAGCCGTTCTCTAGTTGAAAGAAATAAAGTGCTCGAATGAGAGCACTTCATTCCTTTCATTCACGCCCTACTGATCTTACTGTTTGTCTCCTCACCCATCCTGCAGATCTCCGGGTACCCAGTCATACACTGCATCCCCACTCTCTGTGCCATAAGCAGTAAACAATCCTAGCAGTAAAGAACAATAAATATTATTTATCCTTCCTGACAGATGTCAGCGTTGAACTTGTTTGTGTCTCTGTATGAATGACAGTGGGTGTTCTTGTCCTGAGCTCCTCTCTCTCCAGTACTTCATGTGTGCACACAATGTCCAGCCTGAGCATTGCTCTTTGTGATGGTACCCACTGACCTGCCCGTGGATCTCCTAGAGTCCATGCTACCTCATTGTGCCCCTACCCCACTGCACAACAGAAGGAGCAAGAGTGCTGAGAAGTGAGGCAGCATTGTCTACAGAGTTGTAGCTTAACCCTGAACTGTGGGGAGATAGAGACACAAGCTGCAGGGACAGACACTGAGAAGCAGAGGCAGCAGTGCCCCGAAAGAGGGCACAGGATCGAAGAAGTGGTGAGTGGAACCAGTGTCAGGGACAGAGCAGAGAGAGAGCCCCAAACAATGGCGGCAATATGCTGAGATGTGGCAAGTAAGTGGAATCAGAGTGATCACCAGGTGACAGGCTGTCACTTTTGCCTTTCCTTGGCAGTGTGAAATTGGGGGTAGTACAATGTAGTGACCATAACCACGATGACCGGTGGTTTCCAGACCTGCACCTGAGCAAACATTCATTTAATGGGTGGCCTGTCCCTAGCAGTGTCTACTCCTCCCCTTCCTCCCACCCCCGAGAGAGACAGCAACAGCGAGAGCCGCTTCCATGTGGCACATATGTGCAGGTCTAATCTGATCTGGTTAGAGATGGTGTCAACCCACCCCCAAACAGAGAATTGGGATACAGTGTGTGCCCAAGCTTGGTTGCCATCTATTTTATTTCCGCTCACTCTTTTGGCACCTTGCTGTCGATGTGACTCTCTGTTTGTCTTTCTGAAACTCAGTGGAAGCAGACAGCACATACAGAGAGGCAGGCAAAGTGGTAGCAAGAGTATCATGACCGGGCAGAGGTAGCACTGCACAGTTTTCCTTTCACCGTGGGGAGCAGATGTTAGAGAGAGAGAGTGAGAGACCAGGAGAGACACAGTGTAAAACAAACTTGGTGCATCTATTTCACCACTGCACAAAAGGAGCACCCAGACAGAGCCAGAGACAAATATGTGGATCACATATCTACTCTTCACATTGACTAGTACAGTGTAGGGTGGGCACTGGATGGGCACCCCTAGGTAGTTGCTGCCTCCTATACCTCCAGTTCACATCAGTGCATATGGAACAATCTGTAGTAGCCACAGACTGTTGTAGGTTACTCATCTTCCCCACACCCATCCCTCTACACAGGTTGGCACAGTGACAGGTGGGCAGCTGAAGGTAAACAGTGGACTGTGGACTGGCAGAAGTTGGTGATTGGTGCCCCTCCACAACCGCCCCACCACTGCACATTGGCTGCCCCAGCTAGAGACAGAAATGTGAGTTGCACATTTGCCATGCCACACCTGTTGCTATCAAGCCTGGTGGGTGCCAGATGGGTGGAAATGGTGTTGCGGTCCAGATCCACTGGGTGGCCGAGGCCATTGGCACCCAAACATCTTTCCGCATATCTGAACATGTGAAGCATTTCTCCTTCCATTCCACCTCCTGCACGTTAGGAGCACTCTGCAGGAGCCAATGACAGATGTGGTTCACACATCTGTCCATCTTCACTCATTCGAGTTCCATGAAAGTTGGCACTGGCATTGGGTGGGCTCCAGGCAGGTGGCTCTGTGAGAATGATGCCCCATCCTCCCATCCCACCTCCACTTAGGGTAGCCCCCGCGGCAGCCAGGGATAGAGATGCAAGTTGCACCGGCCTCTTCATGCCCGTCCCTGCTCCACCAGAGCTAGAATGAAGGCTGGAGTGGACATTGGGTGACTGGCACTTCCTCACCCTATGCCACACCTCTACACTTGCAGAACACTCTGCTTCATCCAGAGCTCTCTCACCTAATGTGCTCTACCCATGGAGAGCACTCGGAGGTACTGCAATATAAAAATGTGTATCTGCTGCTCACAACTATTCCCACTCTGCTTGTTGGGGGGTAGGATACAGTGAGTGCTCCCAGTGACTGGTGCCCCTCTTGCACCTCCATGTAGCAATCCAATACTTTACAGCAACCAGAAAAAGATGTGGATTGCACATCTGCCCCATCATAAACTGTGCCCATTCAAAAAGTTTCACACACAGGCTTGAGTGGGGTCTAGGATGGTGGCCATTAAGTGATTGTCCCCCTCCCCATCCCACCTCCACGCATGGGAGCACTCCTCCCTCTCCATTACACATTTGCACATAGAGAGCACTCCTCCCTTCCATGCCTCATTTGCATATGGGGAGCAATTCTCCTTCTCCAGCCCACTTCCACATGGTGGACACAACACAGTGTCTTATGTAATCATATTTGGTCTCAATTCTTGTTGAATGCAACATTGTACATATTGTATATACTAATATAAAGAAAATAGATTTATTTTAATTTATAGTATGTGTCCTTACTTTTTGTATATCATACCATGGGTTGTCTTTATCATTGTTTGTGCAAGGACCTCCTTGCAAATGAGCTTGCTCAATGGATTTTACTCCTTCACAATAAATTTGAACATGGAAAGCACTCTTCCCTCCATTCCATCTCCACACATAGGTATCATTGCTCCACCTCCACACATTGTGAGCACTCATCCCTGACCCCCAGTGCTTTTCCACTACATTTCACCTCCCCACATAGAGCACTTCTCCCACTACATCCCACCTCCTGCACATGGGAGCACTCCTCCGCTTCATTCAACCTCCACACATGGGAAGCTTTCCTCCCACTTCATATCAGCTCTGTACATGGGAGCACTCCACCCCTTCATTCCACTGCCCCTACATGGAGGCATTGCTCTCCATCCATCCTCTCCTACACATGGGACTCCTCTACACATTTACATCACTCCTACTACCACCATCCCACCTCTCCATATAGAGTACTCTAACCCCATTCCTCCTTTGCACATGGGAGCACTCTGCAACAACCAGAGACAAAGATGTCAGTCAGGCATCTGCCTTTCCACACCTATTCCACTTCACATGATAAGCTCCAAATGGGGCAGAATATCAGTGGGGTTGAGATGTAACGAGTGGGTTGCCCTGGAGATGGTGCCAATACCTCACCACCTTTCTGAATGAGAAATCCCCTCCCGAATGAATCTTTATTCTTTCTCCACTCACCACTTTTCTGCTGATTATCCTCCTGTTTGCTTGTCTTGCCTTACCAGTCACTCCTCCCAAGACAGGACTACAGACCACTAAGCCAGGGCAGATTTTTCCTCATCCTCTCCTGTCTTCTCTTCAGACCACACCACCAGTCCAGCCAGTGTCCAGCACAGTCAAGAAGATGTGTTGACGTTACTTGCAGCTTGGCACTGGATGGGTCAGTTCTTTCTCTAATAGACCATACTTTAAGTTCTCCCACAGTTCAACTGAGGCTAGAGAAGAGCAGTCCCACTCTACCACCACGATAGTCAATAGGACACTACAACTTGCTCAGCACTGTACAGATGATGCAGTACAGCAGCACTTTCACTAGTCTGTCTCACCAGGCTTCTCCTGCTCTCTCTGTTGATGATGTCTCCATCTCTCCTAGCCACCAACGGTCCTGTGCATGCACATTGTGTTGCAGCTAGCTCCAACCACTATGGAGACGATTGAGACACTGAGATTTTTAGCAGCTGAACCTGAGCCAACCTAAAATAAAATACAGGAATCTGAAATTTTTAAATAATTTCGGAACACCCTGAACACCCCTCTGCCTATGCCCATGCAATCCACAACAGTTCAGACACATGCAGTGCTTACACTAAAGGCATTCCTCCTAGCCCAGCCAGCCCCCTGCCTACCCTGGCACACAAATGAACACCAACCGTGACCCTCCACTTCCTCTGCAAGCAGCAAGGATCCCTCACACTCAAGTGGTCAGTTCTGTACAAGTAGCAGAATGGGGGCCTGGGGCTCGAGTTAGACATGATGCTGTAATGGAGCTCGAGCCTGCCTGATACAACAGGACAGCTAAACTGAGTTCCCTTTCATTTAATTTAATTTTATTTTATACTGAAAGATCTGTGGGTTGATAACCCATTTTCACTGATGTCCAGTGTTACAAATACATACATTGAACAAGTACAGTAAACACTTAAATACAATAAAGATAGACCAACTTAGGGTAGCTGGTTCATTCCACTGGGGTGTCAAACAGACGAAGCATACTGATGAGTCCTGGTAGGATGAAACACATGTCTGTGTCTTCTGCTGGCACCCTTTGCAGACTGTATGAGAGGCTTTTCAGCACCATGCATTTCTGCTTAAAGTTGAACAAGCATAATATGTTGTGGTAATTAGCATATACAGCCCATGATGCTTTGCATTATGGGGGTATGTGTGATTTTGTTTTACTTAAATACAATAGTTAAAAGTCAGTTATTGCACTTGCATACAGAGTTTATCAACATACGGCTCCTTAACTTTGCCTTAAGACTAGACATTGTGGGGACACCTACTATAATGCTAGGTAATTTATTGTAGATAATTACGGGTAAAAAGTTATGGCATTCTGGGCAAATTTTGTACGGTAAAACGGAACTTTAAACGAAAACCTATTATGCATTCTGGTGTTTACTGAATAGTAATTTCTGACAAATAAGGTGGTTATACTGTGGGGAGCAGACCAAGTTGAATTTTGTGAAGAAACAATAATGAATCTAAAGTTAAAACACTGGTCTAGGGGTAGACAATTAAATAAACTATATAAAAGACAGTGGCGCATAGCCCTTGGACAACCTATGTCAAATCGAATGATGCTATGGTATGTTGAACTTGGTGTAGTAAACATTCCTTCAATTCGGTATAGGAATAGATCACTGAACCATAGTCCAACACTGACAGTAGTAAATATGTCAGCATATGCCTGACTTCATTTAGAAGACTTTTCCTTATTCTAAAAAGAAACCCAATCTTTTGTGAAAACTTACTAATTAGGTCAGTGACATGCGACTCATATAGAGTGTGGGCCCAACATCAGGCCAGGTACTTAAATACCATTACTTGCTCCATTTGATTAGCAAAATGATCATGCAATAGTATTTCAGATGTGGGATTTGTCCTAGGCTAGAAAAAAATGTTTTTGTTTTACTAGAATTTAGTACTAATTTGTGAACTTGAAACCAAGAGTGTAATAGACTAAATTCAGATTGCAATGTTGCTTGCAATCCCTACAGATGGAGGGCTACTACACAGATGATTGCTACAGCCACTCAGGCACCACTGGGGATTTAAAACAAGAGCTGGACTATGGCAGGCAGCCTGCCATCCGCTTCCCTCCTCCTCCTACACTGACTGCTTGCAGTACTGCCCAACTCCTCCTCTGCTACCAGTGCCCACCAACGGTCAGTAGTGCTGGTGGTGGTCTCCACTGGAGTGGTCAAGCGAGCTCTCGACTTGTTACTAGCCCCGTAACCGATACTCTTTGACTTCCTTCTGTGTCTGGTTGCATTTGCCTGTTTTCAAACACCCAGTAAACTCTTTTCTAGTGTCTACTTAGATACAGAATATTAAATATATCAAAATAAAATATAATTGCTTTGAAGAAGCTAGAAGCTTTATTCTGGCTCAGCTTCAATGTATGTTTGGAAAATCTTGAAATCTCATCTTGATTGTTTTACTTCCTTATTGCTATTTTTTATTTTCAGGTTAAATCAAATATAACAAAATATAATTGTTTTGTGTTTTTGAGAAGATAGAAGCTTTTATTATGGCTCTTTTGGTTTGATCCCTTTTACTGAAGTGTTGAAGCAGTGAAATCACCACGATTTTGGTAGCCTTGCACCATTCCTCTGATCCTAAAAATATGTATCACAATGGTTGTATAATTGTAGATCTATATTCAAATGGCTTTAATTCATTATAATTACACACTAAGAAGAATGGTCTTAATGAGTTCATTTCAGGTTTCGTAATTCGACCTTTTGCAATTTGAATGACCACCCAATCCTGGATTCTTCAATTTGGTTTATCTAAACATTTCTTTGCACAGTTCATCAATAGTCCAATAAGATTTAGAATAAAATTACTTTATAAAACAAAAACTGTATAAACTTTGGGTTTGAGTTTGCACAAATATTAACTTCTCTCTCAGTTGAAAATGCATAGGAGATTAGTTATGCGTACTTTTGTATTTCTCCACACTTTTATTGTGGAAATTTGTAAAAAAAAAAAAAAAAGGAAAAATAACACTTGACCTTTTGCACAGGTCTTGACTGCCCATAAAGGAATAGCTTAAAACTTATTTAGGAGTCATTCAAGAGTTATCCAAGGTCAAGATTTAGTAAACTATACATTTAATGTGTTTTAATAATAGAAGTTGCCAAAGAGAACATAATAAATACAACCTGAACTTCTCTGTGTTCACTGATATAAACAGTTTCTTTGTTGTTTTATAACATATTAGATTGCAGTATTTACTTTGAAAGTTGTAGCCATGAGCATGGTGTGTAAAGTGTGTGTGTGTGTGTGTGTGTGTGTGTGTGTTTGCTGTAGCTCAATATATTTTTCCTAAAAGCATAATAAAAAATGCCTGCTGATTGCTATATATTTCATCTGGATACTTCATAGAAGACCTGACATATATCTGAGATAGTGCTTATCAGATAGTGTCTTAATAAGTTAAAAACAACATCTTTTAGATTTGCTGGGAAAGGGTGACATTTATGAGGTATGAATCTTTCTTAGAAACATAGGAACATAGGAATCTGATGGCAGAAAAGGACTGCCAGGCCCACCCAGTATGCCTAGGTGTCCACCTAAGTCTTAACTATAGTACCCTTCTTCTCAGCAACCCCATGTGTTTTATCCCATGCCCTCTTGAACTCTCCTACTGTCTTCTCACCTACCACCTCCCTCGGCAGCCCATTCCACTTTTCACCACCCTCTCAATGAAGAAGTGCTTTCTATGGTTGCCTCGATCCCACCCCGATTTTTGTAATTCATGTCCCTCACCCTTGGCTGTTCTTTCCAGCTGGAACAGGCTCTCCACCAAGCACTTTATTTAAGCCCTTCAAGTATTTGAATGTCTCAATTATGTCACCCTCTCCTCCTCTGTTCCAGTGAATACATGCCTAGATCATTCAGCCTCACCGTATGGCAATTTATTGAGATCCTCTGACCATCTTTGTTGCTCTCTTCTGTACTCATTCCAACCTCTCCACACCTTTCCTGAAGTTTGGCTCCAGAACTGGACCCCATACTCCAGATGTGGCCTGACCAGTTGGGTGTACAAGGGAACTAGGACCTCTCGCCTTCTGCTTGATATTCCTCTCATTATGCAACCCAGCATCCTGCTGGCTCTTGCCACTGTCCCTCCGCACTGCTTCCCACCTTCAGGTCCTGTGAAATGATGATACCTAGGTCCTTTCCTCTTCTGTAACAGGCAGGATCTACCCCATCCAGTATTCAGCCTTCCTGTTTTTTCTTCCTAAGTGCAAAGTCTTACACTTTGCCATGTTGAATGCCAATTGCCAGTCCTTGGACCATTCCTCCAACCTCTTTAGATCTTTACATCATCTCAATCCCTTCCTGCATACACTCTGTTGCAGACCTTTGCATCGTCTGCGAACAGACTCATCCTCCCTCAGACCCTCTGATATATCCCTATAAAGACATTCAACAAAAGAAGCCCCACCACCGACCCTTGGCGACCTCACTGATGAATGCAGATTCTTCTGAGGGTGCCCCATTGACCAATACCCTCTGTGTCCTACCTCCAATCAGTTTTTTGACCCAGTTTATTATTCCCTCTCCCAACCTCAGGCAACCCATTTTGTGTAATAGCCTTGTGTGCGGCACCGAGTCAAGCGCTTTCTTGAAATCAAGGTAGGTCACATCCACTGAGACCCCGGATCCACCACCTCGATGACCCAGTCTAAAACCCTATCAAGTTCATTTGACAGGATCTACCTCGGTGAAACCGTTGCCTTGGGTCCCTCAGGCTGCTTGCCTCCAGGTAAATGTCAATTCTAACTTTGAGCAGCTTTCCATAGTGTCCCAACCACTGATGTCAAGCTGACTGGCCTGTAATTTCTCACCTCCTCCTTCACCTCCCTTGTGAAGAGGTACTACATCCGCCTGTTTCAATGACTGAGTACCACCCTGATCTTAAGGAGCTGTTGAATAGGGCTGTCAAGGGAGCAGCCAGAACATCACTAAGTTCCTCAAAACCCTTGGATGCACTCCATCTGGACCCATGGCCTTGTCCACTTTCAAATCCTTGAGTTGCCTCTGGATCTCCTCCTCCCAAAATGGACTCATGTCCAACCTTCCCTCAACTGGTGCTATCCTATAGCTACCCCCTTCCATTCCTCTTCCTCGTGAATGCTGAACAGAAATACCTGTTTAGCAGTTTGGCTTTCCTGATCTCCCACCACCCTTTTCCCTCAACCCGTTTTTCAGACTGTGAATCCCCTTCTCTGTTTCCTCTTTTCTCCCATATACCTAAAGAAGGTATTGTCCCCTTTTGACCTTCTTGGCAATATTTTCCTCCATCCTTGCCTTTGCTCACCTGACCTACCTGTCTGCCTCTCTCTGTCTAGCCTGGTATTATTCCCAAACCTCCTCCCCTGTGTCATTTTAAATCTCTGAAAGCTATTCTCTCAGCTTCTGATGCTTCTTTCCACTTCCTTGTTGAACCATAGTGGCTTCGCTTTCTCCTATTTTTGTTCACCCTCCTTGCACAGACAATACCTGTCATGCAAATTCTTGAAAGACAATACCTGCCCAACTGAAGCTTGCAGCAAGAGCATGTTTATATGTTAAGTATTTAAATGTGCAAATTGTTGCATTTCAAAGGGGTAAACAAATCTGCAGTTTAATTGGCAACCAATATTTAATAAACTGTTTCAGTTTCCTAATGGCCATCTGATAAGCAGCTTGGAGTTATGTCTCCAACATTCTAAACAGAAAGAAGGAGGTATTTTATTTCAGTTGGCATAGTGATTTGTAGATGTGGAAGGATACATTAAAACTCAAAATATGTGTTCACAATACTCCACTTTTCAAGCTACAAATAGCAAAATGGCTGTAGGCTCCATACAGCCATAAAATGACAAAATCAGGAGACTCCTGAAAATAGGGAGACTTGAGAAGTATGTACTCTGTCATTCTCTCCTTTAGCAGGGTTTCTAATAATTTACCCACCACTGATGTAAGATTGACTAGTCTCATGATTGCCAACCTCTTCCCTGTTGCGCTCTTATGCAGAGGAACCACATTGGCCTTCGTCAGTCTTCTGGAATTACCCCCAACTCCAATGAGGGGCTGATTCTGAACAGTGTTGCCAGAGGGTTGGTTAGTACTGTGCTCAGTTCTTTTAGCAACCTTGTGTGGATCCAGTCAGGCCCCATCGCCTTGTCTCCATTCAGGGCTTCTAATCCCCAGCAGACTCTATCTTCAGAAAATGAACTTGGGTCCCCCTCCCCACTCCCTTGGGCTTGCTGGTGCATACTGGTCCATCCTGACTGCCCTGCACAGTGAAGATTAAGCAGAAGTATTCATCAAAAAAAATAATTCTTCTTCTGTACAGTCCCCCCACTCTTGATCCTCACCCCTCCCTTGCCTTTCTCTTTTCACTCATGTACCTAAAGAAAGTCTTATCACCTCTTTTGACCTCCTAGGTGATCTCTTTCCTGGTCTGAGCCTTAGACGCCTCAACCTTCTCCCAGCCTCCCTTTGTTTATCCAGCTATACCTCCTGGTCCCTCCATTTGAGTTTCTTTATACTGTGCTTATTAAAAGCTGTTTTTTCTCCCTGACTGCAATAGTCACCTCCTTAGTGAACCATAGGGGCCTCTTCCTCCTCCTAACCTTGCTTGTTTCCTTTAAACAGCTTGCCATTTGCCTTGGTTATTCCTCCTTCATCCCTTTCCACTGTGCCTCCACTCCCTTCAAGGTATTTCTTAAGGCAGTCTCCTATTTTTTCAAAATCTGTTCTCCTGAAGTGCAGGACCCTCATCTTAGTGTGATTCTTCTTCTGCCCAATCCATATGTCAAACCACACTGTACGATGGTCACTTGTACCCAGGGGCTACCCATTGTGACACAATATGACCAAGGTGCTATGTGAGATCAGATTTAACTACTATGCTATATATACACTTCTTCTTGCATACTGTATGTGGTTTAATTAGAAATGTTAACAACGTTGGTAGCAATGCTGTATACCTCCCTTGGTGGATCCTGTTGATTGCTGGGATAGAGGTTTTGGAAAATGTGTATTTTGAAAAATTGAAATCCTTAATGAGGTTGCAGTTAAAAAAAAAAAAAAGAACTGTCTCAGGGATTCTGTACAGCAATCCTCTTCAGATTTACAACCTTTGCTCCTGCAGAGAGTCATGAAACCGATTGGCTGGGGATGATGTCAGGTTTTCTACTGCTGGCTGCAAACCCAGCAGTTGCTTCTGCAGACATCAAAAACTGAATCATCAAGAAACGCTTTAAAATAAAACATAAAAAACAGTGTGTAACTACTCTCTGAGGAAAGGTTAGAAACTGTCTTTTTCTGTATGGTGCATATTACGTTCTGTATATCTCTGCAGTTGTCAGTGGATAGTGGCAAGTCTCTGCATGGAACTGTTATAACAGTGCCACACCTTTATTTGCAGGAACTGCAACCCTGCTCCAAAGAGGTTTTTTTTCTTATTTTGTTACCCATTTTACCCCATCAGCAGGTCTTTCCCCCCATGGCATCCCACACCACCCCAATGACCAGGCACACCATGACTCCATCCCTCCTCCTGCAGGGGGTGACAAGTGCCGGGTTGCCTGTGCCTCCTCCCTAAGAGCTAAGTGCCCTGCCTCTGTGTCATGATGGGCCAGAAGCCAGCATCACTGGGGACCCGAGGTGGCTTATATGTGAACTCCAGTCTCCCAGGCAGCAGTTGTGCAGACAGTTTTTTAAATTTTATTTTATTATTAATTTGTTCTCACCAGATTATAGGCTGGCCTTTTGTGATGCAGCATCTCATTTACAAAGATGTCCTGGGGCAGTCACAGCAGAAGGAGTTCCTTACTTATGGAATGCATTGCCTACCAATATTAGGCAAATGACCAGTTTCTATAGTTTTAAATGTAACATTCTAAATGTGCATCTAATCCGAAAATATTAATTTTTAACAAAGTGTAACAATATATGTGTATCAAACAGTACAAGAGAGTTTCAGCTACTGACATGTATTATAGCAAAATGCCAAAGGCCATGATAAAGGTTAATGTTGATAGTGTATTACAAGAACATTGATGGCAATTTTACAACAGTAAATACTATGATTAACCATTTTAGTAACAAATATATTGAAAGGAAAGAAACTTGCATCTGACAGTGACTTATGTAGATGGTTTAACTGATTGTTTTAAGCTATGTATTTTCGGGCTGCCAAATGTAGAAGGCTGTAACGGATGTGCTGCTACCACCGAAGTCCCTTTGTAAATGACATTGCAATAGCTGAGTACAGCCTATCACATGGAATGGAAATTCAATGAACGGCAGCCATTAACTGTAATGAGGTTTAGGAGGTACATTACACTGGTCTGGTAAACAGCAGTGAAGTATTAGATCTGGAATGTTAAGACTAACACAGCCACAGGGCCACAGCTTGACAATCAGGGTTAGAATTACAGGGGGCCTACCAGGGCTCAGTTCCCATAAGTCTTTTTAATGCCTCTTCTCTGTCCAAGCTGATCCCGACTGGCCACAGAGCCAGATCAGGTCCCCTCCACTTCATGGTTACCTCCCAGCCCCATTGCTGAACCCGTGACCCAAGGCCAGAGAATACTGGAGGGGAATGTCACACATTATCCAGACAGACATTTCCATTTTCTTTTTTTTTCCTTATTGGAAAGGGGAAATTGCTTAACAAGGAAAAGCACGCTAAGCCAGAGCTTGTGTCCAGGAGCGACCTGGGAGCACAAGGAAGTTAAGTGACTTGCTTGGGGTCACACAGTATGCAAGTGGGAGCTGATGGGATTCAGACCCAGGTCTCCAGGTTTGCAACTCAGTGCACTTAACCACTGCACTATACTGCCTCCTGGCAGGTTGTCCCTGTGTCTCCATTGACTCCTATCTGGACAGCCCCTGCCCAGTCACCCAAAATCTTCAGAATTTGTCCCCTGTTTCCCCATGACTTACTCCTCATGGATGGGTCATAGGGAATTGCTCTTGCCCCTCCAAAGCAGGATCCAATCAGGTGCCCAGTCAGTGGTACCAGGCCTGCGGGGTAGGGAGAGGCCGTCTTTCAACCTGCCCAACGCAGGATTTTTTCCTCCACATGTCTTCCTCTTGGGACAGTGAGATGCAATGACACAGAGTGCCCACTGGCATCCAACACCCTTCTGGGCCTTTGCCTGCCTTGACATCCAGCCTCTGCTAGGTGTCAGGCACATTGCAGAAGGAGTGACCTACCATGTGAGAGGAGGCAGTCCTTCAGATGCTCTATCCTCCTCACCACAGCAGACCCCTGGTGACTTGAGCCCACTCACACACCGGATCACCAGCCTAGCAGGTCATAGCCCTTCGCTGTGCTACCAGGCCAGCTGCATTTCCATTTTCACACTCCCAGGCACCACACACAGCCAGGCTAATGGATTCTCACAACACAGTATTGGCATAGTGACTACCTTCATGAGGGAGTAGGCTCCTTGGCCCACAGTGAAGGACCACAGTGTTACTAGTGGAAATGTTCCTCACAGACTGGCTTCCACAGATGCAGACACTCAAGATCATTACTAAACCCAATTTACCTCCAGGGAGGTATGATGCACTTCTACTTGGTCACTGGGCAGCCCTCACTCCCATATCTCTGAACAGAGTCCTGTAAACTAATGCATCACTACCATTGTCTTAACATAAGGTGGGGCCCCGCTCACTTTACAGACAGGACCCCAATAACTCAAAAGTGAGTCCCAGTAGCCCATGCATCACTTAAGTTTACTTATAATTGGGGCTCCATTTATAGACTGATCCCTGTAGATCTGAAAGCAGCCCTGTAACACACACACACACTTATAATGGGTGTGGGGATGCTCAGTGTACAGACCAGATCCATGTAGCTCTGAAGTGAATCCTGGAAGTCCATGCATCTCTGCCATTTACTTACCATATAATGGGTGTGGTGGTGCTCAGTTTACAGACAGGAACCATGAAGCCCTGAAGTGAGACCCCATAGTTCACGCATCACTGCCATTTAGATGTAATGGAAAGGGTCCACTGTTTATAGACAGGTCTTCCATGGGCCTCATAGCTCCCAAAGCTCTTAAAGGAGAACTACAGTCACAATTTACAAAAATAAGTTGTGCAGAGGGTTTGGATTTGTATATGTAGTCCTAGTGCATTCTTTTCTTTGTTTGCTGTTAGGATTTTTCTAAATTTGCTTACCTGTTTTATGGCCCCAGGGATCTCCATGCCTCTATCTTTTATTGCCTTTCTTTTCCCACAGTTCCTCCTGTCCCATGTGGCAGTGATGCATTAGACACCATTGATTTAGTGAGTGCTGACTTACTGTCCTGTCTCTGTGGTTGAGGCATTCCCCTGGGCCTGGGGTAAACAGGGGCCAGGCCTGACACATCTGGGGGTCCCTAGGCTGTTGCCAGTCCCAGGTGGCTTGGGCCCTGATGCACATGGGTGCCCAGGGATAGAACTACACAGCTGAGGGGGTCTCCATGCTGGGGTAAAAGTAGGCCTCAGCAATCATGGGTTCAGCCACCCCATGCTGATGCGGTTTCTGTGAAACCCTTCAGAGTCTCTAGTCCATCAGCAGGCAGATGTTAGGAACATATCCTGTTCCAAGATTGGAGAGTCCAGTCTGGGGTTTCCTACAAACAGAAGAGTTGACATCCCCACCCTTACCTTGGCTCATGTCAAGTACTCCCTGGTGTCCAAGGCATTTCACTCAGTACTGCAAAAGGTTGGTTAGAAAGGTGAGGGAACTAGAGTTAGGGACTGCATTACTGGTAGAATCAAAATGGACTGGCTAGAACCTGGAGAGTAATCCAAAATGGTAAATTCTATCAGTATGGGGCAGTGACTAGCGGAGTACCAAGGGGTCTGCCCTGGGACCACTCCTTTTCAATATGTGTATTAATGACATAAGCATGGGTATCAAGGGCAAAGTAAGTCTGTTCACAGGTGGAACCAAGTTCTGCAGGTAGATCGATAGTGAAGAGGAAATTAACATTATGAGGCAGGATATGAGAAAACTTGAGAAAGGTCCATATATGGCAGTTGGAATTCAGTGCACAAAAGAGCAAAGAATCCTGGAACAGTTTATTATAATGATGGGACATATCAGTTGAAAGCACGGAGGAGATACATGGATGATAGGATTACATTAGATACAGTGCGTAGAAGGGCCACAAAGATGATCCCTGGAGAGCAGGGAAAGACATACAGTACAAAGATAGACTAAAAAGGCTTAACATGTACTCAATAGAGGACAGAAAGGAGAGGGGATATGATAGAGACTTTCAAGTTATAAGGGGTTAAGTAAATTGCACACAACAAGTGTTATTTCCTGTACATCCACCAGGGACAATGCATTTTAGTTAGAAGCAGGGAGGTTAAAAAAAAAAGACATTAGGAAGCACTTCTTCACAGAAATGGCAGTGGAGGGCTGGAACAAACTTCAGACAAGGTTGTGGAAACATTCATACACATTGTATCCCAAAGCATTTTATGAGCAATGAGGGACTGGCAATAAAGTGACCGTAAACATGTAGTGGCAGTTATTTTCGCATAATCAACATCCACACACAGCCTTGGACAACTGCATGAACCAGTTTTATGGGAGGGCAATGTTGACCAGACACCAGGAAATTCCGTACTCTGCTTCCTGTGAGCAGGGGGTCCCATTTTCATGTGGGACCAAGATGGCTGCCTCTGGACATGCTGTGGAGGACATGGAGGTGTTGGAGGCAGGGATTTGGTCTCCTCCCCTGTCACTGGATTGCCAGAGACTTCATCGATTCTTCCTCAGCTTCTTCTAATGGATCTAAGTTGCATGCATCTCCCAGTTCATTTCCTTCCTCAGAAACCTCGATGGATGAAAGTAAGCAAACAATTGTTTCTTCTCAGTCTGTTCCTATACTGCAACAGCTAGCATCTGCTAAAGAGTCTCTACAGAATACTGAATGTTTCGACTTACAGATGTGGATGCTTTGCTATTACTTGAGAAACATGCTGTCTTACAAAGAAACAGGAGCTTTTAGCACTTAAGAACTCAGCTTTGCAGCTGCCTACTGATTTTGACTCACTGTTGCAGACTACTGTGTCAGACGCCGAAAGACAGCCTTGACATTTCCGCATTCCAATGTGGTCTGTTCGACGATTTCTTCTGCTACTGCTGCTGAAACTTCTCCTGAAACCTTGCTGTTTCCGATCTTCTTCCACGAACCTCTGCATCTGACTTGCCCCTGCAGAGGTTGTTCCTCTGGGAAACTGGTCAGTTGACTCTGCTCTTGTTGCGGCAGAGTGGGAGAGGGATCCAGTTGTCGGTACCTGCGCCCGTCCTTCCCTGCTCGGATCAGCCCTGCAGATGCCTCAGCTTACTTCTCTTGTGCAAGACCAGTTAGACTTTACGCTTACGCTTGCCTTGGCGCTTTAACACAGAATCCAATTCTCAGTTTACCGTTTCCACTTCTCCTGCAGCTCCGTTTTCATACTCCGACCCTCTTCACGAAGTTTACCACCCCAGGGCCCTGGTCTACCACCTCAACGGACTGAACGACCGACTTCTCTTGCTTCTACATCTACTAAAATGTATGCATCTTGTTTTTCTGTTCCCACCCAACAGGCTAAGAGACACAATGCTGTCAGATTACAGTATTTGGGGTTTACCTGAAATGCCTGATAGGGTTTTGTTGGGCGACTTTGCTTAAAGACTCCATGAAATTTGCTGCTTATGATATCCATGCATTGATACATGTTTCTAATGAGTCCCATTTTGATATAAGTTTTAAAACCTTAAAAGGTTTAGAGAAATTTTGGCCTAATTTCATCTATTGAAAAATACTCCTTTATGGTCACCTTTCAGAGCAATTCCTTTAACGAAACCTGCACAAAAGACTGTCACTATTCTGTTTAGAAATGAAGGTGTTAGTTTGAACGATATTACAGTTTGGCTGAAACAAAGATGTATGGTGTCTCTGACCCTGAAGCTATTTTTGATTCGGAAAATTTGACGGAGGGTGGAAGTTTAGGGTTATGCTCTGACTACTGATATAGGTATTCAACACCTACCCAATAGTTTTCTGTTAGGCAGGGATAGGAGAGTTTTGTTCTATTCTGGACAACCTAAAGCCTGTTATAAGTGCGGTTCCACCTCTCATCTCAGCAGCATTTGTGACACTATTAAATGTACTGTTTGTGGTGGTCTTGGTCATGCAGGCTCACAGTGTACTGAAGAACCTCTCTGTGTTTTATGGAAGACCTGGGACATACTTTTCAGCAATGTTCCTGGGCTGCCCATAATTCTCCTACTTTAGCTGATGGAGAGGAGCAATGGCTTATTATTACAGTGGCCCAACGTTCTAACATTAAGGGTCCCTCTTCTTTACTTCTACAGTTGCCCCTCCCCCTCCTACTACTTTAGCTGAATCACATAGTGTTGTTTCCTCTGCCACTGTAGTAACTGCTGGAGAGGATTTGACTGAGCCTGTCCCACAACCCGTTATGTTTTCTCCTCCCCACCCTCCTCCTTCCCAGTTCTTCCTAGCTGTTCTACTTCAGGTGGCTCTTCTATGGGACCCCCGCACCATTAGAAACAATGGAACCTTCCCTTCGGACCTTTTACTACACCTTCTAGAATTACAAGGGTTCAAGAAAGTTTGGCTCATCTTCCTCTAAGGCTCAGAGGGTAGAGACTCTCCTTTGATGAATAAATATGAATTGCTGCAACATACTTCTGAAAACACAGACTCTGACTCTTCTTCTGTCCAGTCCTCTCACCCTGAACTTACTACAGATACTGAAGTCCCTATCGACAATGTGGGTCCCAAAAAGGAAAGCCAAGGCCAAGACAAAACTTAAAGAATGTACCCCGAGAAAGGGTAGACAAAGTTGATTGCTATGCATATGTCTACTTCTTTTTGCAATACATACTGTTAATGTTAACAGTATAAAAAAGCATTTGTCAATGCCGAATGTTTGCTTGCTGGCATTGGCAGTGGTAGTGTAGAAGTTACAGAGCTGCATAACAGAAATGGCAGTGAAGTACTGAACTGAAGCCAGCCCCACCACCACCCTGCAGAGAGTGACAGGCATGGGGTGTGCCTTTGGGTCGTCAGGCATAACGGCCACGCCATTTCACCACACCCTACCCCTGCAGACACTGACAAGTGTCACGGTGTGCCTTGGGGTCTTTGGTCCTTATGCGCACCCCATTCCATCAGGAAATACAGTGAGATGGGTGCAGTAGAGAATGGGGTGAACTTTGGGGCTGAAGAGTCCAAGGCATACCTCGCTGCCTCTCACTGGCTGCAGGGTATGGAATGGTATGAGCATTACAGGCAGAATCCCAAGTCACACCCCTGATGCCTGTCATTCTCTACAGGGTGGGGCGTTATGGTTGGAAACCCTAACACCTCAGGCATTCGTTAGTATTTTCACTCCAAATTTTGAACATGTTTTTTGTGACCCCACCTCATGAACAGTGGCAATATCAGTTTGTTAGCGAAAGCTGCTTATGCACAGCGACTTCGGCATTTAGCACCACAGGTGCAAAAACACATTCTGAACAGGATGTGAAAATGACAGCTATACTGTTCATGGGGAGGTGTAAAAATGGCAATGTTGCAAATCTGCAGTAAAAATATTAAAAAACTGGTGAAGTCACGGCGTGCATAGAAACTGTGCAACACACCGTAATGTAGTTAATTTGAGAATTTTACAGCAGATTGCCAACACAGGTATTTTGGGACCTCCGATCATTAACAGTGTCACTGTGATTTTCTTTATCTGTCCCAAACAATGATTTCCCACAGTGACCACGCATTTCTGCGCTGTAAGTGTGAAAACACATTTCAGCCATGGTGTGAAAATGACAGCTGTAGTGTTTATAAGGAAGTGTGGAAAATGCCACTGGTGAAAATCTGGACTGAAAATATTACAAAAGTAATGAACTTAATGATAAAGTGCGTGGAACTGCGCAATGCTCACTTTAGCACAGTCATTTTATGGACTTTTGTCACCAAATTTTCAACATAGCCATTTTAAGACCTCTGCTCATGAACAGTGTCACTGTGGTTCTCTTAATGTTTCCTATACATTGATTTTCAAGACACCAACTGCCATTGTGCACCTAGCAGAAACACGCTTTTAGTAAGATGTGAAAATGACAGCTATACTGCTCATAAGGAGGTGTGGTAAAATGGCAATGTTGAAAATCTGGAGTGAAAATATTGAAAATTTGTGAACTTACGAGCATGTAATGTAGGAACTGCAGTAATGCCTAACGTAAAACAGTCATTTTGAATTTTCTACCAAATTTTCAACATAGGCTTTTTCAGAGCCCACTTATGAACAGTAGCATTGTCATTTCGCTATTTGGTCCCAAAGGTGATTTCTCACAGTGACTGTGAAATCAGCCTTGAGGCCGATTTACCCATGACAGTGAGATTATTCATGAGAAGGGGTCCCAAAACCCCATGTTGAAAATTTGGTGAAAAATTCCAAAATGCCTGAGATATGCAGCAAAGCTGAAAAACCCTGTCTATCCCATTATACAGCTTACCGGCATTTCCTCGCTGCATCGTCAGCTTTGAAGAGTGCAGACGTGTTCCCAGTCCACCGAAGATCGCCGTGCTGGAGTCCGGAGGTAGTATGGGGTGAGGGGTGTAGGGAGGCAGGGTGCGAGTGGTGGGCGCGGTGGGGACAGAGACACCGAGGGACCGCTTTTGAGTTTCAGGTATTTTTTTAAATGACAATGACGTGACGTTTGCCATGCTGGGGTGGGCTCCCAGCATGGCACAAGGATGGCTGGTGGGGGCAGGAGCCGATGGGGATTGGGCACCCTGTCGGTGATGCTAGTATGTTACTGGGGTGGGCCCCAGCGTGGTACCCTGTACTCTGGGGGCGGGAACCAGTGGAGCGACAGGGATTGGGCACCCCCATCGGCTATACTGATGTGTAGCCACTGGGGTGGGCACCCAGCGTGGCATATAGAACTCTGTTTTTGGAGGGGCGAGCAAAGCCGACGGGGATTGGGCAATTTCAGTCAGCTACACAGTGTGTGTGTGGAAGTAGCACGCAGTATATGGGCATGTGTGCGTGTGTGTGTGTGTGTGTGTGTGTGTGTAGGGGGAGCGCGCATGAGCAGAGTATATCTTATTGCTGCTCATCAGCGTAGCTTGCCTTTTCAACTGTACGCCACTGCATTTTGACTGTCATAGACAGCTCGAGCAGGCATTGGAGAACCGCGGCCGCACCTGCAAACACACTGCCTGAATTGGAAGGGGCTGCCACACCTCCAAAAACTCGGATGATGGCACCATGTTTCTTGCACATGATGCAAGCAAACATAAAACAACTATAAGAGGATTCAGTTTTTCGTTTTGTCTTGCCTTATTGCCGGTCTCATACTTCTACAAGATGTTAGATTCCATTCTTTGCCTGAAATTTCTAGGGTCCAAATATCCTGGCATTTAGGCCCCTCCTATTGGTCATTTGGACAGGAGACATGTTCTGGGGGGTATTTTATTTCATCTTCCTAATGTGTCTATTATTAAGATTCTAGATTTATGCCCTGGCAGAGTATTATTGATAGACTTTAGGTTCCTTTCTATCCCTTTTGGATTATCAATATTTATGCCCCACAAACCAAGTCGCTTAGGATTGAACTCTTGAAAGTGGCTTGACCTTATCTGTACACCTCTATGCACGCCATTTTTGGTGGTGATTTCAAATGGGTTGTCCACTAAGGACAGGTCCTCATTCTCAAAAACCACAAATTATTTTGTGATACCACTTTTCTCAAAAATCTTCTATTTTCTGCAAAACTGCAGGATGCTTATCTTCTCTCACCCAGACACACATACCCACCTTTCATAAAGGCTCTTAGCTACCCGGAGAGATTTTTTTGTGTCCTCCTTTTACAAACTTCCGCTGTTGAAGTACAAGTGGCTGAATTTTCAGATCATGATTTGCTTACCATTTTTCTTGGTCCAAGAATGTTGCAACTTTGGTCCTGGCACTGGAAATTTAATGTTTCCTTATTAGAGAATTCTCTGTTGTTAACACTTCTTAAATCTTTTTTTCAAAACAGAAAATCAGTGTTTTTCTTTACGATGATCCTTGGTGGTGGTGGTTAGATACGAAGAAGGATTTGACGAAATTACTGAAATCCTTTAGCAAAACCCATCATGAAGATTGTTATTTCACATACCATAGGACACGCGACATCAGCTGAAAAACTCCTTACCCTTTCGTATACCACTGGCCAGGATTTTCTTCACAAATTAGTATCCTGAAAAATCTTTAATGGACTATCACTCCAAAAATATGCTTCAATGTAACAACCAACGTTTTAGTGTAAAAGGTGCCTATGATGTGATCTGCCTGTTTGCATTTTCTACACAGATTCCAGGAGAACCATTGATACTATTGTGACTGAAGCTGGTCATACAATTATTGATTCTAGCTTATCCAAAATTATGTGGCGAGTATACTCAAAACTTATTCAGTCCATTCCCTATATGTCACACATGATATATTGACCTTCCTTAGTCCCACTTCTGTTCCTGATGTGCAACAATCAGTATCTGATATGCTTACTTGTGATATTCAGGCATGAGAAGTAGTTGAGGTCATCACAACTCTGTGATCTGGAGTATCTCCAGGCTTGGATGGCCTTCGAATGAGCTTATAAATTGCTTAATATTGAGTTGAGCGTGGAATTGTACAGTTTATAACTTCCTTTTAAAGCTGATACTTTGCCATTAGAATTTAATATGGGTAGTACCTTCTATATCCATAAGAAAGGAGACAGAAAATGACTGACTAATTGGAGCCTCTTAGCCTATTGAATACGGACTTTAGAATTTTAACTAAAATTATTGCTGTCAATCAGCAAAGCTGGCTCCTCTTGTTATTTCTCGAAGCTCAATCTAGTGATGTTCCAGGCAGAAGTATACGTAATCATGTCCTGTTATTACTGGAATTGGTGGAACATGGCAATTCAAATAGGTTAACAGGCCTCCTGTATTCATTGGATCAAAGACAGGCATTTGATTCGTGAGTCCAACTACTATCCCTCTTCCTGTCTTTCCTTGACTACAGAGGCTCTGCCCGCTCCCCTCCCACACCTGTGCTGTACTAAATCCTGCCTGACCTCCTGCCATCATCGCTGAGCCTTCATCCAGTGGCCACTAGGAGTCGCTTATTACGCACCCCTTGTTTGGTCCCAAACATACCCTGTGTCCTGGCCCTAGAACGTGGAGCACGGCTCTCACCTAGGTCCTGTGACCAACTGCCCTGAGTTGGTCTTGAACCTGGTACCCTGGCCACCAGAGTCCGTGTCACTCCACTATTCCAAAGTGGCATCCACACTTGCTGAGTGACACAAAACAACTTCGACCTACCACCCCAGCTGCAACCTACAAGCAATATGTTAGCCCTCTTACTACAATGCCTCCCTTCATCCTCACCCTGGCATCATTGTCTCACCAACCTAATACCCCAGGCACAATGGCACCTGATCCTGCTATTATTCTGGAGCTAGCCTCACCACCCTACTCTCATCATCTGCCCAGTCATCAACACACTCCCCAGTCCGCTCCCTACTACTTCCTCAGGCACCCACTGGAGACTTATCCTCCTCACTTTAACAGCCTGGAAACCCTGCCCACCCTTGTGCCCAAAAAGCACCCTTCCCACGCCATACTTATCCAAAGCTCACCCTCTACCGTCCCTGGCCAGGGCTGTGGTTATACTACTACTCCTGAGGCAATATTCATCCAAACCCTGGCCCAGCTCCTCAAACTCCTACAGGGTCACCTGGCTCTGCATTGCATCTATGAATATATGCAGCCTGATGAAAAACTAGATTCCTCCAATGTTGGGTCACCTCGCATAGACCAGATGTCATTACGCTGGTGGAAACCTGGTTATCAAATCCTCCAGACTCATTTGTCACTATTCCAGGGTACTCCCTCTACCGGGAGGATCATGTAGGTAGAAGAGGGTTGTGCAATATCACAGGGACTCTCACTGGACCTCCCTGCCCCTGTTCAGTGCCCAGCCAGGCACAGGCCCCTAACTCCTCAACTGACTCCCGACCCTCCAGGGGTCCCTCTATCTTACTGCTGCCTACATTCCCCCTAAAACCAAACTTTGGCACTGGCTTCGCTAACTGATTATCTTTCAACCCTACCTCACACAGCTGACCAAGTCCTTATGGGTGACCTGAATGTTAACTGGCTCAGCTCATCCGTCGACACCACCCGTGACTCATTCGCAGCCATAGACATGTCCCAACTAGTCTCCCAACCCACCAGAGTTAACACAAAGAAAGGTACCAGCACCCTGCTAGATGGTCATCACCAACTGCCTCTACAAATCCATGATACCCAAGGTCCTTCCGGACTCTATTAGTGACCACTCTCCTATCATTTTCCACTGGCCACCCCCACTCCCAAACCCATGGCTCATCCCACTCTACCGGTGCCTCAGACCAGGCAGACTAAAAGGCCTTAGCTACATCTTGCCCAAATTAACTGGTCTCCCATACACCATGCCCCTGATATAGATTCCACCCTTACCTTCTCACCCAAACCTTCAATAATGCCTGCGACATTTTCGCTCCCATGACAGCAGTCCGCATCAAAGTTCGTAATGCCCGTTGGATTACCCCGTCCCTGCAACTGCTCAAACACAGGGATAACCTGTGGCACCTGGCCTGTGAAACAGGCCGTATGGACAGACAGGCCTACAATGCTGCTAGAAACAAATGCACATGGGCCATCAGGAAAGCAAAAGCCAATCACTATCAGGCTAAGCCACCTCCTCCTGGGGCGCTGGAACTTTTGGGACAACATTAAACAACTAAATGGAGCATCGCTCTCCTCTTCCCTCACAGATCACCATCAGAGGCTCTATCTCCACCGACCCTGCCCACATAGCGAACTTCCCTCAACACATCCTTCACAGACCTTAGATTCGGTCCTCCCAGAGACTTCTTTGATCCTCCTTCAACCCTACCCGCCCCTGACTCTTCAATATCCTAGCTTCCACTTATGCAGGGTGACTCCCAGGAGGCTAGGCCACACCTGCTTCAAGCTCTAAAGAGCAACAATATTGGCAGCGACTCCCTGGACCCCAGTATCCTCCGCCGGGTCCTGGATCAGATCCTGCCCCAACTACCCTGCTCAATAAGTCCCTCTGCCTAGGGCAATTCCCTACAGCCTGGAAAACAGCCACAGTCATGCCCATACACAAAGGAGGTGACAGGTCCTCAGCCAGGAACTACCGGCCTATCTCCATCCTTCCACCCTCTCCAAAGCCCTAGAAAAACTGGTGGCTACCCAAATCACAGCTTACCTGACCAAATACAACATCTGCCATGAACAACACGGATTCTGTGCAGGTCACAGTACCAGCACTGCCCTTATTGAGTTCTCAAATTTTTCTTCATTCCTCCCTGGACTCTGGCTCACTACTTGGGGGCAGTGTTTATTGACCTCTCAAGGCTTTCGACACTGTCTCCCACCCCTCCTGTTGGATGCCCTCAACTGCAGCGGCTTTGCGCTGGCTCGGTCTCCTGATGCTCCAGCTACTTGTCTGACCGCCTCAGCATGTTAAAATTAATGGGACCTCTCCAATACATGTCCTATTCGATCTGGTGTCCCCAGGGTTCCATCCTAGGTCCACTTCTCTTCTCACTATACCTCAATACCATGCCCAGAGCTTGCAGGTGAAATCCTGCTGTCACGCAGATGATACCGTCATCTTTGCCACCCACCAAACCCCATCTCCTTCAAGACACCTTGCAACTAGCCTTCAATGATGCTGAAGCCTGGTTCAAAGAGCACAGACTTGTAGTCAATCAGAAAAAACAAAACCGTGCTGTTTGCCCATCCCCAAAACAAACTCAGTAATTTCCCACTCCGCATCCTCCCTGGCTCTAAGCATCCTCTCAGATCAAGTCTGCCTGTACAAGTACCTCGGGTCTCCTTTGACTCTGCCCTCCTTTCCATGACCACATTGATACTCTAGCCTCAGCTACAAATACACGGCAGGTATCCTTTATCGCTACAAGCACTGCCTCCCCCGATGCCCTCCGACAGCAGCCACCTCCTCAATCATGTCCCTTGTGGACTATGGCCTGCCTGTCTATGGTGCCATGGACATGACTGCCCTCAATAAAATCCGACTCACCTTGAATAAGGCCTGTAGATTAATTACGGAAGCCACCAGATTAACCCATACCTGCCAGCTATATGACTTGGCTAAGCTGCTTAACCTGGATGAACGGCTCAGATACCAAACCTGCCTCATAACTAAAAACACTCCTTGTACTATCCCTCCCAGCCTGACAGCCTCTATCCACCTAGCTCAACCCTTAGTCCAAACTCGTAGCTCCTCCAAGGCCACCCTGTCTGTCCCTAGGACCAGGACTACACATGGTCAGCAGTCCTTCTGTTACAGAGCCCCCTCCTGGTACAATACTCTCCCCAGCTCTATCACCGATACCATGCAATCTCCAGCTTCAAAACCACTTCAAAGTCAGCTATTTAACATGCGTAGCTGTGCTTGTCCCGGCCGTGAGGTGTTCCAGCTCATTGTACCTGACAAAACTGTCTGAGTAGCTCCACAACAAAACTGACAAAGACTCACAGAGTGGCTCGCCTCCTAACTTATCACCTACCTTGTCCCATAGCCACCTGTGTTTTACTAACCTAGCAGTACCTGCTCAAGGCTAATTGTCTGCTTAACCAATGTATGCTTAACTCTCAATCTTATCCAAATTACTGTAATAACCTGTGAATACCAAACCTGTAACACTGTTATTGTAAACAAAGTAATTACTGCATATATCTGCCTAAAACTGTGACCGCTTATATTGTAAAAAACTGTTATCTACAATGATGTAACTAAATGTTGTACTGTGTTTTGTCCTCTTTGTGATGAGGTACTTTGGAAACGAGCCACTGGCTCAAAGGTTGTAAACTGATGTATAATAAATAAATAAAAAATAAAATAAATATATATATTTTTTGGATCCCTTACTTAGCACCATTAATACAGCACACAATGTTAGCCTATTTGTTCCTTACCACTTTCTGTTTTAGCCTATGCTGATAACATGTTTAATAGTAGCTGATGTTCTTCGGCAGATGCATATCTCCATCTCTGTAAGTCATTTGGTCTTGTTTCAGGAACATCCCTGAACTTGGAGAAATGTGTCGGTCGACAGCTTGGATCTCAGCAGTTGAATGATATAATAGTTTCAGTATTGCACTTTGTGATACCCCTATTAAGATTTTGGGCATTCTATTTGGTTCAGGTCCTTTAGAAATTCTCAATTGGACTCCCAAAACTGGACCTAGAGCATGAGCCAAAGTTTCTCTTTGGAACACCTGGAAACTCAGTAAAAAAAAAAGAGGGTTTACTTGATAAAGTGTCACTTGCTCCCGATTTTTTGTTTTGGCTTATGTTTTCCTCCCTCCTGTGTTTTGGAAACCAAACTTCTGAGTATATTTTTCAGGCCTTATGGGGCAGCCGCCTGAATCCCATTAAGCGTTCCATTACCTGCTTACCTTTCAAGGAAGGTGGTCTTAATATGATACACCACTATTTTTTTATAATAGTTTATTTTTGTGACTAATCTTAAACCACTTTTAGTTAATTATGATGTGGGATGGGAATTTTATTTTTCAATCCTGTCAACGTAGTTTCATCTTTGGGACCTTAACACTTTGAAACAGGTTAAACATGTATCATCTACCCCTTATCTTCATAATACCTTTTGCCGTTTAAAACAATGGAAGATTACTAGCCATATGATTATGACTCAAAATAGGAAAGCCATTTATAATTTTTGATAGATACCACTTGTGCAGACCTTGTAATTTTCCCAAATGTCCCCCTACTTCCTTACCTGCTTTTATACACACTGTTAAGGAATCCTCGCATCCCCAGAAGATGTGGGATCTACATTAGCTTAGTTGTCATGAACGGATCAATATTACGGCAAATCATAAACATAAACAGCTAAATGAAAGATTGTGTTCCAGACCTTTATGTAAATCAGGATGAAACAATACAACACCTGTTTTTCTTTGTTCCTATATCACTGGTTTTTGGTTATTTTAGCGAACAGATGGAAGGAACCTTTATTTACTTCTGTTACTTATGAGAAGTTATTGTATGGTAGGTTTCAGCGACCTGGAAAAAGTGGAATATTGACACTCTAAACTTATTGTTTATCATCATTAAATGGCATTTATGGACTGCTCGCTGTCTTTTCACCTTGCAGCAAAAGATAAGTCCCACCTACTGGTGGTCCAAAGTATTGAACAGGATTTAAAGATGTTTATTTTTCTGAACTAAGAAGTTTATCATCTGGATCATTGTTTGCTTTATGGAAATGTTTACCATGGGTGACTGATTCTGATTTTCCTGTTACATGAGTCTTTTGTATTTATTTTTGTCAATGTGATTTTGGTTTGTAGTTTCTTTGTCAATAAACATTTCCCTACTTGTGGAAGAGGTGCTGTTGGCCTTCTGTGATGGAAGTACCAGTGGACTCTGGTCTGGCCTGTATTTCAAAAGAGGACAAGGATTTGAAATTTGCTTCTTTTGAAGAAGAAGATGAGATTATTATGATGCAGCAGGAGGATGTGCAGGCAGTATTCCTCGGATGATACAGAGGGTGATTCTTTGGATTTTGTTGACATGGAGGTGGCGTCTGAAGCTGCATAGCTGGAGCAGGAGATAGAACAGAGACACATGATCTTACTTAAAATGCTGGCAGAAGATGAGGAACAGTATCAGAGAGAAGAAACTTGCTTCTGTAAGAGGCTGCATAGTGTTTCACTGCAAGATTCCGAACAAGTGTGATTCTGGAGAAATGGCATCAACCGATGCTGATGCAGCAACCTCAGGAGATGTCCAGCGATCTGCAGCGGAGAAGGAGTTGCCTGGTTCAGAGACCACAGCCGGGCTTCAGACAGATGTGCAACTTACTGTGACAGAGCAAATTAAAGCAGATTTCAAGGCTGCATCGCTGGAGCAGAGATCGAAGAAACACAGAGGACTGGACTAAGGAAGCAGCTTTACAGGAAGCAGGATGGATATTATCAATACCGGAGTATGGGTACTGGATCTTTCCTGGGATCCTCAGATAATTTCTGGTGGTCTAGCGACCCAGGCAGCACTGAAGAGTGTGGAACAAAGGGATCAGGAGTTGGAGGCTTGGTCTGACTGTCGGAGGTGTGGCAGGTAATTTCCACTGATATTACAAACATTGATATTGCTACAGAGACTGCTCAATCAAAAAGGTAGGAGTAGCTCTTGTGGTAGAAACTGTTCTTGAAATGACTAGGGATGGTGATGATAAGGTGGGACAAAGGGAGTGGAATGCTCTAGTGTTAGGCAGGCACAGGGGCTGATCATGTGGTGGATACTTTGGTACAACAACAGGCCCAAGGTCTTATATAGTTGTAACTGCTGGGGTCAGTGGCAATAATCTAGGGAGCAGTGCCCCTCCCGGTGCACAGAACTAGATTTGCAGATATGTTTACACGAACAGAGCCATTGCCTTAGGTGAAATGCTGTGCATTTGTTCTATAAAGGTGGTTTGAATCTCCATCCTGATAAGAATTTATGTGGGAAATTACCCTGAAGGAAAATATTGTTACATCCTCGGAAATATTTATGTGATCCATATTTCTGGGGAGGATTTTTTTGTCAATTCTTTTTACCACCTCCTCAGCAGCTCACCCCTTGTCGACCAGCATACGGACTTCAGGGTCTTTGGGGACTTCTGATGCTCACATGCCCGGCAGAACCCCTGGATCCAGCCGGAGGCTTCCTGCTGATGACCCCATATTTTCCTCCATTATCATCCCTCATAACTGGAAGCCCTGGAAGTGGTGAGCATGCATGTGGAGGCACACATGCACACCATAGCTCCAGAAAATGGCTTCTTCCTCCTCTCCCAGCCTAGTGCACCGGTGCTCCACGGATGCAGCGTTGCCTCCCAGCCCCACCAGGGGCAGCCAAGCTCAAGGAGACCTTCTTCTCCCTTCTGAGGTAGACAGCTGCCAGCTAGCAGTCGATCAACGACCTCTACCCCTCCCCTGCCGAACTCCGATGACCCGGACTCGTTCCTGAACCCGGTCACCTGCATGGCGCAAGGTGTGGCATCCAGCACCTCAACCCTCAGCACCACTGGGCTGGCTGGGGAGGATGTATTTGATGTGAGCTTTTGACATCCTAGTGGTTTGGAGCACTTCTGAATGTTATACAATCAAGTTAAATTTTCCCTCTCTGGGCCCCTTTCCATGCCATTCCCTGACTAAACCCCTGGTAAAAATGATCATGGTAATCTTCTGTAATGAGAGTGTGCATGTGGCTGATATAGTCCACTGGCTGCAGCAATGTTGTGAGGTCCTTGGTGCACTGAGGCCATTATTGATTCAGAATACCTGTGGACAGGTGGCTGGAAATTTTAAGTGAAATTGATACAAAATTCAGATGGGATTGTTCATATTCGAATAGTTTTTCTTGGATTGAGATGGGGGTCTATTTATATGCAGGCCAACCCAAGGCCTGCTATAAGTGTAGTTCTCATGCACATTTATCCAATATTTGTGATCGATTGAAGTGTAGTATTTGTGGGGAATTTTATCACATCAGTTCTCAGTGTGCTAATCACTCCGCTGTAATCTTTGTGATGAGTCTGGCCACATTTATAATGATTGCCCCGGAAGCCTGTAATAAATGACATACTTTGGATCAAGATGACTTAATCAAAAGGCACAACAAGCACCATCCCACAAATGCTGCAGACCCCAGCTGAAACATGCCATGACTGACACTGCCAATCGCCCTGTGAGACTGGACCTTCCCCAGACATTCCTTTAGAAGAGACTGGGGATGTGGTTTCGATCAGAAAGTAATGTGGCTCACACAACAGATCCCAACATTTTGGCGGATGTTATGCTCCCCTCCCGAGCACTCCTGCTACTAGGAAAAGAAGTGCAAGACTTATTAAAACATCACTGCCACCAGTGGATTGGGTGACCATAATCCATTTGATGTCCTACAACAGAGGGACACTGGTAATATTGAGGATGCTGAAATGATGACGGATGCTTCATCTGTAGCTGACCCATGGGATGTGGATGAAAATCTGATTACATAGGACAAAAGGAAAAGAAAAAAGAAAAAAAGAGGACAAAAACATGATTGAAGAAACCTGGATTACAAATACTTGTGGCTAAATGACTAGGAAGGTTATTGCTACTTTGAATATTTGCAGCATAAAAAACACTGCCAAGAGAGTGGCTTTATTCTCCTGGTTGTCACACTCCATTGTGGATTTGATTTTCCTTCAAGCGACATGGATGGATTCAAGTTCAATGCTGTATACTTCTCATAATAATTGGATGTGGGACCATCCTATAGGTCATTTGGGTTGGATAAGGCAGATGGGGTGGGTATTTTGTTTTCAGGTGTGGGGTTTATTTTCAAAAATTGTTGGATTTGATCCTGGAAGGGTTCTTATTGTGGATGTAATGTGGCATCAGGTTCCTAGTAGATTTCTCTCTGTCTATGGCCACAGTCTAAAGCAGATAGGGTAGATTTCAAATCAAATCAAATCAAATTGTATTTGTAATGTGCTTTTCTAAAGCCAAAGCGCATACACAATACAGTACCAAATCAAACATACACAATGTAATATAAAATCAAATCACAATCTAAAAAATATAAAGATAAAAGGCAGCAGCAATAAAACTAAGTCTAGTTCCCAAAAGCTAGGTTAAATAAATACATTTTAATGAGGACTTAAAGGACTCGGAGGACAGGCACTCTCTAATCCAATGAGGAGAGAGTTACACAGGGTTGGGCTACAAAGAAAAAGCCCTAGCACCTGATGTTTGAAGACGGACCCTGAGAACCTCTAGCAATCCCCGTTGGCAGAGTGAAGTGGGCGGGAGGGCGTGAGGCTGAAGAAGGTCTTGCAAGTAACCTGGTTCCTGTCGATTGTAGGGTCTTATAAGTCAACAATGCGACATGAAGGTGATCTTCCGCCGCACCGGCAGCCAGTGCAGTTCACGCGAGCAGAGGAGTGATATGACTAGTTCTTGACAGCCCTGTCAACAACCAGGCCTGGCGGTCTGTACCAGCTGCAGGCGCGGAGATCCACCCCAGTAACCCTAGGTATAAAGCGTTACAGTAATCAAGATGAGAGGACACAAAGCCGTGGACCAACACAGTAAGGTTCACAGTAAGGTTCAGTAGGCCTCGGCAGAACAAGGTGCTTTATCCGGGCAATGTTCCTCAGATGATAAAATGAGGACTTGACAACCTCTGACACTTGTGCTTTTAGTGTCAATTTGTTATCAAGCACAATGCCCAGATTTCGCACCTGTTCGGAAGGTCACAACTGGTTACCCCCAAGCACAAGGCCAGGCGGGTTGCGTAGGAGTCAGCTTCTCTACCGCTGACCTGGGTCCACTACCAACACCTCAGTCTTGTCGGATTTAGTCTCAACCAGTCAGCACTCATCTAGTCCTGAATCTCGGTGAGACAGTTGTTAAAACCAAGATTGCATTATTTTGTTCAGTTACGAAGGTCATGTAGAGCTGAGTATCATCTGCATAACAGTAAAACTCAGCCCATACTACCTTATAATGTCTCTAATGGCAACATATACACCATGAACAACATGGGGGACAGCAAGGAACCCTGTGACACCCACAGCACAGGGCAAAGGGGCTGAGGAGAAAACTCCTACACCCACCCTCTGGATCCTTCCTGTGAGGAAAGAATGAAACCATCTGAGGACTGTCTCAGACAGTCCACAGAACAACCACAAACATTCCAGCAATACCCCATGATCCATGGTGTCAAATGCTGCTGGGAGATCAAGGAGGACAAGATCGAGCGATTCCTCTGATCCTCGCTATCAGGAGATCATTAAGTACCTGAACCAATGCTGTCTCAGTACTATGCCTCTTCCTGAAACTGGACTGGAGAGAATCATAGATTTTGTGGATGGTAAGAAAGTTTTCCAACTATAACGTGACTACCTTCTCAATAACCTTGCCCAAAAGGGCAGGTTAGAGACAGAGTCTGTAGTTCACAAGACAGTCTGAGTCATAGGAAGGTTTCTTTAAAGGGTGTCACCACGCCCTCCTTCAAAGGGTCTGGAAACACCTTGGTCCAGTGAGCACCAGACAATCTTGGTAAGGATCGGTCCGATGACATCCATACACCCCACCTGGGCGGGTTGGACCAGGATCCAAACTCAGTAAGTCGTCACAACTCTCGAACAATCTTCATGATGTCCATGATTACTGGCTGGTTGAAATTGTCCAGATAGACCGGATGTCTGCATCCTTGCATCGACCACCGCCATACTCATTTGACAGAGTCAAGCAGATCTCTGACCTGATGGAAGACACCTTATCTGCAAAGAATTGAGTGAACTCCTCACACGACCCCAAAGACAGGCTGGACTGCACAGCCTGTTCACAGTCTGGAAGAGCTGGGCTGGTCGGTTCCTTGCTGCAGCAATCTCCCTGGACAGGAACTCTGCCTTCTTCGGGAGATTTCTGATTGATAGTCTGAATAATGGGCTATCAACCTAAGTCTGTCCTCCTCCAGGCCAGATTTCTGCCAACAGCATTCCAATCTTCACCCAATTCTCCTCAACTCCCTCAATGTCCCATCAAACCAAGGGGACCAAGAACTGCGAGGAGAGGGCAAACTCAGACAGGAGCTACAGAATCCAGGGCCCTCAGCACCATACTATTATAGTGCACTACTAGATCTCCCAGATCCGAGCATTCCATTGGCCTGCACTATGGGTCCAGTACCTCCATCAGACTCTGGGGTAACACCCCTCAAAGGGCAGTACCGGACCATCTCCAAAGGGATGGGTCTAACAGGGGAGATGCAAAACTGAAACTTATAGAGTGATAATCTGACCATCCAACTGGTTCCACCACCAAGTCAGCGGCCTCCATCCCAGGAGGAACAGCAGGTCAAGGAGTGACCCTGAATATGGGTTGCAGCGGTAACTACCTGTGTGAAGCCCAATGAGATCATCAATTGGAGGAAGTTCTGATCAAAATGCGAGAGTTCATTGTCAACCTAGGCTTTGAAATCCCCAGGACCAATCACCTGGAGGACTCCAACACATGTCGACCATGAAGTCAGCAACTTCTTACAGGAAAACTTTCTCATCGCCAGGTGGACGGTAGATGAGAAGGATACTGCTACCACACCTGCACCCATGATACACTCGAAGGACCTAGTGTCCCCACTGGAACCTCTACAAGGCCCAGTTCTGTTTTTAAAACAAATGGCTACACCCCTGCCCTACAATCCAATCTCGGTGTCACTGAGTACCCTGCTGGAACAGCGGCTCCAATAATGGGCCAACATTCTCATCCAGCCAGGTCTCGGTGATGCAAACCAGATCAGATGTTTCAACAAGATCAGCAATAATTGCTGTCATGTTCCTTATTGACCCTAGCTTGCATAACACAGCCCAAGTTGGATGAGAGGCCATGGAAGAAGCGGGCAACTTGCCCCACTACCTATGGAACCCTTGGGTATGGGTACCAGGCAGGAGGACCCCTTTCCTGGATCCATTTGCCCCAGGGCACCTCCTCGACCTTACTACCCCCACTATCCCCAATCTGCCCACCCTGCTCCCTCCACCCTCCAGGTCTAGGGAACCCCCTCACAATACCCAATGCACAACAATGCATATACACTTTGGGCTGCAATGTGGGGCTAACAAAGGGTGCAAACCCCGCAGCCTAGAAGGGAGTAAGCGCCTGCCCAGAGCCATAACCAAGTTTATACTTATTGTGAATTCTCTCACCAACCACAGTTTAAGTGATACAGACTGAATAAAGGATAATGAATGAAGTTCAGGGTACTCTCACCACCCAGTCCAAGGTCTATATAGAAGCAGCACAGGACCATAAAAGTCACAAATCTTAGCCAGTCAAGCCACAAAGCAGTCCAAAGAAAGCCAACAACAAATCCAAACCGTGACTTCAGATAAATTCAATGTTCACAGATGCTCCCCAATCTGGAAGGCCACAGCCATTCAACCTCCATCTGGGCAGAGATCCACAAGTCCAAATCACCTTCACACAGTACCAAAATGAATCAATGTCTAATAAGAAGGTCCATATGTGAAAAACCAGGGGTGTGCTATTTTAACCAGACCACAGAGGGATGCCCACACCACCTCAACCACCCCACTGCTCCACTCACAACCCGTAGCTACAGGCACCCCAAGGCTGAGCCACCAGGACCAACCACAGGGTATCTTAGGAAAAAACCCAAATAATGCCTCCGGCTTCCGGAGCCAGATTTGAGCAATTCCCACTCAGTCCCGTGTGCACGGTCAGGCATAGCCTAGATGTGGTGAAATTAGGGAGCTGTCTCACCCAACACAGCCCACTGGATTCACTGCCCGAGCTCAAAAACAACAATCAAAATTGACCTCCGGATGGAAACAGATGCCAGTCCAGTTTCAAGAATGCAGCGGCAACTAAGCGGCAATTCCTCCAAGTATGTAGCCCTACATATGAATGTATTCTCCATTTTACAGCCTTATTTGGTTACTACCAGAATGGTATATATGGGTGAGGACTTTAATGCCACTTTGAATGTTTCAAATAGATGGGAGGGCAAGAAAGTTTATTGTGATTCACATGCATAAAAAAAATTGTGGATATGGCTGACTTGCGTGACTGTGCTTATAATTCAGGGTGTAAATTTACTTATGTAAGGAACATTCACTAGTTTAATTGATTATTTATTGGTCTCAAAAAAACACTGCAAATTCATGATGGAAACTATCCAAGTGGAGTTTTGGATCATTTTATGGTTAAATCAATAGTGAGTACAGAACCGGCCATGGTATCTGCTCCAGGAGGTGGAGAATGAATGTTTCACTCTGTCCAATAAAAGGGTAGAATTGGCTCTTTTGTACATATTTATTGTGAAAGTTTCAATTTTGCCATTATATGATGATTTAGGAGAAAGGTGGAGGGATTTGAAAGGGAGGTCAGAAGCTGGTTGATTGCATATGGTAAACAAAAGGTGAGATCTGATTTTTCATTATTTGCAATTAAGGATCAGCTTTATCGATTATATTCTGTGTGTATTCTGGTAATAAGGATGTGTATGTCTTTATTCAGAAAGTAAAATCAGACATGCAACGATTTCAGTATGATAGGTCTAAAACACTGGATGCAGCAATGTCCTTTGCACACAGAAAATGCCTTATATAGATCCCGTGTCATCTGTAAAGATAGTTCTCAAATTACTAGTCTCCTGTCAGATTCTGGTAAGATACTTTCTGAAGGTGTAAGGATTTTAGGTGAAATAGATGGGTATTTGCAAACATTGTTTACTTCCTCAGATGTATGCATATTAATGGCTGGAGAATTATTTATCAGACATTCAGGTTCATCAGCTGGGTATATATGAGGTTCATGAATTGGTTAGACCGATACAGCAACAGGAAGTCTATAGGCTAATTCAGGATTTGAAATCAGGAGTTTTACCAGGGAGGGATGGGATTTCTTATGAGTAATATAAAACATTTATTGATGTATTCAGTTATTATTTAATGCGAGTTTTAATTTTTATTTAATTACACAAAACATGTCCTTTAGAGTTTTCATTGGGGTGGTTAATTTTATATATAAATCAGGAGATAGAGGTGCCTAGGGAACTGGAGATCTATATGTTTTTGAATTCAGATTATAACATTTTGACAACTATTTTGCAGAGATGACTCAAAAGGTGGCACCTATTTTGTACATCCGGTTCAAGCTTGTTCTGTACCTGGCAGGTCAATTCAGGATAATTTAGGTTTGGTTTGGGATATTTTAGCATATTGTACATTTAATGAGATTCTGGGAGTTTTGCTCACCTTAGATCAGAGCAGGGCATTTGATAGGGTGAATCATAGCATTCAGGAAGTACAAGGAATCGCAGAAGAAGCAGGACAGAGAACTGTATCAGTTAAAGCAAAGGAGGCTGGGAAGGCAGTCAGAACAGCAAAGGCCCAAACTGAGGAAAAGATAGCCAACTCAGTTAAGAAGGGGATAAAACCTTTTATAGGTACATCAGGGAGCAAGGAAGACCAAGGAGGGATAGTGAGGCTTAATAAAGGGAGGAGGGTGAGCAGAGGAGACTGTGAAAAGGCAGAGATACTAAACAAATATTTTTGCTCAGTATTTACAAATGAAGAGGGGGTACATAAAACAAACAGTAGTAACACTCTGGATACAGAAGTTGATACCAGCCCATTTACAGAAGAAAGGGTTCTGAAGAACTCTTAAAACTGAAGGTGGACAAAGCAATGGGGCCTGATGGGATTCATCCCAGAATTCTAAAAAGAGCTAAGGTAGAACTAATGACACCACTGACTACCCTTTTTAACAAATCAAGGGAGGATGGGGTGGTACCCGAGGACTGGAGGAGGCAGATGTGATTCCCCTTCACAAAGTGGGAGCAAGGCAGAAGCAGGAAACTACAGACCTGTTAGTTTAACCTCAGTGATAGGGAAAATGATGGAATCACTTCTGAAGGAAAGAATTGTCGAGTATCTAGAGGCCAGAGGGGCACAGGACCCTAGGCAGCATGGATTCTAGCGGAAGGTCATGCCAGACAAATCTGATAGATTTCTTTGACTGGGTGACCAAAGTAGTAGATCAGGAGGGGCTGTGGACATGGCCTACCTAGACTTTAGCAAGGCATTTGACACAGTCCCACACAAAAGATTAATATACAAGTTAGCCAGCCTGGGAGTGGGTCCCAAGATGACTGCCTGGGTAAAGAATTGGCTGGAGAATAGGACACAAGAATAATAGTAAATGGAGTCCACTCAGAAGAAAGGAGGGTTACTGGTGGGGTACCGGAGTTCAGTATCAGGACCGGTCCTCTTCAATGTCTTTATAAGCTTACATTATGGAAGGACTGGAAGGAAAAGTATGTCTCTTTGCAGATGACACTAAGATCTGCAACAGAGTTGATACACAGGGTGGGGTGGAAAGGATGAGAAGGACTTGGCAAGGTTAGAGGAATGGTCAAATGTATGGCAGCTTAGATTCAATGCTAAGAAGTGCAAGGTAATGCACCTGGGAAACAAAACCCAGGGAAGAGTACACAATGGGGGTGAGATACTAACAACAACAAAAAATGAAAGGGACCTGGGGGTAGTCATATCAGATGACCTAAAGGTGGGCAAGCAATGTGAGAGGGCAGCAAGGAGGGTTGGGGGATACTGGGATGCATGGGAGAGGCATCACCAGTAGAAAACAAGAAGTTATTATCCTCTGTACAAACAGCTGGTGAGACCCCATCTGAGTACTGTGTGCAGTTCTGGAGACCCAATCTCCATAAAGACATAGACAGGATGGAAGCTGTCCAGAGAAGAGCTCTAAAATGGTGCAGGGGTCTGCACCGGAAGACATATGAAGAGACTTAGGAGCTTAATATGTATAGCCTCGAGGAAAGGGGGGGACATGATAGAAACTTTAAATTACCTCAAGGAATCAACAAAAGTCCAAGAGGGTAACATCTTTCAAAAAAGGTGTGCAAGAACAAGAGGGCACAATTTGAAGATAGAAGGGGGCGGCTCAGAGGTAATTTAAGGAAGTATTTTTTCACAGAGAGGGTTGTGGATGCATGGAGCCTTCGGAGGAGGTTGTGGAGTCAAAATCAGTGGTGGAATTCAAGCATGCATGGGACAGTCATAAGGCAATTCTGGGGGGGGGGTAAGAAGAAGTAGGCTGTTGGTTAACTAGGATCTGCAGCTTATCCAGTAGTAGGGAAATGGGCAGACTGGGTGGGCCAAGTGGTCCTTATCTGCGTCAAATTCTATGTTTCTATGTGTTTTTGTTTAAAGTTTTACAGTCTTACAATATATCAGATAAATTTATTTCTTGGATCAAGATGGTATATCAAACTGCTTGGGTGGCACCTCTATTAAGAGGGATGGAAGAGATGGCAGTGTCACTTCTCTCTGGGTCGTCCATGGGTGTCTGTTGAGCCCCTACTTTATGTGTTTGCATTGGGTCATTTGCTTAGAAAAGTAATAGTTAATCCTGATATTCATGGATTGGGTGGCACGGAAAGGTGAGACAGCTGAAATTATTGCCTATGCTGATGATGTCTGTGTGTTTGTCAGAAATGATGAGAGTGTACTGTATAAGATATTATTTTTGCTGGGATAGCATTTTGCTATATTCACTATTTTAAAAATCCAGTGACAATTACATGCCAGTGAAAATATATATTGCAATTGACAAGTTAGGTTGATCTTGCATTCAACTAAATCAAACTGCCATGAAAATCTCGGAGTGGACAAAATAGTGAAATTTAAGGTAGTAAATTCATTCTCTTTACAGTGTATCGTCTAATGGATATGTTGGCCCACTATTTGATAGTTTCTGAGCTTTACTGAATAAGGAAAAAGGAAAGGATTGCTTTTGGGGCCTCAGATGTTTTCAGATTCTCAGCTAGCTGATATTCCCATAGGATCTGTACCCAGCAAGATTTTAGGCCTTCAGTTTGGGTCTGAGGATGGTGCTGCACTGAACTGGCAGGATAGTTTGGAGCTGGTAAATCAGAAAGTCCGGAGATGGAAGGGTGCGGTTGTCTAAACTAAAGAGAGTTCATATAATGAAACAGTTGCTACTTCCATTATTATTGTATGTGGGTATGGTGTTCCTCTACCTTTAAATCGCAAAACCCATCTGTCTAGTTTATTCTTTCAAATGATTTGGGGCTGCCGTTAAATCCGATTAAAAGAGTATTTATCTATTTGCCTAGACAATGAGGGGTTTAGGAATGATACATCTAGTTTTTTTTCATTCATTATTTTGGTCTGTTTCCTTTAAATTGAGTCTTTCATCAGTATGGGATCTAACCTAAACATGGTTTAATATGGTGTACAGAGACTATTTGAAGTTCTGGGAGATTGTTCCTCCAATATAGGAAAAGGGATGGAGGAGGAACATCTGGATATTGGGGCAGTCACAGAAACATGGTACACACAGAACCATGACTGGATGTAAACATAACAGGATACACTATCTACGGAGGGACAGGAGGGTAAAAGAGGAGGAGGAGGTAGTTCTGTACACAAGGGAAGGAATCAAAGCAACAGTACAAAAGGGTAAACAGGGAGGGAGGAAGCACTGTGGGTCAATTTGGAGACAGGTAATGGCACCACAATCCATACAGGGTTGTATACAGACCCCCCTCCAGGGAGGAAAAGGATGAGGAAATGATAAAAGTATACTTAGAATGGCAGAAAAGGAGATATTGCTGATGGGGATCTGAATATGCCAGATGTTAACTGGAGTGCAGTTGCAGCAGACACTTCTAAGAGTGGGATTATTCTAGATGCCCTACAGGGGCATGCCTTAGACAACTAATATTGGAAACCCACTCGAGAGGGAGCAATCTTAGACCTGGTACTCTCAAATGGAGATAGAGAGAGATCACAGATGTAGAAGTGGGTAGCCATCTGGAACTAGCGACCATCGAACAGTATGGTTCACGATAAACACAGCAGTAGAGTTCAAGCCATGCAAAGGCAAAAGTACTGGACTTTAGGAGGGTTGACTTTGCCAAAAATGGGTGAGTGCCTAAGGAATGCACTAATAAATGGGCAGGAAGGAGGTGGAAGAACAATGGGGAATAATCAAGACTGCCATCGTAGAGAGGCAACAAGCCTTTGTGTGAAGCAAATAAACAAAACAAAATGATGTAAGAAACCACTATGGTTCTCAAAGGAGGTGGCAGTGAAGATTCAAGAGAAAAAGAAAGCATTCAGGAAGTACAAGGAATCACAGAAGGAGCAGGACAGATAATTGTATCAGTTAAAGCAAAATGAAGCTGGGAAGGCAGTCAGAACAGCAAAGGCCCAAACCAAGGAAAAGATAGCCAACTCAGTTAAGAAGGGATAAAACCTTTATAGGTACATCAGGAGCGAAGGAAGACCAAGGGAGGGATAGTGAGGCTTAATAAAGGTGAAGGGGTGGGCAGAGGGTGACTGTGAAAAGGCAGAGATACTAAACAAATATTTTGCTCAGTATTCACAAATGAAGAAGGGAGGTACCTAAACCAAACAATAGAAACACTCTGGATACAGGAGTTGATACCAGCCCATTTACAGAAGAAAGGGTTCTGAAAGAACTCTTAAAACTGAAGGTGAACAAAGCAATGGGGCCTGATGGGAATCAGCCCAGAATTCTAAAAGAACTAAGGGTAGAACTAGTGGCGCGCTGACTACCCTCTTCAACAAATCATGGGAGGATGGGGTGGTACCTGAGGACTGGAAGAGGGCAGATGTGATTCCACTTCACAAAAGTGTGAGCAGGGCAGAAGCAGGAAACTACAGATCTATTAGTTTAACCTCAGTGATAGGGAAATGATGGAATCACTTCTGAAGGAAAGAATTGTCAAGTACCTAGAGGCCAGAGGGACACAGGACCCAAAACAGCATGGATTCACAATGGGAAGGTCATGTCAGACGAATCTAACAGATTTCTTTGACTGGGTGACCAAAGTAGTAGATCAGGAGGGGCTGTGGACATGGCCTACCTAGACTTTTAGCAAGGCATTTGACACAGTCCCACACAAAAGATTAATATACAAGTTAGCCAGCCTGGGAGGGGTCCCAAGATGGTAGCCTAGGTAAAGAATTGGCTGGAGAACAGGACACAGAGAGTAATAGTAAATGGAATCCACTCTGAAGAAAGGGGTTACTAGTGGGGTACCAGGGTTCAGTACTAGGACCAGTCCTCTTCAATGTCTTTATAAGTGACATTGCAGAGTGACTGGAAGAAAAAGTATGTCTCTTTGCAGACGACACAAAGATCTGCAGCAGAGTTGATACACAAGGTGGGTGGAAAGGATGAGAAGGGACTTAGCAAGGTTGGAGGAATGGTCAAATGTATGGCAGCTTAGATTCAATGCTAAGAAGTGCAAAGTAATGCACCTAGGAAACAAAACCAAGTGAAAGAGTACACAATGGGGGTGAGATACTAACAACAACAAAAATGGAAGGGACCTGAGGGTAGTCATATCAAATGATCTAAAGGTGGGCAAGCAATGTGAGAGGGCAGTAAGGAAGGCTGGGGCAATACTGGGATGCATAGGAGAGGCATCACCAGTTGAAAACAGAAAGTTGTTATCCCTCTGTACAGACAGCTGGTGAGACCCATCTGGAGTACTGCGTGCAGTTCTGGAGACCCAATCATAAAGTCATAAACAGGATGGAGGCAGTCCAGAGGAGGGCAAAAATGGTGCAGGGTCTGCACGAAGACATATGAAGAGAGACTTAAGGAGCTTAATATGTATGTACTCGAGGAAGGAGGGAGAGGGACATGATAGAAACTTTAAGTACCTCAAGGAATCGACAAAGTCCAAAAGAGGAGCATCTTTCAGAAAAGAGGTGTGCAAGAACAAGGGGCACAATTTGAAGATATGGGGGCTGCTCAGAGGTAATGTAAGGAAGTATTTTTCATGGAGAGGGTTGTGGATGCATGGAATGGCCTTCCGGAGGAGGTTGTGGAGTCAAAAACAGTGGTGGAATTCAAGAATGCATGGGACAGTCATAAGGCAATTCTGGGGGTGGGAGTAGGAAGAAGTAGGCTGTTGGTTAACTAGGATCTGCAGTTTATCCATTAGGTAGGAAATGGGCAGACTGGGTGGGCTAAGCGGTCCTTATCTGCCATCAAATTCTATGTTTCTATGTTTCTGTGTAAGGGAGATGGCTTTTTAAGTCTACTATGTTAAAATTAAGGAAGTGGAAGATTATTGAGCTGGATTTCATTACTGTTCCTAGGAAATTATTATATGCTAAAGTTATGGAACCGGAGGGGTAATGGAACCAGAGTTTAAATATTGTAGGCCTTTGAAGATTGAGTTGGTATGTGCCCAGGCAATGAATCTGAGCTTTCCTATTAAAATGCGGATATCGTATGGTTGGGATTCTATGCTAGAATGTGAAGGGTAATCAAATGCATAAATCAGTGAACGAAAAGACCAGGGTGTGCTGCAGTGCTGGAAGCTATGAAGCATTTTTATTTACATGTTCATATGCTTCAGGATTCTGGATAGTGTGCTAGCAAATGGAAGATGCCCTGGTTATTATAAACACTTATGAACAATTGATTTTGAGGGATGTTTGTCTTTAGCAGGTTTAATGCCAGTACTTTACAGGTCTTTTTGCCTGTATTAAATATTATCTATGGCAGGCAAGAGTACAGTTTGTTTTGTAACAGAAATATCTGGGTCACCGCAATTATGTCTTATTATTGCAAATGCTGTTAGAGAGGTATATAAAAGAGTGTCCATTTCATCCTAGGGCACATGTAACTGTTTGGTGAAAGGATTTTTGTTTCTTTTAAAGTATAAATAAAGATTTGTAGGGTGGTGGGCTAATTTGGGGTTCCTTTATCTGATCTTATTTTCATTTGTTGATGTTCTTGGATGTTGGTATACTGTGATATTTTGTGATGTTTATGTTTGTCAATAAAACATTCCTCATCTCTTGCAGTAGGGGAACCCTTGTTCATGAAACTAAGATAGCCACTTTGGTGGAACGGGACAGAGGATGGACGTTAGGGCGAGGCTGGGAGTTGGTCTCCTCTTCTGCCTTGCCTATGCAAGAGGCCCTGAGAATGCTTTGATGGTTCAAGATTTGAGAGAGGATGAAATGGATCAAGAATCTACAGAACTGGTAATGTCCATAGACAATGTGGATGAATAGGGTTTTTTCCCATACTGTCACAGTCAGCAGTGCACCCAATGTTGATACTGCCCAGATGGATCAGAACATTCACTGGAAACATTTATTGGAACAGCTTGGCTGCGGAAATGAAATTATCATCATCATCATTCATTTATTGGATAGGAAAATTAAGAAAAGTCTTCTCAATACAATTGCGTCCAAACAAATAACAAACAAAAGACATTATTACAAAACATACAATTTCTATTATTATTCCAAAAGTACATATATTAAAATCACTAAAACTCATGTAGATTTGGGCAAAGCTTATTTATGCAAAACAGTTACAGTGTCCGTTAAATATACTCCCTAAAGAGGCTCTAAAGCATGCCAATGTACAGTAGGACAATACATGCATTTCCATTCTTTTTGAATGGTTGTCCAGGTTTGTGGTACTGCAGTAACTAACATCTTATCCCCATATCTTGACCTACTCCTTGGGGCTTGAAAAGAGTACTGGGATGTGAAAGCAAAATGTATTTTGAGTTAATTTTGGCTTACAGTTTGCATAATAAAAACAAGGGCAATATCCTAAAATAAATTTATACACAAACATATACCAGTGTGAGTCCCTTGGTCTGCTAAGGAGGTCCAACCCATCTCACCGCATAAGGTACATCTCTGGGTTCTATATGGTAACTGTAGTACAAATCTTATTGCACTATTATATCATGAATTTAAAGTACTCAGAAGTGTGCCAAAAGCCTTATTATAAATAACGTCACCATAATCTAAAACCAGTAAGAACAATGAAGTTACCAATAATTTTCTTAATGAAAGATTAAATAAAGCTTGATTCCTATAAAAAACTAACAACTGTCTTAGTTTTTTAGATATATAGTTTATGAGAGACTTGAAAGTTAGATTATTATCTAAAATTAGACCCAAGTATTTGTAATGATAAACCCTACTAATTATTACACCTGAAGCTGCTCTTATGTCATGTTTTATTGTATCTTTTTACTTGTCTTTTCAAATAATAGCCACTGAGTCTTTCTTTCATTTAAAAGAAGTCTTAAGTCCATCAGAGCACCCTATACAGTGAGGAAGTCCTTTTGCAATGTTTCTATAGCCCAAACAGTATCTTGATATTGTGTATACATTATAGTATCGTCTCATGTATAGAAAAGTTTTGTATCAGTAGAACAGAATTTTGGAAGATCGTTTATGTATAATAAAAACAACAGGGACCTAGTACTGATCGCTGTGGTACCCCTGTGTTTGTCCATGTTATACCTGAACATACTCCTTTCAGTCTCACTACGTTGTTGCCTTTGAGACAGGTATGAATAAACCATATCAAGGCAGAATACCCGAGACCTACTGACTTTAATTGGCTTAATAATATTATTGCACTTTGATAGGTCTAAAACAAAGATGGAACATTTACTCCCTATCAGTATGTGGACACATTGTCCACCGCCCTAGAGATTGCATAAATAGTGTTACGGCCCTTCATGAACCTGGATTGTAAATGCAAAATGACATTAAATCTGGTGAGATAGTGAATAAGTTGTTTGTGTGTTATCTTTTGAAAACCTTAACATAAGTTACTAGAATTGAAATTGGTCTGTAGGAACTGGGTTCAGCACTGTCCCCAGCCTTAAAGATGTGAATGATAAATGCAGTTTTCCAGTCGTTGGGTAATTCTGAACTTGGTAATGAAAAATTATATAAATACACTAAATGCTGTGCTAGGATTTTAGATGCCACTTTGTGAAGATAGGTAGAATACCATAATAACCTGCCCCTTTGCTTGTGCGAGTTGTTGTAATAATGTCAGTACTTCACCCTCCTTTATTTCACTAAAAGAGAAAATGGTTCTTTTTAGAGAGTTATTAAATTTTGAATCAGCTGAGGTGGGACTTGCCAGGTATTCTTTTCAAACGTATTTCTAGCTTCTGAAAAATGTGTTAAATGCTTCCACTTGATCATTAATCTTACATAATGTTCTTCCTCAAAATGTGTTAATGGTGAAGTAAATGAGGATTGTTTCCATTTATGTGAAGCAATTCCTTCCAATCTGTCTTAGGGTTTTAGTAGAGTTGGAAAACTGATTAAAATAGTAATTCTGCTTAGCACTTCTAACTTCAAAGTACACTTATTTCTAATAATTTTAAATGCTAGTCTATCGGAAGTGTTTGAGGTCTTTCTAGTTATATTCCACAACTTACTGTTTTTCTTTAGTAACTGTTTTAGCCCTTAGTAATCCAAGATGTATTTAGTTTCCTTGCCCTTTTATTAATAATAAGTGCATGTCTATCAATGACTTCTAAAAAGAAATCTTAAAAAAGACCAAGCAGATTCAATATCTGGCATGCATGCAGTAGCTTCCAGTCTATATGAGCCACGTCCCTTACAAATGCTTGGTCACAAATGTTTGGAAGTCCTTGAGGTAGTTAAAAGACCGGTACCTTTTCTTAATGCTATCCCTAATACATGATATATAGCAATGATCACTGATATCAAACTCATGAACAGCTGAGATATATCTATGAGGCCTATTAATTAAGATCAGATCTAACAATGTATCTTTCTCAGCATTATTTTTATGTGGTCTGGTAGGTAGCTCAATCAATTGAAATAAGATAAAGGCAGAAAATTAATTATTTCTTGCTGGGAAACTAACATATTCCAGTTTAAGTCACCCAAAAGCACAAACTCATTATCTAAATAAGGGAAATCAATGTACTTAAGGACTGCAGTGATTCAGCATTTGCTGAAGAAGGCCTATAGCATACTACACACTTAATACTAGATGATCCAGCTGTCCTGGGATTGTTTTACTATATTGAGTTGTCCAGTGTAATTATCTCTTAAATAAACCATTACCCCCCCTTTTAGTTCTATTCTGTCTAAAAATATTATAGTTATCAGTATAAATATCAGTATCATTAACCTTTACATTTAGCCATGATTCAGATACTGCAAATAAATCAAGTTTTGAAACTTCTAATTGGGCTCTTGGGTAGTAAATCTTGGGAGGATTCTCCTAACATTTAAATGCATCATACCAAAGTTAGATCTAGCAGCAAAATCTTCCATAGTGTAATTATTGTATCAAATACATGGGCCTGATTTAAGTGCACATTTACCTGAAGATAGCATTAAAGGACACTGTCAACCTGTTTTCCATCATATTATTTTTGTTTAAACCCCACATTTTATGATTGCTTACCTTCTCTAAAATTCATCGATGTTGCTGTTGTTTCTGTCTACTTGTTTAGTAGAACTGAAATGCATGCTAATGTATATTTATAAACAACCTTGTTTTGTTTACAGTCCTGATCTGTTCTTTCTGCATACTTCCTGAGCATTACAAACACATCCAAACACGGCAGTCACTCATGAGGCAGTAGCCTCTAAACTCTCACTGCATCATGGGGACAAGACTGTGTTGTGGGTGTTCAAAGTCAGGAAAGATGCAGTTGGAGCTAATCAAAGAATGTAAACAAACCTGTTTTTGTGGTAACACTCAGTATGGTGGGCAGTCTGTTTTGCACTTTAAAGAAAAAGAGTCAGAATCAAACTATCAGCTATATCAGCAATCTTTACAGAATGTTGGCAATCATAAATGTGTTTTTTTAAAACTAGGAACACTTTAGCGCTTTACACACACAGGTTTTAAGCGGAATCCGCATTACCTGTGTGGCGTTTAATACTCTATTGAGTTCAGGTTCCTTTCTACACACTGCAGTATTCGGCAACCTTGTCTCCATTTGTTCGCTCCCCAGAGTTTGCTGCTCTACAAATGTTGTTTTCTGCCTTTGTACCGAATGGCTATTTTACACAGCAACGACAAAAGCGGAACACAACGGTGCAAACGCAAAATAGCAGAGATTATGGGTTTGGACGAACGACGCTTAGGGACCAAAACAGATGCAATTAATAATAAGGGATGTAATGGAATACTGTTTCCGTAATAGTTATTCCGTGGACATAAACCTGTGTGTAAAAGTGCCTTTTCAGACCTAAGGTGGTTGACAGTGCCCCTTTAAGATCATAATTTTCCTCCTAGAAGGCAAACATTTTTAATTGATGTTCTTTGAGCGCTGTAACAGCATAACCCTTTCCTGGAGAATGCATACAGATGTGATGTTCCTTTAAATACTATTAAAGTATTACAACTATTACAATACCCTTTGAATTCTGTCACATGCTCAGCTTAAACATTCAGCAGGAAGTCATTGTGGAGGTTTGCAAGGAGCCGCTGCCTTTTATTCAAGCAATTTTCCTCCTGATACTATAGACAGTTTTCCTCCCCTTAATGACCCCCTACTCAGAAATGAACACCCCATAATCAAAATTAGCAACATCTTTGTTTAAATGTATCAAATGCATCACTCACAGATGCAAGGAAAGAGTATTTAAGTCTATAAAATCTGGCCGAGTGGCATATGCCATAGCGCTCTCGTCGTTAACGGCAGGCTTTTCAAGCACGTGCCCCTCCTTCACAGACTGCCTCTGCTGATTGGGCTTGCTGCCAAGCCCCACTTCTACAAGGAAGTACACAAGACAGTTTGTTTCACTCAGTTTGTGCTGTATCAGTTCACTAGAGCAGTTCTTATGCACTTTAGTAGTGTGCTGGCATACTGTTGGAAATCAGGCAGATGCTTACTAGTTTTACACACACACACACAGTACTGGGTCTTGGGATGACTTCTTGGGCTTGCGTTCCAGCAGCACAAGCAAAATGTAGAACAACAGTCTGACCAGTTATCTGAATTGACTGCACCTGCTATTGTTGGTGGAGCTCTGCTTGTGTATTCGGTACTATTAGCCCCAAGTGGCGTTGTTGCTTCTTGTGAAACCTCCCAGTGTAGCTCCATCTGATATAGCACACGCTAGCCCCCAAGCAATGAGTGTTGTGGAGTGGAGTTTCTGCCTGCACAATCCACAGTTACAGGAAAGACAGACCCTACTACCATGGGGAGCTGCTCAGAATAGTTCTATCAAGCTGGAAGGTGCTTGGCCTGAAGCAGACCCTAATGGTTGAACTGAGGCACCACTCCTGGGTACTGAGATGCACCTCCAGGAGCACAGCCCTCTGTTCCTCTAAAAATGCCTGTTGAATCCCGGCGGGACATTCTGGAGGGACAATTAAACTTTGTCTGCTGCAAATGCTGATCAGCACCTACACTGCAAACTGTTGGTTCTCCAGACCATAGACAAACCAAAATGGAAGTGGGAGTTGGTCACTTGAAAGGGCTTTGGAAAACGCTGTCTGGGTCCAGCACAACAATGGTGCATGGATTCCTGATCCAAATGATCCACAGGTGTAGAAATATGCCACTGACTTTCCAGGTCCACAAGTAAATAAATCAAAGGGGTAGGAATGCGACTCTGTCCGGGACCCTGCTCCTCCTATTATAGATAACGAGGTGCTCAAGCCCTCTAGTGGCAGTTTGTACCAGCAAGCCTGTTTTGAAGGGGGCACAGACATTGCTCCTCTCTGGGAACCTGTAGTTCCTTGCAGATCCTACATTACTCTCTAACCCTTTTTGTGCCACAGAGCCCTATGAGTTAGGGCCAGCTGAGACTGCTTTATAGGATCCATCCCGAAAGCGGCTGGAGAGCCTATGCTCACGCTTTCAGATTTATTCCAAAATAAGGAGTCAGCTCCACGACAAACACAAGTCCATCTGATCTACAAAGGCAGACTAGAGCAACCACCAGACAGACAATTTGTAGCTAAAATGTTACTGAAGGGGTCTATGAAGTTTTTGCAACTGAAATTTTTGCATTGATCCACATTGGAGCGCTAATTATGACATTAGCTTTAAAGCTGTAGCGGGATCTAGATAGGTTCTGGGCACAATACCAAATTCCTAGACATTCTCCATTATGGATCCCATTCTCAGCGGTCCCTTGAACAAAGCCAGCTGTAAAACCATCATGGTCATGTTTACGTAATGCAGGGTGAATGTGGAGGATATTCTGTTCTGGTTAAAACAGGGCTGTGACGTTATGGAGAGACCCTCATTTATTCTAGATAGTGAACAAATTTGGAATGGGATGGAAGATTAAGGTAAAATTGTTCACAACTAATTTTGGCATTGTCCACTTATCCAGCAGTTTTTCTAGGTAAGGATAGGGTGTCTTGTTCTGTGTTGGTAGCCAAGATTCTGCCACAAATGTGGGGCCAGAGCGCATCTGAACTCAGCATGTGAAATGCCCGGTGCAGCCATTGTTTAGATTATGGCCACCTATCTGCCTCCTGTGTTAACCTGCTTAAGTGCAATCTATGTGAGATGGCTGGGCCTCCCATAATCGGAGAACTGCCCCTCCCATGAAGATCTTTTCTCCAGAGCCCAGCAGATGCAGGCAATGCGAGTTGCTGAACAAAGCATGTCAGCTCTCAGAGCAGAACCCATAGGCCCCCTCCACAAGGTGCCCTGGCCAACAGTACTGAAACACTGCCCACAGAAGTTCACTTGCCTGACCCAATAGAGAAGACATTTCAGATGAGTTGCCCAGCACTAGTGCCAACACCTCTGTTTCATGTGGCCCGATCCACTTCCTGATGCTGACGGGAGAGGTAACCATGCCCCCCGCCACCCAAACAGGTTCTCACAGTCCCAGTTATAGGACCAAAGAAAAGAACCAGACAAGTAAGTCCCCTGCCACAGCAACCTGTGGTAGCAGGAAAGGGAAGGAAAGGGCCCAGGGTACTTGGAAGATGGATAATGAGTACACAGCTCTGGCAAAAGAAAATCCTGGGGGACTCAAAGGACGAAGAATCAGAGGGATCCTCTATTGCCTCATCAGTGCCTGATGGACCATTAGATCTGGAAGAGGGGAGGAGACTTTGCTAAATGGATTAGGTGGAGGAGACATCCAAGACCCCTAGTATTTTTATTTTTTTTATTTATTTTTATTTTATTTAAACAGCAGTTTGGAAAACCTTTGAGCCATAGGCTCATTTACAAAAGTACCTTGTCACAGTAAGACAAACGAAAATACACAGTATAACAGTACAACACATAAGTATAACAGTAACTTAAGACATAGATACAAACAAGCTGGTACAGGTAGGATTGATGCAAACAATACCAGGTTATGTTGTCCTTAGAAGCTTAGTAATAAGCTTTGTCATAAGTATTAGTGCGGCTTTGACTAGTGGCAATTACAGCATCGGGAGTGTTAATAAGGTGGTTACGTAACGAAGTTTTGAAGCACGATATAGTTGGAGCTTCGGAGATGGAGGGGCAGTGTGTTGAACCAGGAGGGGCCCTAAAGCTGAAGGCTCTTTGGCGTGAGAGGTCCTAGCTCTAGGGATAACAAGAGAGTTTTCCCAGAGGTCAGTATGAACTAGTGGGACAGAGGCGCGTATGGTGGTGGTCAATCCTGGTGGGGATAGCCCAAGGAGGGTCTTTTTGTAAGGGTACAGGTCAGATATTTGAGGCGCTCGTCAAGATCAAGTACCAGCACTTTAGCGTACAGTAGACAGGTGTGTGTCAGCTAGGTGCTCCAGTAATTAACCTGCAGGCCTTATTCAGAGTAGTGCAAATTTTATGGAGTGCGGTCTGATCAGCAGCACCATACACGGCAGTCCATAGTCCACTAGGGACAGGATAACTGAGATACTGTTAATAATTTTCCCCCAACAACACCACATTATAGCTGCTTTAAGTATCACTACCCTCAATGTGAGCAGCATTAAAAGTGATAGGAAAAGGGTTATGATGCTGCATGCACTGTTGGATGAGGGTAGTGATATTTACTGTATACAGGACATTAGACTGAAAACTGCTCAAGAAGTACACCATGCCTCTCACATTTGGACTAAGGGTTGTACATTTTTGTCCATAGGTGAGGATACCTCACCGATGGAATAAGCATTTTGTTTTCTGTAAGCACAATTACTATTAACCAATTTTATTCTGTGGCTGTCTTAAGGAAAGGTGTACAGTAAATTGTGCATACTTGTTTTTGTGGTTAATTCCTGAGATGACAGATTTCATTCGGACACAGTGCAAGTAAAAGCTGTTTATTTTAATACACAGTTAACATTTAACATATCTCTGACATTAAAACAGTATAAGACATTGGTTAGGAAATCTTATTCAGACCTTTGTCTGGCTTTGTGCACTTTAAATCATTACACAAGTTTCACTACGTGCGTATGAGGCCTAGTGCTCCTCCTGGGGCAATTCAAGGTAGTATTCTTTCTAGAATTAACCTTTACTAACCAGTGCACAATTCCTATGGTACTAATAAAGCTTTGCTAACATTTAAAACAGTCTTTCACTGCAGTTTATCTTTGTGTATATATATATATATATATATATATATATATATATATATATATATATATAAAAACAGGATTCTTCAAAGACACATTAAAGCACCTTAAGTCATTGATTTACAAAGCCCTACATAGACTTGGCCCAGATTACCTGAAAGAGCTTCAAACAACATGAAGTCTTGCTATATTATGACATATGCAGTGAGTCCCAACCTCGAACTGCTCCGGAGGTGAAAGAGTTAACTTTCCATGCCAGGCATGGCAGCTGAAGCTCAAGCTTGGTTGAAACTCTGTCTGTTGTTTTCAAACTCAAACCGTCAGATTCTTTACTCCGCCTCACTGAACAAGTCGCTCCGGAGATTTCTCCTTCTGCTCGGTTCATTTTGTCGGTTAAAGTATTGTTTTCTCGGTTTTGACAGAAATTAAACCGCAACGGGTCGGTTCAGACTCTGTCTGTGGTATTTGTGAGTACTAGATTTCTATTCTGTGGAACTTGTAAGCGGTTTATCGGTTCGGTTTGAACCGATCAGGTTATTTAAAATATATTAATCTGTCATTTAGAGAGTGGTTACGGTTATTATAGGTTCTAAAAAGCGGATTTTATTACGGTTTTCCACGACCCGTGACACGGTTGGGAACTGATAAGAGGGTCTTACCTGCGGATTGCCATAAATGGGTAAGTTTGTTTAGGACTGCCACTATGTCTGAGAAACCCAAAAGAAAAACCAGGCCCACTGGGTTTCAACAATGCAGTGTCTGTGGGAAGTCTTTGCCAAGGCTGACCCCATACCACCTGTGTTTATTGTCTGGAGTTTGACCACCTCAATGCAGACTGCCAGATTTGTAAAAATTTTCCTGCAGCTACCCTGGAAAAGAGTTGGTAGGCTCAGGGAAAGGAGGCCAAAAGTCCGCTGAACGGATGGCCAGCCGGTTCGGTTCAACCGAACCGGAGGGGTGCCCTCTGACCAGGGTGAGACTTCCTCGGGCAAAGGAGATCTGACTCCGAGGAATCAGTTCCAAAAAAGGACTAGGAAATCAGCTGGTGTGGAGCCAAAACTTTCCTCTCCAACCGCTGAAGAAATAGCCAAAGCGATTAAAATTGTCCAGTCGCTTTCCCCAGTTCCGACCAACCGGCACCATCAGGTAAGCGTGCGGTTCGCCGGTTCCACCGATTCAAGAGTATGATTTAGAGGAATATTATGAACTGGAGGAGGGAAGAGAGTATGAGTAGAGTGAATGTGGTTTGAAAGTCTGGATGTGCCCATTGACCGGACATCTCCCAGACAGACCTTCAGAGTGTCTCCTCCTAGGCTTTCTGAGTCCCTTCTAATTTTATGTTTTATAAAAAGTGGCTGAAACCTCCAGCTCCCTATGGAGGAAGCTGTGGATGATCAAGAGGAGCCTGACTATGTGGAAATGATGGATATCCCAGAGTCGAGGAGACTGTCTATTCCTTTGCATAAATCTTTTGGAAACAGACAGTTAAAATTCTAAAACTCCTCACACTATACCTCCTGTGGATAAGAGAATGGACAAGAGGTACACATTGTCAGGCTCTGATACGGAGTTCCTTACACAACAATGCAGCCATGTTGGGGTAGTGCAGACTGCAGCCCGTGACAAGGCAAATATTCCCTTGGCTTCACATCCCCTGACAAGGACTCCAGGAGGATTGATGCCATGGCAAAAAACAGTACATGGCAACATTCTTGGGACTCAGATAGGCAAATTGATGGCTTATGTTGCTAGATATCAGAAATCCAGATGAGTTACTGTTATGGCTCTAGCAAACAGGTCCCTGGCCAGCTCTGCTGTTGAGCTGGAGCAGGTGGCTGCTGATGGTATTGAGGCATCAAGGTGCAATTCCATGCTGCAGTGGACTCTAATGATGTGTGTCATCAAGAGTCATGGCTACATCTGTGGCACTTCGCAGAATGGCTTGGCTAAGATGTACTAGCCTGTCACAGGATACCCAGACTAAGGCCATGGATTTTCCTGTTGTGGGTAATTCTCTGTTTGGGGACAGACAGAGAATTACATGAAGAAAATGGATGAGTATAGGACCACCTATAGGGTGCACAGGCCAAGAAAGGCAGGCCACTCCTCAAGGCAGCTTTCCAGGGGCAGGGGCAGGCCTTTTCATGAGGCCTTTTGCAAGCCCAGGCCTCCTCTTCTGCTTATGCCCAGAGGGGTTCTTTAGAGGGAGAAGCAGGCGGGGTACAAGCAGGCCTGCTTCCACCCCTCAGCCTAAGGCCCCTGCCAAGCAGGCACCCTGATGGGGTTGCCAGGGCAGATTCTCAGCTACCTGTAGGGGCAGGCTGGCTTACTTTGTCCAGGACTGGAAGTCTCTGACATCAGACAAGTGGGTCCTGGAGTAGTAAGCCAGGGACTGGTTCTCAGCTTCAAAGTTTCCAAAGATGAGAACCAGATCCTTTCCACCTGCAAATCCACCAGAGGCACTTGCCCTAGAGGCAGAGATCTCTTCTCTCCTCGCTCTCAGAGCTGTGGAAAGGGTTCCACCCCTACACCAGGGCAAAGGATTGTACTCCAGGTACTTCCTTACCCAAAAAAGACAGGAGTATGGTGGCCCATCCTGGATCTCAGATATTTAAACAAACACCTTTTAAAACCAAAATTCAAAATGGTGACTCTGGGAATTATTCTACCCTCTCTAAGGCCAGGGGACTGGCTAGCGTCCCTGGACCTCAAGGATGCCTACTTCCATATTCTCATCAGAAGCTCCCATGAAAGTACCTCAGGTTCGAGCTGCCTCAGGCCATTACCAGTTCAGAGCAATGCCCTTTGGCCTCACCTCTGCTCAAGGGTATTCACAAAATGCCTGGCAGTAGCAGTTGCTTCCCTAAGAAGGCAAAAATTGCCATCTTCCCTTACCTGGACGACTGGCTCATAGTAGGCCAGTCTCCAGACAAAAGTCAAGTTACATCTACAGATACTGTAACTCAGCAACTGCTCACCTCTCTAGGTTTCCTCCTGAATCTTTCAAAGTCAGTCCTAGAGCCTGTCCAGCTCCTCACGTTCATAGGTGCAGAGCTAACACACAGAAAGCCAGAGCCTTCCTTCCTTTGGCCAGGACAAGGACCCTGGTCTCTCTGGCCTCCTCATTCACCTGCAGGTCTCTCGACCAGCAAGGCATTTTCTACAGCTCCTGGGGCACATGGCTGCTTCTACAGCAGTAGTGCAGGGAGCAAGATTTCAGATGAGGACATCCAGTTCCATTCGAGAGCCTTTTGGTCTCAAAGGAAAGACCCTCAACCAAATTGATCCCAGTAACTCGAACCCTGATCCAGGCCCTACAGTGGTGGCAGGATCAGAGCAATCTGAGACAAGGGGATCCCTTTGTCACCCAGTCTCACTCCTTAATCCTTACTACAGATGCATCCCTCTTGGGGTGGGAGCTCACATGGGTGACCTCACTGCCAGGGTTGTGGTCCCCTCAGGAATCTCTGCTCACATCAACCTGTTGGAACTCAGAGCAGTTTTCTAGCTCTTCAAGTTTTTCCAAATCTGTTCAGAACAAAGTTGTACAGGTCAGAACAGACAACACCACCACAGTGTGGTACATCAACAAGCAAGGGGGCACTCAGTCTACAGCCTTGTGCAGGAAAATGAAGTTTTGGTCTCTGGCTTACTCCCGAACACCTCCTTATGGCAGTTCACCTCCCAGGCAAGGACAATGTCCTGGCAGATGCTCTCAGCAGGATTTCCCAGGGCCATCATGAATGGTCACTGGACCCCCTAGTCTTGGAGGTGATATTTGCCAGATGGGGCACCCATAGATAGATCTTTTGCAGCAGGCCCCAGTGTTGGGCTCAGTCCCTCTGGATGCCTTAGTTCTCAATTGGGAAGGAAGTTCCTCTATGCTTCCCCCTCTTCCCTCTCCTGTTCAAAGTGCTAGTCAAAATCAGATCTCAGTCCTGCAAGATGATCCTGATTGCTCCAGATTGGGCAAGACAACCCTGGTATCCTCCTACTGTCCTTAGCAGTCCATCTTCCCCTGTGTCTTCCCAGGAATTACAACCTGTTAACCTGTGCTCAGGGGAGGGTTTGTACCGAACCTCAAATCTCTCAATCTCAAGGCCTGGCTCTTGAAGAGTTAGAGTTGCTGATCTACACCTCTCCCAAGGCGTAATGGATATTCTGAAGGCTTCTAGAAAACCTTCCACCAGGGCTACCTATAATTCCAAATGGAAGAGGTTTTCCATATGGTGTTCTAGGAATCATATTTCCCCAGAATCTGCTGATTTACCTGCAGTCCTGGATTATATGGTCCATTTAAATACCTTGGGGCTGAGACCAGCTACCCTAAAAGTACATTTGGCAGCTGTGTCTGCCTTTATTTCAACAGGTAAACCCTCTTCTCTTTCAGCTCATCCTGTATTCTCCAAGTTTTTTAAAGGATTGCTTCACACCAACCCTCCATTCAGGGACCCTGCCCCTGCCTGGGATCTTAATGTTTGCATTGCTCAGTTTATCGACCTCCTTTGAGCCTTTGTCTTCAGCAGAGCTTAAGTACTTGACTTGGAAGACTGTGTTTCTGGCAGCCATTACTTCTGCCAGGCGCATCGAAGTGAATTACAAGCCTTGTCAGTGGAGCCTGATTTTATCTCCTTTCATCGAGATAAAGGTGGTCCTCAGGACTAACATGAAGTTCTTGCCTAAGGTGGTTTCAGATTTCCACCTTAATCAATCTATATCTCTTCCAGTGTACTTCACTGACCATTCCTCCTCTGGCGAGAGGAGACTGCACAACAGATGTGAAGAGCCCTTAGCTACTACATAGAGCGTACCAAGGGTCTGGGTTTGACTCTCTCCAACTGTTCCTCACTTATGGTGAGGTTGGTAAAGAAACCTGCCACTAAAAGATCTATTGCCAGGTGGATTGTCTCTTGTATCCAATTCTGTTATGAAAAGCTGGGTAGGTTTCTCCCTCAGGCCTGAGGGCTCACTCTACCAGAGGTACAGCTGCTTCCCTGGCTGCTGCCAGGGACATCCTATTCTAGAGATATGTCAAGCAGCTACCTGGAAAACAGTTCACACTTTACCAAGCATTACTCCCTGGACATCCAGGCTGGGAGTGATGCTGGTTTAGCTATGACTGTGCTTCAGAGCCTATTTCCTAAGTAGATTCTGACCCTCCTCCATGGAGGTACTGCTGTGTAGTCTGCATATGTCATAATATAGCAAGACTTCATGTTGTTTGAAGAAAAAATTACTCACCTTAGTAATGTTGTTTCTTCTAATGGAATCTTGCTATATTATACCTCCTCTCTGCCCCTCTCAGAACCTCTGTTTTTGGGATGTGGGTGGGCAGTGCAGTCACTTAGTAGATGCCCACCTTGTTGTTTTCACCCCTCCTTTTTGGGGTGACTTGATGTTGTTTTTCATTTTTGGGTCTCCTGACTTGAGTCTTTGTTGGGACAAAAATGTGTTCTTATGTTTAGTAGCCAGTTGCCTAGTGTAGGTTTACAGCTTTCACACAGGACCTCAGTGAGTTTAGCTAGTAAAGATCTGACGGTTTGAGTTTGAAGAACAACAGAGTTTCAACCGAGCTCAAGCTCAGCGTTCCATGCCTGGCATGGAAAGTTAACTCTTTCACCTCCAGAGCAGTTGAAGGTTGGGACTCACTGCATATGTCATAATATAGCAAGACTCCATTAGAAGAAACAACATTACTAAGGTAAGTAATTTTTCTTCTGTCCCTTACTGCCCGGCGATTGCTCTGCTCGGCTGACAGGGGTTCTAGCAATTTCAAGTTTATTTTAGAATTTTCGGTGGCCCATGCATTTATGTACGTGGCCCCAGCCCTTTGAATTCTTACCCCATCAGCTTCAGGAGTGCACGACCATCGGGGGTGGGTTAAACAGGCACTGAAGACCTATTTATGGAGCAGGGCAGATTGTGATTAGTGCTGATTTCTGGATTTTATTGCATATTTATGTATTTAGTTTTTATCTGTTGTTTTAAGTTCCTGCAATGCGTTAATAATCGAAAGGCATAATAGATATATTATTATTATTATTAAGTCAAAGTTTATACTCAACGAGTCTTGTTGCAAAGAGTCTCTGTATCTGCCTGATGTCTGGAGATTTTGGAGTATCTTGGATGGCTTTATGAAGAAGACTTCTTCCTGGCACTTTGAGTTCTTTTTCTCCCTGAAGCTTGCAAAATAGAAAATGACAGTCAGTGTAAGTTTCAATGTCTCTTACTTATGGCAGGCGCCAAAGGTCTTTGGAGTTTCTGCAGAATAATAGTTCTTATTGCTCTGGGGATGACAGCAAGACATACCGCCAGTGCAACACAGTTAAAACAAGGTCCAATGGCGAGTTCAGTCCTCACTGCTAAACATTACAATATGCCTCATTATGTCCTTTTGATTTTCGTTATTGTTTATGTTACTGTTATCACTGGGGGCTCTGATCCCCACACCCCTGTATAATTAGCAGAAGAGTGTGATTCATTATGCTATTTCTTGTCCAGTTTGGAAGAGTACTGCTGAAGTTAGTGGGCGTTAGTACGGATCCCGGACTGCATTTCTGAATACCTTTGCAAAACAGTACAATATACCTCATTATCTTTCTCGTTTGATGGAACATACATATGTACATACATGCCTCTTGTTTACTATTGTTTATTCAGTGCAGGGAGGAACAATTGCATGACATGAGCAAGCACGGCACAGTACCGTAAATGCTGAGGTTGCAGTGCACAGTCCAGGATCCTCCACTATCGCCGACGTGTAGGGTTGTAATACTGGGATGCCCAGTGGCATCACAACAACCTGCAGAGCAGTACCAGTATGTGAGCTCATGAGGGCATCATGGATCACTGCTGCGGTGGCCAAATTACTCATGGCACTGTTGAGAGGGAGCAGTGGGGAACACTGAAGGCAATAGTAGAAGGGCCGCCTGCAGCCATACAGCAGCAGCACATGACTGTCTGTTGTCCTGGTGCCTAATGCTGTCTGCAAGCGATGCCACATTCTGCCATGCTTTATGCGTATAATGACAGCTGCTTACAATTGTGGAGAGTGGCTCTCATTGCAGCTGTCATTTCCAAAGTGCACCATGGGATGTGCTCTGCTACTAGGGGGTTGCGACCACACACTAACACACACACAATGTGGGCTGACTGTAACCGTTTCAAACTGTTTTCACAACTGTTCGCTGGCAGTATGGACACACTGTAATGTTTACGGTCTGCAACGGTTTGAAAATGTTGCAGCTTTTTGAGTGTAGTGTGGACAGGGCTTTAGAGTCAGTAGCAGTAGCACAGATGTGAGATCTCTTCCAGCGATAAAACACAGATTCAAATGGCAGCTAGAGGATGATCACGAATTGTTGGTCTTGGGAGATGTCTTATATAAGCCAAATACTACCTTCAGAAGTGTCATAAGATTCTTCCCAAAAGTATCATGAGCTTTTGGGATGGTATAACTTCATATTTGGACAAAGGCTTATCTGTTCGGAAGTCTATAGCATACGTGTAGAGATATTAATACTTATCAGACACTCTGTCAGTAGCTATTGTCCTCTTGACCTGTGTCCATGAGGTGACAATTAATAGACTTTTAACCACAAGACCTTCCACTGCGCAGGTTCAAATATGAGGTAAGGAAGGTTATCTCATGGTGGGTTCTTTTTTGGTGCGGTGGTCTGATAGCAAATGGTTTCCTGTTAAAGGGCCAGTTCCTTGTTGGATGGTCTAGCTTTTTCAACCGTGCTGTAACCTCTTATGGTATGGTCAGTGACATAATAACTGCAGAGTTTTGATTTTAAAAATACTTTTCAACTGTCAGCAAGCATGAAGCACAATGTCTCAGTTTAATGAATCTGTTCAATTGGTATTTTAAATGGTCTTTAGCAAGCTTAAAGCATATTTGTTCAATGTAGAATGTTCATGATTTTAGGGGCTGGTAGGTCTATATACCCATGGCAAGCATTTGCAGGTCTGCTTGTTGAAGACTTAAAAGCAAATATTTTTATGACCAGTTCTTTTAATTTACGTCAGTGGCACTTGAGATGAAGGTGGATATTCTTTTTACACTTTGGCAGGGTCTGGCGTATGGCCACTATTGTGCCTACATCACAAATCCAAATTTGATAGTATCTCGCTAGTAGAAATACAACCTGGCCAAGCAATCCTATTGGACATTGAATACTTTCAGGAACTGTTCTGGATAATTTCAGTTTATGCCCCTCAGACCAAAGCACAATGAGTAGTACTTTTTATAGAGATACAACCTTTCCTACATACAGTACATCATGCATGGTTATTTGGGTGGGAGATTTTAACTGTGGCTTGAGCAAAGCAGATAGGGGTCCATAGAAACTCTACAGACACCACAGGAAAACTAATAGTTTCTGGTCTGGAGTCTTGGAACCCCTATCCTGCTTGTTAATTATATGTTAGGCCACTGGTATACAGTATGTCATGTTACGTTAAGGACACAGGATGCATTTTACAGCTACTACAGGGTTAAATGAAAAACTCAGCTTTGAGAATCGCGGTACTGGGTTCCCATGATGTTAAGGACTTATGCACCTCAATCCCACATGAGGAAGGTTTGCATAGCTTAGAATCAGCATTGCTAAGTGCAGGAAGTGAGGAAACCCATCAATATCTTTGCTATTAGAGCTGGAAAGACTGGTTTTATTGGACAACTATTTTCACTTTGAAGGCACATTTTACAAACAGATCAATAGAACAGTGATGGGTAGCACTATGACTCCACATCGCCAACCTTTCATCAAGCTCTGTGAATCCCATTACATCCTTACACCTGTGTACAAGCCATTCTATGAACATATTAAACATTACAAATTATACATCAATAATACAGTATATAAATTCTGTCAGAGGAAATGACACAGGACTTGTGAATATTTCACTAACACATGAATTACCTGACAGACTACCTGGGTTTTACTTTAACCCACAGTTCGACACACATCTGCTTTGTTAATATTGTTATCTACAGAGAGAGAGAGAGAGATGGAAACTAGAGACAGAACTTTTCTGGATAGACACCAATAGGAATACTTCATTAAATTCCTCAAGTTACCACCTACAAATCTCAAAATTACCATACCTTATTCACAGACAGTGCACATACAGAAACTACAGCAATCCCATGATGCAGGAGACTGAACTAGAGAACTTGGCTGAAAGATTCAGATGGATGGAAAGCCAAGAGGTCATAAACCAGGTCATCACTAAAACCAGAAGGCAAGACAGGTCTAATTTACTACAAACAGGTAGAAATAGAGTTAAAGGAGTATGAACAGACTGTTTATGTCACTGGAATACTCCTACGCACTCAAACAGGTCAGAAAATATTGTACACACATTGTTTGTTTAAAATTTATTTTATACAGGTTTATCTGTTGGGGAATAAATCCCTATTTACAAATACCTGTGGGACATTCTGTTTCACTAGACATCTCTTCTGTACCAGATCCCTCCATAATAGCTTCAGAAAAGGTGAACACATTGAGGACTGACTGATCCACTCCGAACATGACGAATAAAGACAATCAAGTATTATTCAGACCTTTGAATCTGGGTTTGGCGCCATGTGAGTGGGAGGTGTGCCTTATGTGGCAATACCTCACGTATAAATGAATTTCAACATCCTAGAAAAAACATTAAGTACTAGATCAAAACATAGATTAATTGTAATTCCAGCTATATAGTTTACCAAGTTCTAGCATGCTCCAGCTTAAGATACTATGTAGGTAAGACCACAAGACTTTTGACATTTTGGATTAGTGAGCACAAGGGTTTGATAAGAACAAGACAGGAAACTCTTCAGTGTCCAAGCATTTTGAATCAGCAGGACATACCCCAACAGTATTAATATTTTGGGTGAATAGAGGAAGTACCTGAATTATGAGATGGGAAGTGGAACAAACTATTAGAAAAGAGGAGATGTTCTTGATTTATCACGAGGCATAAACATAATCTACTCTGTTAAATGAACACACTAGATGGTTTTCATTTGTTTTTACAGTAATTCAATATAATACACACATCAAGTTTTATTTTAATTCTTCACCAGTGGCTATTAGTATAGATAATAGTTAAAGGCTATAAAAACTGTGGGGTCAACCATGATGCAACACAATAACGTGCGATAAATGACATGTCACAAAATGCTGCAGTAAAAAAAATGGCGTAATTGCTATTGAAGTACTCTAGTTCCTGCATCGTACTGTAGTATTTTTGCGATATACTGCGGCATTACTACACTGCATCCTGGCTGATGCCACTATAGTTTTGAACAAGAAGGTACTGTGCGTACCCTTGAGGTTTCTTAACTTTAGCTGCACTATCACAGAGAGATGTTTAAGTATGTCATGATATACTGTAGGGAATTCTGTATTAACAAGAAGGTTCTGGGAGATATGATAGCAAGAAGTACTACGACAAAGCCTATTTGCAGTATTGTGACCACTACCGGGCCCAATTCTCAAATGTGCTGGACTACCCATAACCCGTGTGTACCGCATACAAAGGGTATTGTGACTCTACATCCTTGAAAACAGTGGCAGCTACAGTAGGGTTAGTAGATGCCTACTGTGCTAGGTTTCTGACAGGTGGCAATATTTATTTCTGGGGCCCCTGTCTGCCAGGATTGATTTTATTTTATATCTTCTACATTGTTGTTGCATGGCCTGTATATGAGAGCCTGGGAATTCACAGACTATAAATCTATTTCAGTGCACTTAAATTGGGACCAATCCCCAGATGTCAAAAGAGCACTTGGCATAATTAGTTCTTTGTTACTATGGGATTCCATCCAGAAGAAATGGAGAAAGGACTGGACAGCATGACTCTCCGTTCTGGACCTGTCGACCAACGATGTTTTGGGGTGCTGGGAAGACACAAAGCGTTCCTGGAAGTTTTGTTTTAGGATGTTTCTAGGCATCCGGCTACTGAGGACTATTTGCAATACTTCTGGATATGGGGCCAATTGCTGAAACTAATAAATTAGATTATAGTTCCCAGATTAAAATCGTGAAGCAACAGATGTCAGGGCTACAATATGACAGGGTGAAATCATTGAAACACGAGCAGCGATTTGATGCCCCAACTAAAAGGGACTTGTGTCCCTTTCAAGAATGTAAAGACCATGTTGATCATAGAATTTTGACCAAACTAGTGTCAGAGAGTGGACAGACTACCACTACGCCCACAGATATATTGAACTTGGTGGAACAACATGTGATGGCACATTTGGCATCCCACCAAGCCAGACAGATTGGGATCTGACTTTGGTCCCCAGCTTGAATCTACCTCAGGTTCACCCTCTGGACAGGCAGTGGTTAATTCAGGAGGTTACAGTGGAGGAGGTGGAGGTGCAGTAAACTTCTTGAGCACCAGTACTGCACTGGTTACAGATGAAATAGGGTCTTAGTTTTTAAAACTTTCAAGTATGACCTGGATCCGGCACTGGTGATTCTGTATAACTACATTTTGGCAACAGCACCCTATGAATAAGGTCATCTTGCTGTTAATATATAAAAGGGCCAAGAGAAGACATAGAGAACTGGAAGCTTCACAGCCTCCTGAACACTAATTACAAAATACTTAGTAAAATACTGTTGAATCAACTAGTCACAATAGCAGACTACTTAATTGGTCCTTACCAGATGTGTGGGATCACAAAAGGAATTAGCAGGATAATTTGGCCTTTTATGGGAACTTTTATAAGAAGGAATAAGATGACTTTCAAGGCTATGTTTAGGGGTTGGACCAGCAGAAGGCCTTTGATAAGTTGGCACATTCTATTTATTCAAAGTCCTAAAGGCATTTTGAATCCCGGACACTTTTGTGTCTTGGCTTCAGTGTCTGTACAGTGAAGCCATTTTGTTAACTAATGTTAATGGTTGGATTGGATGGGCCATAGCAGTCCATAGGGTGTGTGGAAGGTCTGCCCACTGAGCCTTATATTATATATGTTACATAGATACTGTTGCAGATAAGGGCCTATGGCCCACCTAATCTGCCCATTTGAGCTCGTAAGATCACTACATTTTCTAAAAGTCTGTTACCCTTACCTCCAGGATTCCTTATGTCTATCCCATGCATTCGTTTCTTTTTTTTTTTCAGCTCTGTTTATCTTGCCGAGAACTGGAACTCTCTCAGGCAGTCCACACACTGCCACTTCTACCGCCCACTGTGACCATCTACCCCTCAAAGGCATTAGCTCCCAGCAGGCCCCCAAACAAACCCATGGGGAGATCAAGGGTGGAGGCAGAGGCCCAGTGTTTGGCATGTGGTGGTCAAGCCACCAGGATGCCGTCACCTATCCAGCCCTCGGGTTTCCCTTGCTGCGGTTTTCCACTCCCGGTGTGGGCACACCCCAATGCTTCTGGCACATGGCAACCCTGCCAGCATCAGCCACGCCAGTACATGCTTGCCTGGCTCACTGCAGTACCCTGGTCTCTACCAGGGGTCTCTGGTTCACTAGGCTACCCCATTCCCTGTAAGCCAGGGAGGAGAGCTCCACACGGAGCTCAGTCCTCAACCTCCCTGCCGACCCTCAGCGCCCGAGTCCGTTCGAACCGGGTCACGGCACAGTGCGAGGTGGCATCGCGCCTCAACCCTCAGCACCACTGGGCCGGCTCATCCCATGCATTCTTAAATCCTGTGATTGTTTTAGCCCCACCACTTCCTCAGACAGGGTGTTTCACTTGTCCACCACCCTTTTGTAAAGAAATTTTCCTCGCATTTCTTCTGAATCACCATCCCTCCAACTTCATCCCATGCCCTCTAGTCCTGGAAGATCTTTTTCACTGGAAAATAGTGTTTTCCTGCACCCTGTTCCTCCCCATAAGGTAACTGTATGTCTCTATCATATCCTCTCTCCTTCTCTCCTCCAGGGAGTACATATTCAAGTCCTTCAGCCTGTCCTCATAGGACTTGTGATGCAATCCCTGTACCATCTTTGTTGCCCTCCTCTGAACCTTCTCCACCCTGTCTATGTAAGGTTTCCAGAACTGGACACTGTACTCCAGGTAGGGCCTCACTAATGTCTTGTATAGTGGAATTATGACCTCCCTTTTCCTGCAGGTGATGTCCCTGCCTATGCATCCCAGCATCCTACTTGCTTTACCTGCCGCATTGTCGTACTGTTTTCCTATCTTGAGGTAATCAGAGATGATAACCCCAAGGTCCCTTTCCTGCTTGGTGCATGCCACATCCTCACCTCCCAACTGATATGTTGTTCCAGGGTTTTGTGCCCCATATGCATTATTTGCACTTTTTGGGTTAAATTTCAACTGCCCAACCTTGACCATTCTTCAAGCTTCTTCAGGTCCCTCCTCATTCTGTCTGCACCCTCTGGCATGTCCACTCCTGTTTGGTTTGGATATACTCCTTAGGTCCATAGTGGCTAACGCCAGCATTAAGGGTGTTACCCCGGGATAGGACATACACTGATCAAAAATTTTGGGCTATGCAGACAACGTGGTCTTGACTGTGGCAGAAGACTCATGTAAGGGTACAGTGGAAGGGACATTAGATGCCTTTTCCAGAATGACTGGTTCCACGGTAAACTTATGAGAAATGTAAGGGTGTCCCTTAGTTTCTACCCAGTCTAAAAGGGGACACCATAGCCAAGGTGGCTGTAACAAATGATTACATTAGAATATTGAGAGTAGATTTTAGTCCAGGGAATAGAAGTATAAGGAATTGGGATTATGAGATCAGTAGGGCTACCAGACTAGTCGCACAATGGAAGGAAAACAGATTTCAAAGAAAAAATGGATGTTATTAATAAAGACATTGATCATTCCTGTACTTCTTTATATTAGTTATGTGTTCCCACTTTCCCTGCCCCAAGCTTTAGCCACTACCCTTTGCAGTGTCTTCTTTCAGGCCTTTTGTGGAACAGGCTCAACACCATTAAAAGGAATTTGCCTACAGAACAATACCTGAAGGGGGTAAATATGATTAATCGGTTGCTTTCTTCTAGCAGTATATTTCTTTTTTAATGTTGGACAGGCATTGAGGCCAGGAAACAAGATTGGAAACCCTGGTTTTGGAATGGATAAACCCTAGTTTGGAGGTATGGAAGGCAGGAAAATCAGACTTCTTTGAGGCCTCACTTCCTTCCTTCGTATGGAAAGGAACAAGTGAAGCAGGTGACTAAGTGGGGCATTACAATTGCACAGTTACAGACTATGGAAAGGAAGGTATTATACTATTTTATAAGCTGAAAGGGTGGAAGAGGTCACTTTCCCGGAATGTCAGCAGGGCAAGCTGCCCACTGTCTTACAGCAGCTTACGAACCCTAGGCTGCCTGTGTATGTGGGACGTCCTATAGTTAGCAATTACAGGAGACTGGGGGTTAAAGGCAATAACAAACGAAGCCAATTGCTGAAAGATATTGTCTCAGAGATTCGTGTTCTCAAATATTGGAGACACAAGAACTTTGTTTATCACTTGTCCCTAAATAAAAGCCCTTTGGCAATTGTTGGCAAGAGAATGGGGGACCCACTGTTCTACTCTATATCATATCCGGGACTGATGTATGGTGTGCTACCACCAGGGTGGGGAAAGTACAATGCAGAAACCCTATATATAATCTTTGCAATCTTTAAATATTACATATGACATGGCAGAAGCTTTTGGGTCACCCAGCAATATTAGGTAACTAGTACTGAATTATAGTGTATGGAGACCAATTATTACACATAGAAATCCAACCGAGTCAAAATATTGTTACACCACAGCAGAAAATTCTTAGAACGCTGTATCACCACACCATGGTGTAACAACATTTTGGCTGGTTTTCAGAGTGCTTGAGACAGCGCCTCTCCTCAATGGGAAAAACTGCCGCACACAACTCAGTATTCAAACAGTGAATATTGTCACAGGATGGCAGCAGTGTTTTTTTTCCCCAAGGTGGCTGAAGACTGTGCAAAATTTGTGGAGGATACTGTGTCTGTTCACTCTATTTAATGCATTTTCATATAACGCTATAATTTACTAACAATGGGTCTCCATACACTATATAAAATACTAGCTGGGTAACTGTGCACAGCCACCTGAAATGCCACCTCAGGGTTCTGATTCGGTGGGACTTAACGGAATCTGAACCCCTCAGTGTCAGAACAGGCTGGTTGCGCACAGTCGCCAGCTAGTATTCTCTATGTTCAGGAAATGTACACTATGCTATTCAACGCATTCAACAAAACAATACAGTAACGCTTTGCCGTGAATAAGGTACGATATTACTGGGTTAACTGAGAAAAAATGCAGCTTGGTTGAATGTATACTTTCATGGAGAAAGTTGCTTTGTTATAGTTCCTGTCTTTGACTTATTGCAAGTGCTTTTATTTTCTGTATTATGTAATGGTATCCTGATTGATTACTGTGTATATGTTATTACAGAGGCTGCAACAGATGGCAGCAGCCGATTTTGTCTGGGACCATCCTCCCTGGAGCCAGGAAGAGGTGGGGGAGAGAGAACAGAAGGTGGTCCTGAGGGGAGTTAGGGAGAGTCCAGTGACTGGACACAGGGACCTACAAGGCCTCCCACCTGGGAAGGGGTTCAAATCCTGTGGGGGAGAGGAGAAAGAAGATATCTTGGTCTGTAGCCAGTAGTCCTTCCTCTTTCTCCTTTCACCCTTGTAGGATCAAGATGGCTAGGACAACCAGGACTGCAAGGTAAAAGCCTAATGGCCTTAGGAGGCTATCCTATGGGTCTAGGGAACCTAGCCCAGGGGCTAGGGTTGGATCAGAGCCTGGAGAGAGGGAGAGAGAGGCTGTCCTCGGCCTGCTAATTAAAAAAAAGAGAGATATATAGAGATATATATAAATAAATAAATAAATAAATAAATAAATAAATGAAAGAAACTTTTTTAAGGTAAAATATCCCAACCTAAGTCTGTGTGTACACTTGCTATGTCTAGCAAATCTGGGTTCAGATCTCATGGTTTCTATTTATTTGGACTTACATGGCCAGGACCCAGGGCGGGAAGGTGTTCTAGGGCAGGAGTGACCTTCGCAACCCTCTGTTGCTGGCAAAGTAAAACAAAAATATATATCAGAGAAGAGTATCCTTCGTTTCCTCTAGGTGTCTATGGTAATTCAGCTGGTCCCTACCTCAGCTCGCTGTCTCGGATTTGTAGATCGCCCATGGGTTATGGCCATCAAAGCCCAGTCCACAACAGTCCTCTGGGGCACACGGGCCAGCGGTGGTTGGTGTGCTTCCTGGGAGATTGAGGTGTAGGAGGTGGGGGAGCGAGTAGTGGGCCGTGGCTCTGCATCCCGGCAGACAGGCTATGCAAGGGTCCTGATGATCTCCTGGGAGCCATGCAGGTTGGTCAAAGGTGTAGCAGCTCCTGGGGATAGCGCTGCACTTGGGCTGGCAGAAGGAGGCCTCCAAGAGCATTGTAGGGAGGCCGCTAATGGGGCCGAGGACTGTGGGTGGCGCCCGCAATGGGGACAGCTTGCTCTTGCCTCAGGCCCTTCTTCCATGGCCTCAGGGATTCTCATGCAGCTCTTGCAAGAGCATGGCCACCATATTGGTTGGGGCTGTTTCCCTGGCTCACCTCATGGCAGGTCACATAGGCCTATCCCAAACCTCGCCGCCTCCTGCAAGAGTGGGTGGCTATCTTTCCTGGGTCTGCCGCTAGCAGCCCACAGCTAGGCTTTACCAGCTCATCATTGCTGGACATGAAGGATGGGCAGGCAGTACCTAATTTTGATAGGCTCCTTCTGGCCTCCCGGCATTCCCCTGTGGAGGCAGCAGCGCAGACTGGTAGCCTGGGCAGGAGGGCCGTTGGCATAAAAAGGGCTGGAAGGTACAGAGGCTGTGCTTTCATTGGTCTATCTTTGCCATGCCCCAGGATATAAAAATAAAACAAAAAAAAATTATGCAGTGGTTTTAGCACATGATGCTTAGCTCAATGTAAAGACATAATAGGAGTTGGGTCAGCAGCGGTTAAGCACTGCTGCAAAGTAGGCATCCTCCTCACTAGTGGGATGAGACCCCTACTATGCAGTCTTGACAAGCGTGGCCATGGTTCCCCTCTTTTCCGTTGTCGGGTGCCCTACCACTGGGGGTGGGGTGCAGACAGGAAGGGGTCTGCCAATAGGGGAGGACCCCTTCATAGCCCATTGAGGATTAGGACTTGTCTTGCATTTCTAACCACTGTCTTGGGTTGGAGGCCTCAGTGTTTTCAGGTGCTATGGCTCCCCAGCAGAGAACCCCATCGGCTAAAGCCACAGAGGGCCTGGAGGGCAGTTGCAGAGATGTACATGAAGAATGGAGCCACGTGACTGGAGGCATGCTTGGAAGGACTGGAGGGCCCATCAACATCATCGACCAGGCAGGGGCCCACCACAGAAGCAGCGGCAAAGGGAAGGTGGTACCTCCAGCCAAGGTGCCCAGGATGCCAGCAGAGGTGAAGTAGCGCACCGAGGTAAGGACTCTGAGTGATGGTGAGGTGCCACAAGTGCTTGAGGTGGTGTTAGGTGATGGGGGCCAAGAGTCAGATAGGCCCGAGCACAGGGGATGGGGTGGTTTCACCAACCCAGAAGCAGCTAGCTGCCAGTGGGATAGAGGACTAGGGTTCTCTACTATCAATGGGGAGTAGCAAACGGGGACTGAGGCCAAGCTGGATAAGCTGCTGGACCTCATGTCAGCGATGGTAGAGAGGGTGGGGGTGAAGTGCGCCACGGGACAGCGGCCCCAGGGGTCTCGCCAGCTCCAGAGGCCCTTCCCTCCTCCTAGTTCATATGCCAGCCTGGATAAGCAGCTGGAGTCTCATCTCACAGATAAGGTCATGCAGCAAATCAGGAATAGGGAGTACGTGGACATGTTCTCCTACTGAACAGACCAGCGGAGCAATGAGGACAAAGAAGAAAGAAAGGGGAGGAGGTCGATACGCAGCCACTGAAGGTGTCCCGCACCTTCAAAATTGGATTGCGCCTTCCCATCTATGTGGGGTACTATTTTCAGGTGGAGAAGGATCAGGACTGGGGTTGTGTACATACCAGAACAGGATCATGCTCATGCACCATAGAAAGGGAGGGGTGGCATGGCTGAGTACAATGAGGAGTTTAGGAGACAGCGGCAGGAGGATGGATCTTTGGGATGGGGAACCATGTACATGACCCTATTAGTGGATGTCATGCATGGAGGGTGGTGACACCAACAGCTGCTTGCCACTCAGGCGGTGCCACCACAGAAACGTGAAGGGGCAAAGCAGGGGAACAGGCTCGATATGCGATAACCAGGCAGTATGCCAGCCACATGCCACTTTTGACACATATGAACGGCCTGTGGGAGGCAGCATCCCTTCATCCATGCGTCACTGCGCCTGCAAAGGTGGATTCAGGGGAGCAGCAAGGAAGTCAGGAAGCAGCAAGACAACAAACCTGCCTACCCCGGTAAGGTGGACAAGATTAGTCAGTGGCTGGCCCAGTACCGAACAGGAGGCCTCCAACCTGCTCAGGGAGGGTTTCATGGTGGGCTTCAGGCTCCAACACAAGGGCCCGGGGGCCAGGAGGTGGAGAACCTGAAATCTGCATGGGACCACCCGCAGGTAGTCCAGGAGAAACTGGAGAAAGAGCAGCAGCTGGGGAGGATCAGTGGGCCATTTGTCACCTTACAAGCCCGGCACTGAGGGTATCACCCATCAGACTAGTGCCAAGAAGATGCCTGGAGAATACAGGATGATAAATCATCTGTCTTACCCAGAGGGTAACTCGGTGAATGACCGTACGACCGTGGCATACGGCAGTGCAATATGCATTGTTTGATAGGGTGGTCCAGGTGGTGCATGAGGTGGGACCTCGCTAACTCCTGGTGAAGGCAGACATTGAGTCCGTGTTCAGGTTGCTTCCCATTCATCCAGATGACAGGAATTGCTGGGCATGAAGTTTGAGGGTCAGTACTATATTGACAACTGCATGCCCATGGGGTGTTCCATAGCATGTGAAGTCTTTGAGACATTTAGCTGGTTCTTGCACTGGATGACAGAGAAGGAAGCGGAGAACAAGTCGGTGGTCCACTAGCTTGATGACTTTCTGTTTGTTGGTGCAGGGGGGAAAAGACTGTGAGAGGATATTGGCCACATTTAAGGCCATCTGTCAGAACTTTGGGGTCCCCTTAGCCCCCGGTAAGGTAGAGGCCCTGACCAGGACCCTGGTGTTCCTGGGGATCGAGACTGATACCATCAACAGGCTCTGCCGCTTGCCTTGGGAGAAAGTGGAGGTGCTTAGATGCCTGGTTGACTCCATGGAAGTGGCCAGGAAGGTAACTTTGAGGCAGTTGCAGCAGCTGTTGGGGCACTTCAACTTTGCTTCCCAGGTCATCCCCATGGGATGCACCTTCTTGGGACGCATGGCTAAGCTGGGAGGAGGGTGCACCAGGCCACATTACAGGTTGTGGGTCACAGAGGGTTTCTGAGAGGCCCTACGAGTATGGAAGGTCTTCCTGAAGCACTTAAATGGAGTGGTGCTATGGCAGACTGACAGCAAGGAGAACGAGATTCAGCTGTTCACAGATGCAATGGGGGCTTTAGAGTTTGGGGCATATTTCCAAGGGAGTGGTGTGCAGGTCAATGGCCTGGAATGGGAGGCAGCAGGTCTGCTTACAAATATCACCCTGTTGGAATTTTTTCCCATAGTGGTTTCCCTGTATTTATGGGGTGTGCAGCTGAAGGGTTGCAAGGTCCTTTTCAGGTCCAGACAATATAGGGTGGTGCACATTATTAATAGTCAGTTGGGACCGAGGGCCCGACGGTGGACTTGATGCTCATCTTTGTCCTAAAATGCTTGCTCTTGAACATCTCCTTTAAGGCTGTTCACATACCAGGGGTTGATAACAGGATTGCTGATGCTTTGTCTCATTCTACAGTGACAACAATTTGGGAGCTGGCTCCAGTAGTGAGCAGCAGCCACGGGCTGTACCCCTCTTGTGGAGGGTAGTGACATCTCGACTTGGAATTGTGTAGGTAACTGCAGTGCACCGAGGACAAGGGAAGTATACCAGTGGGGAGTGAAACATTTATGGGCATGAGGGCACAGGTGGCATTGCTGGAGGATTGGCCCACTTCGGTGGAGCAGCTGTGCCAGTACATCACGGGCAGAATGGGCGACACGGGGTGGTGGCCAGGCACCTCGCTGGCAGCGTGGGTTTTCAGGGTCCTGGGGTCACAGACACCACTAAGGTGTTCAACTCATTCAGGCCTTGAAACACCTGTAGGTGGCGTCTGAAAGCATAGCCACTCAGGACAATAACGTCTGTGACGCATTCCAGCTGACTTTCTCACTCAGGCCCAGAAACATCTGAGGAAGTCAGCAGTTTGTACCCTAAATATTAAACAAAACGAATTGCTTAGAACTGATTGCATAGCACCATTAGAAAGGTAAGTTTGTGCTGAATAATTTGCTGATACTTTGTCTATCATGTATACTTTAGGAGTTATTCGCATTTGTTTAAGGTATGGTGTGCATGGCTGACATTTGTCTCTCAAGCCTCACTTAAGTGAGGCAGTATAGCGCAGTGGTTTAAGGCTCTGAGCGGCAAATCTGGTGACATCCAACAGACCAGACCTGGGTTTGAATCCACAGCTTCCACTTGCATACTGTGTGACCCTGAGCAAATCCTTAACTTCCCTGTGCTCCCAGGTCGGCTCCTGTAAAAAAGCTTTCAGCTTAGTGTGCTACTCCTGGTTAAACAACTAAAAAAAAAAAAAAAATGTACCTTGAATAAATCTGAAAAAAAACAAGCATTTGTCAATGCCGAGTGTTGCTTGCTTGTATGTGCTGTTTAGGTATTTGGAAGATAGTTCCATGCCTTCCTCCCAAGACGGCACTGTGTCTTTCTGTTCAGTAGTCACAGAAGAGTGGAGGGGCAAGGCCACAGCAGTACAGCAGTTGCCAAGGGGTGAACAGGTGGACAGTAGTCCATTCAAAGGCAAAAGAGTCTTGCAGGAGCTCACTAAATTGAAGGTGGACAAAGTGATGGAACCAGATGGTGTATACCCAAGGATATTAGGAAAACTGCGAAGGAGATAGCAGTACCTCTGGCAGCCATGTTCACTGAGTTATTCAACATGAGTGAATTGGAGGAGGGCACTGTGGTCCCTCTACACAAGCCGGGAGGAGTAAGGGGAACAATAGGCTATTCAGCCTCACCTCAGTAGTAGGGAAGATCATGGAGACATTGCTTAAAGAAAGGATAGTGGGGCATCTAGAAGCCATCAGAGCCCAGGACCATAGACAACATGGATTCATGGTGGGACATCATGTCAGACAAATCTGGTTGATTTCTTTGACTGGGTGACAAAGGAAGAGAATCAGGGTGGGGCAGTGGGCAACGCTTACCTTGATTTCAGCAAAGCCTTTGACACCATCCCACATAGGAGGCTGATAAACTAGCTGGGTAGGCTAGGCATGGGGAAAGGGTGGTAAACTGGGTTAGAAACTGGTTAACAGACAGGAGGCAGAGAGTGGTGGTAAATGGGGTGCAGTCTAGGGAGAGGGGTGACCAGTGGGGTGCTGTAGGGATCGGTCATGAGGCCAGTCCTATTCATACATACATATTTGTTTAATCATGGAAAATCCTGTTTTAGTAATTATGGGTAAATGGTTTATTGATAGTAAACACTGCACATGTATGGAGACCAGTCGATAAACATTTGGTTAATTGCATCTAAATATGTCTTTCTTGACTGCAAATGTTTACTAAAGACTTTACTCCAAAGCACTTGTATGGCGGAAGGCTTTTGGTGCAGTGGCCACCTGAAATGTATTTTGCAAGAAGGAAAGGGTAGGCAGGGTACTTGTATAGTCTAAAATGAGGTTTTCTGTCATGTTAACATAAGAATGGCGGCCAACACCATAAGGGAGAGGAAAGTCTTGGTATAGTTGCTTTATGTGAGGCCATTATCTAATGCAAACGCAAATAAACAGCCAGACTGGAAATCAGCTAACAGAAGGGAATTAGAGGAGCAGCTATTAGAGAGTGGCTTGATTTAGCAGTCCTGCCTCATCAGACGGTGATGAGATACAGGCAGAAAAGCCAGGAGGAGCCTCTAGATGGCTAGGAAAGTGTTTGTCTTAGGTTACTGCAGGGCAGTCTGGACTCCTAAAACACAGGCAGGCTTGAGAAAAGCATAATCAAGGAGCTACAAGCCTGTACGCACAGAGAGAAAGACAAAAGAGAGGGGTGGCAGGCTGCTTGCCCATGAGGGACAGGGCCTGCCCATTGTTAACATACACTTGACCTCCTGACCCTCCTGACACAGCTGTCTATCACCCTTCCTCCATCCCCACCCCTCAACCCAGGCCCCTTGCACCACGCAGCACCTGGGTAGCAGCGGGGGGCGGACCAGCTGCAGGCAGTCAGAGCGCCAGTTGACTTGTGAGCCTGCAGAGCAGCAGCCAGCATGGAGGCAGCAAAGGAGGAGGAGAAGAGAGAGAGTGAGAACTCCGTGTCTGCTGCAGATGGCATGCCAGACTGTCTGCAGCACCACGAGCCCTGGAGTTGTACTAGTAGCACAGGGGCTGCCTCAGATTTGTCTGCAGCCAAGGCGGCGCCTTGTTCTCACTGATTGCAGGAACTCACTATTCTCTCCCGTGCGGACTGATGGGCGGTGCCCTTTAGCCACAGACCAGGGCAGCTCATCCCAGCTCACCCTCACCCTCACCCAGCCAATAAGCTCTGACTGCAGTCATCGAAGGGCACATCTGCTTTGCTAGCTTGATTTAGAGACTTTTTGGGGTGAGACCCACAAGTCATCGCGATCCCGCTGCTCAGCATCTGAATCCCTCCATCAGATAAATCTGAGTTTGTTGGACATGTACCATCTGGACTGGCACTTCTGTTCTTTCTCCTTTAGTTTGTTTTTGCCTCTGACTGTATTGCAGACAGGAACTTTATTTGGAGCTCTCTCACCCAGTAGCGAATGGTGGGAATCTCTGGCCCTTTCAGTGTAAGTACAGCTGTGTGTTCTCTTATAATAACCGAGTATTGGAGTTAATGAAGGGGACATGTTGTTGCCTGCTGTTTGAGCTGTCTGAACAACCCTGCCATTTCCAAACTCGGGTTGTTTACATCTTGCACTCACTGTAGCACAATGCATATATTGTATTTTTACTATAGTTTGTATTTCTGGTTATATTAAACGGGAAGTATATGAGGGACCCGCTCCCTGAAGCTTTGAGACTGCAGTTGCAGAGTTGTAGCTGGACTGCATGCACATTGCCTTCCTGGAATGGACTAAAGTTGCATTTTAGGATGATGATATTTATGTATATTTGTGTGTTTTATTTTATAGGTTGTATCTCATTGCGGTAGGGGGTGTCTGTTAGAGAATCGGACATGCGTGTGTGTGTGGGGGGCGAGCAAGAGCATGTGATCTTGTCATTGCTCACTGAAGTGTAGCTCTTCCTTTCAGCTGTACGACCACTGCATTTTCAACTGCTGTCATGGACAGCTGCAGCTTATTGGAGAACTGCAGCTGCGCCTGCAAACACACTGACTGAACTGGAAGAGGGCTGCCACACTCCGAAAACTCGGATGATGGCACTATGTTTCTTGCACATGCGCAAGCAACATATAAAACAGTTGTTTGATATTTCAGCTACTATAAGTTAAAAACTGAATGGATTACAACTGATTGCATAGCACCATTAGAAAGGTAATTTTGTGCTGAACAATTCTGCCACTGATACTTTGTGTCTACCATCTATACTTTAGGAGTTATTTGCATTTGTTTAAGGTATGGTGTGCATGGCTGACATTTGTCTCTCATGCCTCACCTAAGCACCTTGAAAAACAAGCATTTGTCAATGCCGAATGTTGTCTTGCTGGCATTGGCATTAGTAATCTGAAGTTAGAGAGATGCATAATAGGAATGGCAGTGAAGTATGGAACTGATGCCAACCCCACCCCCCACCCTGCAGAGACTGACAGCCAGGCACTGGGATGCGCCTTTGGATCGTTGGCCATAGTGCTCACGCCATTTCACCTCACCCTACCCTGCAGACACCACAAGTGTTGTGGTGTGCCTTGGGGTCTTCAGCCCTTACTGTGCAGGACAAGTGGGTGACACCAGGGTGGGGTCCAGGATATGGCAGCCCATGCCAGTCCACCAGAGGCTGCCATTCTCCCTTCAAACAAGCCAGAAATGTGCCATAATATCAGACCAGTGCCAGTGACACCCCAGCCCATACCTCTTCACCCAGGACTGGGGGCCAGTGGAGAATGGGCTGTATTTGCCCAGTATAACCTGGACAAGCAGTCAGAGAGGAGCACATAGGTGGTATGACAGCCCCAAGTAGATGCCCTCTGTGCCAGCTGCACTTGCTTCCCTGGCAATGTGCAGGATCATGCAGTTGTCTGTCCCTGCCTGCCCCCAGCCCGCTGCAGAGATGGGTCCTGTGACCATGATTTGGGCATGGAGTAAGCATGCAACAATGGCTCTGGATGCTGTGGGGTGCCCCAGAGGTGCACATCCTGCATGGCTCTGCAGCTGTCCACCCCTTTGCAAGAGTGGAGCAGCTGCAAGCATTGTGTGGAGCGTGCCCTTATTTCAAAGCATATCACATATAGAATAATGATGTGGGTGTGTAATGAGAGTTTTACACACCTGAGGGTGTGGGATGCTATATAAACCCTGAAGGCAAAGTCTGAGGGTTTGGTAAAAGCATCTCACACTGATTATTGCGAATGCGTTAAGTTACAGTGTGCGTTGCGCGTTGCTATGCACCTCGTAAAACAGTCATTTTATGGAGCATTGTCACCAAATTTTCAACACAGGCATTTTAGGACCTCTGTTCATGAACAGTATCACTGTCAATTTTGTAATGTGTCCCAACACTGATTCCGCACAGCAACGCGCTTATTCTGTGCCGGAAGTGCTAAACACATTTCGCCAGGATGTGAAAATTACAGCTGTACACTTCACTAGGAGGTGTGGCAAAATGCCAATGTTGAGAATCTGGCATGCAAATAGTGCAAATGTGCTAACGCACGAGCTCCGCTATGCAGTTGCTATGCACGCGAAGTTAAACAGTCACTTTGTGGAGTATTATCACCAAATTGTCAACACAGGCATTTTAGGATCTCTGCTCATGAACAGTGTCACTGTCATTTTCGTAATGTGTCCTGAACACTGATTTCGCACCATGACCACGCTATTCTGCGCCAGAAGTGCGAAAACACATTTTGGCCAGGATGTGAAAAATGACAGCTACACAGTTCACAGAAGGTGTGGTAAAATGCCAATGTTGAGAAATCTAGCGTGAAAATATTGCGGTCAGCTAACTTACAGTGTGTATTGCGCAGTTGCTATGCTCGCGTAAAACAGTCATGTTTGGATTTTCACGCAAATTGCAATATAGGGTTTTGAGAGCCCCCCATGAACAGTGGCACTGTCATCTCCTTACATTAGTCCTGAAAGGTGATTCCGCAGTGACCGCGAAATCACCTCGGGATCCAATAACACCATGACAGTGCAAGAATTCATGAGAAGGGGTCCCAAAACCCCATGTTGAAAATTAGGGCCAAAATTCACAAAATGCCTGAGATATGTACCAAAGTTAAAAACTCTATCTATCCCTTTATACAGCTTAACGCATTTCCTCAGTTCGTGGTTGGCTTTGAAGAGTGCAGACGTGTTCCAGTCCACCGATGATCGTCAAGCTGAGCTCTGGAGGTAAGTATGGGGTATGGGGGTGAGGAGGCAGGGTGGGTGCAGGTGGGGGCAGGGGGGCACGGAGACTATGAGGACCATTTTCCTTTTACAGCTAGTAAAAGGAAAAAAAACATCAAGGACAGTTTTTTTTCAGGGATTTGGGACATTGGGGTGGGCTCCCAGCGTGCCACCTAACTGTTTTAGAAGTTTCTGTGACGAAGTTAGGTGCACCCTAGGTACGGCAAACAACAGAGGCGAATTTATGCCGGCGGGGATTGAGAACCCTCGTTGGCACACAAAGAAGGGGGATGCAGAGCTGAGGGGGGATTGGCACTCCCTCAGCATTAAACAATTGGGGTTATTTCTGCTGACAGGTGGGCTCCCCATCGGCACACAATGAAAGGGGGCGGGGTAACAGCCGGGGGGATTAGGCACCCCGTGGCATTACACAATTGGGTGCTTTATGCCGACGGGGGACTGGGCCTCTGGCCGGCACATTGACAGGAGGCAGGGGCAGCTGACAGGGGGATTGGGCACCCCTGTTTGGCAGTTCTACAGCTATGTCCCACCATGCACATAATGGCGGTAGAGCACGGCAAGAAAAAGAACCGCTACATCTGACAAGCTTTGCTCAGATTGTAGTGGACCTTTCCTTAGATGTGCTCGCCACATTATAATGCATGGTGTGGCGCCGGCATGCAGGCTGATTGAGAATGAGGGACGACCTACTGATGCATGCCCTGCATTCTGCCCAACAGCGACCGCACCTCCAAATCTGCACTATCAAGAAGATGTTGACTTCACGGTGCAGGCTGCAAGCCAACATAAAATCAGAAAAATCAGTTGTTTGGTATTTCAGCTAGTATAAAACAAAAACTAAATTAATTACAATTGATTGCATAGTGCCATTGGAAAGGCAATGTTGTGCTGAACAACTTTGCCACTTGTACTTTTGTGTAGCACTTATGGTTCAAGAGGTATTCACACTTGTTTGTGGCATGCTGATGATGGCTTGTTTTTGCTTAGAAAGGCCAGGATGCAGTGCTAAGAGTATACAGGGCACAAGTGGTGGAAGTCTCAAAGAGCTTTTTGTGGCATGAATGAGTTAAGGTGAGGAAGGTCCTGTAAGGGTGGGTGAAGTCGGTCACCCTCACCAGGACACAAGGCACCAATCACCCTGGCGACCCTCGAGAACATTGGGGTCTTGCTGAAGGTCTGTTGGACCCCATTTGAAGTGCTCCTGTTCAATATCATGTTTCTGTTGACCTTTTGTGGGGCATTCCAGGTATCGGAGGTTACCCAGCCATCCTGGAGAGCCAAGCATATAGGGCTGAAGGAGGGGCGCATTCTGGTGACAGAACGGGTGGCTTGGGTGAGGCTCCAGAAGAGCAGGACTGACCAGAAGTGGAAAGGCGGCTGGTGCCTGGTGCAGACCCCACCTGGGATGTCTTAGAAGGTTCAGGACAGGGGTGCGGGCCTATATGGCGGCCATGCCTAAGATATACGGTGCCTTTTTAGGCATGCAGATGGGGCTCCAGTCATGGCATATCAGTTTACAGCCATTTTGGCTAGTGCAGTCCAGGAGGTAGGGATGGATCCGAAGGAGTATGGGACACCTCCTTCAGAATTGGGGCTGCCACATGCGCTTAGGAATCTGGGATGGGCAGACGCCAATTCAGGTGCTGGGGTGATGGAAGTCGAGCATTTTTGAGATATGTGCACCCCCATTTGCAATAACAGCCTTTTGTTTTCTAGGGTCCCCATGTAGGTTGATGGTTTGAGCTGGATTGATGGCCAGACCTTCATGCTGCAAGGACAGTTGGGGCAAAGAGGTGGCTCTGGTGGAATGGGTCATCCAAAGGTTCACATCTAGTGGCTGGAAAGTGGAAGACCATGGACTTGCTGTTGGAGGCATGAAGAGGGAACCATGGGGAGTAGCCATTGCATGCCTTGCTCATCTGTCCTAGTAGATCTGGTAGTTACCAGGCTGGAGGGGAGTGGTGGGCCCTCTCACGCAAGGCCCACCTCAGGATCCGCTCCGGGATAGAGCGGGTCAGGCAAGAGCTCGGGGACCATGGAAAACATAGCCAGATGCAGGCTTTTGGTCAAAGTAAGGTAGCTGAGATGTGCTTTGGACCCAAAAGGGGTTAGATCGTGTTAGGAGATGCAGGCTTGGGTCTTGGAGGAAGCAGGGAGCAGTCAACTTTGGGGGGCTAATGCTGTCTGTTCTGTGGCTCGGAGGATCACGATGACATGAATGGTCAGTAGGGAGTATTAGCAGGCCAAATTCTTCTGAAGAGCTCATGACCCCAGCTCTGGTTAGTGTGGAGGTGGAAACTGAGTATTCTGACTCAGGGGATGGGTCAAAGGTCTGCCTCCCAGCAGGTACAGCTATCCTACAAGTTCAATAGTTGCCTGTGGAGGCGACTGAAAGCCTTGGCCCTTACAACCCAGCGGACTGTCGATCCTCCTGTGTGCACACACGCTGCTCTCAGTCTGGTTTGTAATCAATAAATGCATGGCTGCTGCCATTTCCTCCAAGATTTGTGTCTGTGCTTTCTTTCTGGGGAAAGGGGTTTACTGGATGGATACCAGATAATATTTCTGTTTTTGTTTGAAGCCCTTTACAAAATAAAAATTCCTACTCTTGCTAGTAGAGGGACCCCTTGTCAACGAATCGAAGATGACAGCTGCCATCAATAGAGGAGCAGCAGCTACACCCTACACTTGGCTGGGGATTTTGCTTCACCACCGTCATGGTTTTCACTGAGGTATAGGATGGCAGGGTTGCCTTCCCAGTCCTGACAGCGGCAGGCACCACCACTAGCATGTCGGAATGGATGGACACCTCAAGTGGAGCTGTGCAGCAGTCGACAGAATGGGAGCTGTGTTTGCAGTATTGATGAAGGGCGATACAAATTAATGGCCCAGCTTCGGGTGGAGGAACGGCAGTTTTAGTTTCAGGTACTTTTGTTTGCTTCACAACAATGGGGAAAGCAGGGCTTGGCTCTTATTGATTTGAATCACCGTCGACAAAGCAGTCATCGACAAGTGCAGGACCTGGTACAGTGATTTTGTCACCCTCTTTAAAGCTGGGCCTGATGGGACTAGAGCCAGGAAGATCTAGTTGCTGTTGCCAGTCCTGTCGATGTTGAATGCGGCACCTCCTATAGTTCTTCCCCACAGTGTCCATTTGACTGTATTATCAACGGGATGTACATTGCCTTCATGCACTTCTCCAGCTCCTGTTGCTGAGGGACAGTCTGAATCAGTGGGCGTGAGTATACCCTGTGCACAAAGGAACAAAGGATTTGTTACTTGGTGAGCCCTGAACTCCAGAGAGGATCTTAGGCAGCTGGTTGGTAGCCAGTTAGCAGGATCCTGGGTTCCAGATGCATCAGACCTGGCTGTGCAGCACTATCAGGCCGCTGTTCCTGTTCTTCACTGGTGGGGCCCTGAATGACCCCTGGTAGTTAGTCTTCTTACCATGCCTATTCTTTTATGACCAGACTTTTGAGCACCTTAAGGAATGCTCTCCCGTGGTTCAGGGACCTCTTGGATGGGGTCTGTCTGGCTCTGGTTGGGCTGTCTCTCTTCTACAGCCAACCTTGCCATGGACCATGACTACTGCATCTTTGACCCCTGAGAAGCGCCCACCTGCACCATGTTCTGTGTCTCTGGAGGTAAGGGGTCAGGAGATAAATGACCTTACATTGCTGGGACAGAGTTCTGCAGTACCTGATGGGTGCTTCAGACCCCCCACCCTGTGCAGCCTGATCAGCCCCTGCAAACCGAGACAGTTCTCAGACCTTTTCAAGCATGTGGAAACCAGCTCCCAGAAGAAATGCGGCCCATCTGATTTATAAGGGGTTTGGACCTGCCTCCGGATCATGTGTATGTGGCCAGGACATTATTAAAGACCTTTTGTCAGTTCTGGGCCTCAGATATTTATGCCCTCATCGATGTGGGGATGCTACTTTTGATATCAATTTAAAGCTTGTCTCTGGACTCGAAAGGTTCTGGATGCTCTACACTGCCCATCAGACATCTTCTTTGTAGTCCCTTTAACAAGACCCACTGTTTGCACACACAATGTGCTATTCTGAAATGAAGGGCCAACCTTGCAGACATCGTGAGTTGGCTCAGGAGACGATGTGAGGTTCTGGACAAACCTGAGCCTATTATAAATTTAGAGCAGCTTTGGACTAAGGGGTGGTGAATCCAAGTAAGATTGACACAGTCTTGATTTTGGTATATTACATTTATCTAAATCTTTCTTTTAGGATGAGATGGGTTCAGTGTTCTATCAGTAGCAACCAACAATGTGTTTTAAATGTGGTTCTGGTTCACACTTTAATTCCGCCTGTGATAGTGTCTGGTGTGGTCATTGTCTAACTTTTGGTCATGCAGCAAAGGATTGCCCAAATGGTTTCATCTGCAATCTTTGTAACCAACAGGGCCATTCCTATGCAAATGCCCCAGGGCTTCACATAACAAGGGTCACACTTTTCCCAGGAAGATGTGGTCTCTCATGCTCAGCATAAGAGCACGGCCCCTGAGCAGCAGACTTCTCTGCTACGCCCACCCAGGTACCGCCCTCTTGCCCCTCAGGTTTCCCCTGTCCTGGTTTTGCCTACCCTGAGCGAGTTGAAGATTTATTAGCATGACAACGTATTTGCTCTGGCATAGCTGAAGACTTAGGCCCTGTCTCTGGGTCCCTGATACCTGCACAGGCTGTGCTCCCTCTAGTGGATGAGTTGTCGACTCTGTCTCATCTCGCCACTGCTGTTCCCTTGCCTGAAATGCCCACCCTCCCACCCGATGACTTTGTACCTGTCCCTGTTGAAGGGAAAAAGCAGAGTCTAGCCAGTCCAGCACCCCGATCATAAGCCAAGAAGGGTGCAGCTGGTCTGGTTCACAAGAATAGGTTTGGGGCTCTGGCCACCAGGCTGCATGGGGAGATATGGACTTTGAGGACTGTGACTCAGATGTTTCTCTGTTCCTCTTCCCACATTGACTATTCCTCTGACGTTGACCTCCTCACTCTGACCTTAGTACTGCAGTGATGGATAGATGGTAGACCAGGTCTCAGAATGTTGTTAAATGATACCATGAAGCTGGGAATTTCTTTAATGCTTTCCATTCTTGAAGGATCCTCCAGGTAGCTACCATTAATGTTAAGAAGCTTGACCACACTGAGGTTGGTCTAGAAGTAGTCAGATGGGTACAAAACTGGTTACAGGGCAGAACCCAGAGGGTACAGATTAATGAAATGCAATTGATGGATGGCAGGGTGACCAGTGGGGTGCCCCAGGGCTCAGTACTGGGCGTCTGCTCTTCAATGTTTTTAGCAGACATTTTGACAGACTGGAAGGGAGGCGTGTCTGTTCACAGATGACACCACGATATGTAACAGGGTGGACACCTTACAAGGAGTGAGCAAGATGGAAGCTAACCTCAAGAAACTAGAAGAATGGTCTGGATGTGGCAGCTGAGATTTAATGCCAAAAGGTTCAAGGTCATGCACATAGAAAAGAAAAATCCAGGAAAGGAATATTACCTAGGAGGCGAAAGACTGGCAACCTCAAACCAGGAACAAGATCTGGGAATCATAATCTCAGACAACTTGAAGGTTAGTAAGCAGTGTAAGAAGGCAACATTGAAGGCCAACAGAATTCTGGGCTGCACTGAGAGAGGAATCACGAGCAGCAGAGAGAGTAGTACTACCACTGTATAGATTGCTGGTCAGGCCTCACCTGGAATATGGAGTTTAATTCTGGAGGCCTCACCTCAGGAAGGACATTGAACAGGTGGAAACAGTACAGAGAAAAGTGACAAAAATGATTCAGAGTCTGCAGTACATGTCCTATAAGGAAAAACTTAGGAAACTGAATATGTACTCCATGGAGCACAGAAGAGAGTGAGGGACATGATTGAAACATTCAAGTATGTAAAAGGCATTAACAAGGTACAGGCACAGGAACTTTTCACTTCAAGAAGGGCTCCAGGACCATGGGACATGGCCTCAGGCTGCAAGGAAGGAGGTTTTCTACCAACATCAGAAAGTTTTCTTCACAGAAAGAGTGGTGGACATCTGGAACAGCCTGCCCCAAGAAGATTGTGGGGTCAACACTGTGTGGGGATTCAGAATGCATGGGAGAGACACAAGGGAGCCCTGACTGCAAAGGGCAACTACAGTGTTGAAATAGGTCTAAAACAAATGGGTAGACTACATGGACCTAGTGGTCTCCTTCTGCCATCAACATCTGCTTCTAATAGTCCAAACAGCTATAAGAAAAGACTGTCAACTCTTCCTTCTCTGCATTCCGTTCCTATACAAATAATTTTTTGCAGGACACCTGGATCAAAAGCATAATTTAAATTATCACAGGCCTCACACTTATGGGTGAAGGTCCCTTCCTTTGGTCCATCGGTGAGGACTGCTGTGAGGGTGGGAATCCTTTTTAATTCTACAGCATTGCAGTCACTAGCCTGGTAGACATAGGTGCCTAGCCGAGCTCTGGTGCTGGATGTAAGTTACTGGCACCATAGACTTCGTCTCATTATGATATATTCCCCACAGACCAAGGCTGCCAGAGTGTCCCTGTTTCACATGGTACACCTTTCTTGCACACATCTTGCCTGGTAGTGTGGGTGGAACTTCAATTGTGGGTTGATTTGGGAGGATAGGGATTACATACGGAGAAGCTTTTTCAGATTCTAACTGTTTAAATGCTGTGGTCAGCACTGTGTCATTACAGGATGCATACAGGGTGCTGTACCTCACTGGGGACGTACATACTACCAAAGTCCCTGTCTACTTGCATGGATTTTCTTTTGTTTCCCAACTCTTGACAGTGCTGGCTGCCCACATGAGTGGGACAGAATTCTCTGACCACTTAATTGTATCATGCACACTCGACTGGATGGCGGCCCCACTCATGGTAAAGGACCATGGAGACTGAACACAGTGGTTCTACTTGATCCTATGTTGGGGGACCGTGGGCTGCATTGTGGTCTGCACTGTCCTCAGTATGATGTATGTATGACACCTCGATGACTGGTGGATGGGTTGTAAGAAAGACTTTGGGAATTGTTTCGCAATTCACAGGACATAAGGCCATAAGGGAATACCTCCACTATTTGTCCCTTGACATCAGTTGCAGAAGGTGTTCTCCTTGGCTGAGCTTACAGGACAGAACTTTCAAGGTCAAATCCGTTCCTTACAGGCAGACATCAGACAACAACAGTATGACTGGGCACAATCTCTGTACCAGGAGTTGTGTTTTGGTATGCAGAGTTTGGCTAAAACTTTTACCCCTTTAAAGATTGCAGACAGCGAGCAGACTGTAGATCCATGAGGACCTTACGTGCTCCTGATGGCTGGGAGCTTAGGCTGAGATATCTACAGTGGCATCGGATTTTACGCATGCTATGTTTTCAGTACCCTCCTTCAACCTGTAGGTTGGTCTGATCTGTTCCATACCACATTCCCGTCTTTATCGGATGCTGAGGCTTGATCTTTAATGGCACTCATTTCCATACATGAGGTCAATTGCAGTATTAATGCACTGACTAATGCTACAGCTCTGGGTATTGATGGCTTAAGTCCGAATTTTTTTGTATTTTCTTTTCCTCTACATCCCCCTGCTCCGACTTCCTCAGGAACCCACGGAGTCATCCCTCTGCTGTCCACCTTACCTTAGTCCACCCTCTTCACCCACGGAGCTGTGGTTTACCCCCAGGTGGGGATGAGGTGGGCCGCCAGACACCCGATACTTCTGGTTTCATCGATCAGAGGGTGGTCAGGCAGGTGGCAACACATTGAGGGCATGCTCCAGGGCTCCAACTCCTTCTGGGCTGGAGGGCATTTTCCATGCTTTCTGTGTGGATGCCATGAGTGCCCACTATGTCGAGGCAAAGCGCCAACATCTGCGAAGTCCTCCTTAGCTGCCTCCGAGATTTGTTGAATCCCGATCTTCATCCGGAGCCAATCAAATCCTGAGGAGCCTGGCGTGATGCTGAGCCTCCAGCCTCTGCTAGGGCTAGCATACACTGGGCTCATTCCACACCCTCTTCCCGGAAAAGGCGAGCTGTCAAGGGACGCCAAGTCTACTCCCCTCGGCCCTCCAGCATCCCGAGTCTGCTCCTGAACCTGGGTTGCTGGCATTGCAGATGGAAATACAACTGCTGCTCTGGTGGGCTGGCTGATTTAAGTCCAGAATTTTATAAGCATTTCAAAATCCTCTAGCACCTGCACTTACTGACCTATTCAATGATTCTTTGCAAAGGGTTTTTCCACCAACTATGTTGCAGGCGATTTTGATTTATGTATATAAATGGGGGATAAGGCAGACCTTCATAACTGGAGACCATTGAACTTGCTGAATGCAGACTACAAGATACTGACCAAACTTCTGACTGCACGATTCAGTGAAGTGGTAGCTTCCTTGATCAGCCCTAACCAGCTCTGTTTGGTACCTCATAAGCGAATCCATGATAATTTGATTGTACTCAGGAAATTTTACCTGGGGGAAGCTGGTACGTTGGATGGGTATATCCTTAGTTTGGACCAAGAGAAGGTCTTTGATAGAGTTTCTAATCGATATCTCATTCAGGTTCATCATTCCTTTGGACTCCCCGATAGTTTTATGTCTTGGCTGAGCTGTCTTTACTGCTTGGCCTCGGTCCACCTTTAATAAGTAATTAGTTTGGCCCATCATGTGTGTTGAGGAGAGGGTGAGTCAAGGGTGTCCCTGAGCCCCTCTTATATATTTGTTTGGACCCCTCTTACAGGACATTCATAATAATGTCTCCCTTTGGAGGTTTGTCCTGACCCCTGAGGAAGTTCCTCTGAAAGTTCTCGCTTATGCAAATGACATGGCAGTTTTCTGTGCCTCTCAGGCTGACACTTTTTTTTGTTATATGTTTTCTTGTCTCCTATGCGGCTGGGGGGTGTTACCGATGGTTTCCCCAGTCCGCCTGATCAACATCCCCGGTCTGCCCCCATCCCAAGCTCAACCCCTTACCTTCCAACCTGCACCACGATCTGTTTGCCGTGGTGGGCGCACCACCACCACGGGATCAGGGGTTTTCAGTGCAGGGGAGCATCCAGGCAGAAGCCAGCGGGGCTGCCGTCCGACCACTCATGTAGCCCGCAAGGATTTTTCTTTGTTTTTTCTCCCGTACGTCTGTGGCGTGCAATGGCGCCAGGGACCGGGCCGCGCTGCGCTGCAGCGCCCCCTGCCAGCGCCTGCCACAGCACGTCCCTCTAGTTCTGCCCCTGACCTGCCATAGCCCCCAGCCACCGCTAGGAGCTGGCAGGACATCGAGGCATTCCTCCCACCCCTGGAGAAGGAGAGCAGTCTAACGGACGCTCAATCCTTCTCCACCCCGATGACCCCGACGGCCCAGGCTCGTTCCAGAACCCTGGTCCGCGTAGTCATGAGGTGTGCCCAGAGCCTCAACCTCAGCGCCACCGCCAGCCCAGGCTGACACTTTAATTTTATGTCATCTCCTGGATGAATTTTCGGTGGTTTCTTCCTCCAATATAAATTTAGAGAAATGCAGAGATTAGAGTCTAACAGAGAAGCGCTCTCCATCCTAGGGAGATCGCTTTGTCCTATTCTACCCACAGAGATTACAACATTGGGTATTAAGTTTGGTGCCTCTGATATGTTAGTAAATTGGGAGTCTGCATTCAGAAAGCCTTGGTTTCTGTAAACAAATGGAATGTGTCTTCTTTCTCAAGCACAAGCAGGTTATGTTGATTAAAACTTTTCTTGTCCCTATTATCCTTTATGTCTGCCATGTTTTCCCACCACCCCTTAGCATTGCTAGGCTGTATAGTGCATTCTTTAGAGCTCTCTGAGGCAGTAGACTCAACCCGGTCTGCTGGGATATTACCTATAGGTCACTACAGTAGGAGGGGCTTGATATGGTGAACCCTTGGTTTTCTTTTTCAGCATTTTCCTCACCACTAATGTGTCCCTGATCTTACGCCAGTCCCCAACTCTTTGGTCTCAGGTGGTCCAGGAATGGTTGGAGGTTAACCTTCAGTGGCAAGCCTCAGGCATCAGAGTGATCTGCAAAAGGCAGTTTGTACCTGAATACCACGACTTGTGGCTTTTTGAAAATAACACATTGAAGGATCATGCATGGGGTACTCTTGATGGCCACTAGAATTCACTTTCTGGTCATCATGCTGGACCATTTCAATCCTGATTTCCTCTTTTCACATTGCCCGGTGTTTGTCGAGAATTGGTTCTCCATCACCTGATGAGCCCTCGCTGCACTTGCCCCTTTGTTTGGGATCTGGTTTGGCTCAGCTATCACAACAAGTTGGGGTTCATAATTCCATAAGCATAAGCCTCTAGAGGACCATCACTGCCTTTTCCCAGGCTGTGACACATCTTTGGAATCCCATGAACACCTTTTTACTTGTCCATTTGCTTTCAATTTTGGGCTCTGGCTTGGCGCATGGTATACCCACCTTTACTGACCTTAACGTACCCAAGAATTGGTCTTGGGGACCCTCCCATTCGGTGTCCTTATGACATCCACTCTACAAATTTTGTTGGCCCTTTGTAAATACTGCCTTTAGAAGGCCAGGTGTTCTTGGGTACTCCAGATTACCAACATGATTAGGTAGTCTGTCAAAGACTCACTCAATCGACTGAATCCATTACTAGTTTCATCAACTAGGAAGCTCCTTGCTCAAAAGTCTCCTTCTACCAGTCTTAGCTTATGGTCTGCTTTTTATGTTGCTTGCACGCATGTGCAAGAAACATAGTGCCATCATCGGAGATTTCGGAGGTGTGTCACCTCCTCCCTCCATTCAGTCAGTGTGCTGGCAGGCGCGGCCCCTGGTTATCGCATTTTGAGCTGTCTATGACACGCCTCAAAATGCAGTGGCATAGTTGAAAGGGGAGCTACGCTGAGTGAGCACCGATAAGACATCGGCCGCCACGCCGCAGCTCCCCATCACCGCCGCGCGCTACCAAGACTGCCACTGCATAGCCAACAGGGTGCCCAATCCTGTCTGCTGAGCCGCGTCCCTGCCCCCCAGCAGGTGCCACGCTGGGAGCCCACCCCAGTGTGGCAAACAGTCCTTGCTTACAGGGTGCCCAACTCGTAGGGCTGAACGCCCCTGTCCTTGTGCCACGCTGGGAGCCCACCCCAGCATGGCAATAACTTCCATGGCCGATGGGGTGCCCAACTTCGTCGCTGAATGCCCCCTGGTCGTTTTGTGCCACGCTGGGGAGCCCACCCCAGCGTGCAAACGGTCCCACAACGCCTTTTTTTTTTCCTGAAAACGAAACGGTCCTCACGGGCGCATCTCCCCACTCCCCTCATCCCACAACCCGCACTCCACCCACTGCACACCCAGTCTTTCGCAGACCCCCAACCCATACTATACTCCGACTCGCGCGACGATCTTCGTGGACCGGAACACGCCTGTCACTTTCAAAGCCGACTCATGAACTGAGGAAATGCCGTAAGCTGTATAATGGGCTAGATAGGGGTTTCAACTTTGTTGCATATCTCAGGCATTTTTGGAATTTATACAAATTTTTAATATGGTTTTGGACCTTCTGAATGATGTCACCGTCATGGTGCTATTCGGCTCGGCGGGTGATTTCGCCGCAGTGACTGCAAAATCACCCCTTGGGCCTGAATAATACGCCATGATAGTGACATCATTCATGAGAAGGGTCCCAAAACCCATGTTGGAAATTCTGGTGCCAAAATTCCAAAAATGACTGTTTTACGAGTTTATGCTGTAATAGCGTTCCTACAAGAGGCTCGTAAAGTTCTGAAATTTCAATATTTTCACTCCAGATTTTCAACATTGCCATTTTACTCACACCTTCTGATGAGCAGTACAGCTGTCATTTTTACATCTCACCCAAAATGTGTCACTCATGTAGCCTAGAATGGCACAGTCGGTGTGTAAATCAATGTACGGACAAATTAAGAAAATCACAGTGTCACTGTTCATTAGCAGAGGTCTTAAATGGCTATGTTGAAAATTTGGTGAAAAATTCCTAAAATGACTGTTTTACAAGTGTTTGTACAGTCTTTTTATCGCCTGTAGGGTTTGCGATAATTTTCAATATTTCCACTACAGACTTTCAACATTGCTATTTTACCACACCTCCTCATTGAGCAGTACAGCTGTCATTTTTCACATCCTGCCCAAACGTGTTTCCCTATGAAGCCAACAATGGCGCAATCGGTGTGCAAACTCAATGTATGGGACACATTAACAAAATCACAGTTACACTGTTCATGAGCAGAGGTCTTAAATGACCATGTTGAAAGTTTGGTGAAAATTCTAAAATGACTGTTTTATTTAGCGCGGCTATGCAGTCTCCACGACGCCAGTAAGTTCGCAATTTTCAATATTTGCACCCAATGACTTCCAAATACCTAAACAGCACATAGAAGCAAGTAACATTCGGCATTGACAAATGCTTGTTATTACTGTACCAGGAGGGTTACTATCTAGATCAGAGTTTTACTGAACAAATAGTCAGGTTCTCCACACAGATGCCTGCAAGATCTCATCACTGTAACCTGCTAAGGCTGGCTGGTTGATTCTCCTGATTACCGCTATAAATTTCAGTTGTGACTCCTGGCCAAAAAGTAACTTTAAATAAGTACCTACTTCATTAACTTTAATATTCAAGAAACATATTAGTTTTGTTACTACTGACTATCTGCTCGAACACTACTTTGCCATACCAAGGATGAAAACAACTGTAGGCCAAAAAAATCTCTGCTTTACTTACATTCTCCCATTTTTAATGCGCCAGTCCATTTTTGAATGTCTAGACATCTCTACAGACTTTTAGATTGAAGTTAAAAGGTATTTATTAGCTGAAAGTGAGTGTAAATGCTGTGTTTAATTGTGCATTGAAAGTTTGTTTATGTAAGTTTGTATATTATATTGTGTTGTATTTAACACTATGTATATATTCTTTGGCCCAGATATTCCAAAGAGTTGAGCCATGTGACAGGGTTGCGCCTCGCGCAAGTCCAAAATTGCGCCATTCTGCGATATTCTGCAGTGGAGGTTAAGGCGCTCAAATCATGCTGAGCAACAGCGCACGATAATGAAGGCATGCGCAACTGAAGGGGAGGAACCATGCATAAATGGCACAGTGTGATATTCAACGACTTGTGCCATGCGCATAGGGGGAGCGTGAAGTTGCAATACAGGGAAATGAGGCAAAATAAAAGGAGCAAGGAGAGGCACAAGAACGCTACAGGAAGTCACATGAGGCAGAACTCTAGCCAGACAGACAGGGCAGGAGGGACACACAGGCAGGCTAGGAAAGGGCACCTGAACACACAGGGCACAGGAAGGTGTAGGGAGCCACAGCCAGTGCAGTAAGGGCGTGCCACAGCACAGAGGCCACCACAGGCAGGTGTTTCCAGTGCAGGGAATTAGCAGGGAGGACAGCGGGGGAATACAGTAACAGCTGCCGGGGGTGAACATTGAAGCCAGAGCCACCTTCCAGATGGAGGCTGTTATGAGGGGAAGGTGGGTGGCAGGGGGGCATGGCCATGGAGGGTCCGTCCAGCAGTATGCCACAACAGGCAGTACCAAGCCGCACCAGCTCTGGGCTGTACACTGATACTGATTGTGGGCTGGTACCGCCTTGAATAGGGCAATTCTGAGGCGGCTCTTCAGATGTGCAGTGATGTGATGCAGGCACCCACATGATGGAGCCATGCCCATCAGTGGAGACTAAAGTAACAGCCTGCATGTGCTTGCTCACCACGGGTGTCCTTCCAGAGACCAACTGGGGACACCACAGGCATAACCCAGTCGGGCCACGCCATGCCACCTCACCCATTCCTCAGCGCACTGCTGCCACATGCCGCGGAGTACATCCATTTCCCCAGCACACTGGCAGAGCGCACAAACATACAGGAGTTCCACAGGGTAGCACATATGCCTGGCATGCTAGGGGCAATAGACTGCATCCATGTGGCCACACACACCACCTGGCCCCAACTGGGCCGCATACATCAATCGCAAGGGCTATGCCAGCATCAACTGCCAGGGTGGTGCGGCGCCGGGGGCGCATAATCAATGTCTGTGCCACGCACTCGGGAGAACAAATGCCTTCATCTGGCACCAGTTGGTACTGTGCCACAGATTCGAGAGTGGGACATCCCCACTGGCCACCTAGTGGGTGAGTATGCAAACCACATAGACAATCATAGGCCTGGGGCACGGCCAGAGGTAACATGGGTAGTGGCCTACATGGCCCGGCAGGGCGATGCTGATCACCAAACTAACTTCACCCTCTACACACAGGTGACAATGGATACCCACTCTGTCCCTGGCTGCTCACACCCTACTGGCGGCTCGAACCCCATCGCAGCAACGCTTACAATGAGACACACGCCACCACACGTAATGTCATCGAACGGGTGTTCGGGATGCTGAAGGCACATTTCGCTGCCTGACACCTCCAGCGTGCCCTACAGTACAGCCCCTCAAAGGCCTGTGGGCTATTCCTGGCCTGTTGCATCCTGCACAACATGGTCAATGAATGTGGGATAGCCGTACAGGTCGAAGAGAGGGGGACAGCGATGGGGAATGATGAGGATGCTGGTGACGACGGTGATGGGCAGCCCCTTGAGCGACAGGACCTCTGACTGATCCGCTGGCACAGCTACACTGGGACACCATCACGGAGGAGCACTTCAGCCAACCCAGGTAAGTCATGGGGCCATGTGCAACCACCAGTGGCTAAGGCACAACCCACAAACACGCATGGACACACACAGGGTGCATGCCATCAAGGGAAGTAGCAGGGCACAGAAGCACACACACAACCAGGGATGGGTGAGGATTGACATACATGGACAGACACACACACACACACACAGTGCACCAAACGTGCACAGAGGGCAGGAGGCACACCGACCCAGAATGACAACCCTAGCCGCATTACTACGTCCACAGGCCACCACGCCCACTGCCTGTCCATGTGCGGTGTCAGATGCTGAGCACCATTGCACATTGGTAGAGCACAATGCAGGCATCCATGCACACACAACTGTGGACAGCAGCTGGGAGGGTGTGCAGGTGGACTGTGTGTCCGCATGCAGGGCCGGTACCCACCCGTGCACTGCCCACTGAAACACAATGCACACAGGGCAGCACCAGACAGTAGCCGTGTTGGGAGACAGGTCAGTCCTGCAACACAGTGCCCCAGCTGCAACAGATGCATGGGTGACCCCGCCGAGACCCACCAGCACTGACAGGCTGACCACTGGCCTCATGGGTGGCACCGATGGTCCCCAGGGGTTCCACTGAGTGAACGCCACCATGCTCGCAGGGGTCTGCAGCACACCAAACATGCCTGCACCAGGAGTGCTCGGATGCCCACAGCTGAACCCAGTGTTGACAGGAGGGAGTCACACGACTCTGGGAATGGGGTGGACAGTGCACTGCGTGGTGTCCGTGATGCATGGGCACCTGACTGTGTGCCCATTGTGGCCAAGACAGTAGTGAATGCCTGTGCATGCCTGTCAATGGCAGCGGTCACATCCTCCCACAATTGGTCCATCTCTGCCAGGATCAGAGCGGTGTCCCTGCTGCGACGCCTCCTGCCCACTCCAGAGCTACACGCAGTGCATCCACTGACATTGCAAACCGCAGCTGCTGCTGGACTGATGCTTGCGGTAGGCGGTGTGCTCGTCCAAGAGGTCATCTGCCCTTGGCATCCTGTCCCTCAGGTGTGCACAGCCCTGATGCTCAGCACCCTGGTGGGTGGGCTGCACACCAGGACCAGGTCTGGGCATGTCCACAGGCGGTGCACAGATGCTGCCGCTGAACCCTGTACTCCCGCCCATTGGCCGACTGCTGATGCTTCCCATCTGGCTGCCGCTCTCAGGGCTCAGTGGTGCTGCTGCAGTGGCCGCAACAGTCCCACTGTTCTGAAACAGACACCAGTGCAGCCCCACTGTTGCTGACAGGCACAGGCTGGGACTGTGTTGACACGCAGGCCTCCACGGCAGCACCACCCACAGCCATGGGCCTGGATGTGTCCTGCTGTGTGGCCATCCCGCGGCACACACGTGTCACTGCCCATGACATTAGCGACATCATCTTCGGTGACAGACTCTGCACCGGCCCCAGTCACAGCATGCTGGGACACAGGCAGGGCTTCCTCTGCACCTGTAACAATGACATCAGTGTGGACAGCCAGGCGGCCCCACTGTCGCAGTGATCCACGTATACCTGTGGAGGTGGATGGGCCCTCCCCATCTCCAACTGACTTGCTCTCAGTGGACAGGCCCACCACCACTGACCCATGCAGATGCTCAGGATCTGTAAGGAAAGCAAAGTCACGTTACTGCATGTGACCCACCCTGCCCCCTCACCCCATAGACAGACCATGACTACTATGCAGTGATGGGCCACCACCCGCTGGAAGCCACCACCGGAACACCCTCAATGGCACTATGCTGCATGCTTCCAGCAAGCTCTCCTCCTGTGGGGTCAGCTGTACCACCTCTGTACCACCTCTGGCTGTCCCCCACCTGTTGAGCTCGTGCTGCCCTGATGGCAGCTACCTTCTCCTTTATCCTCCTCCTGTCTGTGCCCATCTTTTCTTACACCCTGCACGGAGCCTCCTCCCCATGCAGCAGCACGGGCTTGGAGTGTTCCCGTCATCCACTGGAGAAGCAGCCCTGATCCAGGTAGGTTTCAAACAGGGCTTCGGTCTCGGCCTTGGTAAGTTAGGCCTCCTCCCCCCATCACCGTGTTCCTCCTCTCCACAACTTGCTTGGTCATTATGTAGCCTGTAAGAATGGCAGTTGTTACCTGTGACTGTGCAGTCCCATGCATGTCCCTAAATCCACAGTGCACACTCCCAAACAGCATGCAACTCACCAATAGACTGCAGTAACCGACTATGGCCACTGCAGCCCAATGTCGACATTTTATAGCTCAACCCATGCAAATGAGGCAGGCGCAACTTAAGTGGATGCAATTGTAGTGCGCGCCATTGAATGGCTGATTAGATGATTTGCATATGACGGCTGAATATCACACTGTTGCGCTTTGCGCAATTGTGTTGAACGTGCTGAGCCAATGGCGCAGTTCTGTGACATGCGTGTACACACCTCACTGCGCATGCCGGGTTGCTCGCTGCACTGATGATGTGCTGTGCACGATAGGCAATGCAGGGCATGGCCACCATTATGCCAGTGGTGCTATAGCGATGGTCACTACATGGCGCTGTGGCACGGCCATCATAGGCTTACTGGGCCAACTGCACGGTAGGTCAGCTAATGGCAGTGGCAACAGGCAGCCAATCACGCTACATGCATTGGTTCCAATAGCCAGCGTGTCCATGCGCCAGAGACTCTTGACCCTGTGCCGACCTTTGCCCCCTAGTGGCCATGTGTGTCAGGCATGGGTGCACCTCTGCTCGGCTGTTCGGTGACAGCGATGAGGAATAGCGGCACTGTGCCGTCGCGGCATCTGCACTGTGGGGAGGCCGCTGCAGAGCGCCTATATTGCCAACGAGCAGTGAGCATGGCACACAGGAGGCAGCTCAGTGGTCGGCACAGAGCTGGCCAACCTAGTGGCTATTTTGGGCTGGCCACCATGGGTCACTGTCTGGGAGGCACCCCTGGACAGGTCCAGGACCCAGGTGTGGGAGGTGGCCACTGCACTTGAGGAGGCCACAGGATGGGGAGAGTGCGAGCAGTGCCGCCACAGGTACGGTACCTGTGCGGAGGGAGCTGGAGCTACTAGCACCTGCGGGCACATGCCAGGAGGGGCAGTGCCATGGCCAGGTAGGGGTTATGTCAACACACTTTTATCTTCCATATGGGTAACACTGTTGTATGTGTCCAGCACATGGGGAGGGACTGTCTGGGTTGGCTGTGGTGGTGTTCACAGGGTGTGGGGTGGGTGGGTCTGGCTGGGTGGAAGGGCACACACCTGGGGGCAGGGGACTTTGCTACAGGATTGTACTGAAGTTCCTCTCTCTATGTTGCCCCACAGGCCTGGAGGAGCACGCCGCCGTGCCCGTGAACTGCGGAGGCAGGAGGAGCAGAGTGCAGCAGGGCGGGTGAGGGCCCTCACCACCCACTGGACCGCCCGATGAAGGTGAGTGCCATACCTCCATGATTACTATTTCATGCTGTGTAACAGGGTGGGCAGCAGGGCATGGCCACCATCCATTGACACCACTGCCATGCACGTGACTTGTTACAGTCAACACTGTCCAGTGGCAATGCATGTCTGGGAGTGTGTCAAGGTGGTCCACGCGGCACCAGGTACATGGTTGTGCCACTGCCTTTGCATCACATAGCCATGTCACTAAACGGCCATGGTGGTGCTGTGCATGACTTGGCTGGTGGTGTGTGCAGCGTTCTGCATGGCTGTATGCGCCTGGGTGGGCAGGTCATGTGGACATGATCACTGCGGTGATCACACACCATCACAGAGGTATGTCCCACGGCTGTATGCCATGCACAGTGGGCGGACTGTATGGGTTCTGCATTCACACCTATTGACTGTGCTCCTTGTCCTAGGTACATGCCATCTCCGGGAAATAAGGGAGGCGCTGTGGGAGATACTCAGGTGGCGAGGGCTTCACTGGACATCCTCCACAGGATAGACAACACCGGGTCCTGTGGAGGCACAGAGCTCAATGGAGTCAGAGTGGGGAGGGCACTCCCACTAGGGATCCATCAGTCCCTGTATTCCCCTCCCCCTGGACCCACCTCACACCCCTCCTTTCCCTTCCCATTTGTCCACCCTGCCCTCTACCCACCCCACCTTGTTTGTGGTCCTCCCCAACCTTGTATATATTTTGTACATATTATTGTAAATAGTTGAATTTTATATGTTTGTTTAATACACAGTTATTTTGATATGAATACTGTGGTGGTCTCTGATTTGCAGCAGGCTATAGGTGCTCAGCTGCAGTGGTGTGCATGGTGTCAGGGGTAGCGGTAATGGGTATGTGTGTGTGTCCATGTGGAGGTGACTATGGTGTGGGGTGGCTATCAGTCAGTGTCTGTGGTGTGTGTGTTGTGCCCTGCACTGGATGACTGTGCAGTGGTCCGGTGCATGCTCTGTGTCCATGGTGTACCTATCAGCCCATCCATGGCCTGTGCAGCTGACACACATGCATGTCTGTGACCTGCACGGTCCACTGGCATGTCAGTGGTGGCAGTCCCTGCAGGGCAGCCACTGTACCTGTCACATTTCTGGGTTGCCTCCTGTCACTGGTGTGGTGCATGTCTGCCTCGGGTGACACTATGGCCTCCACAGTTGTTGTCCCACCTCCATGCTGTGCCTTGTGTGTGTTGCAGGGATGTGCACCACTGTCTGTGACTTGTGCTCGGGTGAATGATGGTGGTGTCTGGGTTCACAGTGCCTCTTGTAAGGGTAGCTGAGCACTCCAGTGCCATGGAGGACTGTGGGTTGTGTGTACACAGTTTACATGGGCCCACACTGGGGGCTTGGTTGCCCCACCACTGTGTCCTGTGTTGTTGTGCCCTTGGGTATGCGTGTGTGTCTGTCCATGCACTGTGTGGCATCTGGTGTGGTGCATGCTTCCATGCACCACTGTGGGTGTCTGTGCTGGCTGTTGTGGCCAGTGGTGGGTCAGGGTGTGTCATTGGAATACTGTGCAGGTGCTGTACCACTGGCGGTGGTGTCGGGCAAGCTCTGTCCCATGTGGGGTACCTCATGTGCGATGCATGGTTGGTCTCTTAATTACCTCAGGGGGACTGTGCATGGTGGTACTATGCCTGCCATTGTTGCATTGCTGTGTGCTGCCACCCACTGATGGGTGCTCATGGTGGGGCTGGCTTGCATGGTTCTGTAGTTCACAGGGTTGCATTGTCACAGTGGGGGTGGTGGCATGCATGGGGTTTCCTGCAGTGGTGGTCACGCTGCTCATGGGGGGTGTCTGGGGGTCACGGTGCAGGGTGTGCTCTGCACTGGGGGATGGTGTGGCACGGGGTGGTCAGCCCTCCTTGTGTGCCAGTCACAGCTTGCCAGTAGGTGTGATGGGGCACCATGGACCGGCTGTGGGTTGTTTGCTTGTCTCCATGGGCCAGTGGTTATTCCAGCCTCCCCCAGTTGTGCAGTGCATGGGGTGTGGGGATGATGTCTGTTCTGCTGTATGTTCCTGTGCCCATCTGTGGCATGGGTGGTGAGCCCCTACCTCCCTGGTTGTGCAGTTGCATTGCTCCGCTGCTGGGGCTTCCCTGGTTGCGCTTGGCACCTCTGGACTGCTCAGCTGAACATCCCTTGTTGTGCTATGGCGCATCAGATCTGCTCAGCTTCCCTCCTAGTTGCGCTATGGTGCAGGTAGTGCGATATTCAGTCATCGGCTGTAGGCGCGGTTTGGCCTGCTCCATTTTTGAATATCACATCTCTTGCGCATGGGTGCAATAGACTTGTGCTTGCTCCTGCTATTGCACGCTTTTTGGGTGCAGTTTGACTATCTGGGCTTTTGTATGCATACTGGTCGCCCATGAAAACAGGTCTTTGGCCCATGGACTTTCCAGTTTAAATAAACAAAACAAACAAAAAACCTAACAAACAATATTCCAACAACTGTTGGTTTCCTATCAGGAATTGTTTGTATCTATCCAGCTGGAATTTTTCAAGGTTTATGATAGAGGCAAGAAGATACGTGCTCCCGGGAGTTTTACGAGTTTAGGATTCCTGTGTCTCCTTCTTGCCTTGATTATTAATGGATGTTTTCTGTGGATGTTATATTTTCCTTTTGCTTTGGTTTCATTTTAGTTTTCTGGTATTGATTGCTGCATTAAGTTTTCAGGGTACTAAGATGTATTAGTACGTTGTATTCAACCATTTGTTTTCCATGTCCTTTTGTGTTATCTTTTCAGGGTTTGTATTCTGTATCCAAGTGTTTTGTATTCTTACATAAAATCCCCTACTCTTCCTGTAGGAGGAACCCCTGGCCATTTGGTCCTGTGAGGAGGAAGGACGAAGTGCTGCTGCTGTAGCTGAGGTGATGGGACAGAAGTCTCTCCCATGCCCGTGCTTTAAAGACCCACACTGATGTTGCAAGGTCAAGTGTCAGCAATGGATGGAGGTAGACAAGGTGGAAGATATAGCTGATATTTTGGAGAATTCTTATGGCTCAAAATAACAACAGAAGGTCTGTCCTTTGAAGAGCAGGAAGAGCAGTTAAAATAATTTTGGAGGAAAAAGGCACATTTAATGGTCCTCATGGCTGAAGAAGAGGCCAAATATCAAGAAAGTCATAAAAATTAAATAAATTGAAACAAGGTGTGAGTGTGAGTACAGTTTCAACCGAAGTTTCCAAGGACATCCGTCTCAGCTGTTTACTCTGATGCCTGCTGACAGCTCAGGAGTAAATTTTGACAGCGTCAATATCCAGACACCGAAAACAGCTGAGTCTGACAACTAAATTGCAGTACAATGAATACCCAGTAATTCTGTGGCAGAGACTGCTGATTCTGAATTCCCTGTTGGGAATGAGAGCCTGAATGTGAATGAAAATCCGGTGGAGGCTGCTGGACAGGAAATCCAAAAGTGACAGTGTTGAGAACAAAGATTCACCATGCAGCAGTTACAAAATCAACAGGTAAAGGAAGCAGCGGCAGGTTTCTTGATGACAGTGAGGGTCTGACAATGTCCAGATCATTGGGTTACAACACTGCTGAATCCTCATACAGACCCAAGGTGGAAGCAGCCTTTGCACCTGCCCCATGGGACCCTCAGTCCCCAGCAGTGTAGTTGGGCATCCACTGGCTGCCTGCAGGGGGCTGTGAGCCTGGACTGTTGTGGTGCCCGGGGCATGTATACATCCACTGCATGCACCCTGCAACTCCACACCCACTGCCACCTGCCTCATGTGAAACCATGGGCCCCATGAGGCAGGTGCCAGGGCTGCTTCTACCATGGGTCCATGTGGAGGATGGTGTTGCCATACCAACCCTCCCACCTGGTCCATGCGGCTGTCCACTAATCCCTTGGCACTTCCACTAAGTGCCTTCTCCTTTCCCTCTCAGTGCCCTTGTCACATGTGCCTCCCACTGCTCTTGTAGCCCCAGTCCCCACTTTCCAGCCAGATTACCCCCACCCTCTGCAGCTCATCTAGGCTTACACGTGGTGGGGGACAGACCCTCCACCAAACCTCGATGTGTGCCACATGTTTGGCACAACCCTGTGACAACTGTTGGTTCTTTGTGCAGGGACCCCTATTTTTGGAAAATTGGACACAAGGTCCATGATGCACATAACTCTGCCACAGCCCTATATTGCTGCAAATTGTGGTGATCTCGGGCTCTTTGAAATTGAGCTCACTGAATCTGCCTCCCTCTCAGCAAGAACATACATTTAGGATGGCTGACTTGTTTACTGTGAGAAGTGAACCTGCACAGCGGTGTAACACTGTCTGCTTAAAATATACAGAACAATCAGAAGTTCCACCTGATAGAGTGTTTGTCATAAGGAATTTGTTTAAAAAAACTTGATGGGATTTTTTTTGAACTATATGCCATTATACATGTGTCTAGAGAGAGACTATTTTTGATATCAGTTTTAAAACTGTTAAGGCTTTGGATAGATTTTAGGTTAAATATGAAAACTTAAAGATACAGATTTATGGTCCCCATTTATTGTTTTACCTCTCACTAAACTAGCTATCAAGACAATAACTGTGCTATTTAGGAAGGAGGGTGTTGAAATCTCAGATATGCTATATTGGCTTAAACAATGATGTGAGGTATTAGATTTACCAGTACCTATCATTGATTCTGAGCAAGTGTGGACAAGGGGTGGAAGATACAGTACACATTAAACTCTGACAAATGAACATAGGAATTTGTCATCTAGCCAGTAGTTTCTTCTTGGGGTAGGAAAGGGTACATGCTTCTTCCTGGGGCAGCCTCATTCTTATTACAAATGTGGGTCACGATTACATTTAAGTTCAGCATGCAATACTAAGAGGTGAATTATGTGCCTAGAATATGGCCATTAAAGCCAAGGTTGCCAAAATCCTTTTAAATGTAACTTGGGTGAGGAACAGGGCACTCATATTGGCAGTGCCCCTAGGGCCTCACATAACAAAATTGGTGGTATTAATCAAGATGACCTTATTGGGAAGAGTCAAGCACAGGGAGCTGCTAGGATCTCAGCCAGAAAGGAGATGGAAAGACAGAAAGAACAAAAATACACACCAGGAGGCACAGGCCACGGTAACAGAAATACAGGTAGAGCCCAGGTTTGTAGCAGATACAATGGTAATAGGGCACCCAAATTCAGAGAACCTGGGAAATCAGGAAACAGAACATGAGAAACAAGGCGAGAGGGTGAGGGACAATGAGGAATACATGGTTACTGTAGAAGAGGGTGATACTCCCCTCCTCCCTCAGAAGAGGAACTTATGCAAACTGTGCAAGGAAATTGAGTAGGAAAAGGAAATTTAAACAGAGTCCATCCAATCCTAGTGCAGTTAAGAATCGGTTTGAAGCTTTATGGAAAAACAACAGTGGGGAGATACAGAAGAGGAGGATGGGGACTCTGAGACCTCATCTGTATCCTGAGTGAGGAGCATTTCTTCAGAACATGAAGAAGTAATTCTAGGTCAGAAGACAGGAACGCAGCATGATAGGCAAACCTGATCACAAACTCGAAAGGTGCCCCCTCGATAACTGACTGTCACGTGTATAGGGGTCACATTTCTCCTTTATCACTTAATGTAAATAGTGCAAAATACACCAGAAGAGAGTGACCACTATGGCTATTGTAGAGCCTCTACAGAACAATGTTATTTGTTTACAGGATACCGGATAAAACAAACTATGAATTAAATGCAATTAAAAGACTATGGCCATATGGGCCTTCTTACTGGTCACAAAGGAATGATTGTTGTGAAGGAGTAGCAATATTGTTGGAGAGGTTATGAATTTCAGATTACAAGGCTAATTGAAATTGAACCTGGCCGAGCTCTTCTGGTGGATAACAGTATAATAAACAAGTGTTTTGTTTTATTAACGTAGGCTCCACAGACAAAAGCTGCCAGAGTAGCTTTGGACCATGACGCCTGCCCTTATTTATGTACCAGGAAGTTTGTTATAATGGGTGGTGGTTTTAACTATGGTATGTCACTGTCTGATACAGAAGGGAAAACAACAAAAATCTACAGTGACTTAGTATATTTTAAAGGACATGGTAACAGCTGCAGGACTACAGGACTGTGGACTCTGGAATGTTTTGGCAACCTTTTTTAAGGTGCCTCGCCATTAGGATCAATTTCATCTTTGTGTCACATAGTATCCAAGTTACAGGAGCCAGAACTGTGGCCTCTGGGAGGCCTCAGACTATATGGCAGTTACTTGTAATTGTAGCATGCTGAAGTTACATACACTTATCAGGCCCTCCTCCATGGCTTTAAATAGTAAACTATTGAAGCCTCCTAAAATTCGAGAAAATGCCAGGAATTATTTTCTGCAAGACTGTCTGTACTAGCAACTCATAATAGTTTTTGCAGTGGTGGGAGGATACAAAGAACAATCTGAAACATTTATTTCAATCACAAAGTAGACAACTCAAAATAGCTACAATTAAAGAACAAGCTACATAGTTTGATTTCTTGTATGCAAGAAAGCAATTTAGATCTTACTGCTTAGATAGAGAAATCATGACAAACATGAAATCCTACAATATAATAGAGTGAGCTCATTAGAAGAGGAACAGAGGTTTGGCATGGGGGATCTCAGCATCTGGACCAATTTAAAGTTGGCAAGATAAAGAACTAAAACACTGGATGGATGGTTTAATGTCATCCCCTGAGGGTCCCATAGACACAGAATGTCAAAGATGGCAAACATAGTGATGGAGTATGTTGCTCATACAATAGGTGTAACACCTGAAGTAGATTGGGATCAGGAACTTACATCCTGCTTAGGCGATACCATAGCTCTCAGAGGTGACATTGCCAGTCTGACAGCCATGATACTCAGTAGTGAAGCAGAGTTGGCTATGAAAAGTTTTAAATCTAACATTGCCTCAGGAACAGATGGATTGCGTCCTGAAGTTTATGAAGAGTTTTGGATTTTTTGTCAAGTTCTACAAATCCTATATAACATAATTTTAGTTGAAAAACATTACCAGATTCCATGACCTTGCTTTTTATACATTTGTATACAAAAGATAGAAAGAAGATATTACTAATGGAGGCCTCTGAGTCTCCTGAATACAGACTAAAGATCTTCTAAAATATTGGGCAACAGATTGAGTGGAAATTGCACGAATAGTTTTGGCTCTGTCACAAATGTGCAATTAAAAGTAGAGCTATTTATGACAATCATATGTTATTAAAAGAAGTGTATGAGGAGAGTTGGATGGGGTTGATCTGTGATTTTTTTTTTATTATCTATTGATCAGGAGAAGGCTTTCAACTGTGTCCTCGTGATTATCTTTTGAAAGTTTTATGGCATTATGGATACCTGAGAAGGTAGTGGAATGGATACAGCTATGATATGAAAATGCAAATGTCATTCTGTTGGTTAATTTCAGGGAATGGTCAAGAGTTCCGTGAAACAAAGTGTTAGGCAAGTGCGTTTGTTAAGTCCCCTTCTTTATGCTATTTTCTATAGAGCCTTTTACTTCAGTAGACGAATGACATAAAAGGTATGCAGTTATCCCGAGATACTAGGGAGTTGAAAACATTGGCATATGCTGATGAGTTATGTATACTCCTCAGGGACCCTGCCTCTGGAATGGGGTAGAAGCAGTTTCAAATAAATTTTCAATTATGTCCAGATCAAAAATTAATTTTGGGAAAAATAAAGGTACAGTAGAGATGCATATTCCTCTGCCATACGAGGAAGGATAGTCGGCATTCAGATAGACACCCCCATCAAACTGTTAGGGTTGACCCTGGTTCTTCAGATCGGCAATAATGAATTGGAATCAATGTCTTCATAAAGCAGAGATGAAACTATCCTTATGGAAGAATAGATCTCTTTCTAAATCTAAAAGAGTATACTTGATAAGGACTTTGCTAATACCATGCTTTCTGCATGTCACTGTATTATACCCTGTACCAGAACAGTTAGACACAAAATATATAGTTTATACTTTCACGGGTTATGGGTTAGTAGGTTAAATCCTATCAAGAGGAATGGACATACAGAAACAAGCAGTATGGGGGTGTTAATATGGTACATCAATATTTTTTTTTTTTCTGTTAGTGTTTCTGTCTTTCAATATAACTCCAGTTTTGAAGAGTGAGAACAAAGTACGAGGCCTCTGCTAGAAGATTAGTTAGCCCCGGTGGTTAAGCTAGGGAACAAAGACTTTTCTGCTCTAAACAACTTGGTAGCTCATGTGAGTTCCTGATTATATTTTTCAAGCTATGGTTCCTATTAGGAAGTGGAAACTGCAGGTTGAAGCAGTTAAGAATATGTCCAGGAAAGATCTATATGGACATATACTTAGTACCAACTACTCAGTAGTAGAGGCCTTACCTGAATGCCCATGGGGACGTGGAGGTGAAGGTGATGAGTCAACTCCGTAATACTTGTATACCGAGGCAAATGTGGGATAGTTGTTGGTTGGGAATCCATGGGAAAACAGTGGTTAAAGCCACTCTCAAACATAGAAGTATGGAAGAGCATATGTGTCCAAGGGAATCATGAATCGATATTAGTGAAACACAATCTCATTTTTTGTTTCAGTGCCCACATGCCATAGCATTCTGGGAAGCTTTTCAAAGTTATGGGGAGACTCACACTTTAAACAAGCATTTGTCAATGCCGAATGTTTGCTTGCTGGCATTGGCAGTGGTAGTGTAGAAGTTACAGAGCTGCGTAATAGGAATGGCAGTGAAGTATTGAACTAGCCAACCCACCACCACCACCCTGCAGAGAGTGACAGGCATTGGGGTGTGCCTTTGGGTCATCAGGCATAACGGCCACGCCATTTCACCACACCCCACCCTGCAGACACTGACAAGTGTCAATGGCGTTCTTTTGGGGTCTTTGGCCCTTTATGCTGACCTCCATTCCATTAGGAACACGGTGAGATGGGTGCCATATAGGAGAATGGGGTGAACTTTGGGGTCAAGAGTCCAAGGCATACCTCAATGCCTCTCACTGGCTGCAGGGTGTGGAATGGTATGAGCATTACAGGCAAGAATCCCAAGTCACACCCTGATGCCTGTCATTCTCTACAGGGTTAGCGTTATGGTTGGAAACCCTAATACCTCAGGCATTCGTTGGTATTTTCACTCCAAATTTTCAACATGGTTTTTTGTGACCCCACCTCATGAACAGTGGCAATATCAGTTTGTTAGTCGAAAAGCTGCTATGCACAGCGACTACGGCATTTAGCACCACAGGTGCAAAACATTCAACAGGATGTAAAAACGACAGCTGTACTGTTCATGGGAAGGTGTAAAATGGCAATGTTGCAAATCTGCAGTAAAAATATTAAAAAACTGGTGAAGTCACGATCATACATAGAAACTGTGCAACGACACCCGTAATATAATTAGGTTGGGGATTTTACAGCAGATTGTCAACTCAGGCATTTTGGTGCCTCCGATCATGAACAGTGTCACTGTGATTTTCTTTATCTGTCCGAACAATGATTTCCCACAGCGACCACGCATCTCTGCGCTGAAAGTGTGAAAACACATTTCGACTATGTTGTGAAATGACAGCTGTACTGTTCATAAGGAAGTGTGGAAAATGTCACTGGTGAAAATCTGGACTGAAAATATTATAAAGTCATGAACTTACGAGGGTGCGTGGAAACTGCGCAATGCTCACTCGTAACACAGTCATTTATGGACTTTGTCACAAATTTTCAACATAGCCATTTTAAGACCTCTGCTCATGAACAGTGTAACTGTGATTTTCGTAATCTGTCCAAACATTGCTTTAGCACACCAACAGCACCATTGTGCGCTATCATGAAGCGGAAACACATTTTGGGCAAGATGTGAAAATGACAGCTATACTGCTCATAAGGAGGTGTGGTAAAATGGCAATGTTGAAAATCTGGAGTGAAAATATTGAAAATTCATGAACTTACGAGCGGCATAGGAACTGCTGACAACGTTACGCTCAGAAACAGTCATTTTTAGAATTTTTTCACCAAATTTTCAACATATCCATTTTAAGACCTCTGCTCATGAACAGTGTCACTGTGATTTTCTTAATTTGTCCCGTACATTGATTTCACACACGACTGTGCCATTGTGCACTACATGGGCGGAAACATCGCTTTTGGGTGAGATGTGAAAAATGACAGCTGTACTACCTATAAGAAGGTGTGGTAAAATGGCAATGTTGAAAATCTGGAGTGAAAATATTGAAAATTTGTGAACTTATGGCGTGCGTAGGAACTCGCAACACATGCTTAAACAGTCATGTTTTTTGAATTTTTCCACCAAATTTTCAAACTAGACTTCTTGAGAGCTCACCTTATGAACACTGGCAGTGTCATTTCATTAATCAGTCCGAAGGGTGATTTCGCCGCAGTGACTGCGAAATCAACCTTTGGGCCTGAATAACGCCATGACAGTGTCAGCATTCATGAGAAGGGTCCCAAAACCCCATGTGGAAAATTTGGTGCAAAAATCCAAAAAATGCCTGAGATATGCAACAAAGTTGAAAAACCCTATCTGTCCCATTATACAGCTTACTGGCATTTCCTCAGTTCAGCGTTGGCTTTGAAGAGTGCAGGCGTGTTCCCGGTCCACGATGATTGTCGCGCGGACTCCGGAGGTAAGTATGGGGTGAGGGTGGTGAGGGAGGCAGTGCGCAATGGGTGGGGTGCGGTTGTGGGGGGGCAGGGAGACTGTGTGGGACCGCTTTTTCTTTACAGGTTTTTTTTTTAATGACGACGTGATGTTTTGCCACGCTGGGTGAGCTCCCAGCATGGCTCAGGACAACTGGTTGGGGGCATGGAGCGCCGAGATTGGGCACCCGTCGGCCATAGCATCTATTGCCATGCTGGGGTGGGCTCCAGCGTGGCACCCTGTACTCTGGGGGAGGACAGTGGAGCTGATGGGGATTGGGCACCCCATCGGCTATACCTGAGTGCTGCCACGCTGGGGTGGGCACCCAGCGTGGCATGTGGAAGGCTTTGGGGGCAGCGAGCACCCATTGGCTATACAGTGTGCGTTGGGGGCAGCACGCAGGATGCGTACAGTGTTGTGTGTGTGTGTGTGTGTAGGGGACTGCGATGAGCAGGTGATATCTGATTGCTGCTCACTGAAGCATAGCTCCCCTTTCAACTACTGTACCACTGTATTTTGAGCTGTCATAGACAGCTTGAGCAGGCATTGGAGAACTGCCGCACCTGCCAACACACTGACTGAATTGAAGAGGGGTGACACACCCGAAAACTCGATGATGGCACTATGTTTCTTGCACATGCATGCAAGCAAACATAACAAGTAATATATCAAGAAAACAGCACTGAGTGTGTTTCCTACAGCATGGAAAATATGTGATATTAGCACATTACAAGTATGCATGGCCTGTTGTAAATATTACTTATGGCAATCTGTCTGCTATTTGTGTTTACAGCAAAAGCATGTGGAACCAAAAGTGGTAGCTAAATATGTGCAGTCTGCAATGCAAATAATTTATACTGGCAGGGAAGAAGTCAATGTCATACTGTTTTGTTATTAAGCTATGGAGAGCATGTAAATGATTTACATAATTTGTCAGTATTTTCAGAAACACTGCGATTGTTACAAACGAAGATCTCTGTAAAGTGTTGATGTATTTAATTGCATACAAAGATTGTTTTATCTCATGCCTTGCTCAGTAAAATGTTGGGCTCTTTTACTTCTGCCTGAACAGCATCAGAGATGGGCAGAGCGGGACATCAGTGTAATGGCTCATCCAAGGACAGTATACCCCAACAGTACAGCATTCTCCTAGTGCTGCACTCAATTACACTTGATATTGGCACTGCATTCCAGTGTCTGCATTTATAGCATGAGCCCAATCTCAGTGTGGGACTAGAACCCACAATCTTCTGGCCCAGAGGTGGATGTGCTGCCAACTGAATCATGTTGACTCCTAGAGTTAGAAGGGTTCTATAAAAATGAGGATGCATTTAAAGATGTTATCAGACAGATCAGAAGAGACTCATGGGTGCCAGAGAGATTCTGAGTTGGGGAATCTTGGGACAGACTGGATGAATTGTTTAGTTTTTTCTATCCTTCTCTTTCTGTTTTTATGGCCATGGGCACCCTGCCCTCACCCAATCTACATCAACGCCCTTGTGATCAGTAGCATCTCCCTCACTCCATTTAATGTCAGGCATTCCTTCATGTCCAGTGGCACTTGCCCCACCCCATTCTGTGTCAAGCACCCTGTGGTGTCCAGTGGCATCTCCACCATCACCCTGACTGTGTCTAGTGCTCCCTGGTGTATTGTGGCCTTCAGTCTCTTCACCCTGTCCAAGTCAGTCCCTCCCAGTCGTCTAATGACAATTCCTTTAGCCTTACCCTGTTCTCACTCAAGCAGTCCCTGGTGTCAAGTGACCACTTCTACATTCACTTCATCCATGTCAAGCACTCAGATGTTTAGTGGCACCTGTTTTCCCTCACCCTGACCATGTCAAGCACTCTCTGGTGCCCAGTGACACCACCACCCTCACCTTGTCCATTTCAAGCACTCCCTGGTATTCAGTGGCACCCCATTCTCACCCCATCCATTTCTAACACTTCCAGGTAAGCACTGTGACTTTAGTCCTTAATTGCCTCTTCCTACCCCCTGACATATTCACCAGTCTCAATGTAGACTGAATAGAGTACACGTGCCTTGAGGTAGGAAGTTGCCTGAATTGATGCTGCCAGCAGAGTGACCATTAAGTATGCCAGTGTAAACAAAAGATGCCAACAGCCCTGTTCTTTCCTTCCTCCCTCCTGGTGAGCATGAAGCACATCAAGAGTTATGAGGGGGGTGACTGAGCAAGTTGGAAGTTGGACTACTGGCCTCATATATCATGAAATGAGGGTTAGTGGGGTCTGCTACAAAAACTGGTATGTGAGGGACTGGGGGTAGGGTTACTAAGGAGGATTTAGTATAAAGATGTGGTAGCTTCTGGCATGTTGCCAGGAGTTGAGATAATCATTGATTGAGGACCATAAGTGCAGGTGAGGGCTTTTCTAAAGGTATGTGATGGTCTTGGAAGGACTTGGGCTTGGAAGAAGGAAACCTCGTATAGCCTAGGTTTGTGTGTGTGCCTAGATTCACGTGGTTCACCATTCTGTTTGAACTATGCAGCCACCGAGACAGACACAGACCTAGGTTATTATATAGATTTATTTTTATAACTTATTTTTATTGCATTAAAATGGGATAAGCCTCACTAAGAGATTAGGTGATTACGTAGCATAGAATCAAGCAGTCAATATAGAATCACATCTGCAGCCTCTTACGTTATAATTCACTGGTCTACTATTCCTCTTGTTATCAGCTATGTAGCAATATGATTCTTTTCAAGTACATAAGAGAGAAAAGGAGTATCAAAGATGGGACTGTTAGATTAAAGCAAGAGGGGATGGGCAGAAAGCAATGAGGATCTGGCAGAGGTACGAATAAGTACTTCAGCTCAGTTTTCACTAGGGAGAAGGATGGACCTGTGTCACAGGGAAAATAGGGGTTCAGAAGGAAGGGGGTGAATCAGATGAAGCAATTTAGGAGGACATGGTTTTAAAGGGTCTGAGAGCCCTTAGGGTGGACAAAGCTCTTGGACCGATGGTGTGCACCTGAGAGTTCTGAGGAAGTTGGTAGAAGTCCTGGCTAGCCCCCTAGTCAACCTGTTTAACACCTCCCTAGAGACTGCATGCATGCCTCAGGACCAGAGAATGGCACATGTGGTGCTCTCCACAAGAGTGGACTCAGGGTCTGAACCAAGTAACTACAGACCAGTCAGCATTACCTCTATTGTAGGCAAATTAATGATGACCATACTAAAGGAGAGGCTAGTGGATTTTCTGGAGGTTGATGGTCTCCAGGATGCAAGGCAACATGAGTTTGTCTTAGGGAGATCCTGCCAGACTAACCTGATATACTTTTTAATTGGGTCACAAGGACAGTGGACAGGGGCCAGGCAGTTGAAGTCCTGACTCTGGACTTCATCAAGGCTTTGACTCTATGCCTCATGGGAGACTGCTTAGTAAGAGGACCTGGGAATTGGTGCAAAGCTGGCAAGGTGGGTGAAGAGTTGGCTATAAGATAGAAACTAGAGGGTGGTAGTAGAGGAGAACTTTCAATGCCTAGGCCTGCAACCAGCCGTGTCCCACAGGGCGCAGTGTTTGCCCAGTGTTGTTTAATACCTTTATTAGTGAGATAGCGGATGGGATAAAGGTAAAATTTGCCTGTTCACAGGCAACACTAAGCTCTGTGGGAGAGGACATGGAGGAGGGAGACAGCTCAAGGAGGACCTGGCTAGGCTCAGAAAGTGGTCGGGTATCTTGCAGCTGGGGTTCAATGCCAAGAAGTGCAAAGTCATGAACCTGGGAGCTAAGAACTCAGGGACCAGAAACTGGCTGGGATGGGTACAGGTGTGCTGTTCTGAGGAGGAAAAGGGCCTAGGTGTAATCATCATAAGGGACCTGAAGCTCTGTGCATTGCTGCAAAGCAGCAGCCAAAGCCACCAGGATGCTGGGATGTATTGCCAGAGAATCACCTCCAGGAAAGGGAAGTCATTCTGCCATTGTACAGGTCCTTAGTGAGACCGCACTTGGAGTAATATGTGAAGTTCTGGTGCTCATATCTGAAAAGGACATCAAATTACTGGTGGGGTGCGGCGTAGGGCAACTAAGATGATCCAGACCCTGTAGGATAGGCCCTGTGAGGTGACACTACAGGTGCTCAACATGTATTCCCTTGAGGACAGAAGGGAGAGGGGACATGATCGAAACCTTTTAAGTACCTTAAAGGTATAAACAAGATTAGTATGGAAGGTATCTTCATTCTCAGGGGAATGGGTCCACTATGGGGCAAAGCCTTAAATTAGTGGGAGGAAGTTTCAAAAGAGAAATGAAAAGGCACTTTTTCACAGAAAGAGTAGTGTCCAAGTGGAATGAACTGCCGGAGTGGGTGGCACAGGGCATCATCAAAACAACTTTAAAGGGGTTGGGACAGAGTGAAAGGAGAGTCTTAATGGGTGGAAAGATGAGTAGGGGGATGGGAGGAGGAAGGAGGAAGACTCCATGTGGAAGGGGAGGGCAGCTCCCATAAGTTCATCTGAGGCGGCACAATCGAGCAGACTAGATAGACTGAAATGTCCTGTTTCTGCTGGCATTTTTATATGTTCATAAGATGCCAAGATTTTGCCAAACTGAGGAAACACTTTGGGAAGTTCCAATAAAGTCTTAGCTATCTTGTCAGCTTAGTGCCCAATATACAAGAAGACCATCTTTATTCTAAATATGCATGGTAACAATAGATTTATGATGGACCCAAGGCAAGGCATGCCCAGTCTGTGCACATGGCATTGCCACCACCTTTGTAAGCCACTGCAGTCTACTAAACTGCAGTCCAGGGTGAGTACTGAGACATTCCAATTGACTAAGCCACAAGGGCTTCAGCTGTTGGTGGGCTCAGTAAGAAACTCCTAATTTCTATACCACATGGAAGTCATAACAAGCCCAGGTTTTATAGAATAACACAGCTTTATTAACACCTGACCACCTGCAAGAAGAGGTTAGTGCAAATGTCAACTTTAGACATGGCCTTCTTAGGTGCCCTCCCTATGCAGGCCAGATCCACCCTTCCCACCTGGTACCAAATTTTAAACAGACCTAAATGGGAGCTCCCTTAACTCCGTCCCTGGGTACCGCAGGTGTAGAACTGCTGCAAGCCTGTAGATGTTGACACGGGCTGGCTGGTGTGGGTGCACTATCAACAGGCAACATACTCAATTCCTAAACCCCACAATCCATGCAATTGCTTAAGAGCTACTGACACCTCAAAGAAAACTTAAAAAAACTAATAATATAGAGTTACAAATCTGCTTACATTCCATTTATATTTTATATATTCTCCTTCCCATAATGTATTACTAAAGAAATGTGTATGAATGTATGATTGTTGTCCTTAAGATTCATTTTGAGTTCATCTGCCTCTATAGCTTACTCCCTATTTCAAGTCATAGTCCTTTGTTGTGACATCACAATCTGTTGCCATGGGAGTAACTATGATGTCAAGCAGTGCTCTATGACTTCAGGTAGGGAGAAAGCAGGAATAGATGAACTCTTCAGGAGCAAAGATCCTGTTTTCATGCAGATGACCTCACTACTAAATAATGTGGAGGAGGACTACAGAACTAATTGGAAATACAAGCTGGACAGTGCCTAAATATGTTTTGTTAAAGTTCTCCTGAATGTCACTAGCTCTTTAAATGGCAGAAAATCCTCAAAATAGAACCCCTCAGAATGGAGTATTTGTAATCCAAATTGTCAAACACAGTGAAACAACAGTTGCTGGCCCTTGAAACAACACTGCACTGCAGCGTACTCATGATTCCCGGACCCAAATGGCTCCTCCTGATGGAAACAGACCATTGATCTCTGCTTCCTCAGGGTGTCTATGATGCCAACAGGCTTCCTCTCTCTGATCTATGCTGAATTTGCTACCAACAGCACTGGCTACATGCTCTTCAACCTCCTTTCACTCATTCTGGGCTGCGGAAGCCACATCACACCCTCACACATACTGGCTTGAAACTCCTAGGTCAAAGCAGCCCAGTATCATGCTGTAATGCTTGCTATGGGACCTGGACCAGCAGCCTTGGTTTTCCCTCTGTACTGGATCTTCAGCATTGCCCATGTGCTGGCTAATATGCAGTTGCCACTTTTTCCTCTCCGGAACTCAGCAACACTGTTCACAGTTTGCTGTCCACTTCAGGCCTGGGATGGCACAGCTTGTACCACTCTAGCACTGCAGACCTTTCCACCACAAGAACTCCGTCAGATCTGCACTCCTCCAACACAGTCCTTCCTTTATAGGCCATGCTGACAGTCTATCTCAATTTGTGCCTGGGGCTGTCACTCCAGAAACTGGATAGCCTACGGGATACAGAAAAGTTGCCAGAATCTGATGTCCCTCGTTTCCCAGAAGCCTCCAGGAATCCTTCCCTGCAGTGTTTCTGAGCACGAGGGCAGGCCCACCTGAGTGGGATCATTTCATATTAATAGAGAGGAGCAATCAGAGAATTTGTAACACTTAAAATCATCATCAGGATCTCATTTTAAATTTAGAATAGAGATTCCTTACTAGTACTAAGTATCATAAAACATAAACTTTGGAAAGGAAAGAGAAGACGAAATATCACAGAATCAGACAGTGCTACTCTGGTATAACCACTGTTCCGCTTATAACTCGATATCAGGTTACATGTAATTCTATAGACTGTCAGTGGGAAAATATATCAACAACTACAGGACTACTGGAAGAAGACAGACCTTATTTCTCAGGACACCCAGGCGTTATTGTAATTTCTTTCATGAGGTTCAAATATGTCTCATGTCTGTTAATCCCCCAAGCCCCTTGTATACAAACAATTAATTTACTCTTAGTTGCATCATTTTAAACACATGATCCCTCTGTCCAGAGCATGATGAACAGTAATGTCAGTAACACAGTATTTAGTACAATATTAGTACCCCCACCAATGTCAGTCTGAGTCTGGTCTGCATCGATGTCCTCCACATTCCATTGAATACTGTCCATTAACCGTCCATCATCAGTAAGGCTGAAGAATAAAATGACCGTACCACCATAGTGCATTTAAAGTGGAAAGAGCACATAATGGTTTACCTAAGCTCTCAGAGCAAATATTGGACCCTTCTAAACTTTTTCAGTGCTGTTGGGTACTGAGGTCAGGGAAAAACAGACTTGCCTCCACTTTCTGTACTCCACCACTCTCTTTTGCTGCCAGCAAAATTTTGTCCTCTCCTTGGTGACACTCCCAGATACCACCAGGATTATACAATTGGTCTTCCTTCTGAAATGGCTTGCCGAGAAGCAACCTGATACATGTAACGGAGACTGAGTTATAGATTTTGGAAAAGTACCTTTAGTATACAGTTGTAGAAATTATATCAGGTCATCTCCTCAGTATTGTCAGGTAGCCCTACCACCTGTATATGTGTCGCTTGGGTGGCATTCTTGAATTGTTCCAATCAGGCTCACAGCAAGGTCATCATAACCACAGCATTTCTGGTAGTTCCTTTCACTGTTTTTGCACCCATCTGTGTGGCTGCCACCTATACTTCCAACAAAGGTATTCTGAGGTTGAATGGTTCAGCTTTTAATCTAAAGTCTGTAGTGCTTGCAATATCATACAGTGCTGGTCCTGGATCTCCAGAAGTAGACAGACAGCTGATGGCATCTGCTTTTGTGTACGTATGTACGATGTATGTATGTATGTATGTATGTATGTATATATCTATTTCAGAGTTTTACCAGGAAAGACGTACTGAGCTGGTAACAGCCAGTTTTCAGATGTGTCCTGGGGGAGGGAAAGCACCAACAGAGTGAGCAATTGTGCAGGTATGATTCTGTGTTGGATGCTACATAATAAACCCTGAGGGCAAGTCAAGGGGTTTATCTAAGCATCCAACACTGAGGGCGTGCGTAAAATTTGAGTTTACACACACCACCCCATGTTTTACTTTATATAATTGCTGGGATCACATTTTTCCCTAAGTAATTATATAAAATTGTTGTCCATCAATCCTCCCCCTTCCCACTACCCTGTCCTCCTGTATAGTTTATATCCAGGGATTGCAAGGTCCCAGTCATGGTGTGATGTTGCCCAAGTCTCAGTTACTGCAGCTGTGTCCACCCTCCTGTCTGCTAATAGTGCCTGCAGGTCATCCATCTTGTTTCCAAGACTCTGCACACCCTCCACCCTCCACCTGGAATCTGACCTTCCTTCTCTTCCTCTATTCTTCTATTCATGTTTATTCCTTCTATGTGCACCCCTCCATGCACCCTTGTTATGTGTTCCTCACCCCTCCACCCTTTACTAACTATGTTCTCGCCCTTCCACCTCCTCCCTCCAGACCTCTTCATCACTGTGTGGTGGGGGGTTCACTGACCTCGTCCTCTCTAAGTCTGTGGGCCTGCACACCTGCTGCCAACTTCAGTAGTTTAAATTAAGTGTAGTGGTTATATATATATTTCCCCAGTTTGTCCCTGAGTACCCTCAAACCTCCCTACTAAGGTGTAGCCTGTCTGGTGAAAAGAGTGCTTTGTTTGACCATGTCTCTTCCCAGTCCCCAATACAGATAAACATCTCCTTCCTGCACCATTTCCTCAGCCAGTCATTAAAATCCTCTATTCTTCTTTTTCTGGCTGTGCTGGCCCTTGGTACTGGAATCACCTCTAAGAAGGCCAACAAACTTCCTTCCTCCTGCAGATCTTCCCTAACTCCTGAACTTACTTTGCACCACCAACCTCCTCCCCAGCTAGGTCGTTGGTTCCCAAATGTATAATTAAATTAGATTTTCCTCCAACCCCTTACTATTTCTCTTATTCTTGGGCCCATCTTCCTGCTGTCATCCCTGGCATATAGACCACCCTCCTGCTTGCATTTGGGTCCTTTTCCTTCCCAGTAGATACCCTAATTAAAGACTCCCCTATGATTGCTACCTTTCCATCCCTGCACCGTGCTCCGTCCTTCCTTTCTTACCTTTAGTACTAGCTGTTTCTCACCTAACTGCTCTCTCTGTACCCTGGTGAACATATCTCCACATTCACAATTTACCCTTAACTGTTTTTCCATTTCCACTCTACCCTCCCTTCTGACTATCTGTATCTGCTTTCAGTTTTCCTTCCTCTTCCTTTCCTTTCTCTCCCCAACCTCCACTCCATTTTGCCTGCCTCCTCTTCCCTGCCCACCCTGATTTGTTCCTCTCCCTCCCTGTACTCCTATCTCAGCTGTGTCTCAACCTGACCTCTCCTACCTCACATCCTGCTGCCCTCCTCCTTCCAGACAGTGGTACAAATCCATTCAATAAAGGCACCCTTTAGAATTTCCCACCCCTGATGCTACTCTCACATTCCCACTCCTTCCCTTACCACTTGCCATTCCTCCACCCTGGGTTCCCTAGTCCACTGAGAAAGAGATACTCCTATACTGGTGCTCCTCCCCACTCCCGTCCCCTGCCTGATGCCCTCACTCCCCTGGGCATCACCATGTCATGGGTGTAGAAATGACTTTACCAGAAAAAGTAAATTGGTACAACATACCTTACAGGTATGATTTTTATTTAAAAAATCAAGAAAAATATAAACAAATGACTTTTTGTTCAAACAGAGTAAATAAATCAAAGAAAATCATAAAGCACAGCTTGGCTAGAAAATAGAGAGCTATCTTGCCAATATCAATCTGCGCCTGACCTCTCACAGAGATCTTCCAAGGAGAACCACACAGGTCCTCTCCCACAAACATCTGAATTGAGAGTCTCATCTAGAACCTTAAATATGCTTGTAACTCCTCCTATAAGCTGAGGAGCCTCCATCAATTATATCAAAATACATTTTTATACAAATGACAACAATATTTTATTTCATACTTCCAGTATAATGGTTCATTTTAAGAATAATCAATGCCATTTTCTGTGTTTTAATGCAATAACATTTTAGAACTTAATTTTACCACTAAACTGATAATATAGGCTACATTACTGAAACTCCACCCATAAGAGCAGGGAGGAGTTTGACTAACAAAATAAAAGAATACTCAGGGCCACCCATCCCTATACAGACTCAAACTAGGCAAGCTTCTGAGCAGACACACGACTGAAAAGTGGGCTCCATAAAGGCTTATCGTAAGGAAACTCAGGTATTTAAATGTCTTTATATTATCTTGTGAAATACCTGTATATAAACCTGAGTTAGCACATTAAGGAAAATGAATAAAATGAACAGTCACTCAGAGAAGCCACCATATAGTTCAAGGGCAGGTGGACCCTTCTCAGTGAAAAGTTCAGTAGGAGGAACAAACAGCGCTCAGCGCCCAGCTAAGTCATTCCTTTAAGTTGAGTGCTTGGCTGAGCTTTGTCAGGATTCAGGACTGTATTTACTTTTAGTTTCCTGACATGAAGAGCAAAGACAGCAATTTTACTATCATAAAACATGGCTACCTTTTCACTCAGTGGCAGAGGTAAAGTTCCTACTTGCAACTACGATTGCAGGACTAAGCGCTAATTGTAGAAACCCATTTAAAAGCGCTTATTTACAGAACCGAATGAAACAAAAAATGACTGACAATTGTGGATAATAGTTAACCAGGCTTTCAGTCCGTTCCAGTACTTTAGCCCAAATCATTTCTAGTCTTGTATTTTACACAGACATCCAGTACCAAAGATCCTGAAGACAGAGTTAAGGAAAAGAATAGCGAAGGCCAACATGCTATTTGTAGGAGAATAACAGTAGCATAGAGCTTGGAAAAGGAAGGAAAGTTCAAGAGAAAAACATTTATAAATGCTGTTGTAACAGACCCAGGGAGAGATACATAAGCAAAGGAGAAATAAAGGTTTCAGGTCTTGGACTGGTTCTGCAAAATGCAAGAACTACACACCACTCTGCCTTTCCCTCCACTGCTCTGCTCCTCTGACTTCCCACACCATCCTCCCAGCTCTCATTGGTTCTATGTCATAATGGCGACTGCTGAATGGTGAGCCGTGTTATCGCTGACGTCAGAGTGACGGCTTTTTGCCACCCTGACATCCTTGGCGCATGGAAGAATGGCACCAGGGACTTACTTGTTTTGCTTTCTGTGAGGCTTCATCCTCGCTTCCTATACTAAAGTTCTCAACTCGGGGGGTGCATGTCGAGGGGCAAAAGCAAAAATGCAAGTTCGAGGCAGGCACAACAAAATTGCAGTAGCGCCGGAACAGACCAGAACACAGTACCTTCCACACTGCAAGGCGGAGGCCAACTCCTGGCGCCACAGTGCAGCTCGGCAGCCAACTGCAGTGCACCCCCTACATCCCCTCTGCCCCTCCCAGCCCATGCTCCCCGTGCTCACCCCCACATGTGTATATGACAGAGCGACATTCTGTCACTGCAATCGCCCACCATATCCGGTCGCCCTACCCCCCATCACCATTGGGCTTTTGCCCACAACATGTCATTGCTTCTGACGGCGCCTACTTTAGGTGCCAACATCACAGGCTACCCTCTCATCTGAGCAGCCTTATTTCAGCTCTTAGCTGCTCCAGGCTCTTACATACAGGATATCCCTTTGCTCCACAACACCCCCAGAAAGACTGCTGCCCACAGCTATTGCAGTTTATCACTCTCCTGCTTCCTATACATGTACCTATTCCCCCACATCATCTCAGCCCAGCTTTACCTAGCCTCCAGTTATACATGACTATAAAATAACTTTAGAACAAACAAAACTACAAGCTAAATGGGTCCAGTACTAAAGGGTTCTAACACTGGAAGATAGCATCAGCGTGGCGGGAATCAGTTGATTGTAGGGCACGAGGCGTGACTGTACACTTGATAAGAGGTACAGTAAACAAGTAGCTATTTGGCTGAAGCAGTTACACTGCTTCATAATAAAACTAATAAAACAATGCAGTAAAGTGCAGAAGAACACTATACAGTGTGCAACAATGCAATGCTGAAAACTGGGTGAGGGAGGTTAAAAATAAGGTAGGGGTGTAGGGGTGCTGTATTTGGGAAGGTGCAAGGTGACTGGTAGCAGGGGTTGGAGAACAACTAACAAAAGCCTTGGGCCCAGTATCAGGGCAACTCCATTGGTGAGAAGAGAAATCATAGAGGAGATATTTCACTGAGTGAAAGCAAGAGTGGATCGGATGAAAGGGGAGAGGCCCAGAGTTTAGAGAAGTGGAAGGAGAAGGTAGCTTTACCAGCAGAGGATTTCCACCTGGTGGGAGAGCAAGAGAGTGAGAGCCAGAGTTGCAAAGGAAGCAAGAGGTAGTGGAGCAAAGGCAGTGAAGAGGGAAGCAAGGTAGGAGGGTAGGGAGCCAAGCCAGAATTTGAGGTGAAGAAAGCACAATGGGCAAGGTGCCTGGCATCAAGGGACATTAGGGAAAGGGAGAACTACAATGAACAGTGGTGGGTGCGAGGGGACAGTGCAGGGTGAAACAGCAGAAGGAGTGAAAGAGGAGGTTCAGTCTGGCTAGGGTGCACTTGGGAGCAGCATTGTAAACAATGTCACCATAGTCAAAAATAGGAGAATCATCTTCAAGACCATCTCTCTATGGGCATGAAGCAGAATACTCCCTTATTCCTATAAAGCTTACCAAGTTTGGGGTGGAGCTTCTGGTGGATGGCATCCACATGCATAGAGAAATAAAGATGATGGTCCTGGAGACCCGAGGTCTTGAAGAGGAAACAGCCTCACTCGCTCCACCATAAAGGTATGGAAGTAGGGAGAGGGATGAGCCTAGGAAGCCTCTGCCTAGTGCCAAAAGTCATAGACACCATTTTTGGCATTGAGAGACAGCTGGTTAGCCACGAACCAGTGCTGGGTGTAATTAAAGTCCAGTTGGAGCCAGGCCATGAGGTCAGGGCAGAGGAGCCAGAAGTAAAGAGTACCATATCATCTTCATACATATGAATGGGCACAGATGAGCAGGCAGTGGGAGATAATTCAGAAAAATGGAGAAAAGACTTGTGCCACAGATGGACTCTGAGACCTGCCCTCAAAGTAGGCATGCAACCATACAGCTGAGGGACAGAGAGCCCTGCTGCCTTAAGCTCATCCAGAAGAATGGTGTGGGCAACAATGTCAAAGGCTTTGGTCAAGTTGACAAGGATGGTGGAGGTGACCAGGCCTTGACCGATGCCAGATAGGATGGTGTCAGTGAGCTGCAGGAGAGGGGTGGAAGTGGAGCTGAACTTCCTAAAGCCAGATTGAAAGGGTGAAGAAGGAAAATGAATCAAGGAAGGGAAAAAGATACTGTAATCTGGAATTATTACACTATAACCTATATGACCAGGAATTGCTATACTGTGATCTGGAATGATTACACTGTAACCTACATGACCAGGAATGGCTATACTGCGATCTGGAATGATTACACTATAACCTACATGACCAGGAATGGCTATACTGTGGTCTGGAATGATTACACTATAACCTATATGACCAGGAATGGCTATACTGTGGTCTGGAATTATTACACTATAACCTATATGACCAGGACTGGCTATACTGTGGTCTGGACTGGTTAAACTCATGGGTGTAGGAAGACATACTCCAAGCAAGTCACGGCTTCAAGTTGATTGGAGAGGGGCATCATTCTGAGCCCTGACCATTGATTTTGGTTACTCCTACTGTCTGATATCCACCCCAATGCATAAAACAAAGCACTGTTGTATTTTCTTCTCTTATTATGCAGTTTGTAATATGGGATGCACAAGAGGACAAGTGGTCTGGGTGAAAAATATGGCACATCTACAATGGGAGCAGAAAAGTTGCAAGAGGGTTCAGGCTTGTAAATTTTTGTTTTCCTAGCTACCAATGGAATTTTCACTCTAGCCTATTTGTCCAGGAATGGTTATACAGTACTGTGATCTGTACCTGTAGCCTATTTAAACTTGGATGGTTATACTGGAATCTGGAATGGTTACAATGTACCCTATTTGGCCAGGAATGGTTATACTACGATCTGGAATGGATACCTGTAGCCTACATAACCAGGAATGGTTATTCTATGATCTGGAATGCTTACATTGTAACCTATTTGATCTGAAACAGTAACCCTGTAGCCTACTTGACCTCAGATGGTTATAGTGCTATGTGCAATGTTCACACTGTAACCTATTAGACAAGGAATTGTCATACTGTGATCTGTAATAATTACACTGTAACCTTTTTCATCTGGAATTCTTACACGTACTCAAGCAGGGAATTATGTATAAGGCAGCCAAATGGAAAAGGAAAGAAACAACGAAGGAGGAGGCAGGCATGGCGCACCCATTTCTTAAAAATCATGTTACCTTGTTTATAAAGGTCATGTTACCCACTTCATAAAGTCATGTTACCCAGTTTATAAAGGCCATGTTACCAATTTCATAAAGGTCATGTAACCCAGTAAATAAGGTAATACTACCCATTTCATAAAGGCCATATTACCCAGTTTATAAAGGTCATGCTACCCATTTCATAAAGGTTATGTTACCCAGCTTATAAAGGTCATGCTACCCATTTCATAAAGGTCATGTTACCCAGTTTATAAAGGCCATGTTACCAATTCCATAAAGGTCATGTAACCCAGTAAATAAGGTAATGCTACCCATTTCATAAAGGTCATGTTACCCAGTTTATAAAGGTCATGTTACCCATTTCATAAAGGTCATGTTACCCAGTTTATAAAAGCCATGTTACCTATTTCATAAAGGTCATGTTACCCAATTAATAAAGGTCATGTTACCCAATTAATAAAGGTCATGTTACCCATTTTATAAAGGTCATGTTACTGCCAGGTTTCTCACACAAAACCATCCTACTCTTACCTCTGCTCAGTTCCATCCACTACTCTTTATTCCCAGGAGGTTACCTGCACTGCTTCTGGGGTTCTAGCCATCACTATATTAGGAGCACTGCCTGCCAGCTGTGCTCCTGGACCTGCTCTATTACTGCTGCCCTGGCCTCTGGTGTAACTACTGTCTCCAGTAGCACTTTCTGCTCTGCACCAGGGCCCTGACCAGAGATGTAATGCTGTCCCCAGTAGTACTGCCTTTCTGTCTCATGGCCTTGGCAAGAGGTGTAAATGCTGTCCCCAACAGCACTGTCTGTTCTGTTTCTGGGGCCCTGTCCTATGGTGAAACTGCTGTCACCCAGAAATACTGCCTGCCTGCTCCAGGACCCTGACCAGACATGTAACACTGTCCCCAGTATCACTGCCTGTTTCTGTCTCAGGGCCCTGGCCAGAGTTGTAAATGCTGTCCCCAAGAGCCCTGTCTGTTCTGCTCCTGGGACCCTGTTCTCTGGTGTAACTACTGTCCCCAGTAGCACTGCCTGTTCTGTCTCAGGGCCCTAGCCAGAGGTGTAAATGCTGTTCCCAAAGAGCACTGTCTGTTTTCTCCTGGGGCCTTGTCCTATGGTGAAATTGCTGTTCCAGTTACTGTACCAGTGCCCCCCTCCGCTGCTTAAAAGCCTGCAATTTTTCAAATAACACCAGTATTTTACTTATTTTAGATTGTTAGAGGGTTCTTGGTCTCTTGCTTCAGCTGAAATATGTTCAAGCCTGACTACGGTGACAAAGTGACCACCCATTGGTCAAGAAAGGTATCATTTACCTTGCCATTCTGAGCTGTGTTCCTCTGCTTCCTCTATATCTTATGGGAATCCACTCTCTGGCTTTTGTTTGGTCACACACCAGGTGCACCCCATATATCTTAAGAGCACTGTCTGTTCTTCTCCTGGGACCTTGTCCTATGGTGAAATTGCTGTTCCCCAGGAGCACTGCCTGCCTCCTCCCAGGGCCCCGGCCAGAAGTGCAACTGCTAATCCCAGGCGTGCTTTCTGCTCAGTTCCCAGGGCACTGATTAACCTTTTCTTTGTTTTCCCAAGACTCTGCTTGCTCCTCCTGGGGCCCTGTCGTATAGATTGTAATTGTAGTACCCCAGAATTTCACCTGCTCTGCTCCCAGGGTCCTGGCCAGAGGTGTAACTGCTGTCCCACCAGTGCTGCTTGCTCTGCTTCCATGGTTCTATCTGTCCTCCAAGTGGTGTAGAGTGAGGCTCCTCCTAGAGTCAGCCACAGAGTATTACAGGTAAGAACTGTGTCAGTGAATAGGATAGGGAATTCTATGTGGATGTATTGTGTGCATCCCAAGTGTATGTATGCACCTGTGTGACTGCATCCATATATGTGTTTCTGTGTGCATTTTGTGTGTGCACAACTGTTGTCTTGAATAGTGATTTATGTGTCTGTGTGTGGTAGTATGTGTATGTGTGGGTGCTGGTGTGTGTAGTGTTGTACATGTGTATGTGGTTTGTCTTTATGTGAGTAATTCAGTATGTTTATTAGTGGTGTGAATATGTATAGTACTGTGTGTGCATATGTCTCTATAGTCATCTGTGTCTGTGTGTGCATGCACACTTATGTATGTGTGGTGTCCTGTGCCTCTGTACACCTGTGTATGCGCTTGAGGTGCATGTGTTTCTATAGTGTGTGTGTATACATTTGTGTGTATTATATATCTATATATTAGTTACAAAAACTTTGTTAATGCATCAGTTAGGGTTCCACCGACAAAAGCTGGGAATGTGGCATTAGGGTTTTCAACCCCTAACACCCCACCCACACCCTGCATGCAGCATTAGGCGTGAAGGGTGTGTCTTGAGTTTCAGACCTAACACCCACCCCATTCTCCTATACTGTACCTGTCTTGCTTATTTACTCATGGAATGGGTGAGTGTGACATTAGATAGTATCCTGAAAACATTATTTTTATGTTTTAAATCTTTTCCATGAGATGGAATCCTTTTTCGTGACCCGATTCCTTTATCATGATGACAAAAAGGGAATCGTAAAAAGGATTCATCTCATGTAAAAGGATTTAAAAATTGAAAATAATGTTTTCTGGATAGTATCTCCACCAGACAAATGCAGAATGCGGCTAACAGATTCTTGATGAGCAAGATATATAAATTGTTGTCTCAAAATAACTGTTTTCAGTGGGATCCTCCTTTGCCAATTTATACATTGTATTTACCCAGGACAGCACAGCCGGATGCAATATCTTGCTTTCAATGGGGCCCTGCTTTACCCATTTTATAATGTATTTACCCAGAATAGACCAGCTGAAAGGTAGGTTATATTTTCCGTGAGGTCCAGCTTTTATAAAGTATGTTTGCCAGGAGAAAGCAACATAGATGCATAATTCAGTGGTGCTCTGCTGTACTGGGGTCCTGCTTTTCAAATTTTTACTTTTTTAACCCAGGATAGACCACATGAGATGCAATATCTCATTTTCAGTGATATCCTGCTTTTACATTTAAGACTGTATTTACCCAGTATAGGCCAGCTGAAAGGTAATATATAATTTTAAGTGGGCTCCACATTTTGACCCCAAATTTCCCATATAGTCTTTTTATGACCTGACATTATGATCAAGACAGGTGAAATTTTTTAATATCATCCAAAGGTGATACATGTTTTGGATGGGATTTGAAAAATTACCTGTCATGTTCATAATTGGGGTAACAGAAGGATACTTTGAACATTGGGGGCCACGTGGTCAGATGGATGCACCGTGCATCTCTGGACTTTATGCAGGCTGTCAGGGGCATGGCAATACATTCAAAGGCCACTGATGCACCATGCACCCCAACTGCACTGCTGGACACAATATCGATGTGCCTATTAAATGAGGGTCCCTCATGCATATGCTGCACATCACAATATTGAACCCCCAAAGTGTAACTATGGCCAGCTGCACAGGTGCATAGTTACACTTTTGAAACCCTACTTTATCTATGCGCTAGGGTCTGGTGGTTCCCTGCACAGTCTGAGGCCAGGTACAGGTGCCCCCCACCAAGTCCTGAGCACTGTCCAGAAACAGAAAGCCCAAGCCCCTGTTCCATAGTGTAGGGCACCCCAAGCCCTGATCACTGTAAAATGCTAAAATAATCCCCCATCCATGTTCCATACTGTAGTGGCCCCCCAGCCCCAATCACTGTTAGACATAAACATCTCATGATCTCCTTTTCCATAGTGTAGCACCCCCAGCCCTGATCACTGTAAAATATTAGAGTATCAGACTCTCACCAAATTTTCAAATACAACCTCAAATCCTGGCTCCTGGACAAATACAACTGTCACTGCCCCTCTTGCTAGCACTCACCCTGCCTGCAGTGTGCCTCTTGGCACTTCTCACTCTTCCTACCTCCTTGTCCCTCCCTGCAATGGAGCCATCTCTCTCTTTTTTATCTTTATCTATCTCAACGTATGTTTCCCTGCAACCTTTACCCAAGTATGCACTGTTTGCCTACATGCAAATTAAATTGGCTTGTTAAGCAATATAGCCATCCAGGGTGTGGGTATACTGGTGGATTTACCACGGCTGGTGTGGTTCGTCATGAGGCGCAGCTGTAAGTCCACTGGTATACCCACACCCTGGAGGGGTATATTGCTATTATGCAATGGTTTTAAATAGATTTATTTTATTAGGTAAGAATGGTTATTTAGTATGAGATATTGTTACGCTTAAGTAAAATAGTCCCTAGTACCTTGGTTACAGTAGTATGGAAACAAGCTTTAGAAGAGTTTGAAATTAGCCTTATTTGGTGAAGTTGTGGAGGCATCAGAGTGTGCTTGGAAGCTATCGCCATGAAGGTGCACTGCAGGCTGGCTGTGTGTGTTTTGAGTGGTCGCTACTGTGGGAGAATTTGATATGATATTCGTGCTGGCTGTTTTATTTATTTATTTACTAAATTTTGGTGACCGGGTAGGCCCACTGAGCCCTGAAGGTCCCTTTTTCAGGGCAACCCAGGATAACAATACATGTTTTGATGCAGTGGAAATGCATTTGGTTACAAGATTATTCAGGTTTACATGGCGGTTACAGACATGGTTATCATCATGACACAGTTTACCTAGTTACTACCTGGTGTGGTTTTATACATGACAAGCAATTTGCACTTTTCAGGTGGAGAGCTACCTACAATAAAAGTTTTATATAGGACAATAGCAGGACCAAGGTACCCTGGATCTTGAGAGGGGTACCTGGGTAGGCCTCACTTTAGGGAGGTTGATGTGGGAGATGGGGGCAAGTTATGAGCCGTGGCAGTGACATGTGCTACAGTCAATCATATGAGCCTTAAGTCCAGTGTGGAAGTTCCTAAGTGAGGAGGCCTCCTGCACCAGAAGAGGGAGCTTGTTCCACAGGTTGGGAACTAGGTAGGAGAAAGATCTGCCACCAGCATTAGTCCTGACTCTGGGGACTTCCAGTAGAGTTCGTTCTGATGTCCGTAGGCTCCTGGGGTTAGTTTAATTGCTATGGTTCCTACTATGCTAGAGTGGAGCGGGCAGCTTGAGTAGCTTGAAGGCCAGGACAAGCAAGGGTATCAGAGGTGAGCGGTCAATGAGGGCCATTGTAGCTGGGCCAGTGTGTCACAGTGGTGAAGTCATGGGTGGTGCTGGGTAGTGAACCAAACTACCTTGTTGTACAAGATTTGCATCCTGGAGATCTCTTGTTTAGCCATGCCCTGTATAATCAGTGCAGCATAGGTCAGGGTTAGAGCAGGACACTTGTGGCAATGGAAAGCCTGGCCTCGGGATGAGCTGGTTCTTGAGTCGGTACAAGGTTCCAAGTTTACGTGTAGGTCTTGGTGACCTGGTCCACGTGGTTCTTGAAGGTGAGAGATTGGTCAAGAGTTAGGCCTAAGTATTTTAGGAAGGCACTACTTTGATGCCTTTTCAAGAGTGTGGTGAGTTGCAGGGACGAAGTCCTGTTGTGGCCAAGGATCTAGGCCCAAATAGCACCGCCTTGGTTTTGTCTGCTCTTGAGGGAAAATACTGAGGGAATACTGAGGGAAAATACTGCAGTGGTTCTTGTCAGGTACTAAGCTTATATCTAGGGCTCATTTTGTTGACTGAATATTATTTCTAGCTCAGTTTCATCGTATGACTCAAATTAGGTATTTATTTTTAATTTTGTGAGTAGGTTTTAAAGCACTGGATGGGAGGAAAAATTGGCGGTGGCTGTGCGTTGATGTGGATGCTTGTAGGGATATTGTTTGTTGGTATGAACGGTGTGGGGAGTAGTTTGCTGGCACCTCTTTCTGTGGGTACACCGCCAATTTATCATGGTGAAAAGGTGCCAGTCAACCAATCAGGTTGCAGGGATTGGGCTGTTGGATTTAGCCCATTGTATAATATACTTTAATGCACACTCCAATTTGCTACCTGTCTGTACCATTATAATGACCTGTAGTTACTTTACGGTGCTGTACTATATTTCTGTGCATACTACCTGTGAACACTACTGTATGTACTTATTTCCTGTACAGAATTTGTATTGTGATTATTACCTGTAATTGCCTATGTATTTAACTGCCACTAGCTGGCCCAGATCATGCCTGAAAAGCGGTCCCAGGATCAGTGCACTTATCCGGTTACCAAAGAATAAATAAATAATAAATAATGGGCATGCAAATGGCCCCATGGTCCTACATGCCCAATTAGCTCATCAGCATATGTGGGCTGAATATCACCCATGGGGTGATGATGCAGCCACATATGCACCATGCATTCCCCTATGGAAGGTCTTCAGCCCTGTACCCTGGATGCGCTGAGCCGTACATGGCGGCCACTTGCTGTGCACCGCACATCCAGGGTCCGATATTCAAACAGATTGCGGGGTCTGTTCCGATCATGCATTCTGTTTGAATATTAGACACAACTGGCTGCCTAACGATGGCGCGTGAGCAGCCTTATGTGCGTCATCCGGCCGGCTCTGAATATAGGGCCCTAGGGGCACAATCTGCAAAATAAAGTTATAAGAAAACATTGGAACATGTCAAAGTTTCTTCATAACTTAGTTGTTCATTTTTTCACATTTTGACCCCATATTTCCAACAGTCTTTTATGACCCCATGTTTTGATTAAGACAGGTGGATTTTTTAAATGCTATCTGAAAGATGATGTCACAGAGGGATTGCGAAAACATGTTTCAAAGTGGATTTGAGAAATGACACTTGCCATGTTCATTAGGTTGCATAACAAAAGGCTATGTGCACATTTGAGGCCAAAATCTGCAAACATCTCAAAGTTTTGAGCAAACATTGAAATTGAACGTTTTCTCATAGCTTTTTTTTACATTCTGACCCCAAATTTTAGCACACTCTTTTATGACCAACCTTATGATCATGGCAAGTGGAATTTTTAAATCCTATTGGAAAGGTGAGTTTGCAGAGCAAATGTGAAAACACATTTCAGAGGTGATTTAAAAAATAACACCGTCATGTTCATGAGATAGGGGGTAATAAAGAGCTATGCTGAAAACTGGGGGGCCAAAATCTACACACGTCGCCAAGTTATGAGTAAACATCCTAAAAATGTAAAGTTTCTTCATAACTTTGCTGTTTTCAACACTCTGATCACAAATTTTCAAAATAGTCTTTTATAACCCCACCTTCTGAACATGAGAGGTATCATTTATAAAATATTGGCTGAAACATCATTTCATGACACAAGTGTGAAAACATATTTTGGCCAGGATTTTACAAATGACATTTGTCACATTTATGAGGTAGTGTTGAAATGGCTATATTGAAAATTGGGGGTCAAAATATTGAAAATTACCTAAGCTATGAATGCGCATTGAAAAATGTCAACATTCCTTCATAACTTGTTGTCTTTTAGTATTTGGACCCACAATTTTTGGCATAGTCTTATGACCCCCACCTCATGAAGTTGGTAGGTGCAAATTTTCAAATCCTGCCCAAAGATGATTTTGTGGAGCGACTCAGAAATCACCTTTAGGCCAGATTTGAAAAATAAAATTTCTCTACCTTGTTCATGAGACTGTGTTGAAAATTTGGAGGAAAACATTTAAAAATGACCAAGTTATGAGTGCAAGTTCAAAATGCAGTGAACTACATTGACCGCAGCTTACCTGATTTCCTTGGTTCCCAGTCTGACACTGAAGAGTAGAGATGTGCTTCTGGTCAGCAGAAGATTATGGCACTGGACCCCTGGTAGGTAGAGTAAGTATGGGGCATGGGGTGTGCAGTGGTGGGTGCTGAGTGGAGGTGGGGGTGGGATGGGGAGGGCAACAGTGGTGGTGGTGGGGAGGGGCAGCAGTGGCAGCAGACATTGATGGACCATTTTCTTTTCACAGGGTGTAAGGAAAAAAAGACACATAGAGATGTTTTCCCTTATTTCAGGTACTAACACTGGGATTGGGTGCCCCAGTGCCGGCTTCATATTTACTGGGCATGGGAAGTGATGGGAGGTGAGAGGATAGTTGGCAGAGCATGGGATCATTTTAAGAGGGCACAGGCATGGAAGCAAACAAGGAGGTGGGAGGTATATTTGTAGGGATGGGATTGTTTCAAAGGAGCATAGAATATGGGAAGTGATGGGGAGATGGGATGGATGCTTGCCAGAGGGTGGGATTGTTTTAAGGGGCAAACAGAGGCTGAGCAGGTGTTATGTGCAGTCAGTTTGCATTGCAGGGGATGAGGGTGTAGACTGATCGTGATGCCAATCAGCTGCTTGCTGGGCAGCATCAGGCAGATCAAAGCAGAGAGCCACCCTGTGATAAGTGCTGCTCTTTTCTTTGAACTTCATGAAGTTTCCATCCAGCAAGCCCACAAGAGTGTCATGAGCAGCCTGGTTGATGATTGGTCTGACATTGTCAAGCTTACTGCAGACTGCTCTGCATTGGACTGACAGGGAAACACCTTTAAATCCACTATCAAAGCAATATGTTTGCTTTGCACAAGAGTGAACATAAAATTTCTTCTTTTAGAGTATCTCTTGACAAAATAATGGATTTACTCTGTTGCTGTATTATGATGGTGCTAGCACATGTTTCTGGTCGTAAATAGCATCTGCATCATGCCAGAGTGTTCCACTGTTTCATGATGGGCACTCAGGAACATCAAGGAAGCAAAATTGTTTAAAGAGCAGCTGATGCCTTCAGGAGAACTTTGGCAAAACATAATATTTAGACATAGTTCAGCTTGTATTTTACATTGGTTCTGTATTTCTCCTCCCTATTATGTATCCCTGAGGTAATTTGCATGAAAACAGGATGTTTGCTCCTGAGGAGTTCAACTACTCCTGTTACTTTCTTCCTACCAATGTCATAATGCACTGCTTGTGACATCACAGTTACTCCCATGGCAATCGAGTGTGATATCACAACAGAGGATTATGACTTCAAGTAGGGAGTAAGCTATAGAGGCAAGTGAACTCTAAGGAGTATGTATTTATGTCAATTTTCTCAGTGATAAATAATGGGAGGAGAAATCTATAGAATATATATGGAATGCAAGCTGAATTGTTCCCAAGTATTATGTTTTTAAAGTTTTCTTTGAGGCATCAGCAGCTCTTTTAAGAACTTAAGCAATAATGACTGAACAGCTGGTCATTTACTGGTGATTTACAATTAGCTGAGGGGAAGGGTGCCCCAAGGTGCAGTCAAGAGCCAATCACCCAACCGGTCATTAATTGCCAGGAGATGATCAGCTGTTCTGTCATTATGCGATTATAAGTCTAATCACAATAATTCAGCTTTTTATTGACAGCAAAGCTGAAAACAGTTCTTGTTTTGACACTGCTGCCATCAGCGTAGAGTGTACAAGGAGCCGAACGTTGCTGCTGTGCCAGACATTTCTTAAAGATTTCAGACTGGCATGGCAGCCAATCAGTGAGCTAGTTTAGCTCATGAATAATTAATTAGACATAATTCACATTCACGCATCTCCATTAAGAACTGAAAGAAAATGGGAAAAAATTGGAATATTGATATTTTTGCCAGAAATACATTACTGATAAAAATGGCTTGATGACTAACAAATACTGCCATTAAAGTAAAAAAAATGTTTTTATTCTCTTACTGATGTAACATAACTTGCAGCAATAAGACACTAGTATATTCTAATCTTAATTTAATTTAAAAACATTTTAGTTATTGGTTCCCTGCCTACGTTTATTCTCTCTTTGACTGTAGTCTTTGATTTCCTCTTTTAGGGCTGCAGTGGGTGAAGCCCTACAGACCTCTTGCTTTCAAAAAGGACTCTGCATTCCTTACATTCTTTCCAACCGAAAACATGTTGGAATTGCACCACAGTCACATCCGCATCCATGGAGCACTTTGCTTGCATTGCGTTATTTTTCACTTGGGAAAAAAAAGTCAGCAGTCCTGATTGGGACACTGGGGACTGGGGACCTCCAGTGTCACTCTTATGCTTTGGGGGCTGCTGAAGGGGAGGATTAGGGGGCTTCTGAGAGGAAGGGTTGGGTGGAGGGATATCTCTAATTTAAAAACAAAACGGGCGGTCCTGGCAGTACATGGCACATCTGGCCGCGTCTAAGATGGCTGCCGTGATTGTACTGTGTGTGTATGACTACTACCACATACAAAATCTAGTGTGGTGGCCATCTTGGTAATGGTGTAGTGTGCTGTATTCCACCTTGACTGCTGATTTATTCTTTTTAATTATACATATCCCCATCTGACCCTCATTCTCAACACTCCTCCCCAGAAACATAACAATGACATTGGGGTGCCCAATCCATAGAAACATAGAAGTTGATGGCAGATAAGGACATAAGGCCCATCCAGTCTGCCCATTTCTTTTCTACCTTATAAATGTGCCATCGGCCTTTGCTCTGTCAGTGGCCTATCTATTCATAATATTTGTATTGCTCCTTATGCCTATCCCATGCCTGTTTGAAGCCCTGCACTGTATTCATAGCCACCACTTCTTGTGGTAAGCCATTCCATGCATCCACCACCCTTTCTGTGAAAAAGAATTTCTCACATTCCCCTTAATCGGCCTCCTCTAATCTCATGCTGTGTCCTCTTGTCCTGCTATTTTCTTATATTTAAACATGTTAGACTCTTTCACCTTGTTTATGCCCTTAAGGTGTTTGAATGCCTCGATCATATCACCTCTCTCTCCTCCTTTGCTCAAGGGTATACATATTGAGCTCTGCTAATCTGTCCTCATATGTCTTCTGATGCAGTCTCTGCACCATTTTGGTTGCCCTTCTCTGGACTGCCTCAATTTGGTTAATGTCCTTGTGAAGGTGTGGCCTCCAATACTGCATGCAGTACTCCAGATGGGGCCTAACCAGTGTCTTGTACAGAGGGATTATTACCTCCCTCTTACGACCTTGATACCCCTACCTAATACACCCTAACACCCCCTAGCCTTACCTACTGCTTTAGAGGTCTGCTTGGATGATTGTAGGTCATCAGTGATGATGATGCCCAAGTCTCTTTCTTCCTTTGTGACTGCTAGCAACTCCCTCCCAGCCTATAGGTGGCTTCAGGGTTTCTCTTCCCTATGTGCATGATTTTGCACTTCTTTGCATTAAATCCCAGTTGCCACTCTTCTGACCATTCTGCTAGTTTATCCAGATCTCTTCTCATTCTGCCCACCCCATCTGGATCATCTACTCTGTTGCAGATCTTGGTGTCATCTGCAAACAGGCAAGCCTTACCCTCTAGTCCATCTGCAAGGTCACTAATGAAGATGTTGAAGAGGACTGGCCCCAGGACTGATCCCTGAGGTACCCCACTTGTGACTTGCATCTCTTCTGACTGTATACCATTTACCACCACTCTCTGTTTTCTGCCCGTCAACCAGTTTGCCACCAGTTGACCAACTTCTGACCCACCCGAGCCTACCCAGCTTATTTATCAATCTTCTATGTGGAACAGTGTCAAAAGCTTTGCTGAAGTCAAGGTAGGCGACATCAACTGCTCCCCTTGGTCCACCACTCTGGTTACCCAGTCAAAGAAATCTATGAGATTAGTTTGACAGGACCTTCCTTTGTAAACCCATGCTGTCTTGGATCCTGTGCCGCTATGGATTCCAGGTGTTGCACTATCCTTTCCTTAAGGAGTGCCTCCATAATCTTGCCCACTACTGAGGTAAGACTGACCGGTCTGTAGTTCCCGCCTCCTCCTGCTACCACTCTTGTGGGCGGGATCACATAAACCCTTCTCCAGTCTTCTGGGACCTCTCCTGTGCTCAGAGACTCACTAAACAATTCTGCTAATGGCTCTGCTAGTTCCTCCTTTAGCTCCTTAAGTACCCTGGGATGTATGCCATCAGGTCCCATTGCCTTATCCACCCTGAGCTAGCAAGCTCTTGTAGGATTCTTTTGTGAAGGAGTAGTGCTCACCTCCTCCCCTGTGTCCATGATGCTGAGCTGTGGGCCTGCCCTACCTTCTCTTCAGTAAATACTGAGCAAAAGTATCTATTTAGGATAGATGCTTTTACAGAGTCCTCCTCCTCACATGCTCCTTTTCTCCATTAAGCTTAGCAATACCCCCTCTGGACTTTCTTCTTTCACTAATGTATCTATAGAAAGTCTTGTCACCTTCTTTTACTGTTCGTGCTAGTGTTTCCTCAGTTTGGGACTTTGCCTGCCTTACTGCCTTACCTGCTTCCCTTAGGGCAGTTTGGTATGCCTCCTATTTTCATCCGCTGTGTTCCCTTATATTTCCTGAAGGCCAGCCTTTTGGCTCTGACCTTTTCTGCTACTGTATTTGAGAACCAAAGTGGTTTCCTTCTTCTTTTGCACTTCCTTTTCTGTCTAACACAATGGGATGTTGCTTCAAGTATTGCATCCTTAATGCTTGCCCACTTTGCCTGTACCCCTCACCTGTGTTTCTTTTTGCCAGGGCTAGCTTAACTCTGTTGGCCATCTTATCAAAGTCAGCTCCTCTGAAGTCCCATATTTTGCCTTGGAATGGGATGTTGCAATCATGTTCCATGCCTCCCTTTTTAAATATATATTTTTTTTCCCTCACCCAACCCTCCATCTCAGCACCCCCACCCCATCCCCACCCACAGAAACACAACAATGACACCAGGGATGTCCATTCCCCAGTGTTGCGATCGTGTTCTGTGCCCTTTTTAAATATATTTGTTTATCCCCCACCCAACCTCCCTCTCAGCACCCACCACCCCACCCACCCAGAAACATAAAGCGACACTGGGGTGACCAATCGCGATGGCAATTCCTCTGACCTTTTTTTCCCTATAAAAAGAAAATCATTCATCAATGTCTTTTGCTTCATTACTGTCCCCACCTGATTCTCCCACAAAGCACCCCACACTCGTCCCAAGCCCTTACTTACTCACGGGGTCCAACACCATAATTCTCTCTGGACCACAGACACATCTGCACTCATCAAAGCTGGACCACAAACTGGAGAAACAGGTATATGGTTCAATGCATTTCAATGGTGCTTTGAACTTAGTGGCATAACTTGGGCATTTTGCATATTTTTGGCCCAAAGTTTCAACATGCCTTCTTTGGGACCCTGCCTCATGAACAAGTGGCACTGTCATTAGGCATAGCTGCGCTGAAAGGTGATTTCATGGTTCCTGCATGAAATCACCTTCAGTCAGGAGTTATACATTGCTCTGCCATTGTTCAAGAGGTCGGGTCATAAGAAGGCTATGTTGAAAATTATGTAAAATATTACAAAACCACAAAGTTATGAGCCTATATTGTATTTTTGCAAATGCAGAGCTGTAACTTTGATTTTCAATATTTTGATTCCAAATTTACAACATAGCCATATCTTTACAGCACCTCATGAGCGTGACAGCTGTCATTTTTATGTTGCTTGCACACATGTGCAAGAAACATAGATGCCATCATCGGAGATTTCGGAGTGTCATCTCCTCCTCCAATTCAGTGTGCTGGCAAGCGCGGCCCTGTAAGCCAATGCATTTTGGAGCTGTCTGCAACACACTCTAAAATGCAGTGGCATACAGTTGAAAGGAAGCTACGCCCGGTGAGCACCGATAAGATGTCGGCTGCTCACGCACAGCTCCCAACCCAGACTGCACCCAGGCGTGCGCCCCGCCCGCACTGTATAGCCGACGGGGTGCCCAATCCCCATCAGCTGAGCTCGTCCCCCTCCCCAGTAGTAGGTGTCATGCTGGGAGCCCACCCCAGCGTGGCAAGCGGTCCTTTGGCCGATGGGGTGCCCAATCCCCAGTCGGCTGGGCGCCCCCATCCTTGTGCCACTGAGGCCACCCAGCGTGGCAGCAAATACCATGGCCGGCGGGGTGCCCAATCCCCATCGGCTGAATGCCCCCAATGTCCTTGTGCCGCTGGTAGCCCACCCCAGGCGTGGCAAGCGTCACGTAGTCATTTTTTTTTTAAGCGTGTAAAAGCGAGAGCGGTCCCTGGCGTGTCTCAAACCCCCTCCACAACCCGCACCCACCCACAGTGCACCAGCCTCCCACCCCCTCACCCATGCACCTCCGGACCTCGGCGCGGCGATCTTGGTGGACCGGGAACCGTCTGCACTCTTCAAAGCCGACCGCGAACTGAGGAAATGCTGGTAAGCTGTATAATGGGCTAGATAGGGGGTTTCAACTGTTGCATATCTCAGGCATTTTAGAATTTTGCCAAATTTTCAACATAGGTTTTAGGACCCCTTCTCCGAATGATGTCACTGTCATGACATTATTCCGGCCCGATGGGTGATTTGGTGCAGTGACTGTGCAGAGACTGCGAAATCACCCTTCAGGCCTGAATACTGCCATGACACTGGCATCTTTCATGAGAAGGGTCCCAAAACCCCATGTTGAAAATTTGGTGCAAAATTCAAAATAATGTCTGTTTCTGGCGTGCATTACGCAGTTCCTACTCAAGGCTTGTAAGTTCGTGAAATTTCAATATTTTCACTCCAGATTTTCAACATTGCCATTTTATCACACCTTCTTATGAGTAGTACAGCTGCCATTTTCACATCTCACCCAAAACGTGTTTCTGCCCATGTAGCACACAATACAGGCGAGTCGGTGTCTGAGATCAATGTCGGGACAAATTAAGAAAATCACAGTGACACTGTTCATGAGCTCAGGTATTAAAATGGCTATGTTAGAAAATTTGGTGAAAAAATTCCAAAAATGACTATTTCTGGCGTCGTTAATAAGTTCTCATATTTCAAGTAAGTTCGCGAATTTTCAATATTTTCACTCAGATTTTCAACATTGCCATTTTGCACACCTTCTTATGAGTTGTACAGCTGTCATTTTCACATCTCACCCAAAATGTGTTTCTGCCCATGTAGCAGCACAATGGCGCCGGTCGGTGTGTGAAATCAATGTAATGGGACAAATTAAGAAAATCACAGTGACACTGTTCATGAGCAGAGGTCTTAAAATGGCTATGTTGAAAATTTGGTGAAAAAATTCCCTTCAGATGTTCTGCAATATTACTAATGGAGACATTGAACAGAACTGGCCCCAGGACGATCCCTGCAGCACCCCACTGGTCCCCCCTCTCCCTAGACTACATACCATTTACCACCACTCTCTGCCTCCTGTCTGTTAGCCAGTTTCTAACCCAGTTTACCACCCTTTCCCCATGTCCAGCCTACCCAGCTACTTTATCAGCCTCCTATATGGGATGGTATCAAAGGCTTTGCTGAAATCAAGGTAAGCGTTGTCCTCTGCCCCACCTGATTCACTTCCTTTGTCACCCAGTCAAATAAATCAACCAGATTTATCTGACACGATGTCTCCACTGTGAATCCATGTTGTCTATAGTCCTGGGTTCCGATGGCATCTAGATGCCCCACTATCCTTTCTTTAATCAATGTCTCCATGATCTTCCCCACTACTGAGGTGAGGCTGAATGGCCTATTGTTCCCTGCCTCCTCCTGCTGCCGGACTTGTGTAGAGGGACCACATGTGCCCTCCTCCAATTCACTCATGTTGAATGACTCAGTGAACATGGCTGCCAGAGATACTGCTATCTCCCTTCGCAGTTCTGTTAATATCCTTCGCGTATGCCATCTGGTTCCATCGCTTTGTCTACCTTCAATTTAGTGAGCTCCTGCAGAACTCTTTTGTCCACCTCTTCACCCCTTGGCAACTGCTGTACTGCTGTGGCCCTTGCCCTCCACTCTTCTGTGAATACTGAGCCGGAAAGACACAGTGGATGTCTCGGGAGGAAGGCATGAAACTGTCACTTCAAATACCTAAACAGCACATACAAGCAAGCAACATTCGGCATTGACAAATGCTTGTTAAAATCCTTACAAAATGTTTTGATACATTCCAAAGCTGATTTTGCTGTCCCTGTGAAATCACCTTTCAGGCAGGAGTTGAACATTTTCTCTGCCATTGTTCATGAGGTGGGGTCATAAGAAGGCTATGTTCTAAATTTGGTGTAAAAATATTTAAAAAAGTTATGAGGCTATGTTGAGTTTGCAAATGCAGGCTCATAAGTTTGGTACTATTCAATATTTTTCCTCAAATTTTCAACATAGTCATTTCTTCACAACACCTTGTAGATGTGACAACTGTCATTTTGACTCCTGCCCAAAATCTGTTTTGTATCCCAAAACTTGATTTTGCAGTTCCTATAATGAAATCACCTTTTGGGCAGGAGTTGAACATTTGCACTACCCTTCTTCATGAGGCGAGGGTCATAACAAAGCTATGTTGAAAATTGGTGTAAACATGTTGCAGAAACAACAAATTTATGAGCCTACATTACATTTTGCTAACATAGGCTCACAACTTTGGTAATTTTCAATATTTTTGCCTCACATTCCCGGCTGCAGCGCTATCGGCTCTGGCTAGAATTTGTTTTTCCTCTGACTTGCTGACTTGTGTGACAATTCTGATGTTAAAGCCTGGATTAAATGCATGAAGAGAGGAGGAGAAATTACATTTTATCTCTTTTCAGATTCCTTAGACACTTCTGGTACATCAAGTTGTTACATACTCAGTGTAGATTGACATCAGTACATATCAGGCTACATGGACTTAATTCCTTGGAGGTCCACGACTAGAGTTTTTGTTGGACACTAATACTGTCAATTTATATTTAAATTATCATTTATAAAGTCCTGTTACTACACTAGAGGTTTTTGAAATTTATGGGGCATGATATCTAGCTGGAAAGTACAGCAGGGTGACAGGTCCAGCTAAGTTTACACATCGTAGAGTGTGCATGGATGTTTTAAGACAACTCTACTGGTAATTCCTTATCTATAATGCATGCATTGAAACTTCTTGGGAGTCCTAAGACAATCTTACTATGTCTTTAATCTTGTGAAGGCTGCTTTTCAGTAATCACATCCTTATACACATTGTGACACCCATAGCTTGATTTAGGAGTCATCTGCTCAACAGTGTTATCTTATGTCAGTTAAATTTATATGCAGAGGATTCTTTGTATGTGTGTTCCACCAAGCACCTTTAACCCTGGGACACTCCTGGCTGAAGGTATTATGATGCTGTTAAACTTCTCTGACATCATTTTCTGTATTTTTCAAATGAGTATTTTAAACCAATGGGGATTTTTTCTGGGTTTTTCTGCATGATCTAGCTGTTAAAAGTATTGTTTTTATATAAACAACTGCCATTAGACTTCTGACAAAGGACTGGTTGGTCAAAGCTAAAGCACTTTGTTCTTGTTGTTACATCTATGTTGGTCCATTAAAAGGTATCAAATCATTTGCTTCTGGAGCTGGATTAAATACAGGAATTCAGAAAACTGAAAACAAAAATTTAAAAAGTTAATTAATGGATTTGGATACTAAAATGAACCACAGGAATAAAAGCACTTTTAACAGCATTTGTTCACCGTGAACTACTACTTTCAGTACAATACTGAAAACTGGAGTATCCATTCTAAGCTGTAAAGGATATTTCTCTAGTTTCCAGCTTACAGACACCAGAGGGCGCTACAGGATTGCACAGATGGCAGCTCACAGGCATACGATAGCTTCAAGGTCTGCAGGAAATGGTACAGTAGTGGTCAACCTGCAACTGAATTCCTACCAGGTCGACTTAAAGGAGAACTAAACCCAAATACCATCTTAGATGCCCCGGAATCATTTAAAAATAAAACAGCCTGTGACTTTGGTGCCCACTAAGGCATGTCAATTTGTTACCTGTGTTTTGAGGGCCTGTGGAACTGCCATGTCTGGGACTGCTGCTTGCCAACTTCCTGTCCTGCTTCTCCTCCTGTGGTCTCGTGGTCCCACTATAGAGTGAGATCATGATGTCCCCTCAATCCTCGCTATAACTTCTATTCTCCCTGTGTTATTTTTCTTTCTCAGCTGCTGGAGGTTTTCCCTGTTGCTATCAACAAACCAGCATCTTCAATTGGTCACTGATAGACCACTCCGATTTTCTCCAGCTCTCCCTTTATGCTACTGGTTTCTTTCCTTGCTGCACAGTCAAGCTGGTAAAACATAAACTCCTTATAATCACGTCTGCAGCAATTTATCTCTTTTCTTCTTTTGTTAATTTTTGTCTCTGAACCTGCATCCTGGTCCCAGTTCTGGGCAGGTTGTCCAAATATTGCAGTGCGGCTCACAGAAAACATTTATTTGTACCAGTATTTAAGATGAGTTGCAGCTTCTCCTCTGGACATCTTCCTTGTATAATTCGTCTTTTTCCAGTGGATGGTTTTCTCATGTTCCGATTGCAGCGCACTCCCCAGCAACAATGAACTTCTTGTTTACCCTCTGTACTGAGTTGTGCACATCACTGGATACCAGCCACCTGCAGAAAACAGAGCCCTATGTCTGTATAGTCTGTTAATGATCCAGTAGTAAGAGATATCTCTTTTTGAGGGAACACAGTGCAAAAACCCTGTCTCTCTCTCTCTAGCCGCTGCTCTGATCAGCAGAGCATGGAGACTAAAGCTGGCTTGCTTTCCTAAAACCCCCATCCCCTGCCCAAAAACAAAACGATAAAAATCTTTTAAAGTGCTCTGAGGAGCATAGCAATCCCATCCGTCTACCTGGAATGCAGTGGGACAAACTCAGCAGTCCTTCATCTTCTTTATGCACAAATGTGATATGACTCCTATCGGTCCAGCTGCACAGTTTGATTTCCTATTTTGCTCCTTGCAGTGGTGGCCAACACCTCTGTCCCCTGTTCCCTGCTGCCAACTTCCTGCAATCCAAATTCACCCCTTCCCCTTTCACTTTTATGTCAGCCAGTATCATGGTGCCAATCAGGTCAGTATCTTATTCCTGGAGCCATGCATATGGGTCAGCAGCAAGCAGTACTGGTCTCACTCTCACACTGATTATGAGTCCATGGCTGCAACATGCATGCTCGTCCTGAATTGTCCAAGCTGTTCAAAGAGATCAACTTCAGTGTGGGATGATTGCTGAGGAAGGGTAATCAGCCCAGCACATACAGTTCCCAAAGTCTGCACTCCTAGGCAAATAGATTGAATAGCCACACTCATGATATAATGCAGAATGCAAGGATTTGTGTGGCTAAATCATGAGCTAAGAGCCAGAGCCAAACCCCCAGTGGTTCGGTAAACCACCACAATAAGTGCTTGCATTTTGCATTGTATTTTGTGTGGTGGCTTTTCAATCTCATTTGCCTAGGAGTACAGACTTTGGGGAACCATGTGTATGTGCTGTGCTGGCTGACCTCCTCAGCACCAACCCCGCACTGTTGTTGATCTTTCTGGAACTGCTTGGACAATTCAGACAATGAGCATAAAATCATTTGCAGCAGAGGGCTGACTTTTGAAACCGTGTCTTCCAGAATTGTGACCACAGCTATAGGGATATGGACTCACCCTTACATGAAGGAAAGTGGTTGTGGCAGTTGTGGGACTCAGAGGTGGTGGAGGGTGCCTGGTCTAGACAAGAAATCCATAGATCTCTATGAGGAATTCCTTGCTTACCTGGAGAAGCCATGGAGGGGGAATTATTCAAGAAAGTATGTAGTGCAGTGTGCTGTCCTCCACCACGCAGTTGTTAACCATAGTGGGGGAAGAACTGCAAGCTGAGCCCTCCTACTTTTCAATATAATTGCAAAACTGTTAGCCAACAGACTGGAGAAGGTCCTGCCCTGGTGATTCACCTGAACTAGATCGGCTTCATAAAGGGTAGGCAGGGAATGGAAGGCTAATATTTGTGAAGACTGAATGTGCTGTGGCATTGGAAAGTGGAGGGAGGTGAGCTATAGCTGGCCAAGATCTGACCCTAACAACTGACCCCATAGTGAGTAAGCTGCCAACAGGTGGTGTTGATTCTCCTATTATTGCTACCTAAGACAGCTGTATCCATCTCAACGGGATAGTCCTATGTCATATCAATGACTGGTGCGGTCTCAGACTTTATAAGCAGTGTCATAGAATTTGCCTGCTTCTTTGAGAGTTGTTCCTTTCTGTCACTGTCCACTCCTGACTTACCATGTGTTCAGATTGATGTGATTGGGCACATGGATAGTGAGGTGGCAGGATAACCTCTGCTAGCTGTGGAGTTCTGTGTATGTTTCAAGTCAGGAAGGTTGCAAGCTGTGTATTCGCCCTTTTCAGCACCCAGTTCCACAATTGCAGGTTTGTTCACATGGTCCAGTAGTGACGCAACTGTCACCTGCAGAAAAAAAGTAATGTGTTGAAAACCTGCTTTTATCAGCAAAACCATAACACCGCCAATGCAGCTATGGGAAAAAATAACTCAAACATTGCTGGTGCATGCCTACACTTGTGTCAACATCAGAAAATGATGCAGACATGCGGTGCTCACGATAGCTGATATATTTTATGCATTGAAAAGTTTCACCAGGAAAGGCACGTTGAACAACAAGTTGCTCATCTCATGGTGCGTCCTGGGAACAGCAGCTACAGTAGATCAGAGCATCAAAATGGTACTCGAGCTCATAAATGGCTCCAAAACCTTTGAAGTGCGTCATCCAAAAAGAAGCTGGAAAGTAAAAATTTGAAATAAAATTCACCTAGCCAGACAGAAAGACAAAATAACAGTGCAACCACTACACAAAACTGAACATTCTGGGAACATACCACGCTCTAGGGTAACTCAAATGGAGGAAAGTGGCTTTTGTCAAAGAAAAAAAAGACCTCAACTTAGCTTATGCACCAGTCAACGAAAGACAGATGACAGATAGTACAGTTCCGTCACTCCAGGCGAGGGACAAATCACATAGACCTTCACAAAAGGAGTTTCCATTTACATTTGTTATGTAAATAGAGCTGTTAGTGGTCAGAAGGTTGTGTTATGTACAGGATAAGGAAAGTGAAAATCAAGTAAGCAACAAGCTCATGGCCATAATAAATGTTTGCCACAGTCTGGTTAACATTTGCTGCCTGAAGAGAGGCGAATATGCTGGAAAAGGCCAGTGTCTTGACCAGGTGCACTGCGATGTTAGCTGTTCCCCAAAATAGAACCAGCTGCACTTCATTTTCTTTCACCTACCTTTCATGCACATTTCTTTCTCACAAGCAATGTACTACTACAGCAGGCAACACCAGCCATTATGGGCAGTGCATTCCATGGTTCCACCACCCTTTCAGTGAAATAACATCTCATCCTCTCCCCTCTGAGCCTGCTCCCATCCAGCTTACACCATTTCCTCTTGTTGCCCCACCCTCCTTCCTTTGGAGCTCCCTGACTGGTCCTTCTTTATTGATCCCTTTCATGTACTTAAGACCTCCTATCATGTCCCCCATCCCTCCTCTCTTCCAGAGTGTACATGTCAGCTCCTTGAGCCTCTCCTCATAGGTCCTCTCCCCCAGGACCCCAGATCATTTTGCTTGCCCTTCTTTGAACCCTCTCTAGGAGTGTAATGTCCCTCTTCAAATGTGGTCTCCAAAACTGTACACGATACTCGAGGTGTGGCCTAACCAAGCAGTTCTACAGTGGAAGGATCACTGCCACCTTTCTGGAGGTAATCTCCTGGTGATGCATCCCAGCATCCTATTTGCCCTTGCTGCTGCCCTCCTACAGGTCTCTTAGTTGTTCATTTTGACATCTACCACTACCCCAGGTCCCTCTCACCTTCCGTGACTTGAATCACGTGTCCTCCCAGGGTATACCCCTGGCCTGGATTTCTGACTCCCAGGTGCAGAACCTTGCACTTCCTCACATTGAATTTTAGTTTCCATTTTCCCGACCTCGTTTCCAGAGCCTCCAGGTCCTCCTGCAAGGCCACCTCCCTTCTTCCCTCATCCCCATCCACCACTGCACCCAGCTTTGAGTCATCTGCAAAGAGACTCATCTCACTCCTGATCCCCTCCTGATGTCTGAGATATAGGCATTGAACAGGAGTGGCCCCAGCACTGACCCCTGGGGAACTCCACTAGTAACTCACCTTGGGGATGAGGCTAACCTCCAACCACCACCTTCTGAGTACGCTCAGAGAGCCAATTTCCTATCCATCTTAACAACTGTCTCCCTACTCCCATTTCTTCAGCTTAGTCAGCAGGCCACTGTGGGTACAGAATCAAATGCCTTGCTAAAGTCCAGAAAGAGGGACGCTCCACTGACCTACCCTGGTCCAGGGCCCTCGTCAACCAGTCATAGAACTCAACAAGATTTGTCTGGCACGATCTTCCCATGACAAAGCCATGCTCCCTATCGTCCAAGTACCCAGTTATAATGGATATTCCCCTAGGTACCAGTAAAGACACTGTAGAGGAGCACTCTCCAAAGCTGAATGTTTAAAAACCCTGTGGTGGTGGGTCAACAGGCTGATTTGATCGCCCAAACTTTCATAGCTGTAGTAGAGTGTGTTGACCTTGTGGCTAGCTCTAAAGTGCCACAGACTATTGCCCAGAAGGGGTTCCAGCTGCCTGAGAGTGATAACAAAAGACAATAAAGACCCTGGGAGGATGAGCTCCCACCATTATCTGAGACTTTTGAGGAGAAATTTGCTAAGTTGTTGCTGGAGGAAGGAAAACCATAGGGACTTTAAGAAACTATTCTTGCCACCTAGGGTATTCGTTCCCAACACTCCCTCCCACTCCAGCACCTGTTACTGCCCTCCTTCTGTGCCCATGCCAATGCTGGCCCCTATATCTGTACCTGCCATTAGTCATGACTCCACCAAGGCTGAGAATCTTCTTGGGCACCTTCCCATTCCAGGGAGGATGACTGGGAGACCTGGATAGACTAAGTTGCCCCTCTAGTACTTGAATGGCAATGCTCAGAAGCAGAGAAATGAAAGAGGTTGAGTGAGAGCCTCCAAGGTCCTGCCCTGGCTACCATCCATGCCAAGCGGGTCATAACCACGAAGCACCTGCACAGGACTATCTGGATGCATTGGAGAATGTATATGGGAGCTCGGATTTAGATGAGGATCTGTGGTGGAGAGTAAGAAACGCTCAGCAGTACCCAGGGGCCATTTTCTGTGTATGTACCTTGGCTTCAAAAGCTGCTACAAGAGTGTCTCAGAAAGGGTAGTTTGTCATCAAATGAATTAGATCGAACTAGGCTGGACCAGATCCTTATGTCTGCTCCATTTTCAGAATTGTTACTGCTTCAGCTGCGCCTTGCCACCCAACTGGAATTGCCTCCCTCCTGACGAGCTAATGAAAGAAATTTGAGGGGTTGAGCAAAGGCGACTCCATGGGGAATTGCACCCATAACTGGTACTGCTGTGCAAGTGGACCGAGAGTGATCAGCCAAGAGCATTAGGGCAAAAGTCGGCACTTAACGAGCACTGTGAGAATGCAAAGGACTTCCCGCCTGGGCCCAGCATTGAAAGATGAGCTACTAAAGGAAGTCCGAGAGTTGAAGATGGGTGCCTCTGCAAGGATTTCCCCATGGAACAAGATTCTGGTTCCTTTTAGGATGTGACTGTCATGGGGTGGGGTGCACCCTCAGGCATCCACTACCTAGGGTGGCTCCAAGGCTGAGATCACTGGATTGACTGCCACTCTAAAGGAACTGTTAAGACACGTTGCACCACTCTCATCACTGCAAGCAGATACTAGACCCCAATCTCTTACTACTGCTTCAGTTTCTCATATGATGTTCTCTCCCAGGATGACCCAGGAGTCTATCATTTGTCACAACTGTGGAAAGGATGGTCATATGAAAAGGGAATGCCAGTCTCAGAAGGACTTAGAAAGAGTAGTAAACAGACTCCAAGGGAGCTCCAAAAGCAAATCAGTGGCCAAGGGGTGCCTGAAATGACCGCAGTGAAGGTTCTAGAAACCCTAATTTCTTTGTGGCTAAACCATTTGTACAGGCCTCTGCTACTGCCTCTTAGACTGGTCCAAAACAGTGGTCCTTCAATGGAGACTACGGTGACTGTGAATGGTATTCATACTCGGGCTGTGTGTTGACAGTGGGTCACAAGTGACCAATGTATTCCAGGACTGGTATGACAAACACTTATCTGATGTGCCTTTGCAATCCCTGGAAGGCCTACGGTGTGGGGCCTGAGCGACAAGTCTTATCCCTACCTAGGGTATGTCCACCTCTGGTTGTCTTTTCCTGCAACTGTAACGGGTGTGAGGGAGTAGATACATTGGCCCTAGTGTGTCCCCCACCGGACTGTATGATGGGATCCCCTGTTAATTGGGACAAATGCCCATTTGTTTGGGAGACTGGCGCAACTCTGTCACGAGAAAGAAGGGGTGACGGACAGGGAGGGCCCTGAGAATTCGGCTCTGATCAGGAGGGCCTCTGATTTGCAACAGAAACCCAAAGAAGTAGACCAGGATGAACTGGTGGGATCGTGGTGGAAGAAGGATCCCATTCAATGGTACTGGCCCCTAACGCCCAGTGTACCATTCAAGGGAGGTCCTCCTCCAGAAAGATGTAATGAACAAAATACTGATGTTGGATGTGCCAGGCAATGGAAATTGCCAGAAGGATTATTGGTCAAGCCTAGCATCTTGCCTGCTCATGCCCATGTCTATGCCTCGATGAGAGATGGTTCAGATTCACAATGTGTCGATCAGGAGATCCGGTGAACAGAGGTGCACCCTAGCTATGGTACACTGCACAAACTCTGCAGTATTGTCTAGCAACAAGCACCCTGGTGAGAAGGAGAGTGACCCCAGACTTGTTTGACTTTGGTGACTTCCATTGCCAGCTGAATGGAAGGCTAGAATTAGCAAGAGACTTGCCCAGAGAGACCAAGTGTTTTCATTGAAAGAATGGGATGTGGGATGTGTCCAGGGTGTGAAGCATCACATATGCCTGCACGATGAATGGCCATTTCGAGAGAGGTCCCGACGCCAGCCCCAGCAGACATAGATGATGTGAGAAGATACCTGCAGGAAATGCTCGCTGCTGGCATGATACAAGAATCCAGGAGCCCATACGCCTCCCATTGTGGTTGTGCCTAGAAGAATGGGTCTGTGAGGATGCGTGTTGATTATCGAACCCTGAACTGGCGGACCATCTCAGACCAATACACTATGCCTTGTATACAAGATGCCCTGACTGCTTGAATGGGAGCAAATGGTTCTCGGTGTTGGATCTTCGCAGGGATACTACCAGATCCCGATGGCCCTGGAAAACCATGAGAAAACAGTCTTCATCTGTCCATCTGTCCATTGGGGTTCTAAAGTTTCTGAGGATGCCACAGGGGATATCGGGCACCCTGTCCACCTTTCAGCAACTGATGGAATGTGGTGTTGGGAGATATGAATTTGCTGGAATACCTGGTGTACTTGGACGATGTAATTGTGTTTGGGAGCACCTTAGAGGAGCATGAGAACCGACTGTTTAAAGTCCTAGACCGACTGGAAAACGCCGGCATCAAGCTGTCCATTGACAAGTGCCAGTTTTCCAAACCTCCTGAAGTATGTGGGGCACATAGTATCTACAAAGGGATAGAGACTGATCCAGTAAGGTTGAAGCACTGACTACTTGGCCCCAGTCCCATAGTCTGAAAGAACTACTACGTTTTCCTGGGGTTCTGTGGCTGCTACAGCAGGTTCATAAAAGACTATTCGAGGTGATTCACCCACTTTGAACCTTACCCAGGGTTACCTCCTACCAATCATAAATACAAGAAAGGGTCCGTAAAGAACCAGAAAAGTATACTTCGCCCAGGTGAGCTCTTTGGGCTCATGCTGGACGCCCGACTATGAAGCAACCTTCCATGAGATCATATACCAGCTCACCCACACCCCATCCTTGCCTATGCTGACCCCACCAAACCTATGTGCTGCATACGGATGCTAGTCTAGGAGGGAGTGGTGTATCAAGGCCATGAGGATGGCCTGAGACCAGTAACTTTCACCAGTAGGAGCTTGACCCCATCCGAATGAAACTACCCTGTACATAAGTTGGAGTTTCTTGTGCTAAATGGGCCATCATTGACCAGTTTCATGAATACTCTATTGGGCAAAGATATTGGTGAAGACTGACAATAACCCATTTACCTATGTACAGACTTCAGCTAAGTTAGATGCCACTGGGCACCGTGGCTTTCTGCATTATCAACCTATGATTATGCTGTCGAATACAGACTGGGCCTGAACCATATTGATGCTGACACCCTATCACGAAGGCCCACTTCCAAGAGTGATTGGGTCAGGCTGTCTGAACCTGACATTTGAGCATTGTGCCAAAAGTTTGATAGAGATGAACAGATGTCTGCGGACACAGTGGACTGTTTAGTAGATTGCTTGGGCCCTTCTGACACCTGCATGCCAGCTGCTTATTGTCACTTCTCTGCTCTAGATATTAATGCACCACCTCAATTTGACAATGACAGCATTCAGTGGGCTCATTCCCAAGATCCTATGATTCAGCCAACACTTGATGCTCTGTGTGTGGGGAAAGATGTGTCTAAGTTACATTCCACTGACTTGCGAACTGCTTTATTGTTTAAAGAAGGCCCCAGATTGAAGTTGCTCAATCAGTTATTGTATAGACAGACAGTAGATCATAGTGGCAAAGTAGACAAGCAACACTTGGTCATGTCCACAGCCTTTAAAGATTTGGTACTGAGGTCCCTCACAATCACATGGGGCTCCTGTATTGACAGAACCCTTGACCTGGTGAGATCACGCTTCTCACTGGCCCAAAATGGGGCCGATGTTAGCTCCATATAAAGACTTGTAGTCGCTGCCTGCAAAGAAAAGCCCTGCCTCAGAGGGCTGCCCCTTGTTAATATTACTACCAGCGCTCCCATGGAACTAGTCTGCATAGACTTCTTGTGTTTAGAACCTGATCAGCGGAACATTGGCAGTGTGTTAGTGGTTATGGATCATTTCACATGGTATGCACAAGCTTTTCCCACCAAAGATTAAAAGGCATCTACTGTGGCCAAGGTGCTAGTGGAAAATTTCTTCATCCACTATGGTGCCCCAGCGGATTCATTCTGATCAAGGCAGAGATTAATCATTGAAATGTTCTCTATGGGGGTGTGAAAGTCAAGAACCACCCCCATCACCCCGAGGGAGTCCCTCAATCAGGACGTTTTAACCGCATCCTTCTAGACATGCTGGGCACCTCCACCCAAAAGACAAGCATAAATGGAGACAGAAGATTAGCACCTTGGTACATGCATACAATTGCACGAAAAATTATGCTACTGGGTTCTCCCCTACTGCCTCATGTTTGGGAGAGAGGCCAGGCTGCCAGTTGATGTCTGTTTTGGGTCTCTCCAGTTGAGGTCCAGCCGAAAACTACTTGCAATATGTACAAAACTGAAAGCTCAATTGAACCATGCCTATCAACTGGCCCAGACAATGGCCACCAAGAGAAATCTAGCCAACAAAGAGAGGCATGATAAAAAGTAAAGGCTCAAGAGCTCGACCTGGAGACCATGTGTTGTTACACAATTTGGGACTGCATGGTAAACACAAAATTGCTGATCAGTGGCACCATCTTTCCCATGTAGTAGTTGGAAAGTTGGATGATTTACCATGGCAAAAGGTGCACCCAGAGAACAACCCCAAAGCTGTCAAGACCATGCACCATAACCACTTGCTACCTATTAGCCAAGTCATTATTGAGGCTGAACCCCAGAAATTGTGCCCCTGGCCGGTGACTTGTGCTGCTGCAAGAAAAGACAGAGTCAACCTAACCCAGTGGTCACAGATTTAAGGTTTCCTCCGCAGCAGGCCCAGAATGATAGTGACTGTCAGTCCACTTCTATTGAAGAACACCACCCATGTCATTACCTCTTATGAACTGAGTCAGCTGTTTCAAGGTAACCTCCTGATAAATGTGGGGATGAAGCTGGGTCTTCAGGACTGCCTCCCCCAGCTTCATCCTTGGAGCCAATGTTCCCAGAAAGTGAAGTGAAAGTATCACATCTGAAGATGTTGAGTCTCTGTGTATTGTGGAACTGTATGATTTGCCTGAAGAAGGGCTGAGGGTTTGAGTCTTTCTGGTGACATACCAGAACTTGAAGAACACCTATGAGGTGCTGACCACCCCCTTCAGTGCCTCAAAGCTTGATTGTGCCTGAGCCTTCTCAAAATGAGTCAAGTGTTGTAGAAACAGAGCCTGCAGAGCAAGGAACCGACAGTGCCCAAAGTTTGGACATTCCACACAGGCAGAGGCACCTCACAAGTGACGAGAGTCCACAGACCAGTGCTGAGAATACATAGACTGTAGTTGTCCCCTCAGAAAGACTGGCCAAGCAGTCAAGCCAGTAGTATGCCTCAGTTATGACTCTCCCAGGAGGCCAGTGGATTTGCCTCTCAATGTGGTGCACAAGGTGTTTATGTCTCATCAAGCTCACTGCCCAAATTGAGCTTGACAGCCAATTCAGGTTACTTGTCTTTCCTCTCACCATGGTGTCCCTGCCCCTCTAGCCCCAAGTTAGCTGATAGGAAGGGCCCTCTTGTATTGTTTAAGGTACAAGAAGTTATACCTGATTCAGTATACTAATGTTCAATTTACCTGTGTGAAATCGCACAGTGTGTTGTCAGAATGGATATAGTATCATGAAGTGTAGTGAATATGTATAGTAAAGTAATAAGTTTATGTTAACTGATGCATGATGGTACAGACTTGACATGGACACCAAGTTTTCCTCCAGGCAGGGAAGGGTGTAACCCCTCACAAATGGGGTTCCTTTAAAGTCTTCCTTGAGCTTGCTCTTAAATGCTCATTGCCAGGCTAGTGTCCCGCGCTTTAGCAGTTTAAATGTGATTGCCAGAGAGTGTCTGTATACCCTCTGTGTACTATCTCTTTAAGAGCTGCCTGGATTGCAGTCATAAGTAATCTGAGAGGAGCTCTGTTGAAAGATGTAACTATTTGCTGAAAATCATTTAGAGTGATAATATTAATGTAGTTTGTCTAACCTGCCTTCTTTGCAGTAAGGACTGTTTTGTTTATCTCCACTATCTTGGTCCTGGACTGCGAATTGGACCAATCAGTACTGGTGGGACCTAAAATGGAGCCGGACTACAGGAGCTGTCTGGAGTCAAAATCTGTAGGAATTGTAGTTTTGGGCTTTTTGTGCCTTTTGCACCTGAAGGGGGAGCCTGTGTTGTGACTGACAGAGGATCAGCCAACTGAACCTTTTGGATCTGGGGAGTTTCACAGGCTGCTGCAGCTAGTTTCAGTTTTGAGCTGAGAAGTGAAAAGTAACAGCTCAAGTGATTTTGAGCAGCAGTTCTGTGTAGTTTGCATGGGAGAACTGTGAAAGGGCTGAGTTTTGGCCTGCCTCTCTGCCTGCTGTCCCTGAGAGGAAAACTAGAGTTTATTCAGACTGAATCGAGTGAGAGGACTATTTAAGCCACTGGACTGTGACCAGGCTTTAACCTGAAGAAGACTGAAGATTTGCTGAATGTGATCGGCCTGTCAGGATTTGCAGCTGCTTTTGAATCCCGGTTTGTGCAGCGACTTTGCGATCGTGACTGGAGAGCGGTTTGACTGGTACTGTAGAATTTCCTTACATGCAAATGTGCTGTGTATTGAAAGTGGGTCGTGATCTGGTTCCCCACTGTGTGAACTGTGTTCTGCTTGCTGGAAGCTTTATCCAGCCTAATCAGACTGAATCCACGCTCATCTCCATTCAGTCTGGCCATGCCACGCTGGCCCTGCCAGACTACCCCACTGCACAGAGAAAGCCACCAACCAGAGACTTGCCTGGGATCATCCCCTGCTCCACGCTTGAACAGGAACGACGCCTCGTGAATTGTGTGGGCCCTGCTTCTCCTGGCACTCCAGATTAACCACCTGCTGTCTCGATTTTCATCCAGCCTGTGTCCAGTCTTGGGTATTGTAGTATCATGGTAGCTCCTCGCAACAATAGCCTAATCTAAAAGTGTGTCATCTGATTGTCTTGTTGTTTCTTTTTCATGAACTGAGCCTCCAGCTCCGGATTACAAATAGTGTGTGTTGTGCAGTTGTTTTCTTCCATCACAGGGCCCCAACCAGCTGCAATGTTCCTGGCTAGCTCACCATTCTCCATCTGGGCATCCAGAGTGTATGACTGTTTATGGACCCTGAAGTGCATGCATGACTGTTTGATTGATAGAGCTTTAAGCAAATTAACCTGATTACGCCTCCATTATTCAAACCCCTTAAATAAATTAGATCTAACTCTTTTTGCATTTACCCTAACTGTGGTTCCAGTTTGTGCAAGAGTACTGTACTGCTGTTATTTGCTGTCTATTACCTTGTTTTACAGGGGTCCCCAGGGCTGGGCCAGAGGAAAGCCCTGGTGGTAAGTGCAAACCGTGGGTACTTGTGTGGTGTATCAGGGGTACTATGAAAGTGATTATTGTGTATTGTCCCGGCCAGTAGTAAGGAAAGAGGGTACAGTGTCCCAGAGGGCTGTGCCCTGGTTAGCTTGACCACTACCAACCCTGACCTCTGGGTGGAGGCATCCGTTTCAGAACTCAGGCCCCTTAACCTGCTACTAGCCAAGCAGGCAGGGTAGTAGCCCTGGGATATTGCTGCCTAGGGGTTACATCAGTTTTGGACGAGATCTTTTCAGAAATAAACACCCTTTGTGGACTACATAATAGAAGATCTACAGGCCTTCCTGGGGAGTCATAACTGAAGCGTACTACTGGCTTTGAGGCTCTTCCAGACTTTCTAGGAGGCGCAGGCACAGGTTCAGTTCTTGCAACAGCTGCATTTTGGTCTCAGTCCCAGCTCATTGCTTGTCAATAAGTCTGCATCTGTAGAAAGGGTGCCTCTGCAGTGGCTGTCTGTTCTGTATTGAAGCACTTTCTGCCTCTTGCTCTGTCAAGTCCAGTTCACCAACATTACTTTCATTACTGGTTCTGAAGAAATTCCAGGGTCATCATTGAGAGGGAGCTCATGGAATTCCAATCTTGCAACACTTGACTAATACTTTCACCATCATTCACTTCATCCATTTCAGTGCCCACAACATTGTCAGAGTCAATCGCTGGAATTATTTCTGTGCTTACTGGTATGTCACTGGGTGCTTTGCTTTCTGCCTCTCTTCTGGGAGTTTAGCTAGTTCCACCATACCCAAAGAGTCAGTTACTTCTCAAGTCACACTTTGCACCTCACCTCAGGGGCACAGGGCTGTGGAGAAGGCCGGAGGGTTAGACAGTCCAGCATCATCTCCCAAATTGTACATGGGGTTCCTTGAAACAACTGACTCAGTTCACAGGATGGGTAATAGGAGTTTCACACTCACAGTCATCAGATTCAGACTGGCAATCAATGTCATTTTGGGCCTGATAGGGAATGGGTCTTGAATCCTTGACAACTGGAGAGGTGGTTAACTGTTTCTTTTAGCTGCAGCTCTGGTTACAGGCCCTGGAGGGGCAGTGTCTTGTGGTGCCGAGTCGATGATAATTTGACCATTTGGCAGCAAATGATTCCTGTGCATTGTCTCAACAGCTTTTGGGTCATTTTCCGGACGCACTTTAAAGACTGGCAAATCCTCCAGCTTGCTGACAACAATGTAAGGGTATGATGCCACCTGTTGGCAATTTTGTGTTTTCCATGTAATCCCAAATTTCACAGCAGCACTCTTGTCTCCTGGTTGTAGCTCTTGGGCCTTGACCTGCTTGTCATGCCTTTCTTTATTGGCTAAGTTCCGCTTTGCTGCCATGGTGTGTGCTAGTCGGTAGGCATGGTTTAACTAGGCCTTTAACTTTGAACATACTGAAGGTGATTTTCGTGTCTGACTCCATCAGGGGACACTCCGAAGCAGATGTTTACTGGCAACGGGCTTTTCTGCCAAACATTAGGCAGTAGGGCGAAGAACCAGTGGCATCACTCCTAGTGCAGTTATATGCATGTACTAAGGTGCTTATCTGTTGGCTCCATTTGGACTTTCCCAGGGATGAAATGTACCCAGCATGTCTAATAATGATCAGTTAAACCTTTCAGGCTGCGGATCCCCTGGGGTGATAGGGTAGTTCGGGACTTTCCACTCCCCAGAATGAGAGCATTCCTTGATCAAATGGCTTTCAAAGTCTCTCCCTTGATTGGAGTGAATTTCTGGGGCACCATAATGGACAAAGAACTTCTCAATTAGGACCTTGGCCACTGTGGATGCTTTCTGGTCTTTGGTTGGGTATGCCTTGGCATAATGAGTGAAATGATCAGTCACCACTAGCACATTGTCAATATTCTTCTGATATGGTTCAAGGCACAAAAATCAATACACACAAGCTCCATGGGTGCACTGGTAGAAATATTGACCAAGGGTACAGCCCTGGGGCTGAGCTTTCTCTGGAGACAACAACTGCAAGTTCTGAGGGGGTCTCAATGTCTTCCCCATTTTTGGCCAATAGAATTGAGCACAGGCCAAGTCTGTAGTTCGGTCACAGCTTATGTCCCATCTGGTCATGGAGGGCCTGTAGAACTACTCGCTTGAAAGCTGTAGGTAACACTAGTTGTTGTTTGTCAATCTGACCTTGTCAGTCTGTGGTCTCTCTGTAAAGTAACTGATTGCGCAGCTTTAATCTGGGCCCCTCTAAACAACAGGGCAGTTCTTGGATCTGAAGAACAAGTTTGTACACATCTTTTCCAGCTTGACTAGCATCTAGTACTGGCTTAATCATGGGGTCTTGAGCCTGGAGCCACTGTATGTTGTCAGGGGTAAGCTGAGGCAATGCACTGAGGTCTCAAGGCTGCAAGGTGGCAGTAGGCTTCAGGGACACAAGTGTCAGGAGGGCCCAAGCAGTCCACCAGGCAGTCAACTGTTTCTGAAGAAGGATGCTCACCTTTATTGAATTTTGACAAAGAGCTTTGACAGATTGTTCAGACATCTCACCCACTTTGCATTAGGATCAGGCCTTCTGGCAAGGCATCAGCATCGATGTAGTTCAAGCCCGTCGATCCTCCGTTGAATAATCGTAAGTGGAAAGTGCAGATAACCAGTGATGCCCTGTGGCATCCAGCTTAGCTGAAGTCTGGACATAGGTGGAGGATTATCAGTTTTATGTTTGCTTGCACGCATGTGCAAGAAACATAGTGCCATCATCCGAAATTTCGGAAGTGTGTCACCTCTTCCTCCTCCAGTTCAGTCAGTGTGTTGGCAGGCATGGTCCTGTAAGCCAATGCATGCTGGAGCTGTCTATGACAAGCTCAAAATGCAGTGGCATACAGTTGAAAGAGGGCTATGCCCCACACACACACCGCGTGTATGCGCACCTGCGTGCTGCCCCCCGCACACACATGTGCCAGGCGACGGTGGTGCCAACTCTCGCCGGCTTGTGCCGCGCCTCCAAAGTTTTCCACATGCCACGCTGGGTGCCCACCCCAGCGTGGCAACTCATAGAATAGCCGACGGGGTGCCCAATCCGCCGGCTCCACTGTCCTCACCCCCACCGAGTAGTGGTGCCACGCTGGGAGCCCACCCCAGCGTGGCAACTGATCATATGGCTGACAGGGTGCCCAATCCCCGTCAGCTCCACACCCCCAGCCACCCTTGTGCCATGCTGGGAGCCCCACCCCAGCGTGGCAAACCTGCCACGCTCGTTTTTTTTTACCTGCAAAACAAAACGGTCCCACTGTGCTTCTCCCAGCCCTCCCACAACCCGCACTCCACCCACTGCCACCCTGCCTCCCCACCCCCCACCCCATACTTACCTCCGAGCTCGGGCGCGACGATCTTCGTGGACCAGGAACACGTCTGCACTCTTCAAAGCCGACCGCGAACTGAGGAAATGCCGGTAAGCTATATAATGGGCTAGATAGGGTTTTCAACTTTATTGCATATTCAGGCATTTTTGAATTTTTGCACCAAATTTTCAACATGGAGTTTTGGGACCCTTCTCATGACTGATGTCAATTTCATGGCGTTATTTGGGCCTGAAGGGTGATTTCACAGTCACTGCACAGTCACTGCATGAAATCACTGTTAGGGCCCAAATATGCCATGACAATGTACATCATTCGTCGAAGAGTCCAGAAACCCATGTTGAAAATTTATGCATAAATTCAAAAATGACTGTTTTATGGCGTCATTGCGCAGTTCCTCGCAGGCTTGTAAGTTCGCGAATTTTCATTATTTTCACTCCAGATTTTCAACATTGCCATTTTACCACACCTTCTTATGAGTAGCACAGCTGTCATTTTTCACATCTCACCCAAAGCGTGTTTCCGCCCATGTAGCGCATAATGGCACAGTCGGTGTGCGAGATCAATGACGAGACAAATTAAGAAAATCACAGTGACACTGTTCATGAGCTGAGGTCTTAAAATGGCTATGTTGAAAGTTGGTGAAAAAATTCCAAAAATGACTGTTTACGACGATGCGTTGTAGCAGTTCCTACCTAATCGTAAGTTCGCGAATTTCAATATTTTCACTCCAGATTTTCAACATTGCCATTTTACCATACCTCCTTATGAGCAGTATAGCTGTCATTTTTACATCTTGCTCAAATGTTTTCAGCCATGTAGGCACAATGGCGCAGTCAATGTGCAAAATCAACATATGGGACACATTAAGAAAATCACAGTGACACTGTTCATGAGCAGAGGTCTTAAAATGGCTATGTTGAAAATTTGGTGAAAAATTCCTAAAATGACTGTTTCGCTGAAATGGTTGCGCGGTTCCTATGCATGCTCGTAAGCTTACGAATTTAATATTTTCATTCCAGATTTTCAACATTGCCATTTTATTACACTTCCTTATGAACAGTACAGCTGCCATTTTTCATATGTCACCCAAAACATGTTTGCACATGTAGCGCACAATGGCGCTGTTGGTGTCTGAAAGCAATGTTTAGGACAGATTAAGAAAATCACAGTTACACTGTTCATGAGCAGAGGTCTTAAAATGGCTATGTTGAAATTTGGTGACAAAAGTCCATAAAATGACTGTGTTATGAGTGAGCATTGCGCAGTTTCCACGCACCCTCGTAAGTTCATGACTTTGTAATATTTTAAGTCAGATTTTCACCAGTGGCATTTTTCACACTTCCTTATGAACAGTACAGCTGTCATTTTCACAACATGGCTGAAGTGTGTTTCACACTTTCAGCGCAGAGATCTTGATAGTCGCTGTGGGAAATCATTGTTCGGCACAGATAAAGAAAATCACAGTGACACTGTTCATGATCGGAGGCACCAAAATGCCTGAGTTGACAATCTGCTGTAAAAATCCCCAACTTAATTATATTATGGTTGTGCGTTGCACAGTTTCTATGTCGTTCCGTGACTGCACCATTTTTAAATATTTTTACTGCAGATTTGCAACATTGCATTCTTTACACCTCCCCATGAACAGTAAAGCTGTCATTTTTACATCCTGTTCGAATGTTTTTGCACCTGTGGTGCTAAATGCCGTAGTCGCTGTGCATAAGCAGCTTTCGGCTAACAAACTGATATTCCCCTGTTCATGAGGTGGGGTCACAAAAACCATGTTGAAAATTTGGGTGAAAATACCAACAAATGCCTGAGGTATTGGAGTTTCCAACCATAACGCCCCACCCTGTAGAGAATGACAGGCATCAGGGGTGTGACTTGGGATTCTTGCCTGTGATGCTCATACCATTCCACACCTGCAGCCAGTGAGAGGCATCGAGGTATGCCTTGGACACTTGACCCCAAAGTTCACCCCATTCTCCTATATCGCACCATCTCACCATATTTCCTAATGAAATGGGGTGCGCATAAGAACAAAGACCCCAAGGAACACCGTGACACTTCTCAGTGTTTGCAGGGTAGGGTGTGGTGAAATGGCGTGGCCGTTATGCCTGACGACCCAAGGCACACCCCAATGCCTGTCACTCTCTGCAGGGTGGTGGTGGGGTTGGCTTCAGTTCAATACTTCACTGCCATTCCTATTACGCAGCTCTGTAACTTCTACACTACCACTGCCAATGTCAGCAAGCAAACATTCGGCATTGACAAATGCTTGTTTCTAGAATCTTTGAACCATAAAGATATTCATGGAATTGCTCTACCACAGCCCACTTTAATGCAAGAAATTCAAGCTTGTGTACAGGGTAATTTCTTTCAGGACGGCGTAGGCTCTGACTGGTAAATGCCATGGGGCATAAGCCTTCCTCATATTCTTGATATAAAACAGCACCAAGTCCCTTCAAGCTGGCATCAGTGTGCAACACAATAGGGTCTGGCGGGGTCAGCATACGCAAGCACAGGGGCATGGGTGATTTGGTGAATGATATCATAGAAGGCCGTCTCACACTCTGAAGTCCACCTGGCTCTAAAAGGCTCATGTCTGAAAGTAAACCCTTTCCTCCTCTTTAACTGCACTTTTCTTGTATTTCTTGTTTGTAGGAGGGTAACCTTGAGTTAAATTGAGCAATGTCGCGGATGACTTTTGTGTAGCCTTTTATGAACCGGTGATAATAGCCACAGAATCTCAAGAATCTGCAGTTCTATCAGATTGGTAGGCTGGAGCCACATGGTCAAAGACTCCACTTTGCTCGGGTCTGTCCGAATCCCTTCCTCCAACACTATGTGACCAACATATTTCACAGATTTCTGGAAAATTGACACTTGTGTATTGATAATTTTAGTCCAAAATCTTCTAATCGAGTGAAAACCTTGAACAAACAGGCTTCATGTTCCTCAAGGGTCCGACCAAACACAATGGCGTCATTGAGATATACAGGGCATTCTAGTAAGTTCATGTCTCCCATAGCTCATTTCATCAGCTGCTGGAATGTTGGACATCCCGAATACCCTGGGGCATATGCAGAAACTCATAGACACACAGGGGACAGATGAAGCTGTCTTTTCTCAGTCTTCTGGGGCCATCGGGTTTGATAATACCCACTCCAAAGGTCTAGTACAGAGAACCACTGGCTTCCATTGAGGCAGTCGAGCATCTTGGATATGTGGCATGGTGTATTGGTCCAGGACAGTTCTTCAATTTTACGTCCAGTAGTCCATGTGCATCCTTACTGATCTATTTTTCTTCTGGACTACCACAGTCAGAGAGGCATATGGGCTTCAAGACTCTTGGATGATTCCCACTGCTAGCATTTCCTGGAGATGGTATCGAACATCGTCAATGTCAGCAGGCCAAGGCAGCGGGATCTTTCTTGGAATGGCCTCCCATCATGAAGTCTGATGTAGTGTTCAGCACCTGTGGCACATCCATGTCCCATTCCTTCAATGAGAACACTTTGTTTCTCTGAGCCAGTTTCCAGCTGATCTTAGCTTTCCATTCTGCAGGCAGAGGATTCTCCAAAGTCAAAATGATCAGGGGTAACCGTCATCCTCTCCAGGGCACTTTTTGCTGGGTAGCACAACAGTATCTGTACAATATACAGTGGCTAGGGTGCATCCTAAATTTACTCAGACCTCCCTGTCTGACATGTTTTGGACTTGCACTACTACCTGTCGGCATATACATGGGCCTGGGCTGGTAGAATACTAGGCTTGACCAGTAGTCCCTCAGCCAGCTTTCTCTCTTCTGGGGCATCCAGCATAAGAATCTTGTTTTTAACATCCTTCTTTATGCACACTTCCCCACTAATGGTACACTGAGCATTTGGGAGCAATACAAGTGAGTATGGGTCCTTTTTCCACACTACACCCATGGGTTCATATTTCTCAGTCTCTTTAGCTTGCATCTGTAAATCGTAGGCTCAAGCACCATAGCTGGAATGTGTAGGAGTATTTCCAGTCCACTTGGCTTGTTTTCTTGACAGAGCTGGGCTAGCTAATCAAACATATGGGCATTGGTGCCAATCAACAAAAGGATACCATCATACAGTTCAGTCGGAAGGCACACCAGGTCCAGGATCTCCACTTGCTCATTCATGCCAGCAATAACAGTATGGAAAGACAACCAAATTCATACATACCCTTGTAAGGATAGGATTTTTCACTCAACCCCACACATGCAGTCCTTCAAGGGGTAGGAGTGGAAGGTCAGATAAGTGCTGGTTGTACCAATCTTGAAATATAATAGTGACCTGCAAGCCACTGTCTAGCACAGCTTGAGTGGAGATGTCATTAACTGTTACTGTAGACTCCATGGAGGGACCCATCATCTCGGATCAATTTGGGGAAGTCTACGTTGCAGACTGGCCCACAGCAGTTTTGGAGGAAAAGATTTGTGTGGTGTGCCTAGCTGAGGTTTTATATTGCTCTGCTGAACCAAATTGAGCAGTTTAGTAGTGACCTTCCTGAGATCCTGAGAAGAATTGCAACCTTGTCGGGTATGGCCGTCTTCTCCCACCCATAGCAGAACATCTGTTCTCTATGATCACTAGACAATTTGGTTCTTCACAAAATTTGTAGTGGTTGGAGGAGGAAGTTCTGTTGTCATCTCTTGGTTTGAGTTCAGGTTCTCTGTCTCTGTCTCCTAGTTCATCGAGGGAGCAGAAATTCAGGTGGCATATATTAGATACCCTACTAAAGCTCGTAATTCTCTCATCTCCTCCATCAGTTTGGATTCAGTTTGAGGTTCAGGGGCAATAGCATGAGCTCCCACACCCATGGGTGGACCTCACTGCCAGCCTCAGTCTTAGGCAGGCAAAAGTTGGAGTTCTGACGGCTTCAACCGCGACTTGTTGGTTGTCTCACATCTCTTTCAGCAACTCTCAGACCTGCTGTGTCTTAAGAGCTTCCTCTTTTCATCGGGTCTGTCTGGGGTTTGGGTTACTTTAGCAGTGCCTGCACAAGAATCCCAATCTTCCTCCTCACCTTCAGCCTCCTGAGTTCTTGTATTAGGTCACAATAAGCAGGGGGATTATCCCTTCTGTCTTGGAACTTTAGCTGGAGAATTAGCAACTTACAGTATATGGCACATTGTAGTATATGATCTAACCTGCATGGTCCAAATCATTGGCCAATACCCCACCTTTCCTGAAAGCTCTCTATAAGATCCTTTTTAAATGAGTAACATAAGCAGACAGACAATCCCCTTTCCACTGTTTGGTGCCTTTGAATTTCCACATTAAAGTTTCCCCAGATTCAATACTACCGAAAACACCTTCTAGTGCAGACAAATACTTTTAGCAGAAGTGTCCGAGTTTGTGAACCTCAAAAACCTAATAGCTTCCAATGCAGGGCCCCTTAGACTTTCCATGATCCTTTTCCATTTTCTGCTTCTGTGCACTGCCCTCCTGAACTGGGGGATGCATAGTCCATCTACGTCTCTAGATCATCTTCCTCCTGGGGTGTGGGAGAGTGCCTGAAAACACGCGTAACCTGCGGTAGAGTCATGACTAATTGTAGGCACAGATGTGATGCCGGCACTGGTGGGAGCACAGGAGCTGGTGTTGGGGCAGGTACCATAACGGGCATAGGCATTGGGGAAGGAACATCCCTGGTGGTAGGAATAACTTTTTGAAGTCCTTGAAGGTTTTGCCCTCATCCAGTAACAATTTGTTAAACTTCTCCTCAAAGGTCTCAGATGAGGGTGGGAGCTTGTTTTCTGAGGATCCTCACTATCTTTAGTTACCAGACAGCGGGGGACCCATCTACGGCAATAGTTTTGGGCACCTTAGTGCTGTCCACAGTGTTGCTACACTCCACTAAAGCCATTAGGATTTGGGCAGTCAAGTCAGCATGCCGACTTACCACTACAGCTTTTCCCAGACATTCAATTTTTGAAAGTGTCCCTCTATAGTGTCTTTTCTAGTGCCCAGGGATATATCTAGTATTAACAAAGCATTTTGGGAGTCAATCTCATGCTCCGTACACCAACCAACCAACTGCTGCTAGCCATTTCTTCAGTGGGACTCATTAAATTTCTAGTTGTATTTTTGATTTTGTCCACTAGGGAGTGCTACTCCAAGTGGTGCCTCAAGATGTAACCCCTACAGTGGCTATGCTATGAGCTACTACCCCTGCCCGTGTGGCTAGGCATGAATTGAGGGCCTGAGTTCTGTGAACAGGTGCTCCACCCAGAGGAATGGTATTGGGCTAGCTTAACTGATTTGGTATAGCCCTCTGGACACATAACCACCCACCAACCCTTCTAGTGGCCTAAACAGTAATACCATAGAACATTCACATCCACTGGATAACAGTAATAATATGCTGATGCCCTTGCACTTACCAACAGAGCTGGATCAGCTGCAACTGCCCTAGAGACCCCTGTAAAATAAGGTCAGCAATGCAACAATACAATATTACCACTGTAACCCAACTTATAATGTGTACACTAGCCAGGTTAAACATGAAACAAAGTAATCTGGTTTATTGCTGTGGAGAGAGTTGGTGTGATGGGGATTTTGTAAGTTTTGCTATTGTTTTTAAACTGCAGAGAGAAGGATTAGTTAATTCTACTTGCCGTGGAGAGAGTTAGTGTGGAAAGGATTTTGTAAGTTTTGCTATTTTTTTTTTTAATTTAGCTTAAAGGTTTCTGTGGCTGTGTTTTTGGAATTAAGCTTAAGGGGAACAATGGCCCCACCTAAAGCTGGGTGAGGGGCCTAAAGGGGACCTGGGCAAACGTCTAATTTCTGGACTGTATGTGTTTGTGAGACTTGGAAATGCTACTGGTGAGTTTGTAAGTGTGTTAGTAAAGAACTGCAATCAGTATAGAGACCGTATTTCACTGTCCTGTATAGGTAGTATGAACCATGGGTAGGATTGTGGGGTGCAATGGTTGTGGGGCAGCAATGTGGATGAACACACTGTGGAGGCTGGGAGGGTGCCCAATATGCCACAGGCTAAGGAGGCTCAAGGAAGAGGTTCAGTGGCTTGGCACGGAGTTGGGAAGGTTGAGGGGTGAGGGAGGTTGCGTTGGTAGAAGAGCTGACATCTGAGAGTGTTGGGGGTACCACAGAGAAGAAACAGTGGGTCAAGGGAAGGGTCAGGGGAGAGGCAAACTAGACCCGGAAGCCAGATTATGAGGGTGGACTCTAGTAGGGCCTAGCAAAAGAAAAGCAGTAGTAGGCAGGAGGAAGGAGAAAACACATAGTAATGCAACAGGGGTAGGGAACATGTTTGCTGTACTAGCGACCCATGGGGAGAGGACGAGGAGGAGATTGCACAAGGAGAGTACTCATGAAGAGGAGGGAGTGAGGGACATTACTAGTGAAGAGATTGAGCATGGTGTGGCAGGGAAGGGATAATAATCGGAGGGGTGAGGAGGAGAGGAGATTGGCAGTCAAACAGGAGGAGGGGAGGGGTCTCAATTGAGAGGAGCGGGGGAAGACACTGGGGAAAATGGTAAAGCACCACCTTGAGTGACCTAGGAATTAAAACCTTGGTGGGGGGGCAACGGCACAAGGAAAGAGAGGGTGACTGGTGTTGGGGACTCCATAGTCAAGGGGATCAGATGGGGCAGCAAGAGAGAGAGGCACAGTCGGATATGGGTGGAGTCCGTACTGGGATTAAAGGCAGAAAAGGCAGGACATGCAGTCGTATGGTGCACAAGGAGGATAGGAGGAAACCGCAAATTATAGTACATGTGGAAACAAATGACCTAGTGGGGCAATGGTGGAGGTAACAAGGAGAGGTCTGAGGAAGTGGGAAGGTTGTGCGAGGGAGACTGGGGAGTCTGTGGCCTTCTTGGAGGTGCTCCTGTTACCCTTCACAAGCACAGGGAAAAAGGAGAGGACTGGGGAGTTGAACGCATGGTTGGTAGAAAGGTGTTGAACTAAGGGGTATGGGGTTGTGGGCTGCTGTGGCAGTACCTGGGATAATAACAATCTGATTGTAAGGGATAGGCTGTACCTGAGAGGGAAAAGAGGTAGTAAACCAAAGACTGGGAGGTATATTGTGACAAGGTGGATTTAAACTAGATAGGGGGGTGGCAAGTGGACAGCAGGTAGTCAGGGATCCAATAGAGTGGAGTCACAGCCTACCCCCAGGCTAGCAGGGAAGGACTCAGGGAGGCCAAAAGGGAGGGAGAAGGGAGGAGATGGAGGGTGATGAAGGAAGGGGCAGGATGGAGGGTGTTCTCACTGAATGCAGAAACTTAGGCAACAAATCAGCTGAGCTACAGGCACTCTTGGCACTGTGGAGGTGGATAGTGCAGCTGTCATGGAAACGTGGCAACGAGAGACAGGGACTGGGATCTGGCAATCCCAGGGACAAATTATACAGGAAGGGGCCATAAAGGGGTGGCAGTCTATGTGAGGAATGGGATCAAATGCACAAGGGATGAGGGGAGGAAAAGAGAACAGAGGCAATCTGGCTGCAGCTCCTAGACTCAGGGATAGGAAACTGAGGTTTGGGGTGGTATACAGGCTACTGTCCCAGTCTGAGGAGCTTGACAGGGAATTAGTGGGACAAGTCAGAAAGGTGTATAGAAAAGGGCATGTGGTCATTATGGGGGATTTCAACTTGCTAGGAGTTGACTGGAGCATTCGGTCACCTCCAGTGCTTGGAAGCAAGTGCTTCTGGATGTGATCCAGGAACATCTCTTGATGCAGTTGATCAGTGTACCTACTAGGCTAAAGAACACTCTAGATCTGGTATTGTTGAATGAGGAGGCAGTAAGGGAAATAAGGGTGGAGGACCTACTAGTTGACAGTGATCACCAAACAGTGTGGTTTAATATCACGACGTGCAGGGAGCCAGAGAAATCAGGAACCGGGTGGTAAACTCAGGAGAACAGACTCTGGGATGATGAGTGAAGTACTGAAAGGGACACTGGAGGCACAAGGCAGAAGATGGATATGGAGCAGAAATGGGATATTATTAAATGAGGGATTACTGAGGCAACGGAAGCCTGCACCAAGACACAGAGTAAGAGGAGAAGAGCAAGGAAGCCATGCTGGTTGAACAGCGAGGTAGTGGAGATGGTGAGGGCAAACAGAGGTGAACCAGAGGTATAGGACGATGGGGAAGGAAGGGACAGGGAGGAGTATGCAAGATTGTTCAGGAGGTGACCAGAAAAGTGAGAGAAGCTAAGGCCCAGAGGGAGCTGAGATTAGCACAAGGAATTATCGAGGCGAGAAAGACTTTTCAGATACATCAGGGAGAAAAGGAAGTTCAAGGAGATAATAGTGAGGATAAAAAGGGTGGGGAGTGGACAGAAAAGGGGAGGAACAGGCAGAAGCACTGAATGAATACTGTTGCTCAGTGTTCATGGAAGAAAAGGGGGACTGCTACCACCACGGGTTGGGAGGGTGGGGACAGGAGGCACAGATGGAAGAATTAAGGAGGTAGAATCCTAGAGGGACTGAGGGCACTGTGGGTAGACAAGGCACCAGGGCCAGATGGTATCCACCCAGGGTGCTTAGGGAGATGGATAGGTATTGATGGAGCTGCTGGTGGATCTGCACAGCACCTCACTGGAGTCGGATGTGTGCCACTCGACTGGAGGATGACACATGATGATGATGATGATGAAAACTTTTATTTTATACAGGAAATTATAATCATTAGGATTATACAATCCTGTTCTCAAGATAGTCCTGTTTATATTTCACTTAGTTACATCTAAACATATAACATATAACAATACTCAAATAAATACAAAATATACACTATGCACAGCATTTCAAATATCCAACAATACATTAAGGCACAAATAGAAAAGAAAATACAAAAATACACATCAAAAAAATCCCATGCATGTTCATGTACAACTACATTCTATTTTATAAAATTTCGTTTTTAAAAGTCGTGTGGTCTTCTAAAGATCTTATTAGAGGTAGAATAGTCCATACTTTAGCAACCTGACATAGAATGGAACCATTACCATATTTATTATGAATTCTTATGGGACAAACTCTATGTCTATGCACAAATCTTAATAACTCATACCCACCTTTACTAACTTTGGAAAAAAGTGTTGTGTAATATGAAGTTCGGATAAAGTGTTTTATATTTATGTATCAGTATTAACCAATTTTTGAAAATCATTTCTAAAGACTGCCAATTCAATTTTATAAACATATTACAATGATGAGTTCTATATGAACACTGTAGAACATATCTAGCTATTCTATGTTGCACCCTATCCAGTCTAATCAACTGATGTCTACTCGCTGTTCTATAAATTAAATCCCATCACGTCAGGGTTGGCATAATCAATTGTTTGGCCACTTTTTCCTGTCCTTAATTTGTAAACATTTGTAGTTTGTCTCAAAGCTCCTAAATCTTGGTCACCTTTTATATTATTATTTATATGGGTATCAAAAGTCAACAAAGAATCAAAAGTCACCCCAAATAACAATAACTACCTACCTGTTCTATAAGTCTATTTGTATGTGTTACATATGAATCTGTGATTTAGGCTTCATTTTAAAAAGCACACTAATTTTTTGTTTTTTAACATTCATCAAGAGCCTCGACTGGTGAGCTACTCCCCACCCCGGCAAAGTCTGTTTGAAGCTTTAGTTGGAGATCCAAAACAGAACTTCTGGTGGTGATGATCGCAATATCATCAGCATAGAGCCTCACGGCTGAATGTCTCACCACCCGTGTAGATCATTAATGAAAAGAGGAATAACAAGTGCCCTAAAATTGACCCCTGTGGAACTCCTCTACTAACATTTCTAGATGTAGATAGAGTCTGTAAGATCTCCACCCTCTGAGTACGTCCTGTTAGATAAGATTTTATCCAATTTCTAGGCCATCAACTATGCCTATTGCTTTTAATTTGTCCAGTAATAGGAGTGGCTCACCAGGTCAAAGGCTTGGACAGATCCACAAATACAACAGCAGTTTCAAACCCAGATTCAAAGAACTACAAACCAGATCTTTAAACTCTAACAGTGCTGTAGTTGTGGAGTGGCTCTTTCTAAATCCTGATTGAGGGGTGTTAACAGTCCATATTTGTCCAAATGTTCGAAATCTGCCTGTTTACACATTTCTCCAAGCACTTGGACAAATATGGAAAGTAGGGCTATGGGCCGATAATTATTCAATTCTGCAGTATCACCCCTTTATGTATGGAGATGATCTTACTTTCTCTCAAGACATAGGAAGCATTCGAGCTGTAAGCTCCAATTGAAAATGTAAGTTACAATTGGAGCAATATATCTACCGCTAACTTAAGAAATCTACCCTCGATTTCATCTGGCCTGCTGATTTGTAGGCATTTATAGACTTGAATTCCTACATACTACTGATGTTTTCAAGGCCCTGAATCTAAATGATGATAAACAAGCTGAATTCTCTGTTTGCGTAAGCTTCATATCTCAAATGTAGGACCTCCCAAATCATTACAACCTGGCAGGTCTATAAAAAAAATTGTTCAGGGCCTCAGAGGTACTCTCTGGTTTATCAATTAAATTTGCCCCAATCTGTAAATTTAAATTTGTTTGTGTTCCAGATTTACCAGGATTTGTTAAATGATTGATAGTTTGCCAAAACTTCATGGGTCAGAGTTACAATTTATCTTATTTCGATAGTAATGGGCCCTAGCCTTTCTTATGAGATATTTACATGCATTCGTTTTACTTTAAACAGCTCCCAATCAGAGGATAATTTAGATTTTAAAGCCTTTTCCACAACCTGTTTTTACTCTAATATTTTCAAATCTTTTCATTAATCCATGGTAACTGAATATGTTTGTCACGAAATCTGGAATTTTGGTGCATGATAATCACAAATCATACGAAAAGTAGTAGAAAAATATTCTACAGCTTGATTCAATTCTGGTACTAATCTATATCTATCCAATTTTCTTTGACTACACTCTGCATGTGATGCCATTACACAAGAGCAGACCAAGGGATGAACTGGGTAATTATGATCTGATGAGTCTCAACTCCATAGTGTGCAAACACATGGAAACGATACTAAAGGAAAGACTGGTGTCATATCTGAGGTCAACGGCCTCCAGGATGTGAGGCAGTATGGGTTCGTTGGGAAGTCTTGTCAAACCAACCTGATACAATATTATGACTGGGTGACAGGTGAGCTGTATAAAGGTCATACGGTGGATGTTCTTTACTTGGTCTTCAGCAAGGTCTTCGATTCGGTGCCTCATGTGCAGCTGGGGAAGCTAACTGGTGTAGAGATATGGGCAAAATGATGATCTGGATTACAAGCTGGCTGTGTGGGAGGCTGCAATGGGTGGTGGTGGGAGGAGCTCTCAACTCTGAAGCCAGTGACGAGCAGGGTGCCGCAGGGCTCTGTGCTGGGACCAGTATTATTTGGGCTTTTCATATTAGACATTGCACACAGGGTGCTGAGCAAGGTAAGTCTGTTAGTAGATGATACCAAAATGGGAGCAGTGGTGGATAGAGGGAGGGATGGAAGCAGCTCAGGGGACATAAGCAAGCTAGAGAAGTGGGCAGAGAGGTAGCTGCTGGTTCAATGCAAAGAAGTGTAAGGTTATGCACGTCGGGGAGAAGAACCCAAGGATAGAATACTGGCTGGGGGAGGTTAAGCTTGAGATCACTGAGGAGGAGAAGGACCTAGAAGTAATGGTAACAGGGACCATGAACAACATTGCCCAGTGCAGGAGAGCAGCTACAAAGTGAACAAAATGCTGGGGTGCACAGTGAGGGGTTTTCATCCAGGCACAGAGGGTGATCTTGCCCTCTACAGGTCACTGGTAAGGCTGCACCTTGGAGTATTGTGTGCAGTTTGGAGACCATACCTGAGCGTGATATCAGGCAATGAAGATGATATGTGGAACGAAGGGAGAGACTATGAGAGCAGGTGGGGAGACCTGAATATGTACACCCTGGAGGATAGAAGGGACAGGGGACATGATAGAGACATTCAAGTATCTGAGGGGAATCAATAAGGATGGGGCAGATGGCGTCTTTAAGCAAGGGGAGGGACAACAGGGGCATGGGCTAAGAATAGAGGGGAAGATTTAGGAGGAAATGAGGAGACAGTATTTCATGGAAGGGTGGTAGCAAAATGAAATGCACTATCAGAATGGGTAGTATCATGTAAATCTGTGAACAGCTTTAAAAGGACATGGGACAGGGAACAGAGGAGAGTGAGGCTGGGGAGGTGGGGCAGCAGTGGGATGAGGGGGGTGAGGCAGCTGCAAACTAGGGTGCTAGCTGCACACTACAGCAGACTTAGATAGACTGGGTGGTCTGTTTCGCTGGCACATTTGTATGTTCATATGTTCGTATTCAGGGGAGTGAACAAGAGAGGCGTGAATCTGACAGAATGATTAACACTTTGATTTGGTCTAGGTTGGTTCAGCATGCACTGTAAGTCCTTTTGGAACAGTCCCACAACCTGGGTACCTGGTGTGTTATGCAGACTAGCCTGAAGCGTTGTCAGAGGTGGCTGGTGTTGCAGCTATTGTTGGGGCCCTTAGGAAAGAAAACAGTTAATATGTGCTAACCCAAATAATTGTAATCACAAGTCGGATGGCTCAGTCCATTTGTAATAACTCAGAACAAAAACAATCAGATGGCACACAATGATTTGCAGCTGTTGTTGCGAGGAACTACCCTGATTTGTACTCATGCTACCCAGATCAGGGTGTAGGACAGGTGAGATGAAGCGCTCATGGTGTTGGTCTGGTGGGCCAGGGAAGCAGGGCCTACGACTCATCTCCTGGTGGTCGCTGCCTGTTCGATGGTGTTGAGCAGGGGCTATCCCAAGCGGGTCTTTCACCGAGTTGCTCTGAACTGGGGCAGCGGCTAGGGCCAAGATGGCAAGGCCCAGGCAGGATGGACAGTTTGAAAGAGTTTGTGATCTTTTGCTGGAAAGGCCTCCAGTGGGCGAACAGAATTCACCATGGGGAACTAAATCATGACCCAAGAAACACATTCAGCACACTTAAATCAGTTATTTCTCTCAGCCACAGTTTGGATACCATCCAGTTGCTAATTACACCTTCACTGCACAAATCTTTCTCTCTGAGGCTATTTTCTCTCATCAAGTGGGCTGATCACTTCTGGAGCAAGTCTTTGGTCCAAACCTCAGTCGCCACAACAATTCTATTCTTTCTTCTGCTGCCGAAATAAGCCAGCAAACAGAAAGGTCTGACTACTGTGCTGGGCGGCTCAAGGGAGGAGAGCGTGGCAAGTAGGCCAGCAGAGCCTTCCTGCCAATTCTCAGGTTACTCAGTCCATTCCACCACATGGGAGCCTCAGTCCTGATGGAATCGAACCCCAGATACTTGAATTGGGGCTCATCTCCTGTTCAATCTGTCCATCTGTACCTCAATTGTGCCTACAGCCTGGAAGGCTGCCAGGGTTATTCCTGTCTTCAAAAAGGTGACCCTAAAGTCCTTACTAATTATCGCCCATAGCTTTACTACCAACCCTCAGTAAGATCTTAGAGAAACTTATCCATTACCAGGTCTCATCTCATCTATTGAACTTTAATCATTAGTCACCTGCTCAACATGGTTTCAGGGCAGGACATAGCACCACTACTGCCCTCACTTTACTCACCAGTGAGGTCAAGTCCAACGTGGACAATGGTCTACCCACTGGTGCCGTGTTCATAGATCTACCAAGACATTTGACCTGGTAAACCATCCTCTGCTCCTGCATAAACTACATTCTTTAGGTGCCTCTGGATCCACCCTTTCATGGTTCAGTAACTATCTCACTAATCGATCCCAGTCCATCTCCTTTGGCAAAGTTCTCTCACCCTTCCTACTATCTCTGGGACCTCTACTCTTTCCAACTTCATCAATGACACTCCCTCATCCTCTCCCACTGTCGATCCATCATGTATGCTGGACGCCCTAGTACTCTCGCTGCCTCTCGCTCTGACCCGGACATTAACTCCACCTCTCTTTGCATTCCAACGGATTCAACTCTGGCTCTCTCAACTCACTCCTACTCAACCTAAGACCAAGGCCATGTTTTTGGGTCCACTAGGAAAGTCTCTGCTGAGGCTACCAAGCTCCACATGGTTAGCTGTGATGGATCGGTAATCAAGTCTACTTGCTCCTTCAAATACCTAGGTGTGACTCTTGATCCTGTTCTTGATTTCTCTTCACACATAAATGAGGTTTGTATGTCAGTTAACGTCAAATTAGGAGCTTCCTACCATGTGCATCATTCTCTAAGTCCCACTGCCAGAATCTCTGTGCATGAGTACTGCTTCCTAGACTTCTGTATGCTCTCCCCATTCTCTCTCATGCCAATGTGGGTATCCTCCATCACTGGGACACCACATATAACAACATCTGTAGGTCGCACTGTCTGTTCCTGCCTTACCCACCACTGCGTACTATACTCCACATTGAACTGGCTGTCCCCTAAAGCCCAGCGCTCCTTCTCTCTGGGTTGTTTTATTGACTCTGTGAACAGATCCCCTGCCCTGTCTGCATTGGGGCCATGCTCACCCTGTGATTCAGGCCCGTACTCTGAGTCCTCTAACTCACACCTGTTCTCTGTCCCCACTGCTCAACCAAAGCAGGGAAAAAGCTTTCTCCGTTTAGCCCTTAAATTCTGGAACACTTTACCGGACACCTTAAAGGCTCCTCATCTCACCCTGCCTTTAAATCTGCACTTTTTCCACCTCCAAGCACTTGACTCCTGTGTATGTACCTAACCCCCATGCACTCTGCTTCCGCCTTCCCTTTCCAGCTCCTCTGGGTTTCCTAACTGAATTGTATTGTCTGACTGTATCAAATGAACTATTTTTCCATCCCTGTGGATGGTCACTGCTTGTTGTTACACTGTGACTCTCTCTGAGGTGGTCACTATTGGTATTCTTTCTGACTACTTTGTATTGTTCAATTTCGTGCATGAATTTATTCACCTGGCTATTTGCAGACCTGTACTGACAACTGTTTTGTATATGTTCTTGTTGATTGTCATTGATTGTTACTGTACCCCCCGGGTCATGCTTGAAAATAGGCAGGACTAATACCTAATGCACTTACCCAGTTACCAAAAGCTAATAAATAAATAAAATCCTCTGTAAACCCATAGTAAGAGTTCACCCTATTTGTGTTGTCTGATATGGTATTTGACTGACCAGTATAGGTAGCAAAACCAGCAATATATTTTCTTTTAAAAATTGTATTTTTATTGTAACAGCTCTTTACATGTTGCAGTCAGGTATTGCCACAAATTACCACACACACACACACACACACACACACACACACACACACACACACACACACGCACATTCACACTCCCTTTAGGCCAGTTAACAATAGCTGTTTTACCTAAATGTGAGCTTTAGAAAGCAAATTTCATAGTTTTTGGAGAAAGTGCTACCCCTTGAAATATTTCTAACGCTGCCCCTACACACACACGCAACTGGAGGTTAAGGCGCCTCGAGTGGCCATTGTGACAGGAGTGATGCTCTTACAGCACAATATGCAGACCCTTGCACTCCATTACTTTGAGCATGAGCAAAGCCTGCAGTGATACACCTTAGTCCAGAGGGGTAGAGCCCTTCTCAGGAGGCCCCAGCAATTTGTACATCAGGAGTATCCATAGTATATTGAGCATAGATCCCTGCACCTTTTCACTGGGGCCACCAGAAACAAGTGTATTAAATGATTACATTTAGTCTTGTCATTGGTAGCCTACCCACCACCCACCCGGTGCCCTGTAACAGCCAGGACTTCAATGCCTTCATTTCAAAATAATTACTCATCTGGAAATGCACATCTGAACTATACACCATGCAAGCAAACGTTTGGCATTGACACATGCTTGTTGTAGATATCTGCAAGTACAACACTTTCTGAATGTTTTAGGGAGCAATCTACGGTATGCACTGCCAGACCCCCTAAGGCATAGCCAGTATATTGGTCACAGCACAAAATACAAATGGATTGGTAACACAACTTTATCCAACTTTACTGGCCTCCTTGGATGGGGAAGGGAGCAGTTACACCTTAAGTGGCAAATAGACTTAGGAACAGAAACTGAACCAGAGGGACTGGCAGGAGATTTTGGAGCAGGGCTGGCATTCCTCCATGCAGGCAAAACATAAAGGATTCAATTCCTGACTATTAATAGGACATACTATACTCCTGCTCTACTATCTAAAATCACATTCCAGTCAGAGCACTTGCCCCAGGTGTGCCCAAATGGAAGTAGACCTAATACATATGATGTATAGCTGGCCACAATTTTATTGGCAAGAAATAGAATCGCCTGCTCCGGTATGCTGGCTAAACAGATAAAACTTATATCAAGAATGATTTTGTTGGGGATCTTGCTGAATGGAAAACATACTGGCTAAAATAGGAAATTGGTAGTGGCTGCACTTCTAACAGCTAAGCTTGGCATTCTCCTTAACTGTGAACAGGCTGCACCTCCATTATTTAGTGTCTGCAGAAAATAATGACAGAAAATATGTCTCTGGAGAAAGTAATGTATAGTGCTAGGGATAGGGTGCTCCTTTTTGATAACATTTGGGACCCCTATGAGCAGTATCATACTTCTCACCCAATAAGTTGGTTGGAATATGGAAATTAAAGAGATGTCGCAACAGGGTGGGTGGTGCTATGGTGGATCCCCATGTTAAAGTTATGAACCGGGAGAGATAAGTTTCAAAGCTGTATCATTACAGTTGCATGATTATGCAAGATTTGGGTCATTTAGTTGTTTTTTTATTCAGTTTTTATTGCATGATAGTAAAAGGATAACTAGTATAGTCAGTAAAACTGTTGCTAATACAGAGTACATATTACCAGGAACCAAGAGGCTGTGAAATGCTACTACTGTACATATAGCAATAAACTGTTAAGATATTCTGCAAATTGCAGCTTGAATGTGTTAATGCTGCCATCTGTGAATGGCTTAACAAACCCAAATAATTGTGATAGAAGGTTTCAGTATCCATGCAAGCCTGAAGTAGGTCTGTATACCAGTGTATGTCCTCAAGTTGTATGGCAGGTCAGAGTTCTTAGCCAGCATGACTTGTCCACGAATGCTTCTGCAATTCTGGCAACATTTTGAAATGAGGAATAACCTAAGGCTGATTTAGGGCCAAAGAATAAACATAATAACAAGGACAGAAAAAACAATTGCGAAAGGAAAAGGAGCCGGGCAAGAGAAGGAGGTCATGTTCCGTCACATACCTGAGAAAAAAGCTCTAAACGTCTGTTGCAGATACGAGGGAGGGTCTCTCTTTAAGGAACAAAATTGGGATAATTGTCTAACTGGTGCAGTACCCACCTGTGCCACCTAATCTCAAATGCTGAAGTACAGTTCCTCAGTCTTGCTGCTATTCTTTCAGAGAATATAGTTCTAGTGTAAGAACACGCCATCGCCAAGTATCCCCATGGGTATTTTATTGGCATGCCATTAATTTGGTAATGGCCTTCTTAGCTACTAATAGGAGCAAGGAGATCTGTTTATGAGTACTACGAGAAACATAGAAACACAGAAATTGTCAGCAGAAAGGACCGCTAGGCCCATCCAGTCTGCCATGAGCCCTCTACTTGTTTGTGGCCTCTGACCCTATCTGGTCAGTGGCTTTTCGTCCACTCCTTCCACCTCAAGGTTCCCTTGTGCCTGTCCCAGGCATGTTTAAAACCCCACTGTGCTCCTCCCACCACCTCTGTGGCAGACTGTTCCATGTGTCCACCACCCTCTCTGTGAAGAACAACTTTCTCACATTTCCTCTTAGCCTGCCCCTCCAATTTCATATCATGCCCCTCATTCTTGTACTCTTTCTACATTGAAAGATGTCTCCCTTTGCACCTTGTTAATGCCTTTGAAGTGCCTGAATTTTTATCATGTCCGCCCACTCCTCCTCTCCTCCAATGAGTACATATTGAGTCTTTTAATCTCACCTCATGTGTTTTGTTGTGCAAGCCCTGGACCGTCTTAGTTGCCCGTCTCTGGACCTCCTCCAGTCTGTTGATGTCCTTGCAAAGGTGTGGCCTCCAAAATTGCACACAGCACTCTAGATGAGGCCTCACTAGTGTTTTATACAATGGCATCAGCACCTCCGCCTTCTGCTAGTGATACCGCTGCCTATGTACCCCAGCATGCCACTGGCCCTCCTTGCAGTCTTCATGCTCTGCTTTGACACCTTTAGATCATCTGAAATGATAACCCCATGTCCCTTTCTTCCTTGGTGATCAATAGAACCCCCCATCCTGTAGCTCTCCCCAGGGTTCCCTCTTCCCAGTGCTTTATTTTTCACTTCTTTGCACTGAACCCCAGTTGCACACCTCAGACCATTTTTCCAGCTTCCCCAGGTCCTCCTCATTCTCTTCACCCCTTCTGGCATACCCACCCTGTTGTGGATCTTGGTGTCATCTGCAAACAGGTAGATCTTTCCCTCCAGCCCTTCCCCAATGTCACTAATGAAGACATTGGACAGGACAAGCCAAGGACTGATCCCAGAGGTACCCCACTGATCACCCCATCTCCTGGATTGGGTCCTATTTACCACCACCCTCTGTCTCCTGTCCATCACTGTTAGCCAGTTTCTAACCAGTTTACCACTTTTGCCCCATGCCTAGACTACCCATCTTGTTAACCAGCCTTTTATGTGGGACGGTGTCAAGGCCTTGCTGAAATCGAGGTAGGTAATGTCCACTGCCTCCCCTCTCCCAATTTATTTCCTTCATCACCCAATAAAAAAAATCTATAAGATTCGTTGACATGACCTTCCTGATGTGAATCCATGTTGCCTTGGATCCTGGGCACTGCTGGATTCTAGGTGTGCCACTATTCTTTCTTTCAGCAGTGCCTCCTTGATCTTCCCACCACTGGGGTGGGCTGACCAGTCTGTGAGTTCCACGCCTCCCTCACTACTACTGTTTTGTGTAGAGGGACTACACGTGCCTTCCCCAGTTCTCTGGAAACACTACTGTGTTGAGTGACTCGGTGAACATAGCTGCCAGAGGCACTGCTAGTTCCTTCACAGCTCCTTAATATCCTTGGGTATATGCCATCTTGTCCCATAGCTTTGTCCACTTTCAGTTTTGTGAGCTCTTCCAGGACTCACTCCACTGTGAATGGACTGGTGTCCACCTCTCCCCTTAGCATCTATTGCCTAGCTGTGGTCCCTGCCCCCTTCAGTAAATACTGAACAGAAGTATTTATTCAGTATTTCTGCATTGTCTAGGTCTCCTCCTTGCACTCTCCTCCATCCCCTGCCTTAAGCCTTACAATCCCCCCATTTTTCTTCTCTCACTGATGTACCTATAGGATGTCTTGTCCCTTTCTTCACTGTCTGTGCTAGTCCTCCTCAGTCTGTGCCTTTGCACTCCTAACAGCCTTCCTGGTTCTCTTAGACACTCAATGTACACCTCCTGTCTCCTCTCTTTGGGTCCCCTTATACTTCCTGAAACTCACCTTTTAGCCCTTACTTTGTCTGCTACCTCTTTCGACAACCTTAATAGCTTCCTCCTTCTCTTCCCTTTAGACACCAATCTGATGCATTGGTTTGTCCCCTTCCACTATAGCGCCTTTTAGTTGCCCACTGCTCCTCAACCCTCTTACCTCCCCTTCTCCAGGGCTACTCTGAGTCATATACCCATTTCAGCGATGTCTGCCTCCTGAAATCTAATACCTTCGCCTTTGTGTGACTTGATTGAGTCCCTGTCTCCATGCTAAACCACACTCTGTGGTGGTCACTGGACACCAGCTGTTCTTCTACCTAGACTTCTGTGACTCATAGAAACATAGACTGATGGCAGATAAGGACCACTTGGCCCACCCAGTCTGCCCATTTCCCTACCTATTGCATAAGCTGCAGACTCTAGTTGACCAACAGCCTACTTCCTCCTACTCCCCACTAGACTGTTGTGGCATGTCGGTCCTGGGAGCAAAACTGGAGGAGGAGTGCAGCCTGGGACTCATTGGGGCTCATTGACTCTATCCCAATTGGTCATTAACAGGTCTAGAATGCCTTATCCCTGGTGGGATCAAGCTCTAGCTGTCTGAGACCTGCCCCTATAGGGAATCTAGGATGGCTCTGCTTCTGGCTGAAGCAGCTGCCTGGGTGGTCCAATCCACGTCTGGCATATTGAAATCCCCAGCAACAGAACTCCACCTTTGGCTGCCATGCAGTGAATTTCATCCACTAGTTCCCTGTCCACATCCTCCCCTGTATTCATGTTTATAGTAGCAGTGGCTGGCGGGTGGCAGTGAGACTATAACTGAAAGAGTATGTCTGTGGTTCTATGGGAATAGCTCCTCCCCTTCTCCTACTTAATCCATCAGGCTATCACCGCTCTGCTTAGAGTGAGTCGCACTTGCTAGTGGGGCAGTGCTGGGGCCCGGCTGCTTTGTTTCTGTGTTGTTTGCTGTATTCCCCCTCCTTCTCATTTCTGTTGCTGTACTAGTGGTCGTTTCCACCACCTCCTGTCTTTTGTTTGTTTTGCCTCCCTCTTGTCCCCTTGCTCCTCCGTTCCATCTCTGAGACCTTTCTTTGGGGTTCCCTCACTGCTGCTTTACCTTGCTGGGCTGTATTGTCGGCTCTTCATTCTATCTCTATTCTTGCTTACCTCCTGGACTGCTCTCCATTCCCTCACTCTCTCCCTCAGTTCTCTGCTCTCCTCCAGCAGCTGTCGTGCCATGCTACTGCCTAGTATCGTTCCTCCAGCTGCATTGCTTCATTGCTCCTGCTATGGAAACCGCCTGCTCACGGACCCTTCCTCATGGCTGAATGCCACCACCACCAGTTGGGCTTCTCCTTCCTTAGTTGCCACATTGTGACCTAGACTGCCTACATTTCTGCCTCTCTGCACCTGCTGCCAGTGCATGTCTGCCTCCTCCTCCTCCTCCTCCTCGGTTGTGTTCCCTGATTTTTGTTCCACACACGCTTGGTCTCTTAGTGGCATGTATGCTCAGCCCCTTCGAAACATGGTTTGCCCCTCTACAGCTTTCTCAATGGCTGCTCAATGGGTCCTTTCCATTCAGAGCCTTGCAGTTATTGCTTGTTGGAACCTACATGGACTTGTCATCATCCTGATTTCCTGCCAGTGTAACATGCACATTTCAGAGATTGCTTTTCATTCCATTCCATGGACTGCGGTTCCCCATGAAGGATGCTCATGCAGGGTTGCCCACAGGTTCACAACTGAGGAGGACTGATGTTGGTATATGGTCAATTCTGCCTCATGTTTTCATCGGACCTCAGATTTCCCCAACTTCTCTTCCTGTTGCCATTTCCTTGAGTTGCTTCTCTAATGCTTATCATCTGATGATAACTAGTCTCTGGCTGCCCTTTCTCCACTCACTTGTGTCATGCTACGCTATTACAGCAGTGCTCCTACCTGCCGTTTTCGACTTATTCATCAGCTTCTGGTTTGGGTGACTGCCCTTCCTGTCTTCTATTTGGTATCTGATGGCACTGGCCGTTGGCTCCTCGCTAACCTCTGGCAACCTATTTATTATGGATCTTCCAGTACATGACAGTTATGTGGCTTGGCATTCCAGTCTTCCTCTTTTCCTGCTGCATTCCATGCCTCCAGCGGCGCTGGTCCAAGTTCACCTTGGCTGGCGTCTTGCACTGCATTATTCTGAGGTTAGGTCCCTGCTTCTTTCCCCTTTGTTTGGCGGACCTCCGTGCAAGTCTAGTTGTTACTATTCTGTTGCTGCTACCATCCAAGTCCCTCTTGCTTACGCATTTTGCTGCACACCACTACCATCCTCTTGGCTTCGGCCTCTGGGATGTTGCTGTGCTGGGCTGCCCTCCGTGGCAGTGTTTCCATCTTGCCTAGCCTTTCTGGAGGTCTAGCTTGACTCACTCTCTCCCCTTCCGCCTGGTCTACATGGGTTCGGCTGTTCCTGCTGGCCACACAGGGGCCTAGCCTGGAAGTTTTCACTGCTCCTTTGCTGCCCTGCGTGAGGGTTTGTGGTTCTGCTAGCCTCTGGGGCCTAGCTGATGCTCTACTCCCTACCTCCTGCTGACCTATGTAGAGGTCCGGCCGCTCATCGTACCCCACGTAGGGGCCTAGCTGGTTACTTTGCCTCCATCCTTTGGGCTCCTGACATGCACTCCAGCTGTGTGCTCTGTCATGGTGTTCAGTGCCTGCTCAGATCCTTCCTCCTGGCCACCATCTGAGCTTATCTACCGCATCTTTCATTCCTGCTTTCAGTGACCCTCTAGCGTTGGTCTCTGCCAAGCGTTCCTGTGGTTCTCCGTTCCTGGCTCTGGATGATCATTTCTCCTGCCTTGTTCTTCGACTGAGCACTGGATTTCAGCTCTGTGCAACCTTCCTTCTCCTGCAGTTTTCTCCAACCCGGATCAGCTTGTTCATTCCTTACCGTCCTTGCAGCATGTTGGATATCCTTCTGCGGACCATCTGTTTCAGTCATGTCCCCTGTTGTTCACCTGCTCTCTGGATCTGGACTGTGTCTGGACCTTCCTTCGTTCTGCCTACCTTGTCCCAGTGCCTCTGCAGTGTCTCCTTCTCCCTGGACTGGACCCTGTCTGTTCCTGCTGCTTCCTTGCCTGCCTATTCAGATTGTTTTCATCCTTTTGGGCATTTCCATCGGATCACCATCTGCCAGAAGCCTTCATTCCATGTCACTTACTTATCTCTGATTTTTCATCAGGATTGGACACACTGCCAGGATGTCTTGCCTTTAGTTGTACTACTCGAGTTCTGGACGCTGCAGCTCTCACCTTCAGCCTGCTTGCACCTACTTGGACTCGACAGGATCCCTTCTTGATTCACCGTGAACTACATCTGGACTACATCTCAGGACATTCAATATCAATTCCCTTGGATGTCTCTTGCCATGCTGCTTCAGTTCGTTTGGATTTACTACTACCACCATTTCCTGCCAAGACTCTCAGCCGAGCTCTATTCCATAGTGCCATTCCTATCTCATGGCTTAGGCCTCAGGCGTTAACCTACCCCAGTGCCTTGAGGCTTATTAAATCCAGTCGAGTTGCCAACTCATCTGACTCAGTTCTCTCCACTGTGTTCTTTAGCCTTCCTTCATCATCAGGAACACTACTTTTCTACAGGACCATCTTACTGCTCTCTTCAGTCTGCCAGTTAGAGTCTCCACCTGCCATGCCCAATTCGGGCATGGAAGTTCGAATAATCCTACTCAACGCCTGCCTTGCCCAGTATCGGAGGCCTGGCGGTGTGACTAATATACTCTACATGTTCCTCGCCCGGCATCGGGGCCTAGAGGTTGACTATTTCTACCCTACACCTGCCTTGCCCAGCATCAGGCCTGGAGTTCGACTATTTCTATTCTACACCTGCCTCGCCCAGCTCGGGGTGTGGAGGTTCTCATAACACCACTGAGCCTACCCGCCTAGCTTGGTGCATGGAGGTTCTGTTCCTTACCGTGCCCTTTCACAGACAGTTTGGAGGTTTTCCGGGCTTTCTAGCCTTATGTCCAGTACTGCTTTGCCCACTCAGGACCGGGGTTCATTTGCTCCGCTTTCTTCAGCTTCACAACTTGCATCCAGCTTACTCGCCTCGCCTTCAAAGATTCTATGCTTCCATAAACGTATATTGGAACTGGACCACCACTTCAAGATTGACTATGCATTTAACTGGATTCTAAATGACCTTCTATCAATATTTTGCCCTGGATGTCAACATCTCAGACTGGGAATTTGCTAAGGATATGCTACCACCTTCTCGCTGGACATTCAACATCAGTACTGGATTCCATTTGCTCTTTATCGACCTTAAGATCTTCATCGACTGGGTTTCGGACTAGCTGACAACAATATGTATTCATTTGGATTACTCTCCTTTAGTATGCCCAGAAGGACGGCGAGGTCAGTAGCCATGGGTCCTCAGAGGTTCCCCAAGGGGTTTTCCTCTCCTGCGTGCTACTGGTCACACTATATGGTGTTGGAGGAGATAATCATACCTGTAATCATAATTCTGACTTTTGGGGGTCTCAATCCCACTCAACTAAGCATCCTTTCAAAGGTGGGATGCAGAAAGGCCAAAATATTAAGTCCTAACAAGTTGTTATTCATTGGTTCAAATTGCCTAAGCAGTATGCATAGCCAATCCAGTTCATATGCTACAATCACTGACCTATGTCATATCCGCTTACGTGCTAAGCACTAATCATTTCATTCAACTCATACATTCTGCAGGCATGGTCCCTGTTGCTGATCTGGCTCCTATGTCCAAGTACAACCTACATCATTCAGCTCTACTGTCATTAGCACAAGCACTGAGCTATGAACCACATAGAGCAGGAGTTAAAAGGCCGGACAGTTGAACATGCTGTCTAGGTCACAGATATTCACTAATATTAGTGACTTAATGGACAGAACCACATAATGTGGGAAAGATCTGCAGGTGCGTGGCCACAGCCATGCCAACAATGGCTGCCTGGGGACCCAGATATTTGGCAACAACTGCAGGGTGTACAAAAGTCTGGATATGCACTTCCAGGAGTACTCTTTCCAATATGTGATAGTTGAGATTTTAAAGGTGGGGCAAGCATATTTGTTCCAAGTGTAAGCTCTCCTTCCCCACTGTCTAGGGGTTTCTGATGGTGAAAAAGGGAAAGGGCCCAGACCACAAGTGCCATCCTAAAACATCTTCTGCACAAAGCGGAGCAATGAACACGTTAGAAATCATCCTACCTGTGAGACGTCTCTCCCCCTGGTAGGATGACTCTCACTCCCCCTCCCCACTGGCAGATCTTAAGCCCTAGCAGGAACACCATGGAGCAGGAACTGCTTCTTCCATTCTCTCACCACTCCAGGGCCCAGCAGGCCAAGAAAAATTCCTCTAAATGCCAGCCATCAAGACTATGGAAAATGTATTTGGGTGAAAAAAAAACACAATTCATTAATATTTGTGTGGCAATCAATGACTCGGACTCCAGTATAGCAGAACACAAAGCAAATTTATTTCCTGAACACCTAAAATGATTTCTGGGCTCAGGAGCTAACTCAACTAACAACTCCTTTTAACACAGCTCCATGGGGCTAACAGCACATAAACTAAAAGAGATGAAGGCAGTGCAGTTTAGGTACAGATCTCTTATCAGCGTACAGTATACTTTGAACAGAATTTCAGGACTAAAGGATAGAACCTATGACCTTGGTACATACTGACCTTCTTCCACAAAACCTAATGTTACTTGTTAGACCTCCCATAACCTTGTTCCTTGAATAGTTCTCTCTGCAGGGGAGTGATTTACTCCTCCAGATGCTGGCCAAGATATGTTACCTCTTGGGGTGATGAGCAGCCTAGCTTCCACGGCTCCTCCTAAATACCTCTAGCTCCATGACACCTTCCTTGACCCTGTTAAGTTTTGCAGCTAGATTTTCCTATGCCTTCTCAAATAGAGTTCTGCAGAGATGAGCAACCCAAAACAGTCGCGGTGGCTCCTTTCCTTCCCAACCAGTTTCCTGGAGGAATGCCCGACCCTTACTGGCCTGAAGACCTACCTAAGACACAGGCATGGTAGGCCCGGACCTCCCCAGACATAGACACAGCAGGCCCCAGTGAGTCCCAGTCTGCACTCCTCCCTCTAGTCTTGCTCCCAGGACTGATGTGCCACACAGGAGAGGGTGCACTGGTACTGCCACCAACCGGTGACCCCTGCTGTGGACCTGCAACCATTGCAACAGCCCCATTAGCCAGTAACCATAACTTTTCTTGGGTTCCAGGCCCCGATACCTGCAGCTCACATGGCCAATCCCTTCAGCCTTACTTCCCACACCAATGGTCCTGATGATACAGATGCACAGGGCTATCGCCACCAGCTGGGACCCAACAACCGCTTTCTGCCTGCTCTTGCCCCTTCTATGGGAGACTCCAAAAGGACTGGCACACTGCCTCTATTGTGCCGATCTGCCAAAACTAGGGAGGGGTAGGGTGGGCCCCTCAGAACTGCCCTACTTACAGCCCACAGACCTACATCTCTCTCCCCTAAACTTAACCAACAAGGGCTTAAATAGTCCCTAAGTGCTGCCCCTGCTGCCAGAAGACTAAAAAGGAAACCACAGTGCTGGGGGGTGGAGGGCTATAAGCCCCGTGAAGAGGGCTTACACAAGTGCCAGGTGTAATTTCTGAATTAGTTTCTAGGGTCTATCTACCCTGGATTGTGTCTGTAGATCTTGTTGATAAAGCCTGGAGGTCTTTATATAGTGTGCTGATTAAGTGATTCTTTGTTGACCCACAAAGGTATAACAAGACTATATGGACCAGGGTGGGTGGGTTTCTCAGCTATACTACTAGAGCCTCCTCCATGGCTGGAGGTATGATCAGATTTGCATGAACCTGTAAAACTCTGTTTGTGGAAGATGATATGGTGCTTGAAGCATCACAAATTGAAGTACAGTAACCCGTAGGGCTTACTAACTGAATCATGTGGGTAATACCATAGTGTTGCCATTTTGAAGGGCTACATCCAATTTATTAGGGGTATGGTGTCATAGGCTAAAGCTTGCAGAAATAAATGTTCATAGAGATGACATAACGCTTGTGCTATTAACCACTGGCGAAAAGGCTCTGCCGTATATTGAGGGAATTTGGCCTGAGTGCGGATAGGTGGATTACCAAAAGATATGGGGTCAAATCATTTAAGTGGTTTCAATATATTTCCAGTGTATCTGGTATGTGGGGCCAGCCAACAGAGAATGATTCTCAACTGAGTGGCCTGGTCATAGTGACACAGATGTGTCCCTTGGCAGCTGAAGAATGGAGTATCTAATTCTATGGGGCTTTCCTGCCATAGAAAATGAGAAATTAATTTATATCAAGCCTGAAAATATAACCTACTGGGCACAAGTGGGAGAGTCTAGAGAAAGAACAAAATCCAGGGCAAAATGTTCTGTTGAATAACCTCCAATTTATTTAAGAACCCCAATGTCAGCTGTGACCGACTAGGAGATCTTCCACTATCTGCTGAGTGAGTGGCTCATAGTTTAAAAATTCTAAATGAAGTAAGGTTTTGGAAAGCTTAATACCAAGATAACGGATGGCCGTCTTATGCCATTTAAAGGGAAAGCAAGACTTCATGTCGGTAGGGCATAATGATACAGCAACACCTCTGTCTTCTGGTCATTCAATTTGTATCCTGAGAGAACCCCAAATGCCTAGATTAGACCCAAACCACTGGAATGGAGGCATCTGGGGAGGTCAGTGAAGGAGAAGATCATCAGCAAACAGAGACATTGTCTGCTGATGCCGCCCTCCGATGGGTAAGCCTTCAGTGGATGGTTTCAAATGGAGGTGACGAGTGGCTCTAAATACAGAGCAAATAGAATCGGGGATAAGGAGCATCTCTGTCAAATGCCCTAGTTATCTGAAACAGCTCAGAGAGGGAGCCATCACCCTAACATAGGTTTGGGGAGAATCATAGATGTTTAGTAAGGACAATATAAATTCATCAGGAAGCCCACCCAAAACAGCGCAGGGTGGACCACTGAAATGGCCAGACCAACCTATCAAATGCTTTTTCGCATCTAAGCTCAGCAATGCTAGAGGTATCCTTCACGCCACAGCATAATCTGCCAGCAAAAGGAACAATGAACATTGTCATGGGTCTGAGGTCTTTTAACAAAGCCAACTTTGCCTGGGTCAACAAGGTGGGAGGAGGAGGGATTCTAATCTACGGGCTATTAAGGACATAAAGAGTTTGTAGTCATAATTTAACATTGAGATGGGATGGTAGGAGGCTGTATATCTGGGGTCCTTCCCAGGCTTCAAAATTACAAAATGACAGCATATCTCCAGGAGAGGAGGAGATTCCCCATCATGAACACCATGGAAGGCGGCAGGGGAAAAGGTAACAGGATGTCTTTAAATTGCTTATAGGATTCATCTGGGTAGCCATCAGGACCTAGCACCTTTAGGGGTTTAGCATCCTGGAGGACAGCTTGTTCCTCAGCTGCAGTGACAGGAGCCAACAAATTCTGTGCCTGCACTGATGACAACTTGGGAGGGGGTGACTTCATAAGTACCTGTCCAAGTGTTCAGGCAAGGGAGATGCTTCTGCCATGTAAAGTACTTGATAATACACGTCAAAAGCCCTCCCTAATCTCTGGGAGGTGGTGTAATAAACAAGCAGCAGTTGGGTCAAACAAGTGGGTCACACATAAGTCTATGAGCTAGATGTCTCCTTCCTGCGGCCTCCCTCATTTGAGGTCAATTTCAAATAGAGTAACTGCTGTTCAATTTTCTGGTCAGTAAGCTTTTGGAATTGTTGTTTGTTAGCCTAATTTGAGATGTGACAGATGGATCCCTTGCTGAAGAAGCTCTGCAGAGTGCAAGTGTATTCTGAAGCTCTGAAATGCGGACTCTCTGTCTTTTTCCTCAAGCAGAGTAGCAATAATTTCTCCTCAGAGGACAGCTTTGAGGGTGTCCATATAATAACTAAGTTTCGGGGGCATTATTCTCACTTCCTATCCTAGGGACAGCCTCCTCGACTATTTGCTTAAATCAGGGTCTCGAAGATGGAGAAGGTTCAATCACCAGTGAGAAGTGCGGAGGTTTCATTACATGGCAGAAGCATCTACCTAAAACAAACAATAGAAACACTTTGGATACAGAAGTTGATACCAGCCCATTTACAGAAGAATGGGTTCTGAAAGAACTCTTAAAACTGAAGGTGGACAAAAGCAATGGGGCCTGATGGGATTCATCCCAGAATTCTAAAGAACTAAGGTAGAACTAGTGACACCACTGACTACCCTCTTTAACAAATCATGGGAGGATGGGGTGGTACCCGAGGACTGGAGGAGGGCAGATGTGATTCCCCTTTACAAAAGTGGGAGCAGGGCAGAAGCAGGAAACTACAGACCTGTTAGTTTAACCTCAGTGATAGGGAAAATGATGGAATCACTTCTGAAAGAATTGTTGAGTATCTAGAGGCCAGAGGGGCACAGGACCCAAGGCAGCATGGATTCACAGCAGGAAGGTCATGCCAGACGAATCTAATAGATTTCTTTGACTGGGTGACCGTAGTAGATCAGGAGGGGCTGTGGACATAGCCTACCTAGACTTTAGTAAGGCATTTGACACAGTCCCACACAAAAGATTACTATACAAGTTAGCCAGCCTGGGAGTGGGTCCCAAGATGATAGCCTGGGTAAAGAATTGGCTGGAGAATAGGACACAGAGGGTAATAGTAAATGGAGTCCACTCTGAAGAAAGGGAGGTTACTAGTGGGGTAGCACAGGGTTCAGTATTAGGACTGATCCTCTTCAATGTCTTTATAAGTGACATTGCAGAGGGACTGGAAGGAAAGATATGTCTCTTTGCAGATGACACAAAGATCTGCAACAGAGTTGATGCACAAGGTGGGTGGAAAGGATGAGAAGGGACTTGGCAAGGTAGAGAAATGGTCAAATGTATGGCAGCTTAGATCCAATGCTAAGAAGTGCATAGGTAATGCACCTGGAAACAAAACCCAGGGAAGAGTACACAATGGGGTGAGATACTAACAACAACAAAAATGGAAAGGGACCTGGGAGTAGTCATATCAGATGACTTAAAGGTGGGCAAGCAATGTGAGAGGGCAGTAAGAAGGTCTGGGGATACTGGGATGCATAGGAGAGGCATCACCAGTAGAAAACAGGAAGTTGTTGTCTCTGTACAGACAGCTGGTGAGACCCCATCTGAAGCTGTGTGCAGTTCTGGAGACCCAATCTCTGCAAGGACATAGACAAGATGGAGGCTGTCCAGAGGAGGACAATCAAAATGGTGCAGGGTCTGCACCAGAAGACATATGGAGAGAGATTAAAGGAGCTTAATATGTATAGCCTCGAGGAACTGAGGGAGAGGGGACATGATAGAAACTTTCAAGTACCTCAAGGGAATCAACAAAGTCCAAGAGGGTAGCATCTCTCAAAAATGAGGTGTGCAAGAACAAGGGGCACAATTTGAAGATGGGGCGGCTCAGAGGTAATTTAAGGAGTATTTTTCACAGAGGAGGGTTGTGGATGCATGGAGCAGCCTTCCAGAGGAGGTTGTGGAGTCAAAAACAGTGGTGGAATTCAAGCATGCATGGGACAGTCATAAGGCAATTCTAGGGGTGGGGTGGAAAGAAGTAGGCTGCTGGTTAACTAGGATCTGCAGCTTATCCATTAGGCAGGAAATGGGCAGACTGGGTGGGGCAAGCGGTCCTTATCTGCCATCAAATTCTATGTTTCTATGGGAATGATCAGAGCGGATGGTTGTACTATGGTGGATATCATGAACCATGTCAAGATGTTCCGCCATGGTAAAGTTTTAATCTAGCCTGGATAACATACCCACCCTGGCAGCATAGTGGGTATATTGTATAACCATCGGGAAGAAGTGTCTCCAGAGATCCACCAAGCCCGAGATGCAAGGGTGCTGCGAAGGTATTTCTGCATAGGGTTAGTTCTGTTCGAGGAAGGCTTAGATGCATCTAAAGATTGTGTTAATGTTACATTTAAGTCCCCACCATTATCAGTTGGCCCTGTAAAACTGGTAACAACTGACTGAAGAATTTTTCTGCCACAGCTTTTGAAGACCCTGGTGGAAAATATATTGATACAATCACCACCAGAGAACCGTACAGTTGGCTCGTTGCTCAGTGGCAGAGCCAGGTTGCGAAGTGTTCAGGAGCTGGGGGGCCATTCATTCAATCACAGGCTCCACAATGGGCACTAAACAGTGAATAAAGATGGTGGTGTGGCACCACTACTCACACTGGGCAGTCAGGAGGGTGACCACCCCCAGCCCCCTCTAGCTCGCCACTGCCATTGCTATTACAAATGTGGGAGCAACACAGCCTCTGAAGTGAGAGATCAAGTCCTCAAACAGTCTTCCAAGTGGGGAAGAGGAATATAACCCTCCTATAAGGGAAGAGATCTGTCCTCCCAGCAGTGGAAATTCACAAAGAAACCATGGGCCACTACTACCGCCGCACAATAAAGTTGTAGCAGTATGTATAGCTAGATGGGGGTAAGAAAGGTGACACCACCCACTTGTAGCTATGGTCTAACATCCACTCCCAGGGTGTGCAAGCAGAAAGGAGTATCTAGACATGACATAACAGCACTCACCATCCTATCCATGAGTCACCCTACTGATACAGGGTGGGTCTGCTGTACAGATTGCTGCACGGATATTTGCAGAGGGTGGGTTAGGGTCACAACAGACAGTGCAGAGATAATAGAGGCACTGTTAATACAGGAAAAGCCTAAAGAGTCAAGGTTCTCATAACATGATCCCTGTCTTAGTTCTTGAGCCTCCCGCTTGATGGTAACAATAAGGTTCCCACCTCATTGTTGGGGAGTCCCACTCAGCCTCCAACCAACTTTAAACAAGTATCAGATGTTCGCAAAAACAGTAAATGAGACTTGCAATGTTTACTGACCCTTGATAATGCTGGGGATAAAGTGGAGGGGAGACCAATATACATGATGCCACCATCGGAATCACAGAAGAGGGACGGGACACCAACAGCACCCCATGACAAATAGAGTGTGCTGGTGGTGGTTTGATTCCTGGTAATATAAAAAGAGTGGGGCTGCAGCAACTCAGTTACCTCATATCCTGAAACTCAAACAATGTGAGGCATCACTAAACTTCAGGCGAGAACTGGATAGTAAGGGAGGCATACGTTGCAAGACCCACTTATACTGTAAGTCAAGTTAACAGATGTAACCCCCACTAATTTGGGGTTTACTCTAATGTCTTCCTGGGCTGCTTCCATGCCCACTGAAAGGCTGATGTCCTGTGTGGTAATAGATCCAGGGGTATCTGTCTGCTTCTGTTCATTTATGTAACAGTGCCATGCTGTGCCTCCACACCTGTCCCTTTAAGAATCTAGCCAATATGTGTATAGTGAATGGTCTGTGCTGAGTTTGAGGGATTTAATGCTCGCAACTGGCCAGACACTGCTCTGATTTGTTCCACTCTGCAGTCGATAATAGTGCAGAGGGACCTCTTAGAACTGTACTTATTTACTTCTAATGTGTTATATTTGAATTAGAGCAGTTTGTTTAACCTGCTTTCCTTGCAGTTTGCCTCTTAACATAGAAACATAGATTTTGACGGCAGATAAGGACCGCTTGGCCCACCCAGTCTGCCCATTTCCTACCTATTGGATAAGCTGCAGATCCTAGTTAACCAACAGCCTACTTCTTCCTACACCCACCCCTAGAATTGCCTTATGACTGTCCCATGCATGCTTGAATTCCACCACTGTTTTTGACTCCATGACCTCCTCCGAAGTCCGTTCCATGCATCCACAACCCTCTCTGTGAAAAAATACTTCCTTAAATTACCTCTGAGCTGCCCCTTCTATCTTCAAATTGTGCCCCCTTGTTCTTGCACACCTCTTTTTTGAAAGATGCTACCCTCTTGGACTTTGTTGATTCCTTGAGATACTTGAAAGTTTCTATCATGTCCCCCTCTCCTCCTTTCCTCGAGGCTATACATATTCAGCTCCTTAAGTCTCTCTTCATATGTCTTCTGGTGCAGACCCTGCACCATTTTAGTTGCCCTCCTCTGGACAGCCTCCATCCTGCCTATGTCCTTGCTGGAGATTGGGTCTCCAGAACTGCACGCAGTACTCCAGATGGGGTCTCACCAACTGTCTGTACAGAGGATAATAACTTCCTGTTTTCTACTGGTGATGCCTATCCCTATGCATCCCAGTATCCCCCAGCCCTCCTTGCTGCCCTCTCACATTGCTTGCCCACCTTTAGGTCATCTGATCGACTACCCCCAGGTCCCTTTCCATTTTGTTGTTGTTAGTATCTCACCCCATTGTGTACTCTTCCCTGGTTTTATTTCCCAGGTGCATTACTTGCACTTCTTAGCATTGAATCTAAGCTGCCATACATTTGACCATTCCTCTAACCTTGCCAAGTCCTTCTCATCCTTTCCACCCCGTTGTGCATCAACTCTGTTGCAGATCTTTGTGTCATCTGCAAAGAGACATACTTTTCCTTCCAGTCCCTCTGCAATGTTGTTTATAAAGACATTGAAGGACGGATCCTAATACTGAACCCTGCGGTGCCCCACTAGTAACCCCCTTTCTTCAGAGTGGACTCCATTTACTATTACTCTCTGTGTCCTATTCTCCAGCCAATTCTTTACCCAGGCTGTCATCTTGGGACCCACTCCCAGGCTGGCTAACTTGTATATTAATCTTTTGTGTGGGACTGTATCAAATGCCTGCTAAAGTCTAGGTAGGCCATGTCCACAGCCCTCCCTGATCTACTACTTTGGTCACCCAGTCAAAGAAATCTATCAGATTTGTCTGGCATGACCTTCCTGCTGCAATCCATGCTGCCTTGGGTCCTGAGCCCTCTGGCCTCTAGATACTCAACAATTCTTTCCTTCAGAAGTGAATCCATAATTTTCCCTACCACTGAGGTTAAACTAAGAGGTCTGTAGTTTCTGCTTCTGCCTTGCTCCCACTTTTGTGAAGGGAATCACATCTGCCCTCCTCCAGTCCTCGGGTACCACCCCATCCTCCCATGATTTGTTAAAGAGGGTAGTCAGTGGTGTCACTAGTTCTACCCTTAGTTCTTTTAGAATTCTGGGATGAATCCCATCAGGCCCCATTGCTTTGTCCACCTTCAGTTTTAAGAGTTCTTTCAGAACCCTTTCTTCTGTAAACGGGCTGGTATCAACTTCTGTATCCGGAGTGTTTCTACTGTTTGTTTTAGGTACCTCCCACTTCCTTTGTAACTACTGAGCAAAATATTTGTTTAGTATCTCTGCCTCTTCACAGTCACCCTCTGCCCACCCTCCCTCCTCTTTATTAAGCCTCACTAGCCCTCCCTTGGTCTTCCTTCGCTCCCTGATGTACCTATAAAAGGTTTTATCCCCTGTCTTAACTGAGTTGGCTATCTTTTCCTCGGTTTGGGCCTTTGCTGTTCTGACTGCCTTCCCAACTTCCTTTTGCTCTAACTGATACAGTTCCCTGTCCTGCTCCTTCTGTGATTCCTTGTACTTCCTGAATGCTTTCTTTTCTCTTGAACCTTCACTGCCACTTCCTTTGAGAACCATAGTGGTTTCTTACATCGCTTCATTTTGTTAATTTGCTTCACACAAAGGCTTGTTACCTCTGTGATGGCAGTTTTATTATTCCCATTGTTCTTCCACCCCTCCTTCCTGCCCATTTGCTAGTGCATTCCTTAGGCACTCACCCATTTTAGCAAAGTCAGCCCTCCTAAAGTCCAGTACTTTTGCTTTTTGTAGCTTGACTCTATTGCTGTGTTTATTGTGAACCATACTGTTCGATGGTCGCTAGTTCCCAGATGGCTACCCACTTCTACATCTGTGATCCTCTCTTCATCTTCATTTGAGAGAACCAGGTCTAAGATTGCTCCTCTCGAGTGGGCTCCAATACTAGTTGTCTAAGGCATGCCCTTGTAGGGCATCTAGAATAACCCACTCTTTGAAGTGGCTGCTTCAACTGCATTCCAGTTAACATCTGGCATATTCAGATTACCCATCAATATCTCCCTTTTTCTGCCATTCTAAGTATTCTTTCTATCATTTCCTTGTCCATTTCCTCCCCTGAGAAGAGGTCTGTATACAACCCTGTCGGATTGTGGTGCCATTGCTGGTCTCCAAATTTACCCACAGTGCTTCTTCTCCTCCCTGTTTTCTATTTTGTTCTGTTGCTTTGATTTCTTCCCTTATGTAAAGAGCTAGCTACTCCTCCTCTTTACCCTCCCTGTCCCTCCTGTAGATAGTGTATCCTGGTATGTTTATGTCCCAGTCATGGTTTTGTGTGTACCATGTTTCTGTGACTGCCACGATATCCAGATGTTCCTCCTCCATCAAGGCCACTAATTCAGGAAGCTTGTTACCCAGACTACGGGCATTGGTACTCATTGCTCTCCATTTTTGATGGCTTTACCTTCTTTGCAGCATCCCCCACTGACCTGTCTACCTCGGTCTTTTTCTCATTTAGTACCCTGTTTTGTAGGGAGAGGCTGGGATTTTCCTGCTGCTTATCAGTGCCTCCCCTTGACTAGTTTAAAAGATTGCCAATGAAGCATTTAAACTGATTGCTCAAAAGACTTGTTCCTTCCTGGACAGATGAAGACCATCCTGCCAGTATAGGCTGGTGTCCTCCAGGTGGAACCCCAGTCCCCAATGAAGCCAAACCCTTGGAATGGAAGCCACAATGCTTGGTCTGGGACTTCCAGGGTGTGGACTAATAGGACTCCAGGGATCTCAAAGGGTCCTTAGCCCCAGTGTCTCATGGGAAGGAAAAACTGTAGTTTTGTAATGTTTAGGTTGGCGCCTAAACTGAAACAGAAGGGAAGTACCAACTGTAACTGACAGTTTCCCCATCCAGCCCGGAACACTGGATTCCAAGGAAATCCCAGTAGTGTAGGAGACAGTGGATCAGTTAGAGTTGGAGCCTGAAGTGTGAACAGCTCGAGCTTTGAAGTAACTGCTCCCTGAATGGGCGTTGGGGAATTTCGGAAAGAGCCTAACTTTCCTCCCTTCCACTGCTTCTCCTGCATTGGACTGTCTGATTGCAGAAGTCGGACTTGTTCAGATTAAGACTGGAACTGCAGCAGAAAGTACTGAATAATTTAACAGCACTGTTTGCAAGTTTGGACCGAAGAACTGCTCCTGTGAAGCAATTGGCCCTGCTAGTGTGAGAGACTGATTTTGGGTCGAGAAGCTTGCTCAGTGAATCTACTGTAATAGCAACCGAACTATATCCGAACTGCAGAAAGTTGATGCTGTTTGATTTAAATGTGCTGAATGTTTCTCGTGGGTCAAGACCTGTCTGTTCATGGCCCAATTAGTTACACCAGCTGGAGTTTCTTTCATAAAACCAAACAAACTTTGCCAATGTGCTCATCACACCTGGGCCTCTGCCTATCCCGCCCAGACCAACTGCTCTACAGAGACTGTCGTCGGTGGGAGATCGGCTTCGGTGATCCAGCCCCTGTGCAGAAACAACTTGCAGGTTGCGGCAACCTGGAGAAAAGGCCTTGAAGAAGAGGTGCATCATATAGGCCCTGTTTCCCCATGCTCATCGGTGAACACCACAAGGTCTTCATATCACCTGCAATTCCACCATAATCTGATAGTGTGACTACAATCAGGGTATCTCCCTGTAATGAGTCATTTCATTATTTGTGGTGCCATCTGATTTCTTTTCAAATCCTGGGGTTTCAAGAGACTGGGCCAACTGGCCAGGTTTACAAATAATCATTTTGTTGTTGTGCATGCTAACTGCCTTTTCTCCATCAAGGGCCCAACATCAGCTGCAACACCGCCATCCCAAGGCAATGCCTCTGGCTAGCCAGCTTTCCATCCTGGGTACTCAGTGTTGTAGAACTGCCTATTTTGGGACTAAAAGTACATGCCAAGAACCTGAATTTAATCAAAATACAAATCATTTAACTAAATTCATGCCCTTTCTTGTTCTTTTCCCTAAATAAATTTAATTGCTGTTTCACATTTAGCCTGGCTAGTGTACATATTATTAGTTGGGTTACAGTACTGAAAGTGTACAGTTGTTTTGATAGCCTTGTTTTACAGGGGTCTCCAGGGATACTGCTGAAGGTCCAACCCTGGTGGTAAGTGTGAAGGGTGTGAGCATATTATTATTGTTACTTACTGACTGTGGGGTAACTACTGTTAAAGGTTCAAGTCACTAGGAGGTTGAGTGGGTGGTTGTAGCTTCCAGAGGGCTATAACAGGCTAGACAGACACCCCAATACTGTTACTCTGGGTGGAGGCACCTTAATACAGAATCCAGGCCCCTCAACCTATGTTTGGAAATACAGGCAGAGGTAGTAACCTTAGGGATAGCACTGCCTAGGGGTTACACAGAGAACTTAAACTCTGTTCTTTGTAGCTGCAGCATCCTCCCGAAGTTTCTTGCAGAATTCACTTTGCAGGTACTGGGTATACGCTCTGAATAAACAAATAGCTGCAGGACCCCATCCAAGTCATCAAAAGGAGGGAAAAGAGGGAAAAACTTAGCTGAACACAAGCCACAGCCTTTTTAGTGGGGTCTCAGGCTACAGGTAAATTCTCACCTCTCCAAAATGTCGTAAATATTATGAAGTCCAGATAAGAAATGGAGGTACCCTTTGCAAAAAAATAACATTTTAACACAGTAAGTCCCCACCCACCAAACCCTCCAATAGTACAGTATACAATATTGATCACAGGCTAAAGTAAATGTCCCTGTGTCCATTGGGCCGAGGCCCATTATGTGACCTCCCAGTGCACCAACAAGGAAATGTCATTCTGGGGCGTGTTTTGAAATTTCTGCAACAGCTCCTTCACGTCTTGCAAGGTGGTTATGCCCTGTTGCCTCCATGCTTGCTTTTCACTGGCACAGTCCCAGATGGAGTCTTGAAGCATCTGCTTCTCTGAACAGGTCATTGTTCTGCTGGGAAGTGGTGTCAAAATGTCTCTGGGGTTAAGTGCAGTGGTCGCTTCCTCTGGAGAATCATAGCTTTGCTGGCCTTCTGGGAACATAACAATTAGCCTTGCAGGGTAGGGGCTGAAAACAGAGTTTTGTTGCTGTAGTATGTGCAGAATTGGGCGTAGGCTCTTTGACGAGATGCCGCAGAGGAGAGTAATATTTGTCAAAATAAATGAGGCACTTCTTATATTTTGTATCTTTCAAGCCCCGAGCTCTGAGGAGGATCTGTTGCTTGACCAAATAACTTAAAAACTTGATAACCAAAAATAGAAAGAAAAAAAAACTTGATAACTATAGATCTGGGCTACTGATCAGGATGTTGTGGCTTTTTGTCAAGGCTCCGTGGGCCCACTTAATGTCTAGTGGAAAAGCTAGGTCAAGCTGGAGAATATCTCAAGCACTCCATCTATAAAGCGCACGTCTCTGCCTCCTCCCCTCCAGGATCCGTGAATTCTTATGTTGCTGTGATGGGATCTGTTTTCCAGATCTTCAAATTTATTATGCAACTCCTTCTGCTCATCTAATAGGTGAACCACAAGGCACTCTAACCTGTCTGTCTAGGCGTCCGTCTGAGTTTGCCGTGACTCCAAGTCAATGAATCTCTGGTCAACCTGCACCAATTCTGCCAAACATTCCAAATGGAAGGTACGAACTTCATTTCTGAATTCTTGCAGTTCCAAGAGTATTGTTGCATTACCGGCTGTTCTGAGGCTGATTAGGGTCTGCCATGTTGTTGAAAGCAGTTGGGACCTGTGTAATTATAGCTGACAATCTGTTGGCAGGGGTGCTTGAGCAGGGTTATTTTTCTTTTTCAGCCTCCCATCAGCTTTGCAGGCTCCTCCGTAAACAGGCCAGTGTAGTTTCAGGTTAACATTGATTTCATTTGGAGTGTTTTAGGATGGTAGACACCGAGCTCCTTACTCAGTGCTGCATCCCTCAGGGTGACGTCACCAGAAGTCTGGACCATTTAGTTGATTGTCTGACTGTTTATAATTCTGTTGTTTTCTTGTTTTTGTCAGTGTTAGCATTAATGTTTTATCACAACACAAATATTTTATCAAATTGTTTTTCTGAAATTTGTGTATTGGACATATGTATGGTATGTGTGATAAAATTCAATAAAATATTTAAAAACAACATTTTCAGATGTGACAGGACAGATGCAAGACTTGTCTTTGTTCAAGATTTAGGATTCTGAGGTCTTCATAGAGAAGACAGGTATGCACAAGGATAGGAGCATCGAGGATGAACCTGCAGATTGTATTAAGTTTAGCCAGTCTAGTCAGCTCTGATTGGTTGGCACCTGTGTAGATTAGGAGTGCATTGTCAATTATGGGGATTAGGATACTCTGGGCCACACACCTCCTCAACCACAAGTGTCAGGTTGAGTTTATTATGATACACGGCCCCACATTCTCTGGTTTACTACCTTTATAATGGTCTCAGTGTGATCTGTGACGTTCAGATGCTGATCAAGGATAACACCCAAATAACAGAAGGTGGTGACTTGTTCCAGGGAACACCTGGGAGTGTTTGGATCATAAGGTTCCCTATACTCAGCCCACCCTGGATCCAAACACCATGACTTTTGTTTTCTTATCATTTAAAGCAAGCTTCTTTTGTATGGACCACTGTTGAATTTTGTCAAAGTCACTCTGCAGTATGGGTTGAAGCTCATATAAATTTTGTTTAGAAAACAACTACATCATTGGCATATAACAGTATTTTAAACAACTGAATTATTTTGGGTAGGTGGTCAAAGAACAGGCTAAAGAAGAGGGGCTCCAGGACAGAACCCTGTGGGACTGTAGCAAGGACTGATATGTGCTGAGAGAGCTGACTGTCAATTTTACCTCTTGTAACCTGTTTCTGAAGTGCGCTCTGAACCACTTGACAGCCAGGTTGGATAATCCATATTGAGTTAGGGTCAAAGGCAAGGAGGGATGTCAACTAAAGCAAAAGGCTTTTTTAAGATCAATGCAGAGGGCTCCAACAAGCTCACCCTTGTCCAAAGCCTTATAGATGAAGGAGGTAAATTCGTCCATGGCAGTGGTTTTGGAGTACTGCTTGCAAAAGCCATGCTGGTTCACTGACAGGAGGTTGTACTTATTCAAGTAATCTATGAGCTGATTGTGCACTACCCTTGCAAGGACTTTGGATAGGGTGGAAGAACTGAGATGGACCTGTAGTTCACAGCCTCCCAGGGTACCTGGCCTTGAGGAGAAGAGTGACTGTTGCACACTTCCATCCAGCGGGACTTCAAGTGATAAGGAACAGGTATATTATTTTGATATTGGTATGACTATCTCTGATAAGGCCAGCTTCAGCAGGCAGCAGTCAAGCCTTTTAGTAAGCTTAATGTTTTCAGTTACTTAGGGCATAGTGTTGCCGGATGGGGGATGTAACTCTGTAATAGGTAATAATACTAAAATAAAAGGGTTAGGGCATCCTTGTGGGGATGTTCACATTCCATTTGAGTGAGTCTTAGGAAAGGTATTTACAATTTCCCTAACTGAATTTTAAAAGTATTCATTAAACCCATCTACAATATAAAGGCTTTAACAGTACATTTTTCCCCGCCAGTATTGAAGTACTTGGGGCTCTCCTTCCCATCAATTCATTTAGGCAGCTTCAGAATTTCTTAGAGTCCTTTAGTGCTGATAAACGCCTGTCACTATAGTGTTTTGTCTTCACCCTCCGAGTTAGTCACTTGCAATGATTTCTATGCGACTTGTATTTAAATAGCTATTTGCTCAGTTTGGTTTCCTATATTTTGCCCAGACTTGGGCCCTCTGATGGAGGCTGTCTATCAGCTCTGGGGCAATCCGGTTATTTGTGTTGCCACCCTCCTAACTAGCCTGAAAGGAACAAGCTTGCCACACACCTCATTGAAGCTTGTTGTGAAAAAAGTCAGAGCAAGGCCAATGTTTGGTATGGCATCGATCTAGGACCACCCAATTTTGGAAACAGCACTTTTAAAGTAGCTGTTTCTGGACTTTGACTGGGATCTGGCTTGAAGAGCACCTTCTTGAGTGCCTTTTACAATAAAGTATAAGCTCCATTACCTGTCTAGGAGCTGTTTGGCAGCCTGCAATCAGGCTGACATTTACTTTGGTGGGAACTGAGAGCAGCAGAGTGAGCGTTAGAGAGCCAGATAACCGCACAGCGGACACAAAACCGTCCCCTGCATCACCCAATCGGTCAACAGTAGGAAGTGATCTCAGGACATTTCAGCCCCTGAAGACCATCGGACCATGGCAGCATTCAGCAATCGGGATTAAAGAAGGAGGCTCAGCCCAAGCTAGAAGTAGTCCCTGGAATTGGAACTGACATTTACTTTGGTGGGGAATGAGAGCAGCAGAGCAGGAGCATAAGAGAGCCAGCTGATTGGCACAGTGGACAACCCCTGCCCTCTGAATCACCCAATGAGACAACAGCAGGAAGCAGTCCAGGGTATTTAAACCCCAGAGGCTGTCAGACCACAGCAGCATTCAGGAATCAAGATTAAGAGGAGGAGGTCACTGCCCAATCTAGTTGCCCTCCCTACAATCAAAGCTGACATTTACTTTGGTGGGGACTGAGAGCAGCAGACGGGAGCATTAGAAAGCCAGCTGACCAGCACAATGGACATGGTCACCTGCCCTCTATATTACCCAATCGAAGCACTCCTTGAGAGTTCCCACCAGCCCTTTGCTGGTATAAAATGAAGTAACCACCAAACGGCTCTCTACCCATAGGACCAGTGTGACAAGGACAACACATCAGAGTCTGCCCACCAGAGTCAGCCCACTGAGGCAGCCAGCAGCCGGACACCTGCACCACAGCAGGGAGACAGGGGAGCACTGGAGGAGTGAAAAAAGGGTCTGGACTCAGCAGATATCCACAGAAAGAAGTAGGATACCAGGAAGTTCAATCTGACAATTGTGGTAAATGTCCTGTAATCTATTGTTGTAGCTGACATTGCACAGGGTGAGTAGAGTTAGGGTCAGACTAAAATTTGAGTATACTGTAGGTGAAAACCCATATCTAGGGTAGGGGTAAAAAGGGTCTGAAGTACAATAAGTTAGGGTCACACAAAAGTTGAGAATAGGTAAAACATCCTATCTAGGGTAGGGGTGGGAAAAAAGGGCTTGCAGTAAGCAAGTAAGCAAAACCAATAACAGTCGGTGTAGTGAATAGATATGATGGGAGTGCTGCAGTGGGTGGCTGTGGGCAACAGTTTTCAGGGAGACTTTCTGAAGACTGCGTGCTGCCCCATCTGCATGTACCTCTGGGCTGAGGAGGAGGGAGGTTGCTAGACTCAAGCTGAGATGGTTAGGATTCGGGAACCTTATTCTCATCCAGGGACCACCAAGTCTGCCACTGCTAACTCAAAGTATGCTTAGGAGTAGGGCCGGCTAGACTATGATGGGCTAAGGGAGGGTGAGGGTGGTGAACAGAGGTACATCTCCTATGTGGCAGCACTATGCAACTCCTGCACCACTGTGGTGGTGTGGGACTGCCCCATGGAGGCACCCAATGTAGTGACCAGGGAGGATGTGGAGGTCCTCTGTAGTGGAGACCCCCAGGAGGTGGCAGAGGATCCCAGGGAGAAAGAAGCAACTCTTGGTGGGGACTCCACTGTGATTGGGATAGATTTGGGGACAGGAGGGAGGGGAGATGGAGGTTAGGTGCCTGCCTGGCACTACGGTTAGGAGGATGGAAAGCAGATCCTGAGGATTGATAGGGCAGCAGAGTGGGACAGAGAAATGGATAATCATTGTCCACCTTGGGACTAATGACCTGGCTAGGGATGGGGAGGGATAGTACAGAAGGAGTTCAGAGTGGGGAGGGGTCTTGGGCAGGTAGCAAGCTCAGTGACCTTTTCTGAGGTGCTGCCTAACTATGACAGGAAGAAGATATGGTACTCCATACCAGGAGCTTCAACCAGTGGTTGAGGGAATGGGCAGAGAGGAGGGTTTGGTTACATTGGGGACTGGTGTCGCACCTGGAGGACAAAGGCCTGTACAGGGAGATGACCTGCATCTGTCCAGGAGGGGCCGCAGTCCTCAGTGAATGGTTTACATGTTACATTGGTGAGCATTTAAACTAGCCTAGGGGGTGGTGAGATGAAGCAGGGAGCTATAAACTCCCACGCATAAACTGGAGTAGTCAACAGGAGAACCTAAAGGAGATAAATCCCTAAAAGGATACCTAATAGAAAACAAGATAGCAGTAATGAAGGGACATGGGAATGAGAACAGAGGCGTTATGGAGAGAGGCAAAAGGAAAATGGGGGATGATGGGCGGGGTGGTGCTAGAAGTTGGAAGACCATATGTGCCAATGCTAGAAGTCTGGAAATAAAATTCTAGACTTAGAGGCCATTATGGCAGAAGCTGACCTGGACATTGTCGCCATTACAGAATCATGGTGCACTGAGAACCACTTGACTGGGATATAACCATACCAGGCATACTCTGTTCAAGAAGGACAGAGTGGGGGAAAAAAAGGGGAGGAGTTGCTCTTTATGCAAGAGATAGTATAAAAGCAACAGAGGTACAGGGACTACAGGAGAGGTGGAGGTACAGTACTGTTGGTCATTAGGAGGCAGAGAATGGAGCCACTGTTCAAACTGGTGTGATCTACAGACCTTCAGCATGGCAAATAAGGGGAGGTGTTGCTGGTGGGGACTTCAATGTGCGGATGCAGACTGGAGCATCCCAGGTGTAACTTCATCAGGAGCAGGACCTCCTGGACTCCCTGCAGGGGATGTTCCTCAGGCAACTAGTTAGGATCCGCTCATGAGGGGCAATACTGGATCTTGTGGGGATCTAATGGGGACAGTGTTGCAGACATCACGGTGGGTGGCCACCTGGGGATAGGGGTACCAGATTTTGGGATGCCAAAGAGGACACTTAGTCCCTCCTCCAATGAGCCCTTGTGCCAGACCCTGAGTAAATAGGTTTAAAGTCTCCACCACCTTCACAGCTCATTTACAAGGAGATCCTGGGTAGGAGAGAGTAAAAATTATAATAAAATAATACAACAGGATAGAGAAGGTACATGAAGAATATTTGGCAGCTGGAGAAAAGGACATGTCCTCATAAAGAGGACATCTGGTAACTCTACCTGGGGACCAGTGATCACCACTGTGTGGTTCAATATAAGTACTGAGGCAGAATCAAACCACATAAGGATGAGGGTCCTTGACTTCAGGAGGCCAATTTCAAAAGATAGGGCATGCCTCAGGGATGTCCTTGTTGGGGGCTTGGGTGTAGTAGAGTGGAGAAACTTTGGACCAAACTAAAGGGGCATAGAGAAGGCAGTAAACCTCTGCATCAGGCTAGTAAGCAAAGAGGCAAGAGGAAAAAGAAATACTATGGTTCTCTAAGGAGATGACTGGAAAGGTAAGGGCAAAAAGTTAGCATTCAGGTTTGAAAAGACAGAAGAGCAGGATACAGAGCTGCACCTGGAGAAACAGATGGAGCCAGAGAAATCAGTTAGGAGCCCAAAGGCACAAACATAGAGAAAACAGCCCAGGAAGTAAAGAAAGAAGACAAGACATTTTTTAGGTATGTAAGCAAAGAGGAAGACCAGGGAGGGATTGTGAGACTAAGAAGGAAGAGAGGGACTGTGTTGAGGGGACCCAAAAAGTGGATATCTTGAACAATTACCTTTGTTCAGTGTTTACAGAAGAAGGGGAAGGGAGGGCCCCAGAAAATGACAGGCACATTGAAGGAAGGAGGAGGTGGACACTAGTCCATTTACAGAGGAGAGAGTCCCGAAGAAACTCACATATCTGAAGTGGATAAAGCAATGGGGCCAGATGGGGTCCATCCAAGGATACTGAGGAAACTCAGGGAGGTTCTTGCTGCACCTTTGACAGTCCTGTTTAACCTCTCACGAGAGGAGGTGTTCCTGGGAACTAGAGGAGGCAGGCGTAGTCCCACTTTACAAATGTGGTAGGGAGGAGGCTGGTAACTACGAACCAGTTTGCCTGACTTTGGTGGTGGGAAATTATTGGAATCACTGCTGAAGGAAAGGATAATGGAATACCTTGAATCCAGTTGCTTACAGGACCTGAGACAGCATGGGTTCACAGGGAAGATCTTTTCAAATGAATCTAATCGATTTCTTTGACTGGGTGTCAGGAATTGGATCAGGAAAAGAGGTGGATGTGACTTACAGGATTTCAGCAAGGCCTTCAACATAGAAACATAGAAACATAGACTTTGATGGCAGATAAGGACCGCTAGGCCCATCTAGTCTGCCCATTTCCCTACCTACAGGATAGGCGCAGATCCTATTTAACCAACAGCCTATATCTTCCTGCCCCCACAAGAATTGCCTTATGTCTGTCCCATGCATTCTTGAATTCTCCACAGTTTTAGACTCCACAACTTCCTCAGGAAGGCTGTTCCATGCATCCACTACCCTCTCTGTGAAATAATACTTCCTCACATTGCCCCTGAACCCCTCCTTCTATCTTTAAATTGTCCCCTTGTTCTTGCAAGTCTCTTTTTCTGAAAGATGCTACCCTCTTGGACTTTGTTGATTCCTTGAGGTACTTGAAAGTTTCTATCATGTCCCCTCTCCCTTCTTTCCTCAAGGGTATACATATTAAGCTCCTTTAGTCTCTCCTCATATGGCTTCTCTTGCAGACCCTGCACCATTTAGTTGCCCTCCTCTGGACTGCCTCTATCCTGTCTATGTCCTTGCGGAGATGGGGTCTCCAGAACTGGACACAGTATTCCAGATGGGGTCTCACCAACTGTCTGTACAGAGGATAACAACTTCCTGTTTTCTGCTGCTGATGCCTCTCCTATACATCCCAGTATACCCCCAGCCCTCCCTACTGCCTTCTCACATTGCTTGCTAACCTTAAGGTCATCTGATATGATTACCCCCAGGTCCCTTTCCTGTTTTGTTGTTGTTACTACCTCCACACCATTGTGTATTCTTCCCTGGGTTCTTGTTTCCCAGGTGCATTATTTGCACTTTTTGCATTGAATCCTAGCTGCCATACGTCAGACCATTCCTCCAACCTTGCCAAGTCCCTTTTCATCCTTTCCACGCCTCCTTGTGTATCAACCCTGTTGCAGATCTTTGTGTCATCTGCAAAAGGCATATTTTCCTTCCAGTCCCTCTGCAATGCCAACTGATGAAGACATTAAAAGGACTGGACCCAATACTGAACCCTGCGGTACCCCACTAGTAACCGCCTTTCTTCAGAGTGGACTCCATTTACAACTCCTTCTGTGTCCTGTTGTCCAGCCAATGTTTTACCCAGGCTACCACCCTGGGACCCACTCCCAGGCTGGTTAATTTGACTAATAATCTTTGTGTGGGACTGTGTCAAATGCCTTGCTAAAGTCTAGGTAGGCCATGTCCACAGCCCCTCCCTGGTCTACTACTTTGGTCACCCAGTCAAAGAAATCTATTAGATCGTCTGACATGACCTTCCCGCTGTGAACCCATGCTGCCTTGGATCCTGTGCTCCACTGACCTCTAGGTGCTCAACTATTCTTTCCTTCAGAAGTGACTCCATCACTTTCCCTACCACAGAGGTCAGACTGACAGGTCTGTAGTTTCCTGCCTCTGTCTTGGTCCCACTTTTGTGAAGGGAATCATCGCCTTCCTCCAGTCCTCGGGTACCACACCATCCTCCCATGATTTATTAAAAGAGTAGCCAGTGGTTTCACTAGTTCCTTCCTTAATTCTTTTAGAATTCTGGGGTGAATTCCATCAGGACCCATTGCTTTGTCCACCTTCAGTTTTAGGAGTTCTTGCAGAACCCTTTCTTCTGTGAAAGGACTGGGATCGACCCCCTATCAAGAGTGCTTCTGTTAATTGGATTAGGCACTTCTCCTCCTCTTTTGTGAATACTGAGCAGAAATATTAGTTCAGTATTCCTGCTTTCACTGTCCCCTCTGCCCACCCACGTTTATTCTATTCAGCCTCACTATCCCTCCTTTGTCTTTCGCTCGCTTATGTACCTATAAAGGTTTTATCCCCTTCTTAACTGAGTTGGCTATCTTTTCCTCAGTTTGGGCCTTTGCTATTCTGACTTCCCTCCTGCTTCTTTCTGCTTTAACTGGTTGCAGCTCTGTCCTGCTCCTTCTGTGTTTCCTTATACTTCTGGAATGCTATCTTTTCTTCCTGACTTTCACACCACCTCTCTTGAGAACCATAGATGGCTTTTCTTTCGTTTGATTTGTTTATTGCTTCACACAAAAGGCTTGTTGCCTCTGTGATGGCAGTTTGATAATTCCCATTGTTGCTCCACACCTCCTTCTAGCCTGTTTGCTAGTGCTTTTCTGAGGCACTCTCCCATCTTGCCAAAGTCAGCCCTCCTAAAGTCCAGTACCCTCACTTTTGTGTGGCTTGACTCTGTAGCTGAGTTTAACGTGAACCACACTGTTTGATGGTCACTTATCCCCAGATGGCAACCCACTTCTAGATCTGAGATCCTCTCACTGCCCCGTTTGAGAGTCAGAGGTCTAAGATTGCTCCCTCACGAGTGGGTTCCGAAACTAGCTGTCTAATGCCTGCCACCTGTTGGGTGTCAGAATGGCCCCTACTCTTGGATGTCGCTGCAGCAAATGTGCTCCAGTTAACATCTGGCATATTCAGGTCTCCATCAACAGTATCTCCTTTCTCTGCCATTCTAAGAATGCCTTCCATCATATCCTTGTCCATTCCTTCCCCTGACATGAGGGGTCTGTACACAACCCTGTGCGGATTGTGGTGCCCTTTCCAGTCTCCAAGGTGACCCACAGTGCCTCCTCTCCTCCTGTTTATTCTTTTGTTCAGTTGCTTTTATCCCTTCTTTTACATAGAGCTACTCCTCCCTCTTCTCCCTGCCTGTCTCTCCTGTAGGTTATGTACCTGGTATGTTAACATCCCAGTCATGGTTCTCTGTGTACCATGTTTCTGTGACTGCTCGATATCCAGGGCATCCCCTTCCATTAAGGCCAACACAGGTTCCACACTTAGGAGATTAATGAAAGCAAACTAGGTAGCCTAGAAGTGGGACTCAAAATAGTAGTAAACTGGGTAAGAAATTGACTAAGGGATAGGAGACAAGGGTGTTGGTAAATGGAATTCACTCCAAAGAAGGACAGTGACCAGTGGGGTGGCAACACGGTTTCTGGTGGGTGCACAGTATCACTATGGCATTGCTGGAATACACGGCTTACACCATCAGTGGACCATCAACAATAGCCAACTATTGGGTCGATTTCACATCGACCTCACAAAGAAAGCATTCAACACTGTCAATCATAATACCCTTCTCTATACTCTCTAATCCACTGGCCTATCAATGGATGCAGGAGATGGTTCAATAGCTACCTCAGTGACCCGATCTCAAAAGGTAAAATTAACAACACCCTCTCTGTCAGTACACAGGTGCGTATGGAGTGCCACAAGGTCAATCCTTGGATCCTTGGCCCCTGCTATTTAGCCACTTTCTGAACCACCTTCTACTAGTCTGTACAGAACAAATACTTTTACATGCTGATGATGCCGTTATTTTTTCCAAAGGTCATGACCCACACCACCTAGAAGCACAACTCCAAAGGAACTTTCTGCTGTTGAGGGTTGGTTCACTAAAACAAACTACTGCTGAACTACAAAAAATTAAGGTCATGGTATTCACAAACACCCACAGCAAACAGAAGTCATATCAATTGACAATACTGAACAGCACTCTAACTCCATTAGAGCAAGTATCCACCTTTAAATACCTAGGTGTAACCCTGGATGATTCTCTCTGTCACTCTAACATACGTTGAGTATTACTCGTCAAGGCTGTCAATACCAGAATAGGCATTCTCTATAGGCATCGCCATAGCATGACTCCTGAGGCACTATTACTCACAGTCAAAAGCTCCGTCCTTTCCATCTTAGACTATGACCTTGTGGTGTATGGGGCAGCCTCTGACACCACCCTAAAAAAGAATAAACAGGAGGGCCTAAATAAAGCCTGCAGGTTCACACTGGGGCACATAGACTTACACCACACCTGTACCCTCATATGCCGAACCAGTTGGCTTTCCTTCCAGGGCAGGATTCAGTATCAAATTTGTCTCCTTGAAAAAAAACAAGCCTCAGCTTAACCCCACCCTCATTCCAAAACCTTCTAACCCCAGCGCCAACCCCCACCACACTAGAGGTATGTCTATGCAACCGCTGGAAGTTCTTTTCTTCGAACCTCTCAGGCACAGCGGTGCTTGAGCCCCCAATGGTTAATGATCTCCCCACTAACATAGCCAATGAGCCTAAATTTAGGCCATTTAAGAAACAACTCCTCCAACACCTGACTTCCCTGAGCAGCTGTGACTACCAACCCTAACTGTCTGCCTCCATGCTGCCTTCTCCTTCTCCCTTCTCCCCTTGCATATCCTCCACCTCTCTGCCTCTACCACCCCACCCACTCTATCTCCCTTTTCCTACCTTTTTCCTGTCCTCACCTCCCACGCCTCAACCAACCTCTTCCTTACCTTTCTCCCAACTAGCCCACCAGGATGAAGCGAGGGCTGGCAGAATTCTGCAGTACAGTTACTGCAGCAAACAATGCAGTTTCAATGGGAGTTAATCCCTTTGTCATGCAGAAAACCTGTGACACTGCGCTTCATCCTGGTGGACTTCATTGTACCTCACCCTCTCCCTCCCTTTCTCTCTCTCCCCCCACTCCAGACAAAGCCTATCTCCTGGCTGCCTCCTCTTCTGTTGACCACTGTGCTTCTCTTAACTGAATGAAATTAAGCTGAACTCTGTAACATTGCACTTATACTGTTCCTAAGTACCTGTACGCTGGAACTCACACTTACTGCAATAACTGTTCAATTAGGGAAAGGAAAGGGAGGAATATTGTTTTAACCAGAAGTAGCACACTAAGCTAAAGCTTGTATCCAGATGTGACCTGGGAGCACAAGGAAGCTAAATGACTTGCTCAGGGTCACACAGTATGATTGCTGCCTGTACCTGTGTTCTTTTTGTCTCTGATTGTATGACATGGAACCTTTGTAAACGAGCTTTTAGGTCAAATGTAAACAACTCAGAGATTTCAATAAATAAACCACAAGGATCTGTACTGGGACTGGTTCTATTGGACGTCTTTATCAGCGACATTGCAGAAAGGCTGGATGGAAAGGTTTGCCTGTTCATGGATGACACTAAAATCTACAACAGAAGCCGGCCTGGTGGTGCAGAGAGCTGAGGTGCTGGATTCCTTACCTCACGCCATGCCGGCGACCGGGTTCAGGAATGGACAAACCTATAAAATATATATATATATATATATATATATATATACATATAAAAACTGCAACAGGGTAGCCACTTGGGGTGGAAGAGAAGGAGAAATTTGAAAAGTTAAAGGGAGTGGTCAAGAGTATGACAACAGGGCTTCAGTGTAAAAGTGCAAAATCATGCATTTGGAGCACAGAAACCCGGGCAGAGTACAAATTGGGAGCAGAGGTATTGCCGACCACCAAACAGGAAAGAGATGGGGGTGTCATATCTGATGACTTAAGGTGGCTAGGCAGTGTGACAAGGCAGTTGGGAGAGCTAGTGGGAGGCTGTGGTGCATAGGGAGGTATCACAAGCAGAAAGAGGAAGGTAGTGTTGCCCTGTATAGATCACTGGTGAGACCTCACCTGGAGTATTGTGTCCAGTTCTGGAGACCTCATCTCCAGAAGGACCTAGAAAGAATGGAGGCGATTCAGAGGAGGGCAACCAAAATGGTGCAGGTCTGCATCAAAAGCTCTGAGGAAGACTGAAGGATCTTAATATTTATACCCTGGAGGAATGGAGGGAGAGGGGATATGATAGAAACTTTCAAATACCTTACAGATATAAATAAGGTTCAAGAGGAAGCATTTTTCAGAAAAAAAGATGCTCAAGGACAGGGGTCATGCTATGAAGCTGGAGGGGTTAAGCCAGGAGATGTGGAGTACTTCTTCACAGAGTGGGTGGTGGATGCCAGAAACAGCCGCCCAGCAAGGTGGTGGGGAAAAACTGTAACGGGTTCAAGAAAGAATGGGATAGACATAAAGGAACCTTAGTGATAAGGCGAGGAGATGGAGATTTAGTAGTGTCTGTGGTGATACAGTTGGTAGGAAAATGAGCAGACTTGATGGGCCCCAGCGGTCCTTATCTGCCATCATATTCTCTGTTTAAGGAATTTATAATATTTTGTTGTTGCTCTCTGAAGGAAGGGATCATAAATTGCCCTGGGGCCAGCCAAATGACCCCTTCCATTTCCTACATTGCTAGTCATGCCCCTGCGTGCCAATGTTTTGTGGCGTGTGTACATAGAGCACAGGAGCGTGCACTATACAAGTCGACAGTGGCATATTTTGAGTTCCTTGTTTAAAGATTTACAACCACTTCGTACAGCTCTGAATGCTGACCTTGATTTGCACAAGAAGTGGCTGTAAATCTTTAAACTGCTAATAAATATGCCCACAGACTGGATGGTAGATCTTACGCTCTCTTATACACGCGTCACAAAATGTCAGATGGGGCGTGACAAGCAATGTAGGAAGGGAAAGGATTGTCTGGCTGGCCCCCAGGGCAATTATGATCCTTCCATTCTGAGGGGAAACAATAAACAGCTATAAACATTTGCTAAAACAGCTCCCAGGTAGGAAGGGAGCTTATGCTTTATTAACAGGGCATGTCCAAAATGTAGGAAAGGTGCTCTTTAACATACATGGGGGTGGGGGTCACTGTGTGCCCAACCAAGATGGTTGCCTAAATGATTAGCTCCCAATTGCCTTGTCAGAATCCTTGTTCATCCTACCTGCTAGGGCCTCCTCAACCTGCAAATTCAGCGTCCTGGAATCTGCACATTCTCGATGACAGATCAACATCCAATTTTTGCATCTGGTATAAAAGAAAGGACACTGACCTCTCTCTACCTGTTGCTCTGGTGCTTCCGCTAAGATGGACCCTCCATGCCTGGCATCGGCCAACTTCGACCTGGTCAAGATTAAGTCCTTGCTGCTTTCCCAAACCACTGAATTGTAGGCCATCTGTCAAGCCGTGACCAGTACTCACATGGATCTTTGACAGCTGGTCACTCGTGTGGGTGCAACTGAGACCTGCGTGGAGTCCCTGAAAACTAAGGTGAAGTCAACTGCCTACACGGTTCAGGATCCAAAAGAAAGGTGGACAGCTTGGAAATTAGAAGCTGATGCAATAATGTGCACCCAGCTTGAATATGTTGCACTTCTCTGGGACCAGTACTTGAAGTGGTTACAGCTTGGCCTGAATACATTTTTAAAATTCACCACGCTCATTGGGAAGTCCAGTCCTACACTCACTAACCTGTCTCCTGTCCTAATCCATTTTCTTCATTACCCTGACTGCATTGCTTTTTGACACTAAGGGCAAAAGACATGGACATAAAGTACTCCTCAGCTTCCCAGAAATTCTCTTTTTCCAGTACCGAGGCTGAGACTACCAGTTTTCTACCCCGCCAAGGCAGAAACATTCTTACAGTAAGAACACTGAGCTGAAGGGATGCACCCACATCCAGAAGAGGCATCCACCTTTGGTTTCCTGCTGTTGCTCTCCTCCTCTGGCCCCAATGGAACAGGAGTTGGGCCTTGCTGATTTCATTAACAAATTGCAGGTCTGGTAAAGAAATACATTTTCTGTTTTTAGCCTGTTGCCTATTTTGGTCTGGAGCCATAGCCGGTTCCTCTGACGAACCAACCTGCCAGGACTGCCAGCCACGGTCCGGGTCTGAAGCCACCAGCCCTCACAGACGCCCAGGTGGTCTGAGAGCCACAGCTGAGGTTCTCGATTGCCAACCTGCTGAAGCCCAGGTAATGGACTCCACCGGGACTGATTACCTCCAGAATGGAGCCCTTGGAGCCTGATTTTTACATGAGGACAGTTGTTTCTGGGTTTAAATTGGCATCTACTACTGCTGTGACCCATTGGCTGCAGTTAGCCCCAGGAGCACTCCAATTGGATCCATATAGCTCCGCACTGTTAATGCTTGAATTATATTTTAATGGATTTTGATTTCGTTAATACTGTCTTGCTAGTATTTTAGAGTTCACGTTTTGCTGCTTTAATCTAAATGCCTGTAAAGTGTTCCCTCTTAAGACCCGGCAGCGATGTCAGCTCAGGTCTTGAACTCACCCACCCCATCTTTTCACCTTTTTACTCTGGTATGTGTTTTAATTAACCCTGTTCTTGCTCTCTCAGACTTTGTGGCACCTTGCCTAACATTTTGGTCTGCCACCCCAACCCCGTTTAAGCAATTTTGCATTTCTTTTTAGCTCCACGAACAGCCCACCCTTCTTCCTCTCCTATTTAATTTCTCCCTGTCCTTCTCTTTTCAGGTGGTCTGAGAGCCACAGCCGTGGTTCTCTGATGAACCCGACCTGCCAGACTGCCATCCGTGGTCTGGGTCTGAAGCCACCAGCCCCTCACAGAAGCCCAGGTACGGACTCTGCCTAGGGACTGATTACCTCAGGAAGGGAGCCCTAAGAGCCTGATTTTTGGACCACCCAGTTACCCCGGTCCTGTTTAAATACATTTAAACCCTGCCCTGTCTTACTAGCTCACTCCTGCAGGCTATTGCAAGCCAGCTACTCAAGCTTAAAGTGACAGCAACACTGTTTCTTGTGAAACACATTCCCTATCGAGTGTAACTCCTCCTTCTAGTGCTCTTATCTCCCACACTCTTCTCTACTCTCTGCTTCTCTAATTCAAAGTGACAGCTACCCTTATCACCTGCCAAGTGCATTCTCACCTTGTATTGCTCCCCGACTTGATCTGCCCACCCATTTCTCACTGCCTGTCTGCCGCCCAAACTCGAAGTTTCCAGCTCCTCTATTTCCTGACAAGCGTATTCTCCCAGCTAGGATTCCTCCTCCCTCTAGCTCTGTTTTCTCTCTCTCCTCCATGTTCTCCCCGACTAGTGTCAAGCAGGTGCCTAATTTCTAAATACCATTAATCTACCTGCATGATGGGCTTTCGGTTTCTGCTTGCCAGCTTTTACGGCTTTTAGTGGACATCTGTATTTTTGTCCAGCCCGCCCTGTCCCTGGGCTCTATTCAATACACAATAGGCCACGTCCTTGTGTTCCTTTTGTTTTTCTTGGCTTCCTACAACCTATCCTGTAAGCAAGCAGCTACTAAACATCAACTTCCTTCTGGTGCTGTATCAGTCTGGACGCACCTGCCTTCTCTCTCCTACTGGGTTGAGTTGTCCCTACTCTATATAGCTGCTGTAGTTGTGCTGTGCCTTTGCTGACCTCTTTTCTAGATCTGCTTCCTGATCAGTCCAGCTTGGGTCTGTGTTGCCCTACTCTGTACAGTTAGTGGTGCTGTGACTTATTGCTGATCTGTTTGTCTAAATCTGCTCCCTGATAGTTGTTTCCTGTATCTTAACTTGGGCCCAGTTTCCCCTGCCTCCTTGTGTTGTCCCTAGTCTAGCACCACCCACAGAGTTGCTCACCTCTTCTACCTTCTACTGCCATCCACCCTCCTCATATCCTATCCCTGTGCTAATCTGTTCCCCCTGTAATTTTCTCTGTGAATCCTTTTTCTCGTGTCCCTGGCATGGGTCACCTAGTTGGCTAGTCTCCCTTGCCTGCCTTCTTCTTTGCTGCTGTCTTGATCAGATTATTGCTGTGGCATTAAAGCACTCTTCTCCCAGTAGTACTCCTCCCACCCATGTCACATACAGCCGGAATCTCTCATGCCCTGCTATACCTCCCATGTCTTCCAAAGCTGGGCTCCGCTCTCCTTGGGTTCTAGCTCTGTAAATGCCTTCACTTACCTCATAATACCATTTGCACTGCAATGCTTTCTTCCTGTGCCTTGGCCTGGGTGCATTTATCTGTTCTTCTCCTTCTTGCCCATGCTGGGACATTGAGCTCAACCCTGGGCCCCTTCTACCCTTGTTCACACCCATTTCTACTACTACCCCCCTGATAAAAGGTCTAAAAATTGCACACATGAACATCTGAAGTCTCTGCCCTAAAATGGCTGAACTTGAGGTATGGGCCATGCAGATATCTCCGACATCTTATGTATAACAGAATCCTGGCTCAAACCAACTGTAAAACAACATGAGGTAGCTCTACCTAGGTATAACTGCCTCAGAAATGACAGGTTAGGTAAGAGGAGGTGGCATCCTTATCTACTTTAGGTCCGATTTGGATGTACTCAAGCTCCCTGCTCCTGACATGAGCTTATCTCCTGCTAAATCCCTTTTCATCTCCATAACACCTGGAAATGTCAAGAAACTTACCACTGGATGTGCATACTTCCACCCATAGAGCTCCCCTAGGTCTGCCCCTCTCTTGCTCTCTTGTGAGTCTCCCTAGCCATGACCTTATCCTGTGTGGCAACTTTAATATTGACTGATTCCACACTGATGCAAACAAACTGAGGGCCTCTCTCGTTGATGCCAACCTGGCACAATTCCTACAGGGTCCTACCTGTCACAACTCCAAGTCTTGAAAACATACCCTACTTGACAAAAACTGTAGGTGTCCTCCTGACTGTATCAGCAACCATTCCCCCACTTTCTGTATTTGGAGGAACAATGATCCCAACCCACCCCTAAGGTCTCCATGGTTGGGGCATGTCTAGGTTTGATGTAGGCAGCTTTATTACATCCATCAATGACACTGACTGGCACCCCATTAATACCCTTCCCAATGTAAATCTAGCCCTGGATTTCTTTGTCTGACCTCTCTCAAATTATTAATTACCATGCCCCACTGAAAAATGTAGATCAAAGGGAGTCAAAGCTCCCTGGCTCACTAAGGATATTCGAACACTTATGTCCCTCCAGGACAGAACCTGGCGGACCTATAAAAGAGTGGACTCCCTCGTGACTGGCAGGTCTACAGGCAGTTCAGAAACAAGTGCAAAATGCACTCCATAAAGCCAATGTCTCCATTACCAGTCCCTTCAAACAGAGCACCTTTGCAACCCTAAAAGAATTCTGGAGGCAAGCTAACTCTCTGGTAAAGGAAAGTCTCAGATTTCCCTTGCTCCATAGTTGTCAATGGTGCCACTCTTGCTGAACCCCATGTCCATCGTGTCCAGATTTAACAATTTTTTACGGATCTTCACAAGTATACCTTGCTCTTCCATAACTCCCCTTCTGCTCCCCCTAACCAATCACTACCAAGCTCTATTGGTGTTCAGCCTGCTTTCCTTCTGAAATTGGCCTCCCTGAAAGAGGTGGAAGCTTCTCTCAATTTAAAATCAGAGACTCCCTGGACATGACACACTTGAGCCAAACTTTCCTAAATTCAGGTGCTTCTCGCTCCCTCGTCCTGTCCATGACTTGTTCAATCAATCATTCCTCTCTTGTACAGTTCCTGATAAGGAAAGTGGGGTGATAATTTGGTACAAAGGAGGGCCCAACAATGCAGTAGAAACTATAGGTCAATTTCCATCCTCGCCCATTAGCCAAAATTCGAGAGTGAATAGTGTATAATCAACTTTGGGACTATCTGGAATATCACAATCTACTTTCCATGTGTCAACATGGCTTCAAAGGAATCACAACACCTAACAGCCCTGATAAAGATACCACTGATATATCCCATCGATGGATCAAGGCTTTGTTACCGATGCCATATTTGTTGGCCTCACGAAGCATTTGACCTGGTTAATCATGGTCTTCTTCTCCAACAGCTACATGTCCTTGACCTCAACTCTGGTGCTCTAAACTGGGTTAATAACTATCTGTCCTATCATTCTAAAAGGGTTAAATGGGCTGGATCAGTCTCTGACCTAAGGCCCCTCACTCATGGGGTCCCTTGGGGATCCATTTTGGGTCCTCCATTATTCTCTTTTCATTAACGATCTGCCCAATTTTTGCAGAGGGCTTTCTGCACCTCTATGCAGATGATGCAATCATCTATCACTCCTCCCTGATAGTGATCTAATTAGCAGAGAACTTGCATCTGACTCTGCTTCCCTGAAGACTGGTTCAGTTGCAATCACCTCGTTCTTAATACTAAAAAACTAAAGGCATCGCATTTACTCATTGACCCTCCATCAAGTCTCCTCTCCCCTCTTAGCATTAGCTTTGAACAACGGTGATATGCTTGAGTGTGTCCATTCCTTCAAATATCTGGGTATCCTGTTAGACACTGCTCTCACCTTTAGCCTGCATGTTTCCTGTGTCACCAAATCCTTGTACCAGAAACTTGGTCTCCTTTATCACATCCGTCCTTCCTTTCCTCTGCCTCCTGCCATAAGATAGCTGCTGCATCTCTCCTGCCACTCTAATGTATGGTGCTCCATTACTACTCTCTGTAAATTCCCCCTCCTGACCCTTCTCACCCAGGCTTATCATAGGGTGGGAGGTTTGCACTTAAGGCAAATGCCTGCTCTCACCATTGTGGCGTCTTCTCCTCTCTGGGCTGGCTACCCTATGAGGCAAAACTGAAGAATTCCTCCCTGAGCTTCATGTTCAAGCTTGTCCATAAATTCACACCCCTCCCTTGAGACTATACGACTAAGATAAACTCCCACACCCTATGATCTGCCTTACTCCCACTTCTAGTTACTCCAGAACTACTTCTGGCCATTGCCCATAGGTCTTTCTCTTTACAGCGACATCAGACTAGAATTCCTCCCACCTCTGTCCCTCCTGCTCCTCTCTCTCTCCTCGTTTCAATCCAATCTGCATGCCTCGCTCTGTCACTGTATCCTTCTGCTTCTGCTGATGATTCACCCTTCCTTCCCTTCCTTCCTTCCTTCCCTTCCTTCCCTTCCCTTCCCTTCCCTTTATCCCTGCCCCTCACTGAGCTGTGTGCTTCTCCACCAGCTACATCCATGCGTTCTGCCCTACACCCCTTTTCCTCATTGTCTGTCCCCTCTCCTTCCCTCCTCCCCTCCCCTCCCTTCTTCCTTTAGCTCTTAGTTGCTGCTCTAAGTTTATTGTATATACCTTTGAAATTTTTATTGTTTTAAAGTACTTATCCCTTGTGTGACTCATTTTTGTAAATACCTGTATGCTGTATCTCTATATTTTGCCATCGTCTATGCTGTACCTCAATGTCAGCCATTGTACTTGCTGTATCTCGTTATCTGCCATTGTATTTGTACCAATGTATGCTTGCAATTGTCTCTGCTATTTTACCAAGATCCTGGGTCGACCCTGAAAAGGGACTGTACTGTTTCAGTGGACTTACCTGGTCACCAAAACTCAAATGAATAAATAAATAAATAAAATTGAGCAGGGTTAAAACTCACTGTTGTGCAGGGGCCAGTTTTAAAATTGTTTTAGTAGCCCCGGACCTAGTTCAAATTAATCAGAATTAGTACAGATAACCCTTTAGTTGTCTGTCTTGACTAGTCTGATTTTCCATGGCAGTCAATAAAAAGTCTCTACTTTAGTAGGCTCTGGTTCTTGTGCTAATCTCACTCAGTGTTCCAGATGGCCTGGTTTAATTAGCAGCTCATTAACAGCTGCAGTTATCTGGCAGTACAAGAGGGGCACCACAAAGACTCAATGTGAGTCATCATCACTCCATTGTTAGGACTTTTAGCTACTGTCTAGGCTGTGATCAAGGGAACAGTACTGTTAAGTCACTAGCTTCCAGTTTTATGAACTTGTCTTTGTCTGATGATTTGTCCCACATTATTAAGTCCTGTACCCTTAGTTTCCTACATTTTATGTGTCTGTGTTCTGCATTTCAGTGACAAAATTCTAAGAGGTATGCAGGGTCTACATGCAGGTAGTGAGTTTTATCACAGCCTCACCTCCTCCCGCCTCCCAATCTTTTTACAATTTAACAAACTTTATCAACTTTTGAAAGATACAACAATAAAACAGAACACCAGAATCCGAACAACAAACAAACAAACAAACAGACTTCACCACCCAAAACTCCCCCCACCTCCCCCAAAACAACTCACCACTCTCCCGCCACCCCATCCCTGGAGCACACCATCAGACCCACTACACTATCATAAAAGAGTGAGAAAAGCCAAGTAAAGCTGTTACTTGGGCACCCAAAGGAGGACTGTCAGGGCACTAATGAGAGAGACCATAACTTAGGGAGTCTGAGGAGGGACCGAGATAGTCAGCAGGGCATACAATGGTTCCCAATGCGATTGAAAGAGAATGGCTACCATGATGGTAGGCAATCTGCCTCTCCATCTCGAGCACCATCAGGCTCTCCTGATAAGTCGGGACAAGGTCATCCAGTCAGTGTCAGCAGATAATCAACTTTGCCATTATCGATATCAGGACATATAGGCCTGGCGAGGTCTAAACAAAGCTGCAGGAAAATGCCAATCAGGCAGACCTTGGGGGAAAGAAAGAATCCAATCCTAACAAGTGGTTGAGGAAGTGCTGAATAGCTGTCTAGAAGGGGGTGACCTTGGGCAATCCCAAAGGATATGTTTCTAGTGACCCTCCACCATACCACAATGGGAGCAGGTAGGCGACTCAAGTTTTTCCATCCTGTAGAGTCTGGAGGTGTAAAATAGAGGTTATGTAAAATCTGAAATTGAAGCAGGCGGTAATGGTCCTGTTTAATAAGACCATAAAACGTTTCCAGACACCCTGCCAGACTTTAACCTCCAGCAGGAGGTGTAAGTCACTACCAGTAGTAACACATCTCTTCCAAGCTGACCAGGCTTCGATTGGAAAAATCGATAGAAACCCGACACAGAGTGAGGTTGAACTGCTAGACTAAGAAGCTGTGATAAAGTCTTAGCCGGCAGGTCAGACCAGGGAGGAGGGCCCAAAAGGAGATCAACACTTTGGTAAGCTGCAGATACTTAAACAGATGAAAACAGGGATGGCAAACCTATTCTGAGTACCGGGGGAAGCCAATGCACCACCTTCAATGATGGATGACAGAGAAGCTCTCCAAAGTGGAGGAAAGAAGGGAGGTGGGATTGGCTGAAGCTTAATCCATATGTTAGGGTTACCAACAGAGGTCAAAAGTATGGCAGCTTAGATTCAATGCAAAGAAATGCAAGTAATGCACCTGGGAAACAAAACCCAGGGAAGAATACACAGGGGTTAACAACAACAAAAAATAGTAGGGCCTGGGGTCATCATATCAGATGACCTAAAGATAGGCAAACAATGTAAAAGGCAGTAGGGATGGCTGGGGATACTGGGATGTACAGGGAAAGGCATCACCAGAAGAAAACAGGAAGTTGTTCTCCTCTGTACAGACAGTTGGTGAGACCCCATCTTAAGTACTGCGATGCAGTTCTAGAGACCCCATCTCCACAAGGACATAGACAGAATGGAGGCAGTCCAGAGAAGGGCAACTAAAATGGTGCAGGGTCTGCAACAAAAGCCATACAAAGAGAGAGACTAAAGGAGCTTAGTATGTATACCCTTGAGGAAAATAGGGGGGACATGATAGAAACTTTCAAGTACCTCAAGGGAATCAACAAAGTCCAAGAGGGAAGCATCTTTCAGAAAAAGAGATGTCCAAGAACAAGGGACACAATTTTAAGATAGAGGGATGGCTCAGGGGCAATGTGAGGAAGTATTTTTTCACAGAGAGGGTGGTGGAAGCATGGAATGGTCTTCCTGAGAAGGTCTTGGGGTAAAAATAATGAGGGAATTCAAGAATGCATGAGACAGACATAAGACAGTTTGTGGTGGGTTGGAAGAAGTAGACTGTTGGTTAACTAGGATCTGCAGCTTATCCAATAGGTAGGAAATGGGCAGACTAGGTGGGCCAAGCGGTCCTTATCTGCTGTCAAAGTCTATGTTTCTATCCTTGCCCCACTCCCAAGCCATTATATATACAAAGTTGTCTGAGCGCTCTAATGGACCACCACAGGGAGCCCGGAATTTACGTGGCAATAGTGAGGATTTGAGGTAAAGAAGGCTGCTAAGCTGCAGACCTGCTTGTTGACATAAACACTGTTCCAGGGTCAGCCAAAGAGGCTGATGCTTCACAGCATTGGGGACCGACAAGGGGACTCCAAGGAAGACTTTTAGAGCTGTGAGGCACAGTAATACAAGACAAGTTTGAAGGTGGAGGCCACCTCTGTTTGGACAGGCTGAGCTTGAAGTAACCCCCATGGGGACCCTTGTATCAAAGGAATGCCGATATGGCAGACCAAAGTTTAACAAACCATGCGTTGGACAGGTATAAACCTAACAGTCCCATAGAGTATAGGATGTGGGATAAAATGTTCATCTGACCACATTCACCCCACCCCAGAGGGAGAGGAAGGTGCATCCACCTTTAAAGATCATTGGAATTTATTTCTTTTATCAGAAGGGTTAAATTCCTTCTCCGATGCGGCTAGGTCATGGGTGACCTGAATGTCCAGATAAGTAAAGGAATGAGACTTCCAAAAAGGTCCAGGTCCAGAATCTGCTGATGAGAGACATGAACATTGGAGCGTAGAACTTCAGTCTTGTTGAAGTTGAGTTTGTAACCTGCCACCTCTGAAAATCTGCTTATCTCATCAAATGCTACTAGAATGGAAGAGTGAGGTTGAGGAGATGCAACAGCAAGTCATCAGCATAAGCAGAAAGCTTACAACTGATCCCTTCCACCTGAATTCCTCCACCATCTGATTATTTTGTAATTTATGCAGGAGGAGTCCTGATAGAGGTTAAACAAAAAGGGAAAAGGGCAACCCTGATGAGTGCTGTGGTGCAAGGTGAAGGGAGCCAACAAAATGCCATTGCAGCAAATCCAGGCTGTAGGGTTGGAGTAAAGGGCATGCATCCAGGAACAGAAACCTTCAGAAGACCAAACTTTCAGAGAGTGGCCAAGAGGAAAGGCCATGAAACCCTATCAAAAGCTTTTCTCAGTCGAGCTGAAATCAAAACTGCAGGGCCTTGCCCTCAATGCAGAAACTAAGTACCTTAACTTTGGAGATGGTCCAAAGAAGATCATCCAGCCATAAAGCCGACTTGTGGGTTCAATAAGGGCCCAACCACCACTGGAGTGGGCGATTGGCTAGGACTTTGCCATAATTTTAACATCAGTATTGAGGAGAGAATGGGACGGTAATTACTAGGTAACAAGGGTCTTTATCCAGCTTAGGAATGAGTGAGATAGAAGTCTGGGTGAAGGAGGAATCCAAAGATGCGACTAATATGGAGGTAGTTGAACAAACGTGTGCGAGTGGGAACAACACGGATTCCCCACACTCAATGTAGAAATTATTAAGGAAACCATCGGGACATGGGGCTTTGTTTTTAGGGAGACTGAATTGTTGCCCTGACTTTCCTTGTGTGATCGGAGCATCCAACAACTCACTCTGGGCAGGAGAAAGCTGTGGAAGGTGCAGGGCAGCCCGGTAGTCTATGATGCGGTCTGGGAGATCAGGTGAGGATGAATCAGCCCTGTACAGCACTGGTAGTAACGACAGAAGGCCTCAGTGATCTCTCGTGGTTGGTAAGGATGGGGCCCTTTGGATGTGGCCGAAGAGCGTAAATAGCCGTCCTGTCCTCAGTTTGGTGGAGGCACAGTGTCAAAAGCTTTCCAGCCTTTTCCCCAGTCTTCAGGTAATGAAGTTTTGTGCTCTGGAAGGCCAGGTCGGTCTGTTCAGCTAACATGTCAAAATACTGTGCTTTCAGGTACTCAGCTGGTGCCAGACAGTAGGATCTGAAGAGGTGAAAGGAACCATTCCAAAACCTGGATTTGCTGCAGTAAGACATCTCTCTTACCTACCTGTTGTGTCTTCATGGGTGGACACAATGCAGATGAATTCCCTTTGTACTGCACATTTCACAGTTCCCCACAACATATCTAAAGAGGAAATGGATCCCTCGTTGGTGAAGAAAAATTGTCAACAAAAAGTTTGACAGCGTTGAGCGCTCTCTGGATGTTTAAGCAGGATGGTATCGAGCCACCAGGTGGAATCACACCTTCCAGCCCCAGTAAGTCCCCCTCCCAATCTCCCAACTTTTACTTTCCTGGATACCACTGCAGACCAGACTCTGAAATGACCATCCATGACCCATGGCTGTCATTACAGGCAGGTGTAGGGATGCCCAGCTTTTCTTAATGACCAGTCCAGTATATCCCATCCATCTAATACCACCCTTATCCCACCCAGCATATCCTTTCATCCTAAAACAATTACTGTATTTGGAGCATGTATGGTACAAAAATAAACCATAATAAAATATTGAATTTGAATGGTTAAAATAGGCATTCCTGGGTGCATAGCTCCTCCTAACTAGAAATAGAGGTGGTACAGCTTTATGCCTGGGTACTGTTCCTTGTAGCTGATGAATGTGTAACCCCTCTACAAATGGAGGTCACTAAAAAGCTTTCTTGGGTGAGCCTAAATGCTCTCGCCCGGCTGGTGTCCTGTATTTCAGACGATTTTAAAAAATAATTTAGTGTGAGTGCCTAATGCCTCCGTGTACTGGTGCTTTAAAAGCTGCCAAACTGCAGTGGAATTAATTTGAACTGGGGAACTGTGTGTTTCCTGTTCGAGTCTCGCCTGGGCCACTGAGCAGATCGCCTCCGCTCTGCAGTCGCCATACGCGCAGGGGAGCCCTTTCAAAAGATGTAACTATCTGCTGGAAATTTGTTAGAATGATAATGACAGTACAGTTTGTCTAACCTGCCTTTCTTGCAGCTGGGACTCTGTGTGTTTTGCCCCTCCATTTCAGATCTGAACTGCTGAATTGATCCAACCAATGGGAGGGTTCTTAAATGGAGCCTGCTGGCAAATCAGAACTTGGACTCTCAAGTGGAGCCAGCCACAAGGGCTTATATGGAGAGAGCCTCTGGGAAATGTAGTTTAGACCCTGGCGCCTTTTTCGCCAATGGAGGGAGCCTGTTGTGACTGACAAGGAGACTCAGCCAATGGAAACCTTTTGGATTTGGGAAATGCCGGACTGCCTGCTGGGAGAGTCAGTCTGAGCATGGAGCTGGAAGAAGCGAGCCTTCGTGGGGCTGCTGCCCACAGGGCAGCCGGGAACCGTCAGGGAGGCCTGAAAAGGCCTGTCTGTCGTCAGCTCTCCTGCAGGAGAAAGGACTGTGTTTCCTCAGACCAGGTATCCGAATATGTGTGCAAAAGGAAAGCAGTTGCTGTGGCCTAGATCATGGACAACCAAGTGTGGAGAAGAAGTAAAGAAGAGGAACCTTGATTTTCGACAGCGACTCTGAAGAGAAACCTTGATGCTGAAGTGCCCTGAGGTTTGGGGCAGAAGAGAACTGTATTTGAAGTTGGAAGCTGAGGAAACTCCCTCTGTGTTCGTGCAGCCGTTGTGCGCGTTGTTCACATGGGAGCGTGTGGGGCCTCAAACTGGGCCTGCAGCCATTAGTAAGCGTTGTTCAGACTGAATACGAGCTGTCCGAGTGGAAGAAGAAGCTGAAGTCATTTTGGGACCAAATTAACCTGAGGAAGACCGAAAGTGTGCAGAATTGCAATCGTCCTGTCAGGACTCTGTGGTCTGGTACAGTAAGTGACCTTTTCATATAAATGTGCATAGTGCTTGTTGGGATTGAGATTTGAGTAATTCCCCATGTTGTGAACTGTGTGCTAAGCTGGGAGTGTGATTCCCTATCAAGGTTCAGACTGAATCCGAGGTTGAGTCAGAGAAGAATGCCTCTGTAGCCAGGCTCAATCTCCTGAAGTGACCAGCTGTTTGCCTGGTAGTGTTCGTGTACATATAAAATGTGCAGTGAGCTGGAAGTCATAGCCAGCATCACTGGGACTGCATCTGCCTGCAATGAGTGCAAGTGAGCCCTGCCACAAGGGCTGGGCTAGCTATTCTCTTTCTCCTGTCAATCCAGGACAATCTGCATCCCATCCAGCTTTCAGCATTGAATCTGTGAGTACAAATCAGGGTTGCTCCCTGCCATTCTGATTATCAAAATCGCAAGTGTTTAATCTGATTTCTTTTCCTTCCTTTTCATGAACTGAGCCAACCGCCCGATTACAAATTGGGTATTGCGAATATTTTTTCCATCACAGGGCCCCAACCAGCTGTACCGATCCTGGCTAGCCCCACACCATCCTGTACCCAGCCAAGTGACATTTGGGACTCTAAACATGCATACAGTACTGTGATTATTACTGTGTCTAATCTAATTAACCTGATTTCCCCTGTCCTTGTTACAGCCCTTAAATAAATCAGATCTGTTTGTTTCAGCAAAGTTACACTGACTGAAGTATGTGTTTATGTTAAAGTATTGTACAGTGGCTATCGAATTACATCATCTTGTTTTACAGGGGTCCCCAGAGTCAAGCTGACCAAACCAGTATTGAGGGTAAGTGCAAATAGTGAAGATACTCAGGTGTGTATTGTGTGGGCCACTAGTAGGAATAAAAGGGGTCTCAGTGTCCCAGAGGGATGTGACCAAGTTAGTCGAACTACTGTAAACCCTGACCTCTGGGTGGAGGCACCTCATAGAACCTAGGGCCCTCAACCTGTTAGCAGTTAGGCAGGCAGGGTAGTAGCCCTTGGGATAACGCCACCTGGGGGTTACAAATGGACAATTAAAAAAAATGTTATTGTTAGCAGAGCATGTTAAAATCAGTACTTTTACCTGGTATATATAAATAAAATGTAAAATAAAATGGTTATATTAAATGCACGCTGAAAATAGAAAATAGAGTTAAAATCTATGTTTGACCTTAGGTCTTCTTCAGGAAATATCTAAAAGAGAAAAACAAGTTAAGCGTGAGTGTAATGTTTTCTATTTCCTGAGCATCCTAGGTATGTGTAGTCCCCACCCCAAAGAAATCCTAGATCTGCCCCTGGCTCACATTACACTGTATGAAAACGACCAGTAGTGCATGCCTCCGGTTGATCACAGGGTGAGGGCTGTGTGTGTCTTTCCCTGTCTGCCTCTATTTATTGCCCGTGGGTGTGGTGAGAGTGTGATGAGGTGCATGATGATGTCAGCTATTGTGTGTGCAGAGTTAGATCTGTTTGATTGAACATTTGATGCTGTGGTATCCTTTCTGGTTTGATGGGGCATGCAATGAGGAAGAGAAGGGGCGATGATACAACATAATGGGGGACACTGAGTGTGATTGCATTGCAGTCTGGCTTTTTTTTTTGTGGGCAAGAAACAATGTGGAGAAGGATAAACATGCAATAATCAGAGTATTTATTGACTTGCATTTTTTTTCCTGTATACGTGATCAAAATGTACTATTTTAGTTATGGGCTGGTGCAACCACATGTGGGCCAGTGCAATTTGAATCAACTTGTCCTGCTGATTAGTGCAAAAAAGGTTAATGTTGACCTCTGCTATTGTGAACTGTTTACTCCCCTGTTTGGACATTCCTTTCAGTTTCTTCTTTGTGGCTCCTTTCCCCATGCTCCTCATTGTCTTTGCTTTGCTCAGGGGTGGGGTGGCCTTGTTCCACCTGCTGGGAGAACTCTAGACCACCAGAGAGAGTGTGGCCTGCCTGCTTGGATCACTTAACTCATGCAGGCTTGTGGCGCTCATGCTCTCCTAAGTGAGATTCATTTACTCAGCCTCCGTGTATGCTTTTCTCAGTGTTACTAACTGGACTGTTTAAGGATTGGATGGACATAATCCACCCTTTGAAAGGGTACCTATTGTTCACCACAACTGGCTTCAATAGCTCTAACAGCTCTGATGACCCGAGAGTTGGTCTCACAATCAGGGCTGCAGCTTTAAATGTTGGGGCCCAGGACAAGTCAATTGAAATGGGCCCTGTTTCCCAAACCAGCTAATGCCAGGAGTAATGCCAGCTCGTCATGTGGGCCCTCCCAAGCTCAGGGCCCGGACAACTTCCCGCTTCCCCCATTACTGCAGCCCTGCTCACGATACCTTTACATCTTGCAGGTATGATTTACCTCAGACTATTCTCTGATAAGTTCTATCCTCAAAAGGGCTTATATTGCATATTTTCTCCTTGGGTCGACACATTTATCCCCTTTGGGACTTTATTGCCCTGTAACTCTCCCAATTGCTATCCTCCTTACTACTGTCACTTCTATGGAGGTCAGAACTGTTTACCATCACATCCCATTCTTTTGGGAAAACTCTTGATTTCCATGGCAGCCAGGAGTTGCATGTGTTTGCACGTTCCAGCTCTCATAGGACTGCATGCAGTATCACTGGTGGTGACATCCCTGATGTGAGGCTCATCTTGCCTTTCCTCATAGACCAGAACTCAATATGGTTTAGGAACAGTACTGGGTCGGTATAGCACAGACTAAACTGCGCATGAAGAACTGCGTGGTCAGTACGCGATGGTATGAGAGCGACAGGATTTTTTCTTTAGTTGTTTTGGTTGTTTATTGTGCATTCTTTTACTACCTCTGTATGTATGTTGACCCTCATCCTTTGACGTGGAACCTTTGTAAACGAGCAGTTTCTGCTCAAAGGTATTTGTAATCTGAGAATTTAATAAATAATAAATAAATAAATGAGCGATATAACAATATCGCTACCCCAGTCACTCAGTACCAAAGAGGAAGTGGATGTAACCACTGCCGGCCAGGTGCTTGGTTGAGCCGCTCCCATGGTGGAGCAGCTAGTGCACCGTGCCAGCAGTAGATGAGGGGAAGACCAAGGTTTGAAACCCTGCTCTGGAAATTTTTTATGTTCTGACTATGCGCACGACTAAGTGCCACAGTCCAGCTTTTTAACTTGCCCTGCTGTCCACACTCCCATAGAGCTGATTATGGTGGGGCTGAACCCCTCAAAAACAAACTGAAGGATCGGGTGTGCGGAGTTCATGTGTGGATGGCATTATGTGCCACCATTATGTTGCTGCATGCTGTTTTCCGTCTGAGGCGTGACTTGCGTGGTTTCATCCAGCGACATCATGACCCGTGCCTTTATTAACTTGGCCTTCAAACCATCCTTTGCTTTCAAATGTCTTTTTATAATCTGAACTAGTTCTTATGAACATGGATTCCTCTGGAATAGTACCCTGAACTATTCCTTTCCTTCTCCCTTCTGGATGCCTCTGGAATAGTACCCTGAACTATTCCTCCCTTCTCCTTTCCTTCCCTTCTCTTCCCATCCCTTTGCACTGCTACCTCCTTCACCCCCTTCTTTTTCTTACCTCTCTCATGGCTCCCTGTGCATCCTTTTTTCTATATCTTCCTGCTCCAACACATCCTTCCCTCCCCAATTTTCTTTATCTTCCCTCATACACTGTACACTTAACTCCCATCTTTTGGTTCAGCAGGCTGGAGCCAGCCCTCAAAGCAGCAGTCTGCCTTAGGAGTCGAGAATATAGTCTCTGGTGTCTACAGACATTGGTGGACTATCAGTTTTGGTACTTGAACTTTGTGCACTCCTCGATGTGAGGTGCTCACTCACCATTGAGTACTGCACCAGACGCAGCTGCTTTGGTCTCTCACCATTTCCACATTTGATTTGTTATTATTATTGCTATTCTTTTTACTAGCTTGTAAGTGTTGGCACTTTTCATTCTAGCACTTATATGCATTTTAATTGTGATTTCTGGCTAATGCACTGCTTCTGGTTTTCGGTAATTTTTCCTCTTAAGAGGAGCCCTCATGCCAGAGATGGCCTCCTCTCTAAATGTACAGGTATCTACCTGGAATGGCAGGGGTCTAAATAACTCCATTAAAAGAATGTTGAAAAGGCTACAGTCCCTAAGTTCTGATGTTTTCTTCCTCAGGAAACACATCTTAGCCCCATTATGGTGAGCCCAGAAGGGTTGGAGAGGAACGTTTATCTCCATGGTACGTCCTCTAATAGCAAGGTGGTAGTGATCCTTTGCTCTTCCCAATTATTTATTTCATCATTTGGATTAACATTCAAATTACCCTTTGGGGATTCCCCTTTGTGGTCTCTCAGGTGCTTAAGGACAAAGAAGACCAGATCCATATCTTAGACAGTGCCCTTCAAGGTCTCTTGCCTTATTATGTGTCTATGCCCTGTATGACTAATGTCCTCCTCCTCCTGTGACACTCAGGCCTCCTCCTATGTAAAAAGAAAGGAAATGTAGTTATGGGTGGGGACTTAATTTGACCCCAGATCCAGTGGCAGACCACAGCTCTCCCCTGCCCCCACTACCTCCCAGATAGGCACCGTATGGTTCATACTTTTCCTCCTTTGGTGTGCTAGATGTTTGGAGAGACTCATACAGTGAAACACGATGTCACCTTTTTCTCCCCTATCCATTCCGCATACAGTAGAATCAACCCCATTTGGTTAGACCATACCCTCCTGCCTTCTGTATGGTCCTCAGACTATGGAAGCATCTTAATATTGGACCATGCCCCTGTGCAGTGTGTTTTTACCTGGGATAGCCCTCCCCTCATAAAACAAATGGCATCTGAATACCTCATTTCACTCCTCCTGCATTTGTCACCTGGCTAAAATAATCGGTTACACATCCTGGCTGATTCAGTGGCTCAGTAGGGTAGCACACTTGCCTCTGAGGGCGGAGATCAGAGGGCTGTGGGTTCAGTTCCCATCTGGCACTTGGGTTAATATCCCAGTACTGACACTGTAGTGCAGCATGAGAGGGTGCTGCACTTTCGGATGGACGTTAAACTGAGGTCCCTTCTGCCTGGATTAGTGGCAGTTCAGGTGGTTGTTAAAGATCCATAGCACTTATCGAAAGAGTAGGGAATTTCCCAGTGTCCTGCAAAATTTCCTCATTCACTAAAAATACCACCAACAGCTTAATCTGGTTCAAGGTCAGTTGGCATTCATCTGTATCCTCTCCTCGGTCGTGCCTGAAAATAGGCAGGATTTGTCTAGTGCACTTACCCTGTCAACAAAAATAAATAAAAATAAATAAAATGACATCCCTGAAAGCCCTCAGGGTATCGTATGTAACACCCCTAAGTGTTGTTTAGGGGTCATATTATAACCTACTGCTGTAGACTGTGAAGGAGAGCCAACACCCTTTCCAGGAGCTGGAGAGGGATCTAGCATGGACTGAGCTCCTTCTTAAACAGGTCTCTGCCTTTACTGTGCCTGCACCCTTGTTAGATGGAAAGCAGGAGCTGCACCATAAAATTGAGCAGATTCTGAACATAAAATCTGAATATGCTCGGTTTTGTTTGAACCAACATTACTAGGAGGGGAGAACACTCTGGGAAGTTGCTGGCCCATTGCCTCAAACAACAGAAGTCGGATAGATTTATCCCTGTATGATTTAGGAGGCCAGCCAGATGCAGTCTTGGCACAAGACATTAACCGTTAATTTGTTTCCTACTACTACTGAGACTATTATACTGTGTAAGCCTCCCTAGAGCCCACTCTTGATGGCAGCTTCTTCTCTGGTATCTCTCCAGCTTAGGTCCCCTCTGGCATGCTCCCTGCTAGGCCAACCTATTACAGTAGAGTAGATGGCCAAGACAACTGCTGCAGACCTGTTTAAGGGGAAAGCCCCCAGTCTGGATGGCTACCCAACTGATATTTTATGTTTGTCTGGTGTCTGAGGTCTCCTCTGTCTTGACTGCCTGTAATGAAGCCTTTAATCTAGGTCACCTGCCCCCATCCTTCCACATGGCCCTAATTACCCTGATTCCAAAGAAGGGGTGAGAGAGCATTACCTGTATACTTTTTCACCCTATTTGTTTTATTATGTCGATGCCAAGGTCCTTGCCCAGGTCTTGGCAGTCCAGCTGAACTCAGCCCTCCCAGCTCTGATATGCCCAAATCAAATGGGATTTGTCCTTGGTCATTTGGATCAGGACAATGTTTGTAGGTTTACAGATCTCCTATTTGCCCTCTGTGCCTCCCCTGCCCCTTCAGCCACCCTATCACTGGATGCAGAGAAGACATTTGACAGGGTGGAGTGTGGTTTCTGTGGGTAGCTATGGCACGCTTTGGACTCCTCCTTTTCCATAGACTGGGTATACCTCCCATATTCCTCTCCCATGGCATCAGTGGCCACTAATGGTTTTGTCTCCTCCTTCACTCTGGGCTGTGGGACACAGCAAGGCTGTCCTTATCACTGACCCTATTTCTGCTTGCCATTGAACCCTTAGCTGCTCCAGTCTGGGCCTCTTCACTAATTACAGGTCCACAGTTAGGCAGAGTAGAGCACAAGCTACTTCTATGTGCCGATGACATGGTTCTCCTTATGACCAGTCTAGATCATTCCATGGCTCCTTTTATGGGTTTAATCCCCACTATGCTGGCATGTCTGGTTAGAAGATAAACCATACCAAGTCACATATTTACCTAGTAAATCCCTACTGTACTAAACAACTGTTTGGGTCATGTGACTTCCAGTGGCACCCTGATCATATTAAGTACCTGGGAATTGTGACAGTGGTGCAGGTGAAGAAGGTCAGACAGACACAATAGGTTATGGTTAATACGTGCAGCTGGTGCAACTATAGTTTTATTCATGAAATGTGGAAAGTGGGTATATCTTAGTTGTGCAAAAAGATCAAAACAAAGTCCTTTTCCCAATTTTTGTCAGGATGCAGAATGACAAGAGTTACAGTGGAAGCTTCTCACAGTGACCTTTAAATTCAAGCAGAGAATTTCAGCAAATTTGCAGCTGAACACACCCCTCAGGCTTCCAGGAGTGTTGCACTCATCAGCAGCGTGAGTCAGCAGATGTCTTACCTCCAGCAAGGCTGGATACCAACTACCTAACAGGCAGTGGAAGGCTCTTTATACCACTCCCACTGACTGCTGATCAGCTTCCATTCACAGATTAGTGGTTTGTATCTTTGATATACCATTTCCCAATACAAATATAACAGAATCCAATGTGAAACATCTTGCTAGTATAGACCCATCTGTTACCATTTTCCTCTTGGGATGGAGAGGAAAATTTTAGTAAAAATCTTTAATGGGGGCCAATGAGCAACCTGGAGTAAAGACGTGCTCTGCCTAAGCTCCATCCCGCCAGAACTAGTAAATCATTAAATCTGCTATTTCTAGAACTATTACCTAGATATTGCCTCAGAGAATTGGTAGCCTGTGGAAGATGGGCGAATATCTGGTGGCAAATTCATCTAAGACTCAGCAATCGGTGGCAAAAATACAAAAGCAGCAACAGCTGCCTGCCACGCTGAAAAGCCTGGGCTCAATATCACTGTCAGCAGCTGAGATGGCGGCCTAGGATGAACAGTCACAGATCAAGTGTTGGCAGCATTGAACCCTGGCTTGATAAATTAGACTCAAGCTCCAAGAGATAGCTAAACAAAACGCCTACATGCAGCCAGAATCACGGAGGCTTAGACCCATATTTCTGCCCACTAAGACGCTACCAGCCCTCTTCCTGATCTGGTGACCCAGCTAGAGAAGGAATTCAAAGATTTTAAAGACCTGTTTGATTACCAAGAAAATTATCACCGAGGTTGAATCTTCGTTACGTGGTTACCGGAGGGCAGAGAGTGTCCAAGTGTGGATCATTTTATGCATCTACCTTACCGACCTTGCTGGGATTAACACTAAAGGGTGTAAATTATAAGCTAGAGTGAGCCCACAGGACAGTCATGCCCAAGCCAGCGCAGACCAACCACCGCATCAAATAATAATGTGGTTCCATAACTTAAGGACAGACAAATGGTGCTAAATGCCTACCGGAATCTGAAGGAACTAGTGTTTGTGTGTCATCGCTGTATATTTTTCAAGATTTTTCCAGAGGCTGCAAAAGAAGCAGAAACCATTCTACATGATCATGAACAGGCTCTGTGACTTAAAAGTGGATTTTTCTTCACCTACCTGGCTCTCCTTAAAATAAAACATGAGGGAGCCACATATACCTTTTGGGAAGAGGATAAAGCATTAGTGTTTACGCAGGAGCTCCAGAAGAAGATGGATAAATTAATGAGTCTGCTGAGCTTGGAGTGATGTTTTGTACAGGAACCTCATGGTATGACTGTCTAACTGACTTTCCCAGCTCCCTGCTGCTGTGTGATCGAGGGAGTTTTCGCTGCCCCTATAGCATTTTCATGCCCTCACTACCTCAGCCTGGGACAGCATCTGTCCCACCTGTCCTGTGACTCTGCAGGCTTGGAACTTGCTTTGAAGTGGTCCCTGAGTACTGCTGTGGGGCATGGGGTGCCTCCTTGAAACTGAGGGGAGATGTGCCTTCACAGATTTGTTGCCCTGATGTCTTCTTTGCTTTTGCAGTTGTGAGTGGAAGATTAGAACTTTATCTTATCTTGGTGGTGGGGTGGGGGTCTCGTTAGCATAATTGGTGGACTGCAGTGGGATGGGGTGGTGGGTGGGTGCCACATGTGGCAGTAGATTTGTGTGACCTCTCCTCACTCCCTCAGCCTGCCCTGGGATTCTTTCCTTTCTTTTTCTTTTTCTGGACTGCTTAAAGCAAGATATGGCCTTACAGCATAAGATGGAGATATTGGGATCTATATGTGGTGGGATGGAGGCAGATGGTTGTTGGGTCAGGGAGGATGGGACTCCGTATTCATGCCAAAGGGGCTGTTGAAGCCCAAAGGGTGCATAAAGGGTGCTTGGATGCAGCATTAGGGGCTCACCTCCAGAAGGAGGGAAGTGATACTCCCACTGTATAACTGCTTGGTGAGGCCACACCTCGAGTACTGCGGGCAGTTTTGGAGGCCACATTAAAAGAGGGACATTGAACTCCTGAAGAGGGTCCAGACGAGGGCAAAAAAATTATTTGAGGCTTGGGGATAGGACCTATGGGAGAGGCTCAAGAGCTAAATATGTACACATTGGAAGAGAGAAGGGACCGGGGAACATGATAGAGGTCTTCAGGTACATGAAGGGGATAAATAGGGAGGAGCAGTCAGGTGCTCTGAAGGAAGGAAGGAGGGGGGTCAACTAGAGGGCATGGGTGGAAGCTGGAGGGGAGATTCAGGGAGAAAGGAGGAGGTGCTACTTCACTGAGAGGGTGGTGGAGCCATGGAATGCGCTGCCCAGGGGCTGGTGGAGGCAGAAACGGTGGAGGGGTTCAAGAGGGGTGGGACAGATACAGGGAAGGGTTCTGGAAGCAAAACCAGTGCAGCAGAATATCCAGGACTGGGAAGGGAGAAGCCAGAGAGGGCGGAGGGCAGCAAGGTCAGCTCCCAGGGTGGGGGCTGACCAAACGAGCAGACACAAAATACCGTTAGGCCTATTCTGCTGGCATTTTAGTATGTTAGTATAAGGCCTAGAAAACAGAACGCCTGACTGCTCTGGAGGGGTGGGGATGCTTTTTTTCAGGCGCTGTTTGCAGTGAGGGAGTCAGTTGTCATGTGGTATAGTGGGGTGGAATCAGTGTGGAGGATTTCAGCAATTGCTGATCCTTAGACGGAGACCGCAGGACTTTTGCCTTGTAAGGTTGTGGGCAGCTGCAAAGAGGATTCTGGGATAATGGATGATTGGTGTTATTAATGTTTATATTTTCCTTTGTAAAATGTTGACTGTGGGTTGAAATTTCGGGGTGGCTGGTGGGTTCTTGGGGCCTGGCATCTCCTGGCTGGGGTGCCAGCTGAAGGTTAATATAGCAGAGGAGTTGAACAGATACACGGACATGTATGTGGCTTGAGATTGGGGATCTATGATGTGGGAGGGTCGGGGCCTTGAGTGGACTATACATTCCTACCTCTCTTGGTTTCTTGGTGATCAGACGGTGTTGGGGGGGGTTGCAGAATTCTCCAGTCACCAGATGGGGGCTACTTCATCACTGTAGTCTGGTTTATTGGTAGACAAATATAACATTGGTTCAGGGGTGGGAGAAGGAGAGTTTGTTTTCTATATGGAGAATTTTGTACTCCCTTTGTGTAGTGCCAGTGTAATACCTGTTTAGGATACTGGGAGGCTGTGAGGGCTCCCACAGTCTTAAGTTGTATGGGTATCATGTTTCTATTCATAGGGTGGGTGGGGTGGGGGAAAATGGGGAAAGTTCTATGTTTGTGCTTGTGTTGGTTACTATGGAGTTACCAAATATGCTGTCACTGTTTTTGGTCCTTGTCTCAAAGTAATTCTTACGCTCTATCATGGGTAGAGTCTGAAGTTACCATCATCTCATGGAATGTGAGGTGTTTTCCTCCCTGCTAAACAGACCAGCATCCTTACAGTTCTCATGAGGCAGAATGTGCCTGTGGCTTTGTTGCAGGAAACACACTTCACAGATAAAGAACATGCTAAACTGGTGAGGGCGGGTTGGGTCTCTTATGCGGCTTCCTATAATAGGCATAAAAGGGGGTTGAGTACCCAATCCACAAGAGGCTCTCCTGCAGGTCTGGTAGAGCGGTTTCACACCCAAGGTGTGGCCGATAGATGTAACCCCAGGTGGAGCTATCCCAAGGGCTACTACCCCTGCCTGCTTGACTACTGACAGGTTGAGGGGCCTAGGTTCTATGGTGGGTGCCTCACCCAGAGGTCAGGGTTTGTAATGGTTGGTCTAGTTTGGTCACAGCCTCTGGGACACTGAGACCCCTTCTAATCCCTCTAATGGCCCACACGATGCACACGAGTTACAGTACCATTACCCCACATGTACACACTGTTCATTCATAAGGTACCACTTACTCCTCGAGACTGATTCGCAGGTTGCCTCTGAGGACCCCTGAAAAATAAGGTTAAGCAGCACACAAACCAACACAGTACTTGGCATGAAGGTACTGACACTTCAGACAGTTTAAAGTTTAACAACAACAACAAATCTGATTTATTTAGGAACAGTAACACGAGAGGGGGAAATCAGGTTAATTAGTGGCATTAAATTACAGTACTGTGCACACATACAGGGTCTGAAAAGTCACACTCTGGGTACTTAGGTTGGGGGCAGACAGGTCCATTACCCAGGGTTGGCCGGCAGGTGCAGATGGATAGGGCCCTGTAGAAGAAAATATATGCACAACACCCAATTGTAATCCGGAGCCTGATGGCTCAGTCCATGAAGCAAAGAAACAACAAGAATTAGATGACACACTTGTGACTGAAAACAGGCTGCAGGGGAATACCCTGATTTGTATTCACAATACCCAGCTGAGAACCGGATGGTGGATGTTCTTCTGGATTGTCAGAAAAAGCAGGGCATGGAGACAAGGTCCTTGTGACTGACTCCACTGCAGTTTATAGCAAACGGATTTAGTTCGAGACAAGCTGGGGTTTGCTTCCAGCTTCAACACACAGCACAGGGATTGGAAATAGCGATTCCCACAAGCACTACACACATTCATATGTAAAAGGAAAGTACTATACCAGGCAGGCTGCTCCGATCCCAATCACAATTACTGCAAGATACCGGAGTACACACAGCAGCTTCAGTTCCTGACAGACCAAGCAGCAATTCAGCAATTTGTTCAGTCTTCCACAGGGTGAGCCTGGTTTCTACTCTTCAGATCTCTTTCTTTCTCCTCACAAGTCGGAATCAGTCTGAACTGGTGCTTACAACGGCTGCAGACCGAACCACAAGGCCTCACATGCACTTCCCGCGTGAAAATATACACCTAGAAGTACAGAGCTCCTTCTCTCTTCACAGTCACAACTGATCTGAGCTTTCCAGTCACAGAGCAAGGCATTTCCTTTAGCTCCACATCATTCTGTTAGTTGGTTCGGCTGTCACTCACAATAAGACTCCATCTGTTGGTGGAAAAAAGGTGCCAAGGTTAAAACTACATTTCCCAGAGTCACTGCCCATACAATTCCTTGTGGGTGGCTCACAATTAAGAGTCCAAGTTCTGATTCATCCACAGGATCCATTTTAGGGCTCCTTAATCCAATTGGCCCAGCACAGCAGTTTAGGTCCAAAATGGAGGGGTAACACACAGAGTCCCAGCTGTAATAAAAGCAGGTTAGGCAAACTACAATTTTGCTAATGCTTTAAATGATTACAGGCAAACAGTTACAGCTTTCAGATGGGCTCCTTTGCACTTCCAGCGACCGCAAAATGGAACAATTACTCGCAGCTCGGGCAGGTTTCAGCATTAAATACACAGCCCCCATACAATAAATTAAGTCTGCAAGCAGACAGCTCTTAAAGAGACAGTACTGGAGGCTCAAATAGCACTCACTTGGAACCATATTTAAATAGCTCAGACACATCAACACCGCCAGACTTGGAGCATTCAGGCAAGCTCCTGAAGACTTTTGGGAACCCCCATTTGCAGGGGGTTACAGTTACATTTATATTTGCTGCAGACCCAACTAGATCTATGGTGCTGTCTCTCCCCTTCCTTAACCATACGATGCCCTGCTACCTATCCCAGGCATTGTAATCTATTGATTTCAGATTTAAGCCCCATCTGATGAGAGGGCTATGAGTAAGTAAGGGCCCCTACCTTTTTGGTGTTCTTCCCGTAAAGGTCTTCAGTAGGTAGTTGGGGGCACTTACGTAGTATATCAAGTAAGGATCCAAGAAATGCCCTGGTTCAATATGTATGTAAACAAAGAATTGGTCAACACTTTTAGATTTTGTAGAGGTAAAAGGTCAATATGAGCCCACAGGAGGAGACTGGGATGAAAGGCTGTTACAGAGAGAATCATTTTAGTTTTATACACTTGAAACCCTAACAGCCCCAGGATTAAATGACCGACTAGAACTACTGAAATGTATCAAGAAAATAAGTGGTAACTATAGAGGTTTTTGCCACCTTCCTTTCTTATCTTTACCCTCTCCTATATCCATACTTTTCTTTTCTTTCCTTTCACCATTTTCCCGCTTTCCGTCCCTTTCCTTTCATAACCCTTCCTTCCTCCATAACCCTTCCTTCTTTTCCTTCCTCTCCTCCCTTATTCCCCTTTTCTTCATTTCCTTCCCTTCTCCTCCCCTCCCCACCCTTCTCCCCACAGCGTTCTTTCTTTTATCTCTCCTTGTCTAGTACTAATTTCACAGACCGGAAAACTCAAGGATGTACAGTATGTAAATATGTAAAAAGTAAAATAAATGTATCAAATGTAAACAGATGCTGTATGAATATTAAGAAGTGCTGAGAAGTCTGTGTTTGATTTTATAATCTTTTGAAATTGCTATATTGCTTTAGATGCTTTTAATACCATAAGTCCTTTTTGCCAATAATTTTAGAAGCTTACAATTGCTGTTTGTTCCTATTACAGGTTCTTGTATGTAATTACGCCTATCGATCCAACAAAACAATAAACCTGATTAATTAGGACATTGAAACTGCAACTGTTGCTATAATTGGTAAAAATAGACTTTAAATGGATAATGAGTGCACAAAATAACAGTAATAAGTTACAAAATGTAATTTTAAATTCATATTAGCACTGTTTTTTCACTTTATATTAAAGGTGTAGGATTTTAATCATTTGAGATTTATCACTATTATAGAGTGCAATGTACCTTTAAGAATTTGTATTATTTAAGAACAGTACTGATTGGTTGCCATCATCCCTCTGTAGATGCACTTTAGTGTAAAACTGGTCAGGAGTTTTGTTTGTACTCCACGGTGTTAAATAAAATGCTTATAGTAGTTGAACTGAGTGCTGACTTTGTCTTGCTGCAGTTGGGGGAAGCATCAGTTTGGGCTATAGTTCAAACTGCCACTAGAGGCAGATTTGGAGCCCATAAAAGCAGGGGTATGGAAAGGAAGAGGAAAGAAGGAGAGGCTGGTGGGAGATGGCAGGACTGGCAGGCAGGGAGGAGCTCGCCGGGTCCAGGTTGGGCCTGATTTGAGGAGGGAACCCCTCAGAGTGAAGGTAGTGCTGGTATTTACAGTGACATGGCACCTGTGGACAGTGCATGGGGAGAGGGCATTAGATAGTCTACCAGCATCATAGGGAAATGGGACTCCAGGGAGTGAGGAGTGGTGAGAGTGCCCAGGTAGGAGTTGGTGGGTCCCAGGCCAGGTGGAAGTTTAGGCCTGCACTAGGGGGTCAAGTAGCGGATACGCTATGTGAGGTATTCCAAGGGGACAAGGGGAGGAACACTTATGGATACCGTGACACTTGTTATGATGCCATGATATGCCTCGTCCCTAAGCCGGGTAAGGAACCATCAGAATGTGCTTCATACAGACCGATTGCTACTAAATTGTGACCTTAAAATCTTGGCCAAGATCCTGGCAATGAGGCTCGAGGGTTATCTGCTCATGCTGGTTCACCCAGACCAGACCGGTTTGTAAAGGGAGGCTATCCTATCATAATATGTGTAGATTGCTTAATATAGTCTGGAGGGTGGGGCAAGAGCCAGAGAAAACATATGTTATATCTATGGATGCGGAAAAAGCTTTTGATAGGGTGGAGTGGAAATACCTCTTTGAGGTGCTGGCCCTGTTTGGTCTAGGTGGATCATACGTCAGATGGATTAAAGCTATGTATCAAGCCCTAGAGCACGAGTCTTGCTAATGGGGCACCACTGCACCATTTGTTCTGGAGAGGGTACTGACAGGGTGCCCGCTATCACCGCTATTGTTTGCTCTAGCACTGGAACCCTTGTCTGCAGCAATAAGGCAGTGCCAGGATTCAGAGTATTGGGGGGAGGAGGTTGTGCACAAGACCACCCTATACACAGATGATATGCTCTTATTCGTTAGAGATCCTCAGAGGTCTATGCCACTACTACTAGAATTGATAGAGAAATTTGCTACATTTTCTGGGTATAAAATTAACTTAAATAAATCTGAAATGCTTTGTTTCCTAAGCTGGAGGTTGTAGATGCACAATGGGGAATACAGGGTCGGAGACATACATCACTTATTTGGGTATTAAAGTGGGCAAGACAATTGGGTTATGATATGGATTGAACTATACACCACTTATTAAAGTGGTAGAAGCGGATTTGAGGAGGTGGAGGCAGTTGCCCATATCTTGGTTTGGGTGAATTAACTTATTGAAAATGAATATCCTACCAAGGATTTTATACCCTATGCAAATGATCCCGATGCACCTTGTTAGGGGGACGCTGCTAAGATAGAGAAGTTAGCCACTCAGTTTATATGGAGGGGGCAAAGACAGAGAATCCATTTGCAGAGACTAAAGGCAGAGACAACCAGAGGTGGCCTAAACTTTCCCGACACAGCAAATTATTATCTGGCCATTCAGCAACGTTATATTGCTGACTGGTATACACTGCCTCATGGAGCCAAGCTGCTACGATGGAACAATGGGGATGCCCGGCGCTTATCTGCTTACTTACATAGTAAAGGAGCACAGGCCTATGCTGCCCGGGGGGTCAGAAACCACTTGGCAACTTCGGCATTCTTATCAAAAGTAGAGAGGGGCAGGGAGAGTCACATGGTGGGGCCAGTCGAGATGAAGATACATAGGACGAACGTGACCCCAAAGGGTTTATTGGAAAGGCAGTAAGGTGGGGAAAGAAGTATATCCAGATCATACACAGAGAGTTAAACAGCTTTGGGAGAAAGATCTGGGAATCCAAATTTCAGAGGATAGTTGGTGACAAGTGTTGGTAGGCCATATGGGCCTTTCAATATGTAACAAGTTCAAGGAGGCCTCTATAAGTTCCTGCACAGAGCGATTATCCACCGACAGTGGTACATAGGGCATACCCCTCCATTTCCTCTCTGTGGCAGATGCAGAAAAGAAAGAGGGACATATATGCATTCTTTTGGAACTGCAGGGTTTTAAGGGCCTTTGGGGTAAAATTTGTGAAGAAATAACACAGATGGTGGGGTTTCCCATTCAAATGGATCCTATCATAGGATTGTTTGGTATGTCCCCAGGAGAGGCAGGTGAATGGGAGCCATTGCCAATGCGGATTAGAATAATGTTGGTGATGGCCTGACATTGTATCCAGAATACTTGGGTCAATCATGCAGTTCCTACCACTCAGCAATGGCGCCAATTGGTGTTACAGAATTTGGCATTAGAAAGATTGTCATTGATGCTTAGTAATAGGGAGGATGCCTTTATAGGAATGGGCCCCTTCTTGACAACACTAAGTAGTGAAGAGATGACTATCCTGCACTGTGGCCTGGTGTAGAAGTAGATATAAAGGAGTCTCAGACTTCCCATGCCTCATTGCTCCACTGAGGGATATAATAGTTAAAGGGTATGGTAAAGCTAATTATAAATAAGAGGAATTAAATGAGAAGAAAGAAATAATGATGAAGAACCTCAGAATGTTATAATAATGAACTATGAGATGCACTTGTTTGTATGTTGTTGTGTAATGTCTTTGTTGATCATTTTAAAATTAATAAAAAATTATACAAAAAAATTGTGCCCCTTGTTCTTGCACATCCATTGGGTCCATTCACAAGATGTTCGAGCGGGCCACAGGTAGCAAAGGATTAGGGCTTGGGAAGCCCTCCTGACCCAGTGTCTTATAACAAGCACAGGAGGTAAGGTTGTGGGGACACAGGTCCGAGGTATGCTGGAGACCCCCTCATATGCTGGCGTAAGGAAAGCCGGTGAAAGGGAAGTCACATTTAATGGCAAATTCATGGTCATAAAGGAGTGGTCAGGTGGAACAATCCATGCTCCCATGGCACTGGACCAGGTGGGAGTAAGCCGCTCGCTTCTCCATAGGTGGATGTCTGACCAGGGTGAAAAGGAAAGAACCAGGAGAGACAGAGTACCAACTTACCAGTACCAGAGGGTGGGTTGGCTCTGTAGGCTGTTGAAAAATCCAGAAAGGGTCTTGGGTATGCCATCCAAGGATTCAGTAGCTGCCTGAAGGGAAATGCTGCCTAGGCATCTGTCTCCCAGTAATGTGCCCCCTGGCTCTGCAAATAGCTGTGCTCCATGGAGTTGGAGGAGAAGGTGTGTAAGAAATGGGATCCCTGAGTCCTTTTAAATCATTGGGATCTCAGGTGAAATAAACTGTTTGTTGTTCAGTCCGAGTGTTGAGAGTGTTTAACAAAATCGAAAGTAGCTCATGATGAATTGTAGAGAAACTAATGAATTGCTAACCCGACTTCTTTCGGGAGCTTTGTTACAGCCTGTGTTCAATCCTGTGCTTCCTGGCTGGGGTGCTGGTGGGGACTTCACCTGAGAGGAGGAGGAGGAAGAAGAGAAGCGGTCTCTAGGTTTCAGCTAAAGTATCCGAAGTAGATGCGAGGGTAGCAGATCACCTTTAGCAGATAGGACCCAGGTCATGGTAAGGTACTCTTCACTTTGTTCCTGCCAGGTTGTTGATGTATTTCAGTCCTGAGTTCCTTAGAAGTAGGCCCCTCTCTAGCAGTAACATTGGGTGCCACTAGACAGTTGGGGAGGTGGAGTGGCTACACAGATATTCCACTACTCCTTTCCTTTAGTGGTGTTTCCATTAACTTATCCACCACCACTGTCAGGCTGACAGGCCTATAATTACCTGCCTCTTCCTTGCTTCCGCTTTTGTGAAGTGGGACTACATCTGCCCTTCTACGGTCCTCTGGGACCATGACAGGCTCCTGTGACCTATTAAATAGGGTCTGTCAGAGGTGCCACTAGCACCTCCCTGAGCTCTCTTAGCACCCTTTGAATGCACCTCATCTGGCCCAATTGCTTTGTCCACCCTCAGGTTAGCAAGTGCTTTCTGGACTCTCTCTCCTCAGAAAAAGGACTTGTGTCCATTTTCCTCCCATCAAAGCTCCTAGTGCCTTTTCATGGTCCCTCCCTTCCCTTCTACTGTGAGCAATGAGCAGAAATATTTGTTCAAGATGTCTGCCTTTTCTTGATTCCCCTGTACTTCCCCTTCCTCTTTAAATGTACAATCCCCACTTTGTCTTCCTTTTCTCACTAACATACCTAAAAATGTCATGTCCAATTTTGATACTGCCTGAGCTCTTCTTTTCCCAGTTTGTGCCATTGCACTCTTGCTGCTTTCCCAGCCTCAGTCTGTTCCTGATACACTTTCCTCTTCTCCTCTCTCTAGGTCTCCTTGTACCTTCTGAATGCTACTTTTTAGCCTTTATCTCCCTGCCACCCCTTTTGAGAACCATAACTTTCTCCTTTCCTTTTGTTTTAGCTTACTAACTTGATACAGTGGTTTGTTGTCTTCACTATCCTTCTTTTAGCTTGGCTCACTTTTCTCTACAACCCAGGTTCTTCCCTGTCAGGTCATTCCTGAGGCATTCACTCATCTTTATAAAATTATCCCTTCTGAAGTCCAGGACCCTCGCCATTGTGTGGCTGGATTCTGTAGCTATTGTTATGTTGAACCACACTGTGCACTGATCCTCAGATGGCTTCCCACTTTGATGTCTACAATGCTATCCCTGTTAGTAAGCACCAGGGCCTGATATGCAGAACTCTGCACTGGGGCTTAACCCGAGGTTGTATGCAGAAACTGGGGTTTGTGCCGTGTGCCATATTCAAAAGGCTGGCTTGTGGGCAAACAGAGTGAGGGCCTGTGCAAGGCAAAAAGTGGGAGCAATGCAAATGAGGAAGTTGGAGACAGGAATATCAGCAAGTTGTTATTCAGATGATTTGCACCATGCAAAGGGGTGTAGCATGGTCCCTTTGTTTGGCACAAACTCTGCAGAGGAAGACCTCCTCTTAAATCCGTGCAACCCTAGTGGTTGCTAGATGTACTACAGCCAACAAGCCAGTTGTCAGGTGAGAGAGCACTTGGCCCCTGTGGTCCACAGACCCCCTCCACCAATTTCCAGCTCAGTAGACAAACTCCTGGTCTTTGGCATCTAGTGGTCCCCCTTGATCACCAACCTGATAATAAAACACTTGGCTTGGTGTCTAATGGTCCCTCCCCTCATCTGCACAGAGAAGCATCTAGGAAGATGGACTGGCAAATGGCAAATTGTTCAGAAAAATGTTGAAAAGCAGAGGCCCCAAGATTGAACCTAAAGTACCTCTTCCACACAATAAAAGCTAGCTCTCTCAGAACCAATTTGTGTACACTGTTGCTGTGAAAGTAAATAAATATGGAACCAACAGATCACATCCTCCAAGATACCAACACCAGCCAGACAATGCAGAAGAAGCATGATCAACCAAATCGAAGGCCTTGGTGAGGTCCCCGCAAAGGGCCCCGCACAGGCACCCGCACTGAAGGCATGATGGGTGTAATTGGTGAACATCACCAAGGCTGTTGTGGTGTTGAGTTGGGACTTAAAGCAATGCTGAAAAAGCACAGATGACATTATGAGAAAGAGAAATTCAGACAATTGATCATAAACAATCATCTCCAAAATTTTAGAGAGGTTCAAGAAGGGAAATTGTCTTGTAATTTTTAGTAACAGGAGGATTTTCAGATTTATACTGTAGATAGCACATAAGACCTCTTGTTTCTAAATCTGAGGGAACACATTATGACAAAGCATGTACTTCCTCTCTCTCCTCACCTTTCTATGCCATCCTCTTAGTCCCTCCACTCATCTGTTGTTTGAACCTTTCAAATCCCTTCCTTGGAAATCTGTGGTAGGCCTTTCCATGTTCTGTATCATTATCCATCCCTTTATGACTAATTCAGTCTATTCATTACTGTGGAATAGGCTTCCTCTTTAAAAGGGTTTATTTATTTAGCTTTTGTTAACCAGGTAAGTACACTAGACAAGACATTTGCCTATTTTCAGGTACACCGGGAGAGTACGTAAATATGATATAGTACAATATGATACACTTAAGGCAATTATATAGAGTCAGGGAAAATAGAAACATAACGTTGTTAGCAGGTACACACAAATGGTCAGAACAAATACAACGGATCACCAAAGCTGCGAAAGCAAGACATATACAGGTCATATACAGTATAAGTCCATTATATACAAATTATGTACAGTATGAGTCCCCAGAAAGCGGAGGCACTCTCAGAGCAACATCCAATACATAGAGTATATGAAGTGTATACAAGACAGAATCCATGCAGGCAGGCAGGACAATAGGAGGGATGTTCAGTGCAGGGGACCAAGAGAGATTATGGAGGCTTGGGACAACCACACGCTGAGGAGAGCTTCAAGTGCCTCCACAAGGAGGTTCGGAGGCAAGTCTTGGAGGGGAGGAGCGAACCTGGGCAGGAAGGGAGTTTCATAGTCTGGGGGCACACAAGGCAAAATCTCTGTCCCCATTAGAGTGCAAGTGGCAGGAATCCTTAGAACAGCAGGGCCCAGGGATCTGAGAGAGGAGCTCGCCAAACCAGGTGGGGTGCGGTACCAAGGACCTTGCCTGTGAAGCAGCCCAGGACAAAATTTATGTAATTGGACAGGAGGCCAGTTAAACTTACCATAGAGTTCACAGTGGTGAGTGAGTCGAGGGCAGAAGCTAATATACCTGGGCTTGAGCGACCAGTGGCTGTCCTCTGCAGTTCCAGAGTCTGAGAAGAGGATGGGCTGGTGCTTGCATGAGCTGGTGGTTGATCCTCTGGGGTTGGGATTACCACCTCCTTGTGGTTGTTACCTGCTTTCGCCCCAAAAAACCAAAACATTTGTTTCCTACAGGTTGTGATGCACAGCTTACGGCTGTTCCGGATTATTTATTTATTTATTTCTCTCTCTCTCTCTCTCTCTCTCTCTCTCTCTCTCTCTCCCCTCTCCTCCCTTTCTCTCCAGTTTCTCTTTCAGGGATGACGGGCAGTATTTGAAGGATGCTACAGGGTCTGCCTCTAAAGCTGCTGGAATCCTTTCTGCTGCTGTAGGCTTGAGGATGAGGACGTCGTTTCTGGCTGGCATGTTGTCACCAGGGGTTGACATCAGAGATAGTTTTTTTCTTTCTCCTTTCTCTTCTCAGCTGGGGAAGCAGTTGAAACTGGACCTTGCTCTGTGGTGCGCCACTGAATCCAGCAGATACCTGCAGTTAGACACCTTCCCTCCTTCAGCATCACTGTCAAGAAATTTGTTACTTGAAAAAGGTATTCTCTTGCAGTATTATACTGACTTTCCACTTGTAGAACCTGTTAGCACTTCTGCCATTTAATTTATTTGACATTTATAATTTTTACTCTCCATTTTTGTTCTTTTACAGTACACATCCTGTTGTTGTCACTTTATACTTTTTTTCTTCCAGTATCGAAACCATGCATTTGCAAAATTTTCTTTTCTCGTGCTATTTCTGCAAATTATTATTGGTAGTTTATATTTATTGTTCCTAGACAATACATGTGCTCTTCTCATCACTATATTTTTACTGTCTACATCCACTTGTAACCCATTCTCCAAGCCGCACCAGAAAGTGATCTCCGCCAATGTATAGTACCTTCCAAGTTATTAACTTTAAACTGACTAACTAACTAACTGAATAAACAATGTATACTTAATTATGGCTGGATTACTATCACTTTAATATTCCATTATACACAGCTTTTCTATAAGATGTCAGTGATATTATGGTAGTTTCACAAACCTGCTATTTCAATGTTTATTTAAACAAAACTTACCCCACACCCAGCTATAGGTAAGTAATAAGACACAAAATGGCATGGCATGGTGGGGCTACTCCAATGCCTTGAGATAAGTCAGGCCCAATGCTGTAGGCATATGGGCCTGCAGCACTTGGAAGTACCAGTAGTCCTCAGCACCCCACACCTGGAAATATCTGACTGTATTGAGAAAATGGGCTGGACAATTTACAAAAAAGTGATTAAAAGCAACAACAATTATTTGAACCATAACACATGAAGGGGTTCTGCATTGTGCTGATGCAACCACACAACCAGGGACACAGTATTCCACAATGTTTGGGCAGAGTGTAGTCAGCTGCTGGAACGCCATTGTATTAGCACAAACCAAAACCAACGGGTCTTACTACACTTATAAAATGAAAAACTTTATTAAACTTTATTAAAACAAGTATTTTCTTCTGTTACAAGTAATCAGTAAACACTAGTTTCCTTAGCTGTCAACTACTGTATCTGTCTTTCACATATTTGGCAGATAGAATGCTGGTTTATCATGGGATACAGAAATTCAAACTGCTGTGAATGTTTACCTAACATAGGCAGAGGAGCCAGGGATTGGGGTCAGTCACTCCCACTTTGGTAGCTGGAGGGCCATGATAATCATCAAAATTCATAAATTTGTGTGAGTCAGCCTTGGGTTATGCATAGCAAAGTGTGGACTAATCAGAATAAAGTCAGGAATATTGGCTGAAGCATATTCAATAGAAACATAGAATCTGATGGCAGATAAGGTCCGCTTGGCCTACCCAGTCTGCTCTTGTTCCCTTACTTACATTCTCACTGCAGACCCTACTTGATCAACAGCTCTTTCTTTAAGAAGACAGCAATAGTTTTTCCAGTGCATTGGGCTAGGGTATTTTATAGCTTTACCTCTCAGCCTATACATTTCTGATCCCCCATTGTCAGTTTGTTCCTTTGCCACTGTTACCTCTCCCCACTAAGGATTACATCTCATCTCTGGATGGGAAGGCAGTGAATGCTTTCCTGGTAGGCAGATTAGGATAAGAAGAGAATTGTTCAAGCCAGTCCATTGAAGGCAAAGGTAGCATTAATGCTTGAGACACCAGTCACCCATGTTCGGAACAAGCATTGGGTCATTGGGCCAGCCAAGGAAGGAAGGGTTGAACATCTCCGGGAGTGGAGGAACAGGGCTCTGCCATGGTCTGCCTCCCATCAGAGGCTAGAACCAGGCAGCCTGAATAAGTTATATTGGGGGACAGGATCCAATGCCAGATGTCAGGATGTCCACCCAGTGAGTGATACATTGTTGGGTCATATAACTGAAAATCAGCTGGCCTGCGAGGGGCAAGAGAGGAAAACAGCAGAAGACCCAGACTGGCTCCAGTGGTGTATGTCTGCTCTCCCACAGGCCCAGCACTCACAGGATCTAAACCTGACATCCAAAACCAATATCAGAACTCTTAGGAGATCCAAATGTCTTTAAGCAAGAAGTCCCTTCCAAGGTGCTAAGAGGACCTGGGGATAAACTCAGAAGTGTTTATTTATTTATTGAAGAATCAGAATTACAATCCTTTGAGTCATAGACTCCTTTGCAAAGGCTCCACATCAGTAAGAAGGAGAAAAGAAAATACACCATGCGTCACTTGTAAAGTACAGAACTTAAACATTCGGCAACAGTGTACATTGTAAGGTTACATCAGCAGGGATCTTAAAAAGGTCCCAGGTCAACTTTATGTACATAAGACAGTATTCAGTTTCAGAGGGTCTTAAACAAATAGGCCCAGAGTCATAATTTATTTATAGTGAGATTGAGGAGCCTATGCAAGGAAAAGAGAAGAAAAGTCCCTATGTTGGGGGCTACCACTGCACTAGAGCAGAAACCTGCTTATAATATGGTTCTGTTTGTGTGTCGCAAGGGAGGTAAAACCCAAATGGGGGAAGCTATTACAGTCATAGGTTGTAGAGTTAATGAGGAGGGTCTTGAGACCAGCCTTAAATTGGCCCAGACTGGATGTAAGGAGATTGTGGATGGTAGGTTGTTTAGCCACAAAGGGGCACGATAACGGAAGGACCATTGCAGCCGGGTGGTTGGCCAGCAAGACAAATCTGAGATGCCAATGCAGAGGAGGCAAAATAGAATTAAAAAATAAATGAATTATTTATAGTGAGGAAAAGCTGCAAAATAAAGCTGTACTTAGTACTTCAGTTTTATTTGTGTACATAAGGTTGGGTGGAGTGCCTCCAGGAACAGGGCCCTTTCCTTAGCCGTGCTTGCCATGTCTTTGAGTGGCAGCTCAGTAGAATCTGATGAGGACATCTTTCCAGTGTCAAGATGGTGTGCTCAACCTCCACAGTTGGTACCGTTAGTACCAACCCCAGAGCCCTCAGGATCCTCCTGTCCAACCAAAGCCAAGGGTTCTACTGGGGCCAGAGCAGTGGCTGTATATCACATTAGCATGGTGCCTTCACCGAGTAATATCCAAGGTACTTGATGGAAGTCAGTATAACCCCCAGGAGAAATAAGAGCATACCTGCATTTGTACCTGTATTATGAATGCCATGGTACCTCACAAATAAATGACACAATGTAATATTAGTACCCACACTGGAAAGTAAACTGTGTCAGCAATAATATTATGGGGGTAAGAAAGAGACAAGGCTAAATATGGAAAATGGGATGCAAAAGGTAACAATGCAATTCAAATTTAATGTGCAGTACTAATATGCCCACACTCATACCTTCCCCTGGCAGTTCTCAGTCCCTGATGTGTGGTACACCCACCATGTTATACCTCAGAGGCTTTTATGTGGGTTCTGGCTAAGCTCCCAGTGTGGAGGACACATTCAATGTTAGTGTGCTTTTAGAGATGAACCAAATTATTACGTAGCAACAACAAATACACAACAAAGGAGTCCTCTTTGTAGTCCAAATAAGGAGGGCCCAATGTCCTAGCTGATCTTCTACCTTGACTAACAATTATATGACACAGTCCTATCCAGGGCTTGTGGCCGCCTAACTATCCTCTGATGCAGGGTACTGCAGGTTTTCAGCACAGTTTCCTCTGCTTCTCCTCCTTGGCTGATCTGCCCACAGAGAACCTTTTTAGTTATTTTATTTATTTAAGGTAATAGGATAGATCTTTAGCCAGGGTCTCGTTAACAGAGGTTCTACATCAAAAGACAAAACAACCAGTGTTTAACAAGTACATAATAATAAATACAAGGTGAAGCAAAACAGAGAATAATACTATTAATAGCAGTTTGTTCTAACAAGGCTTATATGAGAGATTACACGTTACAGTAATGATGAACACGAGTTTAACATGCTAGAAAATTTGTAACAACAGACAAAAAATAAAATAAACCTGGAAGAGGAGAGGAGGGAAGGAATAGCCAGAACTGTTGGAAGACCAACAGGTCTGTTGTCGGCAAGTCAGAAAGGGGTGAGGGCCCTGAAAGAGTGTAAAGGAAAGTGCTAGGAAGGGAGTTGAGCGGGGATTGGGGAAGGGGGAATAGTCATAACGATATGACGCAGAGCTAAGAAGTGAATTAGGAAGTGCAACAGAGGAGAGGTGGATAGGGAGTTGTGAGAGGGCACAGGTCAGAGTAGAGAATGGAGTGAGAAAGGAGGGCAGAGGGGTAGAGATAGGAGAGGGAGGGTGGGTAAAGGATACAGGAGAGGGAGAGGGAAAAAGGAGAAAAAGAAGAAATGAGAAGGAAAAGACTGACAATGGGAAATTGGGTGGAGATGGGGGCCTGGGGTGGGAAAGGGGAGAAAGTCACAGAGAACCATAGGTGGGCAGGGAAAGAGGAGGGTAGTAGGAGAAGGAGGGACAGACTAAAAGTGCTGGGAGGTAGAAGGAAAAGGAGGAAACAGCGAAAAGTGCGGGGGGCGGGGAAGGAGAGAGAGAGAGAAGGAAGCTGAAACCAGAGGTTTAGTAAGAAGAAATGGGTCTGGCCTTAGCTAGGTTATGCAGTCACAGCCACTGATAGTTGCAAGGAGTGCCTGTTTAGTTTAAATGGTCCAAGCCTAGTTTCCTTGTGGATATTGTCCCTATTGAGTTTAGCCACAGAGGGCATGGTAAACAAAGGATCATTGGCCTTGTACCATCCAGCAAAAAGGGATTTTAAGTGACTGGAAATTATTGCTTCTGGTATTTCTAGAAGGGTTGGTCTCAGTAAGGAGGTTTTTCACCCTAGAGGTGTTTGGCCCAGGGTGGATTCTTGGCTAAAAGGCAGGTCTGATATTTCACTCTACTATCCAAATTTAGCCATCCAGATTGTGCATACAGTGAACACATGTGGGTCATCCTGTCTGCACCCAGTACAAGTCTGCAGGCCTTGTTTAGTGTGGGTCATCCTGTCCGCATCCAGTCCAAGTCTGCAGGCCTTGTTTAGTGTGGGCCATCCTGTCTGCACCCAGTACAAGTCTGCAGGCCTTGTTTAGTGAGGGTCATCCTGTTCTGCACCAGTACAAGTCTGCAGGCCTTGTTTAGTGTGGGTCATCCTGTCTGCACCCAGTACAAGTCTACAGGCCTTGTTTAGTGAGGGTCATCCTGTCTGCACGCAGTACAAGTCTGCAGGCCTTGTTTAGTGTGGGTCATCCTGTCCGCACTCCAGTACAAGTCTACAGGCCTTGTTTAGTCAGGGTCATCCTGTCTGCACACAGTACAAGTCTGCAGGCCTTGTTTAGTGTGGGTCATCCTGTCCGCACTCAGTACAAGTCTGCAGGCCTTGTTTAGTGTGGATCATCCTGTCTGCACCAGTACAAGTCTGCAGGCCTTGTTTATTGTGGGTCATCCTGTCTGCACCCAGTACAAGTCACCCAGCAAGTCTGCAGGCCTTATTTAGTGTGGGTCATCCAGTCTGCACTAGTACAAGTCTGCAGGCCTTGCTTAATGTGGGTCATCCTGTCTGCACCCAGTACAAGTCTGCAGGCCTTGCTTAATGTGGGTCATCCTGTCTGCACCAGTACAAGTCTGCAGGCCTTGTTTAGTGTGGGTCATCCTGTCTGTACCCAGTACAAGTCTGCAGGCCTTGTTTATGTGGGTCATCCTGTCTGCACCCAGTACAAGTCTACAGGCTTTGTTTAGTGTGGTCATCCTGTCTGCACCCAGTACACGCTCTGCAGGTCTTGTTTAGTGTGGTCATCCTGTCTGTACCCAGTACAAGTCTGCAGGCCTTGTTTAGTGTGGGTCATCCTGCCTGTACCCAGTACAAGTCTGCAGGCCTTGTTTAGTGTGGGTCATCCTGCCTGCACCCTGTACAAGTCTACAGGCTTTGTTTAGTGTGGGTCATCCTGCTGCACCCAGTACAAGTCTACAGGCCTTGTTTAGTGTGGGTCATCCTGTCTGTACCCAGTACAAGTCTGCAGGCCTTGTTTAGTGTGGGTCATCCTGTCTGTACCCAGTACAAGTCTGCGGGCCTTGTTTAATGTGGGTCATCCTGTCTGCACCCAGTACAAGTCACCCAGTACAAGTCTGCAGGCCTTGTTTAGTGTGGGTCATCCTGTCTGCACCAGTACAAGTCTGCAGGCCTTGCTTAATGTGGGTCATCCTGTCTGCACCAGTACAAGTCTGCAGGCCTTGTTTAGTGTGGGTCATCCTGTCTGTACCCAGTACAAGTCTGCAGACCTTGTTTACTGTGGGCCATCCTGTCTGCACCAGTACAAGTCTGCAGGCCTTGTTTTGTCTGGGTCATCCTGTCTGCACCCAGTACAAGTCTGTAGGCCTTGTTTAGTGTGGGTCATCCTGTCTGCACCCAGTACAAGTTTGCAGGCCTTGTTTAGTGTGGGTCATCCAGTCTGCACCCAGTACAAGTCTGCAGGCCTTGTTTAGTGTGGGTCATCCAGTCTGCACCCAGTACAAGTCTGCAGGCCTTGTTTAGTGTGGGTCATCCTGTCTGCACCCAGTACAAGTCTGCAGGCCTAGTTTAGTGTGGGTCATCCTGTCTGCACCCAGTACAAGTCTGCAGGCCTTGTTTAGTGTGGGTCATCCTGTCTGCACCCAGTACAAGTCTGCAGGCCTTGCTTAATGTGGGTCATCCTGTTTGCACCCAGTACAAGTCTGCAGGCCTTGTTTGTGTGGGTCATCCCATCTGTACCCAGTACAAGTCTGCAGGCCTTGTTTAGTGTGGGTCATCCTGTCTGCACCCAGTACAGGTCTACAGGCTTTGTTTAGTGTGGTCATCCTGTCTGCACCCAGTACACGCCTGCAGGTCTTGTTTAGTGTGGGTCATCCTGTCTGTACCCAGTACAAGTCTGCAGGCCTTGTTTAGTGTGGTCATCCCTGTACCCAGTACAAGTCTGCAGGCCTTGTTTAGTGTGGGTCATCCTGTCTGCACCCAGTACAAGTCTACAGGCTTTGTTTAGTGTGGGTCATCCTGTCTGCACCCAGTACACGTCTGCAGGTCTTGTTTAGTGTGGGTCATCCTGTCTGTACCCAGTACAAGTCTGCAGGCCTTGTTTAGTGTGGGTCATCCTGTCTGTACCCAGTACAAGTCTGCAGGCCTTGTTTAGTGTGGGTCATCCTGTCTGCACCCAGTACACATCTGCAGGTCTTGTTTAGTGTGGGTCATCCTATCTGCACCCAGTACAAGTCTGCAGGCCTTGTTTAATGTGGGTCATCCTGTCTGCACCCAGTACAAGTCACCCAGTACAAGTCTGCAGGCCTTGTTTAGTGGGTCATCCTGTCTGCACCAGTACAAGTCTGCAGGCCTTGCTTAATGTGGGTCATCCAGTCTGCACCAGTACAAGTCTGCAGGCCTTGTTTAGTGTGGGTCATCCTGTCTGTACCCAGTACAAGTCTGCAGACCTTGTTTACTGTGGGCCATCCTGTCTGCACCAGTACAAGTCTGCAGGCCTTGTTTTGTGTGGGTCATCCTGTCTGCACCCAGTACAAGTCTGTAGGCCTTGTTTAGTGTGGGTCATCCTGTCTGCACCCAGTACAAGTCTGCAGGCCTTGTTTAGTGTGGGTCATCCAGTCTGCACCCAGTACAAGTCTGCAGGCCTTGTTTAGTGTGGGTCATCCAGTCTGCACCCAGTACAAGTCTGCAGGCCTTGTTTAGTGTGGGTCATCCTGTCTGCACCCAGTACAAGTCTGCAGACCTAGTTTAGTGTGGGTCATCCTGTCTGCACCCAGTACAAGTCTGCAGGCCTTGTTTAGTGTGGGTCATCCTGTCTGCACCCAGTAGAAGTCTGCAGGCCTTGTTTAGTGTGGGTCATCCAGTATGCACCCAGTACAAGTCTGCAGGCCTTGTTTAGTGTGGGTCATCCTGTCTGTACCCAGTACAAGTCTGCAGGCCTTGTTTAGTGAGGGTCATCTTGTCTGCACCCAGTACAAGTCTGCAGGCCTTGTTTAGTGTGGGTCATCCAGTCTGCACCCAGTACAAGTCTACAGGCTTTGTTTAGTGTGGGTCATCCTGTCTGCACCCAGTACACGTCCTGCAGGTCTTGTTTAGTGTGGGTCATCCTGTCTGTACCCAGTACAAGTCTGCAGGCCTTGTTTAGTGTGGGTCATCCTGTCTGTACCCAGTACAAGTCTGCAGGCCTTGTTTAGTGTGGGTCATCCAGTCTGCACCAGTACAAGTCTGCAGGCCTTGTTTAGTGTGGATCATCCTGTCTGCACCCAGTACAAGTCTGCAGGCCTTGTTTAGGTGGGTCATCCAGTCTGTACCCAGTACAATTCTGCAGGCCTTGTTTAGTGTGGGTCATCCTGTCTGCACCCAGTACAAGTCTGCAGGCCTTGTTTAGTGTGGGTTATCCTGTCTGCACCCAGTACAAGTCTGCGTGCATTGTTTAGTATGGGCCATCCAGTCTGCACCAGTACAATTCTGCAGGCCTTGTTTACTGTGGGCCATCCTGTCTGCACCAGTACAAGTCTGCAGGCCTTGTTTAGTATGGGCCATCCAGTCTGCATCAGTACAAGTCTGCAGGCCTTGTTTACTGTGGGCTATCCTGTCTGCACCAGTACACATCTGCAGGCCTTGTTTAGTGTGTGACATCCTGTCTGCACCCAGTACAAGTCTGCAGGCCTTGTGTGGGTCATCCTGTCTGCACCCAGTACAAGTCACCCAGTACAAGTCTGCAGGCCTTGTTTAGTGTGGGTCATCCTGTCTGCACCCAGTACAAGTCTGCAGGCCTTGTTTAGTGTGGGTCATCCTGTCTGCACCCAGTACAAGTCACCCAGTACAAGTCTGCAGGCCTTGTTTAGTGGGTTATCCTGTCTGCACCCAGTACAATTCTGCGGCATTGTTTAGTATGGGCCATCCAGTCTGCACCAGTACAATTCTGCAGGCCTTGTTTACTGTGGGCCATCCTGTCTGCACCAGTACAAGTCTGCAGGCCTTGTTTACTGTGGGCTATCCTGTCTGCACCCAGTACACATCTGCAGGCCTTGTTTAGTGTGTGACATCCTGTCTGCACTCAGTACAAGTTTGCAGGCCTTGTTTAGTGTGGGTCATCCTGTCTGCACCCAGTACAAGTCTGCAGGCCTTGTTTAGTGTGGGTTATCCTGTCTGCACACAGTACAAGTCTGCATGCCTTGTTTAGTGTGGGTCATCCTGGCTGCACCAGTACAAGTCTGCAGGCCTTGTTTCATGTGGATCATCCTGCTTGCACCCAGTACAAGTCTGCAGGCCTTGTTTAGTGTGGGTTATCCTGTCTGCACACAGTACAAGTCTGCATGCCTTGTTTAGTGTGGGTCATCCTGGCTGCACCAGTACAAGTCTGCAGGCCTTGTTTCATGTGGATCATCCTGCTCGCACCAGTACAAGTCTGCAGGCCTTGTTTCATGTGGATCATCCTGTCTACACCCAGTACAAGTATGCAGGCCTTGTTTAGTGGGTTTATTCGCTTAAGAGTCATTGGGGTTGGCGGAGCCATAAACCACTAGGCCATAGTCAGTAATGGTCAGCACAGAGCTTGTAACAGCTACATTTAGGGCTTCAGAAGTTAAGCAATGCTTGTTGCAGTACAACAGGCCCAGCTTGGCACTAGCTTCCTTGGCAACTTGACCTATGTGTTGCGTGTAAGGTTGGGTGCAGTCCAGCGTTACACCGAGATACTTGAAACATTGCACCATTTCTAGAGGGGCATTATGATGATTATGAATTTGTAGCTGGTAGGATCGGTGCTTGTTGAGAGCAGATGCAAGTATCATAGTTTTTGTTTTTTGTAGTTTAATAGAGTTTAGAACTGAGAACCATTGCTCAGCTTTAGAGAAATCTGACTGCATACTATGCTGAAGTTCAACAGGGTCACTGTGATTGAGTAAAGCATCGCATTGTCTGCATATAATAAAATCTGGTCTGTAACAGCTAGAGGGAGAACAATTAGAAGCAGACTAAAATGTAACAGTCCAAGTATTGAGCCTTGTGGCACCCCTGTAGTAACAGGGTGGCTTACTGAGAGGAGACTTTGGATTTTGACTCTTTAACTTTGGAACCAGGACATTGATTCTGTGGAGAGGCCATACATGTTAATTGACTGAGAAGTTCATGGTTAACGGTGTTGAAGGCCTTAGTGAGATCTATATAGGTAGCTCCCACCAAGTGACCTTGATCCAGGGCATTATGTATATAGCTAGTGTATTCAACCAGGACAGTGCAGATGCTATGTTTCTTACAGGACCATGTTGTTCATGGCATTGTAGCTGGTACTTGTCTAGGTAATCCGTGAGCTGATCTGAGACTATGCTTTCCAATGCTTTAGAAAGGGAAGGAGAGCTGATATAGGTCTATAGTTAGAGTGGCATGTTCTGTCACCACTTTGTGTACAGGGTGACTACTGCTGCTTTCCATAGAAGGGGAATTTGCCAGTGATAAGAGAGAGATTCAGGATTTTAGTAAGGGGAAAGAGGATAGAATCAAGGGTAAGTCTAATTAACTTGAGATCCAGCATGTCACTGCTTGCTCTGGAATTGTCCAAGGCTTTTATGATGTATTTTTGGCCATGGATGGAGAGATGACTTTAAAGTAGAAGGGTGGAGGAGCATTAGAGGGGATATAGGACCTGTGGAGGGTTGATATCACACATGGGATGGAGGAAATTGTGGGCAGAACACCACTTAGGTCAGTAAAACTTTGTTAAAAGTGTTAGCAATGTGGCTAAGGTCCTGAGTGGGAGCACCATCGACATTAAACAAAGTGGTGGAGCATTGTTAGGTTTTCCAGAGAGAGTTTTATGTTGTCCTAGAAATGACAGCTATCACCACAAGAGTTTGTGGGTTCAGTTCTAAAGTGTTGCAATTTGCCTTCTAATAGCCCAGGTACATCTGTTCCAGGCAGTTTTGTTCCTATGAAGGTCTGCTGGGGTTTCTGAGTTTTAGCTTTTGCCCAGAGATCATCCCAGTTCTTCATCAAAACAAGGAGTTGCGAGGTGATCCACAAATCGTTAGTGTCCCGAGTCCTACATTTTGTTAATGGGGTATAGATGTTACAGGACTCATTGAATTTAAGAACAAAACCTTCAAGGGCAGAGTCCACATCAGCAGTTATGCGTCTAGAAAGCTCCAGTCTTGAGCTCCAAGTGGGTTTTGAGAGCAGCCAGTTTCCTTTATGCAGGAGTCTAGTAGTGAGCATTTTAGGTGGAACTTTGGGGACGTATTGGACCAGCTGAAGAGGATGGGGAAATGGTCACTGAGGGAGTCTGGGAGGACTATAGTATTGAGTATTCTATCAGGGTGGTTGGTGATTACCCAATCAATGAGGGAACTGGAGCCAGTACGGTAATTTATCCCTGTGGAGGAGTGAACCGCCTGGGCCATGTTAATAATAATAATAATAAAATTTATTTAGTTAAGCGCCTTTCAAATTTTCAAGGTGCTGTACATAAAGCATAAAAACACGAGCATCAATGAATACAATAAAACAGAACAAGTATAACAGATAAAATAACCAATTACGGTATAACAGCGAATGCCTTATCCCATAGAAAGGACTTTAAGGCCCTTTAAAACTGTCCACCGTTGTACTCTTTCAGAGCTGATGGGGCAGAGAATTCTAGAGGGAAGGAGCCACGAATCGAAGGCACGGGCTCCAGAGGACTCAAATTTACCCTCAGAATCTCCAGCAACCCCTCTCAGCTGAACGAGCTGTCTCAAAGGTGTGAGGGCACCAGAAGCTCTTTCAAGTAGTCAGGACCAAGCCCGTAGGACTTTGTAGGTCAAAAGACCCACTTTAAAGGTGATCCGCCACTGTATTGGCAGCCAGTGCAGAGTGCGAGCACTGGGGTAATATGAGACCTTCTTGAAGCCCCAGTCAGCAAACGTGCTGCTGCATTCTGCACTAGCTGCAAGCAGCGGTATCAACCCCAGCAAGCCCTAGGTACAGGAGTTACAGTAATCAAGATGAGATGTCACAAAGGCGTGACCAAAACCGCAAATCACCAGGTGGAACCAGGTGCCTAATCCTGACGATGTTTCTAAGATGAAAAATGCAGTCCTGACAACTGCAGACACCTGATAACGAAGGGTCAGACCAGTGTCAAGCTCCACACCCAGGTTACGCACCTGCTCAGAGGTAGGGATCTGGTGCACCCTAGAATGAATCCAGAGGGGACCCCGCCCCTAAACCCTCAACCCTGTGACCGGGTCCACCACCATAACCTCGTCTTTCCCGGATTCAACTTTAAACCACTGGTATTCATCCAGTCTTGATATCTGCGAGGCAGTTATTCAGCACCGAGATAGCACTAAACTGGTCAGGTGCAAAGACAGGCAGAGCTGGGTATCATCAGCATAGCAGTGAAACCTCAGCTCATACCTGCCTTAAAATGTCTCGAGGGTAGCATGTATATCATAATAACATGGGGAAAGCACTAAACCTGAGGTACCATGTTGATGGTAGATAGAGCTGCCTTTATATATGTCTTCCTGGGATTCCTAATTGATGTTTGAATCCCAGCATTATCAGTTCAGTGTTTTGGTGGATACTAGTAAGGTAATCAAGGATAAATTTAAAACTGTTCGACTGGTCTTTGGGCGGATATTAACCAAGGCAACTGTTATAGTTTTTCCATTTTTTCCAAGTAAGACATTTACTGCCAGTGGTTGGGAGTTATGGCCAGTGTCAATAGGGGTCAGCTTTTGTGCCTGTAGGTGATCTTTTAGTAGATTATGCAACCACTGCTGCGCTTAACATGGCAGTCAAATCTATGTAAAATATAGCCTAGTAGCTGGATGGCAGAGACAGAAATTCTTGGATTTAGCTAAGTTTCTACAATTGATAGGATGTCACGTTGGTGGTGAGCAACCCAAGCTTGAAGAGGGTCAAATTTGGCCAAAAGGCTGCAGATATTAATAAAGGAGATTAATAAGTCATTTTGTATACGAGGAAGAGGGAGAAAGTACCCACAGGACCAGGGTTAGTGGATGTTTCCAGATAGGAGAAGGAGCAGCCATGCCATTTGTATAGCTTGCCACTTAAGGTAAGTCATGAGTTGCTCTGTTGGTATGTTTTTAGGTTTGCAGTTAGTTTGTGATAAAAATATTTATGATTGGGGGATACTGGACAGAGGCTGTTCTATGCGAGGCCATGTAGGGATCGCTGTAGTATTGCATTTCATTGTTAGCTCCGGTAGACGCCCATGTGGGGCTTGACTGGTAAGATGATATAGCAGGTGTATTAGCATGGGTTTGCATGGTGGGAGATTGGAGAGGGATAACTGTAACAGGTACCAGGCACTGCCACGTGGCAAGCGTGCAGATAGCTATGCTTAGTAACATGTTGCTGTTTGAGAGGAAGTAGATCAGGGACTCAGAAGACCTAGAAGGAGGAGAGAAGTTACGGAGACATGACAGATGGAAATAGGGGTTGAGTCAGAGGGGAGGGTTTGGATGAGCAAGTAGATAGGTGAGGGATGAGGAGCATTGAACCAATAGTGTAAGTGGGTGGAGTATAAGGCAATTTAATTAGTACCTTGGGTGGGGAGGCTGGAGGCAGAAAATTTAAGCAGCAGAAGCAGCCAAAAAAGCCACCAGAAACAGTCCAAATTAGGGTTTGAGACCCAGCCAATTGCCTGGAGCCTGATCCATATTGCAGCCAATGGCAGTGGATAGGAGCCAGAAAACAGCCAATCACAGTAAAAGCTGCATTCCAGAGATTTAGGCCAGATCTCAGTGCTTGGTAGCAGTGATTACCCGGGGTTTGATCCGGGCTGGATGCAGGGCAGCGGCCATGAGGTAAGCTGTGGTCTGGGAGCGCAGGGCGCTGCTCCTGGAAGGCACCCTCAGGCAAGTCTGTGGTTTGATCCTGGGCTGGATGCAGGGGCAGCGGCCGCGAGAGAGCCACGATCTTGGAACGCAGGGGCCGCTTCTGGAAGGCGCCATCAGGCAAAGTCTAGAAAAGAGGACCTTGATTAGGCTGGGGTCCATGATTTGCTAAGGCCTGCAGATGTGGACAGTTTCTCACTGGGATCAGTTCTTTGGGGAGCAGAAGTCCTCAATGTCTACAGAAATAGCCTTCTGTGTTGCAGTTGAAAATCTTCCACCACTTTTCTCACAAACGGAGTGTATTCAGCAGTGCAAAATAAAAATTTTTCTGCTACCTATATTCTTAAAAAATATTAACATCCATGTCAAGTCTGATTTTGAGGTAGCAAAGGTGACATGACTATTTCCTTTTATGAACTTCCTGTTCCAATGACAGGACAACCTTTCACTGTATCTGCACAAATTGTTTTTCTTAGCAAATTATATTTTTGCTAACAATAACCATTCTTGATGCTTCCATGGATTGTTACTAAAGTGTGTTTGCAACTGAAATAAAAATGTTTTAATAAAAATGTTAAAAAAAAAAGAAAAAAACTTGCCTCTGTATCAAGATTTGAACTTCTCACCTTCTGGTTAGGAGTTAGAAATCATACCAGTGGATTATTGCTTGGTAGGGCAAAAAGGTGCTGTTTTAGTGGACTAGCAATTCCTGGATACCTTGAAATCTGATCCACTATTAAAACACTGGCAGCACTGTTTGAATTGGGGGTGATGTTTCCACTTTTTCAGCCCTTCTGATATTGTTGTTGACAGTATTTACGATAATGAGAGGTTCAGCACAGCTCACTTGTACAGAATTCGGTATAAGGTGCTAGTATCAAAACTGTTCTCTTTGTACAAAAAAGGAAGGAAGTTTCTCCTTACCAAGATTTGAACTCCTTACCTTATGGTTAGAAGCAGAAACCTTGCCCATGGACAACTGATCAGCAGGGAGGATGAATGCTGCTTTAGTAGAGTAGCTATTCAGATGACACTTTGAAATTTGCTCCACAAACTTTATAACCACTTACAAATTTAGTCTGGTATACTGGCAAGGCCCCACAGTGTTCAGGGTGAATTCATCCTCTTCCGTGGCCCACTGGACCAGAATCTCTATCTGTGCTCGACACCAAGAACTCCCAATGCTCCAACTCCACATGGCAGGGCCTATATGGCCCATATACACCAGTGCTACAGTTTGCTCCAGCATCTTGTATTACGGCTCTCGGGACAGCCCAGCTTGCATGGCCACAAGAACCCAGCTCACTTTCTGGGGACCTTCACCACATTCTTGGAGAGCTGAGACACAGTATCCTACCTTGACCCAGCATGCAGCTTCAGTCCTGGCGACAGTCCATTGGTCAGTTATTTGAATGGCTGCTACAAATTCACTGAGGTGGGCACCCCCAGACCTCCACAAATCTCTATCCCTCTTCAGGGAATCCTCTTTAGGCCCAGGCCTGTTGCCAGGATTTTACAAGGAGGTTGTTTTTGAGTCTGTGACTTTTCAAAAGCTAGGGGTCTGGGGCTGACAGGCCCCCAGAAGCTCAGGGGTTCTATATGCTCTGTGGTGCATTTTCTGGCTTATTTATTTGAAGCCAAATAACTCATATTTTAGCCTCCTCCACCCCTTACTCTAAATTATGAGGTGTCTGGCTACAGGATGAATACATACTTGTATTCTGTATGTGGGGTTAGCAAAATGCTTGACACTGTAGTCACCTGCCGGTTTGACATAGGCGAAGGCAGAATGTCAGCATATTGCAACCTCACGACAGAATACAAGTATGTCTTCACCCTGCAGTCAGTCAGATAATAGGGTCTGGATGCTGTAGGCCCTACCAGGATTTTACAAGGGAGTTTGTTTTTGTAGACTTCTACTCTTTTAAAAAGCCAGGCCAGAAGCCCAGGGGTTTTAGATGTTCTGAGGCATTTTCTGGCTTATTTTGAATCTAAATAACTCATCTCTGCTCTCCTCCACCCTTTGCTCTACAGTTATGATGTGTCTGACTGCAGGGTGAATACATACTTGCATTGTGTACTTGAGGTTAGCAAAATGCTGACATTGAAGTATAAGTGATACATATATTGACTGCACCCCTCTCTTATTCGCTCAGTTCGTTTCTGCCAGTGCTGCAGGCTGGCCTTTTGTACTGGGCTCCTGCCTGCATTGCTGCCTTTTTCTGCCCACAAAGAAATCCGCAGCAGTCACAATAGAGTCTGCTGAGCTCGCTACTTCCCTCTCTCACTCGCCATTGTGTTTCTTCCGTGCTGCAGGCTGCCCTTTGTACTGGGCTCGCCTGCATTGGCACCTTTTTCTGCCAACAAAGAAATCAGCAGCTGTTCCTGACAGAGCTCTGTTGAGGTCGTCACCCCCTGTCTCACTTGCTCATTCTGTTTCTACTGGTGCTGCAGGCTGCCCTTTGTACTCGCTCCTGCCTCTGTTGGCACCTTTCTGCCCACAAAGAAATCTGCAGCAGTCACAATAGAGGTCTGTTGAGCTGGCTTACACCCCTCTCTCACTTTCTTGTTCTGTTTCTCCTGCTGCTGTAGGCTGCCCTTTGTATTGGGTCCCTGAGTGCATTGCTGCTCTCTTCTGCCCACAAAGAAATCCGTAGAAGCCCCAACAGAGCTCCATTGAGCTCACTCATGCCCCCCACGCTCTGCGCCTCCCGGTGCTGCAGGCTGCCCTTTGTACTGGGCTCCTGCCTGCGCTGGCGCCTTTTCCTGCCCACAAAGAAACCTGCAGTAGTCCCGACAGAGCTCAGATGAGCTCAGTCACTCCCCCTCTCACTCGCTGATCCTAATCTGTCCCAAACACTGATTTCCACAGCGACTGTAGTATTCTGCGCTGGAAGTGCGAAAACACATTTCAGCCAGGATGTGAAAATGGCAGCTGTACTGTTCATAAGGAGGTGTGAAAATGCCAGTGTTGAAAATCTGGTGTGAAAATATTACTAATTTGCGGTTACAAGGGTGTGTGGAAACTGCACAACGCACGCCAGAATACAGTCATTTTATGGAGTTTCATCACAAAATTTTCAACATAGGCATTTTAGGACCTCTGCTCCTGAACAGTGTCACTGTAATTTTCTTTAATGCATCCTGAACACTGATTTCCCACAGCGCCTGTGTATTCTGTGCCAGAAGTGTGAAAACACATTTCGGCCAGGATGTGAAAATGACAGCTGCACTGTTCATAACGAGGTGCGGAAAAATGGCTATGTTGAAAATCTGGACTGAAAATATTGCAGAGATTCTGAGCGTAACGTGGAACCTGCGCAACGCACGCTCGTAACACACTCATTTTATGGACTTTCATCACAGAATTTTCAACATAGGCATTTTAGGATCTTTCTGCTCATGAACAGTGTCACTGTCATTTTCTAATGTGTGCTGAACACTGATTTCTGACAGAGACCGTGCTATTCTGCACCGGTACTGTGAAAACACATTTCAGCCAGGATGTGAAAAATGACAGCTGTACTGTTCATAAGGAGGTACGAAAATGGCAATGTTGAAAATCTGGAGGAAAATATTGCAAATTGGTGAAAGGCGAGCGCATGTGAAAGTAACCAAGAACGACGCCATAAAACAGTCATTTTCTTTATTTCTCCCACTAAATTTGCAATATAGACTTTTGAGAGCCCACCTATGAACACTGGCACTGTCGTTAGTAATCGGTCCCGAAAGGTGATTCCGCAGCATGACTGTGAAAGCACCTTTCGGACCGATTAACGCCATGACAGTGTCTGAATGCAGGAGGGGGCCAATAACCCCATGTTGAAAATTTTGTGCCAAAATTCAAAAAATGCCTGAGATATGCAAAAGTTGAAAAGCCCTATTTATGCCATTATACAGCTTACCGCATTTCCTCAGTTCGCGGTCAGCTTTGAAGAGGAAGACGGTTCCCGTCCACTGAAGATCTAGTGCCAGACTCGAGGTAAGTATGGGGTAAAGGGGGTGGGGAGGCAGAGGTCACAGAGGTGGCATGGGTTGTGGGAGGAGCAGGGAGACGCAAGTAGGACCGCTTTTTTACAGTTAATCAAAAATAAAAATTGTGGGGTTGTTTTTTTTTCTTTTTACAGGTATTATTTGGCACACTGGGCTAACTCCCAGCATGCCAGCAGAGTGTTTTTTTGGGGGCAGCTTTAGCCGACGGGGATTCGCACCCGTCGGGCACAAAAGGGGGGCGAAACAGCCGCAGGATTGGCACCCTCGCACAACTGTACTGCTTTGGGGGCATTACGCCAACAGGGATTGGGCTCCCCTGTCAGCAAATTAAACTGAGAGGGGGACATAATGCTGACAGGGAGTGGGCTACCCCATCGGCAACATGAACACACACAGCCACTGAAGCCGACAGGGATTGGGGCCCCGCTGGCAAACAGAAACTGTTCTGGGGGCACGCTGCAGAGGGGTATTGGGCACCCCTGCATTGGAGTTAATTATTGTTTAGAACATGGTGGCAAGCCACTCCATGTTCACAAACAATATTACACTGGCAACATTCCGCCCAGCAATGATGGGTCGCCTCATTGCAGCAGAATGCTGACGCTGCAATGACGAGGCGGCACTGATTGCAGCGCTAAAACGTTAAGGTGGTGGCCCGCTGGCTGAAATAGTGTCAGCAGCTGCCACGGCATTGGGGAAAGCGGCCAAGCCTTTGTGTGCTGAGGCTGTGGGGGCATTGGCCACAACAGTGCCATGCCCCCACAACCTGCTTCTGGCAGCGGTTACACTATGTTTCTTGTGCATGTGCACAATCAACATAAAAAGAAATGAATACAGCCAGTTTACTTAGCACTTGTTCCCCACACACATCTCCACCATCTCATCGGCTGTTGTAACTGGGGAAGAACTTAATTCATTTAGTCCTGTCTTACAGCACAGCAAGGCAGTTTTAGCATGTTACCAGAATTTATAGTATTCCTGTTGTTTTTCTAACACTCGACAGTCAGTCCAGATCACCCCCCAGCAGCTGAAAGTGAGCCCCGATGATTGAAGTTATATTCTAACTCCTGGTCCTCACAAACATTTTGGCCAGCCAGAGAAATTACCACTCTCAATTATTAAGAATAATTAAACTCCTCTCACTTAGTTTAATTTAGCATTCAGTCCTTCTGCGCCCCCACCCCAACCAGAACGCTCTCCACTAGAGCGACTGTTACGTGCCCTGTAAACCGAGGCTCTGACTAAAATTAACTGGGCACAGAATAGATTAGTCTGGCAGCCACCAGGCAGACACTACCAGGCTGGAAGAAAAAGTCTGTGATATTCGGATCCTATCCTGTTTGCCATTTTCCTTGACTCGCCAACCGCCATGGTCCATCCACAATCTCCTGCTTCTAGCTGCATTGTAGTGTGAATTCTGGGCAGACCGACATGCATATTTAGGCACAGAGACACAGTGCCACTTCCTCAGCCACAACAACTGATTGTCTAACAGAGAATGGGGCAGCACGAGATTTGTACTAAGCAGCTGGAACCCTGACTGGGCAGATCGGAATGGGTGGGGAGTGTATCGATGGGAATCACAGGTACAGGTAAGGGAGGAGCTGGGGAGAGGTTAGTGCATCAGAGAGCAGACAGAGAGCCAAGCGGTGGTGCGGCTTCCTTCTATAGCCCAAGGAGGGATGAAATTTAAAGGCACAGTGACAAAATAAACAGACATCCCCAAAAAAGAGGTTCCAAATGAGGGGATTCGTTCAAACCTGACAAAATCCATTTGGCAACGGGCCTGAGGCCCAAAGACACCGTGGCGTGCATCTAAGGGAGTACCTTCTAGGATTCCTCACCCTCCATGAGATCCCTCTAACTGTCCCTCTCCCAGGTCTACCTAGTTTAACTCCCACCTCCAATCTGGGATTGAGGAATGTCATGAGCACTCGAGGTCCGCCACCAAAATAGTTGGTGCAACAGATATAAGGAGTTGGTGCACTTACAGGGTCAGCTAAACCCAACAACAATAACTTGGGAGTCTGCAAAAGTGGAAGTGCACCAGAGGTCTCAGTATCTAGAAAATGTTGTTTGACAACATATACTGTAGTATGAACAACAATTGTCTAAACGTAGAAAAAATATTTACTTTTATTGTGCAAACAGCAAATCATGTGAAGTGAAGACAGCAGCAACCATACAAAATGGTGAGGTCTCAAGAGCTTGGTGGCTTAATACTAAACATACAACAGGGCTATACCTGCATCAAGATACTGACCTCCCACAAAGTGTTAACATTCGGTCCCTGCACTTCACTCAAGGAGCTTCGCAGAGGGCATGTCACCAACAACTAAAGGCTCACTATAGAAGCTGGCTTCATATGCTGACTGAATACCCTAAATAAGGTCCTCTAACATTTAACATTTAGTGTCAGTAACACTGCAGGTGGAGCTGCAAACCACACTTCTGCATGTATTGATGTTACGCTTGTTAAGCCATCAAATAAGTCGAATACAGTATTAACAGCAATTATTTAAAGTTCCCGGTTATAAATGCCCACATCAAGAATACAAAAACAAAACACATCAAAAAATGGTTGTAAACCCACACTAAAAGCTGATTTTAAGAAGACTAGGTAGACACAGACTCGCAGTGAATTTGGAACTACAGGGTCATCGCCCCATGCGTATTTCACATAAACCAGACTGCACATATGTAGATATCTATAACGTGTGCTGCCCACTGGAAAATGTCATGAAAACAAGCTACTAGAACTTCATCAATCATGAAAAGGAGTCCCACAAACATCTGATGTGCTCCCTCCTACACAGAGGAGTGTGTCAAAGATAATTTTATAAGCGCTGGAAAGTAACATATAGTCCTGATGCATGCAGGACTGATGAAGTTCTAATAGTATGTTTTCATGTCACTTTCCAGTGGCCAGCACATATAGATATGTACATATGTGAGTATGGTTTATATGAAATATTTATAGGACGATGACCCTGAAGTTCCAAATTTATTCATGGGTCTGTGTCTACCTACTATTCTTAAAATCAGCTTTTAGTGTGGTTTTTACAACCAGTTTTAGATGTGTTTGTTTTTCTATTCTTGATGTGGATATTTATAACATGAGGCACTTTAAATAAAGCTAGCTGTTAATACCATATTCGGCCTCTACTATTTTATGGCTTTACAAGTGTAATGTCAATACATGCGGAAGCACAAGTTTGCCGCTCCACCTGCAGTATTACTGGCACAAATGTTAAATGTTGGAGGGACCTGATTTTAGGCATCCAATCAGCATATGTAGCTAGCTACTTATAGTGAGCCTTTACTGTTGCTGACATGCCCCCTGACTAAGCTCCTCGAGTGAAGCGCCGCCAGGGACCGAATGGCAACCCTTGTGGAGGTCAGTATCTGATCTGGGGTATAGCCCTGTTGTATGTTCTAGTAGTCATCAAGCTCTTGAGACCTCACCATTTTATATGATTGCTGCTGTCTTCACTTCACACGATTTGTTGTGTGTACACAATAAAAGTAAATATTTTTACTGCAAGGTTAGACAATTGTGCTTACTACATGTCATTATCAAACAATGCTTTCTAGATACTGAGACCTCTGAGGGCTCTTCCACTTTGTGGGTCTCTGGGGTCCACCTGGCCATACCAGGCCTGCAAATGTACCATGTGGTGCCCTTAGTGAGTGAGGTAACTGGACTGTGTGCCATTTCCTTGCAGCAAAGTGGCAAGGCACTCACGTACTCCAGGTAGAAACCCAAAATTGGAACTATGCACCCCCATCCTGGGTCTTGAGCCAGCCACTAGTTGAGCCAGAGCTTGGGCCTGCCCCTCCAGGAGCATATCAGTACTCCATGACACCCAGCAGTGAAGCTGGTATAACTATGTGACCTCCCCATGCCAGCACCCTAGCACGGAGTACTGCATGACCCTACCCATGCCTCAGGGGCACCTAAAGTGGTGATTGCACCCGGATGTGACGCCCTCTTCCTGCTTGCTCCTAGGCTTGTAAACCCTTCACCATCACGCTGGCTTTCCACTTTTCACCATGTGCTTCCTCATTCCCAAGTCTTGAAGGCCCCTGTTATAGTCCTTACACTCTTCCCATACCTAAAATCCTTCACAGGATAATGCACAGACACCCTATCCCTCTGCTGGGCATGATTAGTAACAACCCTGCCCTCACCGTATGCAGGAGGTGTTATACTTATATAGCTGGAAGGGTCTGGGTGGCCTTGATGGACCCAGAGTCCTTTCTGACCTTAAATTACTATGTAACTATGTATGTTACTATGTCCATTGTGATTTAATCTTACTTTTCATAATGGTGAGTTTGACTCACCCAGCTTGCAAGAAAACTATATTAGGCGTGTTCCAATATAACATGTTTTATCTTGTGCAATTTCTTTTTACACCTGTTGTAAATACATTTATTTTTTTCTTCTCTTATTTTAACGAGGAAAGGACACAAAGCTGTGATAATGTATTTCCAGGTTTGTCATATTACAAGGACCTGTTTTATTGACAGGGGAATGTTGGCTATGACACAGGGAGACTCCTCCTCATCTATGAGACATGCCATTGATCTTTAACTTCCACCTGGACAGTGACTAGAAATGGGCAAATGGGACCTCAGTTTAATGTCCCATTTGAAGGATGGCCCTCAACAGTACAGCACATCTCAAAGTGGACAACAGTGCCAGTTATGGGCATTCCCTCATATACCTGGTGTGGGCTAGAACCCAGGATCTTATGATCCTCCAGCTCCAAAGGCAAGCATGCAAGCAACTGAGCTATCGACACTGATAATGACAGGCCCTGCTAAAGATGTGGGAAAGAGTATCATGGAGTGTTTGATTGCACTGGTAATAGTGTGCACCTGACTCCCAGCACTATCTGCTTCTGTGACGCTTGTATTGAATGAACTAATGAATGAACAGATTCATTAATAAATTAATTGATGAGAGCATTGCTGATGTTATCACGAACTGCACACTGACAAGACTTTCCTTGACCCCATTCAAGGGGCCTGTTCTTTCCATTCAAGGAGAGAGCATGACCCAGTTTCCTGTCTGGGGAGCCTCTGCTGTGTTACTCCTCAGGACTGTCGCAGGACGGCATTCATGTTTGATAAAGCAGGGCACAACACACTCTCAGCTCGTACACAGCAGATACCCGTAATCAGAGAAACCTCTGAGGCAAAATATCCCTTTTTCCATCAGGCAAGCCTTTATTTATTTTATTTTATTTATTGAAATACCAGAATTACAAACCTTTGAGTCAGAGACTCATTTACAAAGGCTCCACGTCAAAGGATAACAAGTAGTATTTATTTATTTATTTAACTTTTGTTGACCGGATAACAGCCATGAGCCAAGGCCTTTTTCAGGCATGACCCGGGACCAAAGGTCAAGATGTCAAGGTACAAAATGTACAAATCCAGAATATTACAATACACAAAAACACAGGCATACATCGACAACACTACATCACTTAACATCACTACAATACATCGACAACACTACATCACTTAACATCACTACAATACATCGACATCACTACATCACTTAACAGCACTACAATACATTGACAACACTACATCACTTAACATCACTACAATGCATCAACAACACTGCATCACTTAACATCACTACAATACATCGACATCACTACATCACTTAACAGCACTACTATACATCAACAACACTACATCACTTAACATCACTGCAATACATCGACATCACTACATCACTTAACATCACTACAATACATCGACAACACTACATCACTTAACATCACTACAATGCATCGACAACACTGCATCACTTAACATCACTACAATACATCGACATCACTACATCACTTAACATCACTACAATGCATCGACAACACTGCATCACTTAACATCACTACAATACATCGACATCTACTACATCACTTAACATCACTACAGTACATCAACAACACTATATCACTTAACATCACTATAATACATCGACATCACAACATTTCTTCAAAAACACTTACATTGCACTTTACCCATATAATATTGTTTCAATCATTGTTTAAAATCAGTATGACTATTAGTATAAAGTAAAGTTATTGGCAAACAATTCAATATTCAGCTGCCATAGCAGAAAAGGCTCACTCTCCCATTTTAGTTTTCATTTATAGTGCAGGCTTACAAGGTGATAACATTGCTAGAAAACAAAGACAGTGCAAGATTTGGTTGAGTGTTGACCTGTATTTTGTATTTTTGTAAAGGTTACCATTGCAATGAGTTTTACTCAATTGGTTTTCACCTTGAATAAACAAACAAACATGATACAGAATAAGTACTAATACAGAGGCAAATTAAACAAGATTGTAAACAAAATGCTAAGTAGAATACAACAGACACCATAAAATAATGGCCAGTGAAGACATGGTGAGGAGGAGAACAGGTCAAAGAGGACTCAGGGAGAGGCAGTCCAAGGGACTTTGTCACACAGTGAGGAAGGATATTGCAGATAACTGGGGAAGGGGAGGGAGTGGGGAACCTAGATGTAGAATATTTGGGAGGGAAGGAGATAGAAGGAAACTGTGGGAGTAGAGTGGGGGAGAAGAGTGTGAGCTAGGAAGCCATAAAAGGAGAAGGAGCCTTTATTAAAGCAGTACATCGTGTTATAGTGTATATGTTGTACCTATATTTACCCCCATTCCTTCCCATTTCCATTGTGTTCACTGCTTGTGTACATTTGCAAATTTTCTTTACCCTATGCACTGTTGTTCTTCATCGAGTACTGCATGCAGTTCTGGAGACCTCACCTCAAGAAGGACATAGCAGTGCTGGAGAGGTCCAGAGGAGGGCAGCCAGGATGATTCAAGGCCTGAGAAAGAGGACTTATGAGGAAAGGCTGGAAGAGCTTGGCTGTACTCACTGGAGGAGAGGAGACAGGGGACATGCTAGGGTCTTCAATATGTAAAAGGGATAAACAGGGGCGGAGCCAAAGAGATATTCAGACTAAAGAAAGGGGCACAACCAGGGGCATAGTGGAAGCTGGAGGGGGGAAATTACAGGGAGAATGAAGGAGGCATTACTTCACTGAGAGTATGGTGGGGCCATGGAATGCACTGCCCAGGAGTCTGGTGGAGGAGGGCACAGTAGAGGGCTTCAAGAGGGGTGGGACAGGTGAAAGGGTAAAGTGAAGCTGAAGATAACCCTCTGGGCCTGGGGGTGGGAGAGCAAGTGCCCAATAGGGCTGGCTACTGAGCAGACACAGACCATCAGGCCTATTCTGCTGGCTTTAGTGTGTTAGTATGTTCCATATTTTCTCCCTCCTGCCTTGGCTGATTTCGGTTCCTCCGATCCCTCAGCCCCATCACCTGGCATCCCTTGGACTTTCTGGCTCCAGATTCGCTATGCTTACCCCTGTGATGGATTGGCAGAAAGTTGAGCTCAATCCACCAGACAGGATCTCGCTGATACCTGGTTGAACCACATCAGGTCCCGGAGACACCCTGCTGTGTTGTAATATTCTGTCCTGAATAGTTATACTGTTCTTGCTTTGTGCACTTATATATTTACTTATCTCATGCACCTTGTTGTATTGTACTGCTCTGCTGAATACTTGTTTAGTTCATTGCCTTGTAAACTTGTATTGTCCTACTCTGCACAGTATAACTGTTTTGCACAATTATTAATTTATTGTGCTTTTGCACCTTATTATATTGTCTGATCTCCCACTCCCTGTTATTACCAGCTCAGTATGCCTTTCCTGGTGAAACTTTTAAAATTAATAAATAGAGGTTTTTTCTGCTGTCTCCTTTTACTTAAGTAACAGTGCAACAAAGTCAGGCAAAATATTTCACCCTGCCCTTTTATGTTGGCTTATGCCATGCACAAGCAACATCTTGTGGTAGTAGCACATTTCAGAGGTGTGTCAGTGTTGTGGCAAATGCAGGGATGCTTTGGTGGTGCATCCTCAGCCGCCAACCAGTCAGCATGTTGCCGATGACAGCAGTTTCCAGAAAGAGCCACGGAGTTTAAATGAATCTGCTGCTGCAATCAGAGACAGGCTGTCATTGCAGTGACAGATGACATGCCTCCATTATGTGCCTTTCCTGGTGAAACATTTCAGTAAATATGGCAGCTCCTGCCATCCACCACACAATCCCCTGAAAGCCGACATCGGGGTGCCCAATCCCATGTCGGCATGTCCCTCCACATTATGTGGCACACTGTAACATGGCGGCTTCTGCTGCCCGCCACACACTCCCAAAAAGCCAACATCAGGGTGCCCAATCCCAGTGTCAGCATCCTCCCTTTAGTGTGTCTTTCCTGGTTAAACAATTTCCCTTTCCTTTCTGACACTGGGAAGCCCACTCTGGTGTCGGATGAGCACCCCGGTCTTTACGCCTTGCTGACATCAGGGTGCCCAATCCCTGTGTCGGCATCCCCCCAGAATTGTGACACACTGGGAGCCTACCCAGTGTACCTATTTGTTTTGTGTGTAACCTGTAAATAAAGAAAACATTCCCTTGCGGTCTTTTTTTTTTTTCTGCAAACAAGAAAACTGCACACCGTTGTTTCCTCATCCTCTCCCATCCCCAACCTCCTCTGCATATCCACCTTCCGAACCCCCTCATCCCTACTTACCTCCAGAGATCGACAGCTGCAATCTTCTCTGAACCAGGAAACCTCTGCACTCTTCAAAGCCAAACTAGCAACTGAAGAAATGACAGTAAGCTTTATAATGGGAGGCGGGGTTCAACTTAGAGTCGATATCGCAGCCATTTTTTGGAATTTTGGCCCCAGAGTTTCAACATCATGGGGTTCTTGGGACCCCACCTCATGAACATGTCACTGTCATTTAGTTTCTCCGCCCTGAAAGGTGATTTCATGTCGCCAGCGGAATCACCTTCGGGACCGATTAACAAATGACAGTACCACTGTTCATGAAGGAGGTCCTAAAAGCCCATGTTGCAAATTTGTGAAAAATTCCAAAAATTGCTATGCTATGAATGCATTCAGTAGTTTCTAGCACGCCATAGCTTCGCCAATTTTTAATATTTTCTTTCCAGATTTCAACATTGCCTTTTTTTTTTAATATGACTTTATATCACCATCCAGGTGCCCCTTCAGCCTGACTGGCCCACCCAGCCCCGACATCCCAGAAATACTGGGCTTACCTTATGCCCAGTCCAGGAGCAGAGCCTGTGGAGGGTTGGGCATCATCCTGCGGCCAGATCCATTTCTCCTCAATTTTTTATCCTCCCCAGTTACCCTGGGCCCCAGGAGTAGAGACACATGCATGTGGAGGTGCGCATGTATACTACAGCCCCAGTGACAGCCCCTTCTGCCCACCCATCAGCTTAGCACCTGGTGCTCCTCTAGCCTGCGCTGCCCTTGGCCTCCACTGCGAGGCACTCAAGAGCCGAGGAATACCACCTTCCCTCCCTGAGAGGAGAGCTGCCTCTCAGTGGCTCCATCCAGCTCTGTGCCCTCCCGCCCCCACTGACCTCCGCCGCCCGTGCTTGTTCCCGAAACAGGTCATCAGCATGTCGCAGGTAAGGCATCCAGCACCTTAGCCCTCAGCACCACCGGCTGTCCTGCATTGAAATTTTTCACACCTCCTTTGTAAACAGTATAGCTGTCATTTTCACATCCTTCCTGGAACATGTTTTCACACCTGTGGTACAGAATGGCGAGTCACTGTGGCAAATCAACTTTCAGGACAGATTAACAAAATCACAGTGCCATTGTTCATGAAGAGAGGTTCAAAAATGCCCATGTTGAAAATCTGGTGAAAAAATTCCCAAAAAGTGATTGCATTACAGGCGAGTGTTGCACAGTTTCTACACATTTGTAAGTTTGCCCGATTTTCATACTTTCTCCAGATTTTCCAACATTGCCATTTTTCACACCACCTCAAGAACAGTACAGCTGTCATTTTTCACATCCCATCAGAAATGTGTTTTCACACCTGTAGAATTCAAATGGCACAGTCGCTGTGCAAAACCATCTTTCAGGATTGAGTGACAAAATTATAGTGTCACTGTTCATGAGGTGGGGCCACAAAACCCCATTTTGAAAATTTGGAGCCAATAATAACAACGGTCGGGCATTAGGGTTTTCAACCCTAACGCCCTACTCTGTAGAGACTGACAGGTGTTGGGGTGTGACTTGGGATTGTCGGCCGTATGCTCATGCCATTCTACCACCATCCTGTAGTCAGTGACAGGCATCGATTGTGCCTTGGGGTCTTCAACCCCAGCGTTCACTCCATTCTCCTATTCTGCACCCATCTCAGTGTATTTCCTTATGGAATGGGGTGAGTATAAGGCCGAAGACCCCCAAGGCACACCACGACACCTGTCAGTGTCTGCAGGGTAGGGTGAGGTGAAATGGCATGAGCGTTATGGCCGGCGACCAAAGGCACAAGCCCAACGCCTGTCAGTCTCTGCAGGGTGGAGATGGGGTTGGCGCCAGTTCAATACTTCACTGTCATTCGATTATGAATCTCTCTAACTTCTGCACTACCAATGCCAGTGCTAGCAAGCCAACATTCAGCTTTGACAAATGCTTGTTTTAACTGTAATAGATTCTCGACATCTTACTGTTTCATTTGCTGGTGATATTTTCCAGTTCTACCAACATTTAGGTGGCTTATTAATGTTTAATTTTTTTCTCAAGAACAAAAGACGGCCACTTCATTTACATAGATACATAGATGTTGATGGCAGATAAGGGCCTATGGCCCACCTAGTCTGCCATTTGCACATACTTTGCTACAAGCTTTTTTCTAGAACTAGGTTTTCCCCTTCACCCGACTACCAGGATCCCCTGATGTCTATCCCATGCATTCCTAAATCCTGTAAGCGTTTTCAGCCCCCAGTGCCTCTTCCGGCAGGGCATTGCATTTGTCGACCACCCTCTCTGTGAAGAAATTCTTCCTCATGTTCCTCTGAACCTCCCTCCCTCCAGTTTCATCCCATTACCCTAGTCCTGGAACATCTTTTTCTATGAAAAATTGTGTTTTCCTGCACCTTATTTCTCCCTGTGAGGTACTTATATGTCTCAATCGTATCCCCTCTCCTGCCTCTCCTCCAGGGAGTATATATTTAAGTCTTTCAACCTGTCCTCATAGGTTTTGTGAAGTAATCCTTGCACCATCATGGTTGCCCTCCTCTGAACTACCTCCACCCTGTCTATGTCCTTACATAGGTAAGGCCTCTAGAACTGGACACTGTACTTGAAATGTTGCCTCACTAGTGTCTTGTATAGTGGAATTATGACCTTCATTTTCCTACTGGTGATACCCTGCCCATGCAACGCAGCAACCTGTTTGCTTTTCCCGCCACCTTGTTACACTGACTTACCTTGAGGTCATCCGAGATGATAAACCCTAGGTCCCTTTCCTGCTTGGAGCATTCTATGGCCTCCCCACCATCTGATATGTTGTTCCTGGGTTTTGTGCCCATGTGCATTATTTTGCATTTCTTTGCACTAAATCTTAACTGTCACTCCTTGACCATTTCTCAAGCTTCTGCAGATCTCTCCTCATTCTTTCCACACACCCAGGTTGTCCACCCTGTTGCAGAGCTTTGTGTCATCAGCAAACAGGCATATTCTCCCTTCTAGGTCCTCTGTAATTTCACCTGGTACAGATGTTGAAGAGGACTGGACCAAGCTACTGACCCTGTGGCACCCCAATGGCCACCATTCCCTGTGCGGAGTGACAGCCTTTACCACGCCCTCTGTGTCCTGCAATCCAGCCAGTTCCCTACCCACCGCACCACCATCCTATCCACTTCCACATTCCCCAGCTTGCTTAACAGCCGTCTATGTGGCACAGTGTCAAAGGCCTTGCTGAAGTCCAGGTAGGCCATGTACATCTGCCCCGATCCACCTCCCTAGTCACCCAGTCGAAAAAGTCAATGAGGTTAGTCTGGCACGATCTCCTCCAGTGAAACCATATTTGCCTTGGGCCCTGTAGACCACTGGCAACCAGGTATTCCACTATGCTTTCCTTTGGCAGTGTTTCCATGATCTTCCCCACTGCCAAGCATTTAACCTAGAAATAGCATTGCAAGCTGGCCCATCTGTGCAGTGGTAGTGCTACTGTTTGCCACACAGTGATCCGGGTTTGGGAATGAACCTGGGCCGGTGGGAGGACTGGGCATCCCAGAGGATGCCCTTCCTCTTCTACCTGTGTCACTGCTCACCGCAGGATGAGGGGAAAGAAAAGTGAAATGCCTAGCTCAGATCATGAAGCTGATCCTCTGCCCTACCTGCAGTGCTTTCCAGCACCACCTCAGCTGGACTGTACTCAGGGGTGGGAAGCTGGCCCTCCCTCCCTCTCCTGGCCACGGGAATGTGCAGGGGTAATTAAGGTAGGTCCTGGGGAGGCAGTTGCTGGTGGGGATGGGGAGGCTGATATCCCTGCCATATCCAGAAGTGAGAAAAGTTATATGAAATGGCAATGTTTTGTTAAAATAATTTTTCATTAAAGGACAGTCTGCCCACACCTTAGCCCCCAATTTCTCTTTAGATTTGAAATAAGGGAGCGCCCTAAAATATGGTTGCCCCAGATTTCCACCACTATTCTCAGCTGTATCTGAACAGCTTCTGCCAGATTTACAAATGGATTTCCTCAATATGTTCCTCCTCTCCGCTCGTGGGCTGCCTGCGCAGCTTGCTCTTGTGGCAGGCCAGGTAGGCAGCAGTCGGAGTCACTTTACGGGCATGCATCCCAGTCTGGACATATGCTGCTATTCCTGGATGTTAAGAATGGGTCGAGCACTTATGGGCTCGTTAAAGTCTCACATGCACTGAAAACTGAGCACAGTGGACTCACAAGTGTCTCTTATTCAACACTTGTGAAAATCCCACTGCAGACAAACAAGATGCATGGCTTTGCATATCTGCCACCCACCCCACCCCTCCTAGTTTAATTTCACTTTTCTTGAGACTAAGATGAACCAGCATGTACTGTAACAGCCACTGCTCCCTTATCCTTGTGGGACACCAGGGACATCAGAGCTAACTCCAGGCCATAAAGCTAAAGCTCTAACATGATTTTGGGCTGGCCATCCATGCAGCAGTAAGACTACCCTCACGATACTGATGACCCGGGTTCAAAATGAACCTGGGTCGCTGAGGGCAGACTGGGGTGGGGGAGATGGACTGAGAATCACAGAGAGCAGCTGGCTCTCTGCAATACTGCCACCGGTAAAATTTGGAGGAAGAGACTAAAAGTGAGCTGCCACTGGAACTGGGGAAATGCAGTAAGAAAATATTATTGTAAGACTATATTGTCCTGTTATCATCATCATCAATCATCACTTTTTTCCCCTGCCTTTGTTTATTCCCTGCTCTCTTGAGCGGCCCCTTCTGACGGCAACCCCCAGCCCTGTCTCACACCAACCAGGCCTTAGACAACTACTTACTTACCTCCATGGGTGAGCGGTGTGATGGGGTGGGAGGGAACCTGCAGGATTGCCAGTCGTCATCCTGGTGCACAGGGTTTTTCTACCATAGTTTTTGTCCCTGTCCCCAAGGTTGGGAATGCATGCTATGGCACAAGCATATGGCATGAAGACACCATGGCCCAGATATTCAAACAGCGCCCAAAATTGCACAATAGCAGGAGCAAGCACAAGTCCATTGCACCCAAGCGCAAGAGGCATGATATTCAAAACTAGGCCGCCAAGATGCACCTACAGCCGACAACTGAATATCGCACCACCTACGCCATAGTGCAACTAGGGAGGGAAGTTATATCTGATGTGCCATAGCGCTAGCAAGGGATGTTCAGCTGAGCAGTCCAGAGGTGCCATAGTGCAACCAGGGATGCCCCCAGCAGCAGGGCAGCAATGCAACAGCACAACCAGGGATGCAGGGCCCACCACCCATGCCACAGATGGGCAGAGGAACACACAGCAGAACAGACACCGTCCCCCACAACCCATGCACTGCACAACTGGGGGAGGGCTGGAATAACCACTGGCCCATGGAGACAAGCAATCAACCCACAGCTGGGCCATGGTGCCCCATCACACCCCTGGCAAGCTGTGACCGCACACAAGGAGGGCCGACCACCCCGGTACACACCATCCTCCAATGCAGAGCACACCCTGCACCGTGACCCCAGACACCCTGCCCAGGAGCAGCGCCCACCACTGCAGGATACCCCATGCATGCCACCACCCCCACTGTGACAATGCAACCCTGTGCACCACAGAACCATGCAAGGCAGCCTCACCACGAGCACCCATCAGCGGGTGGCAGCACAGCGATGCAACAACGACATACACAGTGCCACAACGCACAGCCCCCTCGAGGTACAGCTGAGAGACCAACCATGCGTCGGCACACGAGGTACCCCACACGTGACAGGGCATGCCCTGGACCCCCACCAGTGGTACAGCACCCACACACCCTCCCAAGGACACACCTCGACCCAGCACTGGCCACAACAGCCAGCGAGACACCCACAGTGGTGCGTGGACACCGGATGCAACACAGTGCATGGACAAACACCCACCCATACCAAAGGGCACAACAACAGAGGGACGCAGTAACGGGGCAACAAGCCCCAGCGTGGCCCATGGAAACCATGTACACAGGCCAGCAGTCCTCCATGGCACAGGAGTGCCAGCCACCCCTGCGCAGGCACTGTGGACCTGTACGCCACCATCATTTGCCCGGAGCACAAGTCACAGACAGTGGTGCACATCCCTGCAACACACAAGCCACAGCATGGAGGTGGGACAACAACCGGAGGCCACAGTGTCACCGGAGGTAGACATGCACCACACCAGTGACAGGAGGCAATCCAGCATTGTGGCGGGTACAGTGGCTGCCCTGCATGGACAGCCACCACTGACATGCCAGCAGACCATGCAGGTCACAGACATGCAAGGGTGTCAGCTGCACAGGCCATGGATGGGCTGACAGGTGCGCCATGGACTCAGAGCATGCACCATGAACCACTGCACACAGTCATCCAGTGCACAGGGAACAACACACACACCACAGACACTGACTGATAGCTACTCCCACACCATAGTCACTTCCCCACGGACACACACATACCCATGACTGCACCACCCTGACGCCTTGCACACCACTGCAGCTGAGCACCTATAGCCTGCTGCAAATCAGAGACCACCACAGTATTCATATCAAAAGACTTGTAATGAAAAACATCAAACAAAACCATTTACAACTATGTACAAATGTGTGGGGAGGGCCACAAACAAGGTGGGGTGGGTAAGGGACAGGGAGAACAAATGGGACAGGAAAGGAGGGATGTGAGGTGGGTCCAGGGGTAGGGAAATCAGGGCATAGAAATGGTCACTGGGAGCCCTCGCCTCCGGCTGCTCTGCCTTCCGTGTCTCCGCCAGACACCCAGACGCCACACCCCTACAGGATGTCCAGTGATGCCCTTGCCATGGTCAATATCTCCTGCAGTGCCTCCTGGATTGCCTGCAGCTGGCAGACACCTAGGACAAGGGAGCACAGTCAATAGGTGTGAATGCACAGCCCCATACAGCCCACCCACTGTGCATGGCATACAGCCATGGGACATGCCTCTGTGATGGTGTGTGACCACCCACAGTGATCCTGCCCAAAGACCTGCCCACCCAGGTGCTCACAGCCATGTAGACCGCTGCACCCACCCACTGGCCACGTCCTGCACAGCACCACCATGGCTGTTTAGTGACATGGCTATGTGGTGCGAGGCAGTGGCACAGCCATGTACCGGGTGCACGGATGGACCACCATTGACACACTTCCAGACATGCAGTGCCACTGGACAGTGCTGACTGTAACAAGTTGCGTGCATGGCAGTGGTGTCAATGGATGGTGGCCATGCCCGCTGCCCGCCCTGTTACACAGCATGCAATAGTAATCAAGAGGTAAGGCACTCACCATCATCCGGCTGGTCCCTCTAGTGCTGTGGACCTTCGCCCTCCTATTGGCCCTGTCTTCCTGCTGGTGTCTCTGCTCCTGGCCAGCCATCTCTTCTGGCCCTAATGTGCAAACATGGAGAGAGGAACACAGTACAATCCCAGTAAGAAAGTCCCCTGCATGCCATGTGTATGCAATCCCACCCAGCCAGACCCATCCACCCTACACCCTGATAACACCACCACAGCCAACACCGCACGGTCCCACCCCATGTTCCGGACACATGCAACCATGATACCCATATGGAAGATAAATGTGTGTGGACATTACACCTACCTGGCTGTGGCACCGTGCCCTCCTGGCACGTGTCCGAGGGCAGGCAAGCAGGCCTGGTTTCTCTCCTCCTCAGGTCGCCATACCTGTGGCGGCACTGCTCGCTGTCCACCCTCTCCTGTGGCCTCCTCCAGGCGCCGCCACCTCCTGCCACACCTGGCACCTAGACCTGTCCAGGGTGCCTCCAAACAGTGGGCCATAAAGTGGCTCAAAATGGCAACCAGGTTTGCCAGTTCGATTTAGTCCACTGGGCAGCCTCCTCCACGCCATCTCACTTGCTCAGTAGGTTCAAATGGTGCTCTGCAGTGCGGTTCCACCCGTGCAGATGCTGCGCGGTACAGTGCTGCCATTCTCATCGCGCTGTCAACAACAGCCGATAGTGGTGCACTCCCATGCCTGACGCATGGCGCTCTGGGGGCAAAGGTCGGGCACAGGGTTAAGGGTCTCTGGCGCAGGCGACAGGCACAGCGCCATTGGAACCCAATGCTGTAGCGCAATTGGGTGCCTGTGTGCTACCTTCCATAGTGGCCTACTGCACTGTTGCCCCAGTGCGCCTATGATGCCCCAGTGCCACAGCGCCATATAGGTGAACATCGGCTGTAGCGCCACTGGCACAATGTTGGCGCGTGCCTGCATTGCCTCCCATGCACAGCACGCCAGCAGCGTGGCAGGCGCTGCGCCAGCAACCCGGCATGCGTAGTGAGGTGTACTGCGCATGTCACAGAACTGCGCCCTTGGCTCAGCACGCTAACACATTGCGCAAGCGCAACAGCGGTATTCAGCCCTCATATGCAAATCAGCTAATCAGCCATTCAATGGCGAGCACTGCAATTTGCATCCACTTAAAGTTGCACCTCGCTCACTTGCATGGGTTGCGCTTATAAAAGTGCGACATTGGGCTGCACTGGCCATAGTCGGTTACTGCAGTCTATTGGTGAGTTGCATGCTGTTTGAGAGTGTGGACTGTGGATTTTGGGACATGCATGGGACTGCACAGTCACAGGTAACAACTTTATTCTCACAGGCGAAATCATGACCGAGCTGCTGTGGGAGAGGAGGAACACAGTGGTGGGAGGAGGAGGAGGCCTACTTCACCAACGCTGAGATGGAAGCCTGTTTGAGGCCTACCTGGATCAGGAGCCGCTTCTCAACGGATGGCAAGGAACACCACAGGCCCGTGCTGCTGCATGGGAGGACGGGGCGATGCAGCGAACCTGCATGGCAGCCACCAGCGCCTGTGCAGGAGTACAAGAAGAAGATGGCACAGACAGGAGGAGGATAAAGGAGAAGGTGGTTGCCATCAGGGCAGCAAGAGCTGCGACAGGTGGGGACAGCTGGAGGTGCTACACCTGACCCCACAGGAGGAAAGGGTTGCTGGCAGCATGCTGTGCCATTGAGGGTGTTCCTGGTGGCTTCCAGACGGGTGGTAGCCCGCCACTGCATGGTAGGTCATGGTCTGTCTATTGAGGGGAGGCAGGGTAGGTCACATGCAGTAACGCCGACTTTGTTTTCCCTTACAGATCCTGGAGTGTCTACATGGGTCAGCGGTGGTGGCCTGTCCACTGAGGCCAGTCAGATGGAGATGGAGGAGGGCCCATCCACCTCCACAGGTATACGTGGCTCAGTGAGACAGTGGGCCCGCCTGGCTGTCCAGACTGATGTTTGGAACAGGTGTGGAGGAGGCTGCCCGTGTCCCAGCGTGCACAGCATCCACGGATGCCAGCATGCCATGACTCGGGCTGGTGCCGTTCCGTTACTAATGATGATGTCGCTAACGCCATGGGAGTGACATGTGTGGCCACGGGATGGCCACACAGTAGGGTAACATCGCAGCCATGGCTGTGGGTGGTGCCGCCATGGAGGCCTGCGTGTCATCACAGTCCCAGCCTGTGTCTGTCAGCTCCATTGGGGCAGCACTGGTGTGTGTACAGGACAGTAGGACTGTTGCGCCACTGTGGGGCACCAGTGAGCCCTGGCAGCAGCAGCCGAGGCAGCATCAGCAGTCAGCCAATGGGGTTGGGGATAAGTGTCAGGGGTGGCATCAGCACCACCTGTGGACATGCCCAGACCTGGTCCTGGTGTGTAGAGCCCACCTCAAGGGGTGCTGAGCATCAGGACCACGCACACCCTGAGGGACAGGATGCCAAGGAGGCAGATGACCTCTTGATGAGCACACCACATACTGCAAGCATCAGTAAACCAGTAGATACGGCTTGCAACATCGGGGATGCACCTCGCGGCGGCTCTGGAGGGCAGAGGAACGCCGCAGCAGTGACACCACTCTGATCCTGGCAGGGATGGACCGGTTGCGAAGGATGTGACCACCGCCATTGACAGGCAGACACAGGTATTCACTGCTGTCATGGCCACAATGGGCACACAGTTATTTGCCCATGCATCGCAGACACCACGCAGTGCACTGTCCACCCCGCTCCTGGCATTGTGCGACACCATCCTTGTCGACACCGGGTTCAGCTGTGGGCATCCTGAGCACGCCTGACGCAGGCATGTTTGGTGTGCGCAGACCCCTGCACGAGCACGGTCGCTCTCACGCAGTGGAACCCCTGGGGACCATCGGTGCCACCCCATGAAGCCAGTGGTCAGCCTGTCAGTGCTGGCGGAGTCTCGGCGGGGCCACCGCACATCTGTGGTGGCGGGCACTGTGGCGCCTGACTGACCTGTCTTCCAATGCGGCTACTGTCTGGTGCTGCCCTGTGCATTGTGTCATTCAGCGGCAATGCACAGGTGGGTACCCGCCCTGCATGCAGACACACAGTCCATCTGCACACCTCCTGGCTGCTGTCCACAGTTGCGTGTGCATGATGATGCCTGCATTGCACTGTACACCAATGTGCAATGGTGCTCAGCATCTGACACACGCACAAGGACAGGCAGTGGGCGTGGTGGTCTGTGGACATGTGTGTGGCTAGGGGTGGCATTCTGGGTCGGTGTGCCTCCTACCCTTTGTGCATGTCTGGTGCATTGTGTGTGTGTGTGTGTGTGTCCGCGTGGCATGTTAGACCTCACCCATCCCCGGTGGTGTGTGTGGTTCCATGCCCGGCCACTTTGACGGCATGCACCCTGGTGTGTGTCCATGTGTGTTTCTGGGTTGTGCCTTAGCCACTGGTGGTTCCCACATGGCCCCATGACTTACCTGGGTTGGCTGAAGTGCTTCTTCGTGATGGTGTCCCGTGCAGCTGTGCCAGCCGGAGCAGTCAGGGTCCCGCTCGCCCAAAGGCTGCCCATTACCATTGTCACCGGTGTCCTCATCGCCCCATTGCTGTCCCCTGTTTGACCTGTACAGCTATTCCACATTCGTTGGCCATGTTGTGCAGGATGCAACAGGCCAGGAATAGCCCGCAGGCCTTTGAGGGGCTGTACTGTAGGGCACCGCCTGAGGTGTCCAGGCAACGGAAATGTGCCTTCAGCATCCTGAACACCTGCTGGATGACATTACGCGGTGGTGGCATGTGCCTCATTGTAGCGTTGCTGCGATGGGGTCTGGGCGCCGGTATGTGTGAGCAACCAGGGATGGAGTAGGTATCCACTGTCACCTGTGTGTAGAGGGTGGAGGTTAGTTTGGTGATCAGCATCGCCCTGCCCTGGGCCATGTAGGCCACTACCCATGTCACCTCTGACCATGCCCCCAGGCCCCATGATTGTCCATGTGGTTTGCATACTCACCCACTAGGTGGCCAGTGGGATATCCCACTCTCAAATCTGTGGCACAGTGCCAACTGGTGCCAGATGAAGGCATCATGTGCTCCCCAGGGTGCATGGCACAGACATTGATTATGCACCCCTGGCATTGCACACACCTGGCAGTTGATGCTGGCACTAGCCCTGACGATTATATATGCAGCCTTGGGGCCAGGTGGTGTGCGGATGGCCCACGGGTGCAGTCTATTGCCCCAACACGCCAGGCATACGTGTACCCTGTGGAACTCCTGTATGTTTGCTGTGCACTCTGCGGTGTGCTGGGAAATGGATGTACTCTGCAGCATGTGGCAGCAGTGCGCTGAGGAATTGGGTGAAGTGGCATGACGTGGCCAACTGGGTTATGCCTGTGGTGTCCCCAGCTGGTCTCTGAAAGGTACCGTGGTGAGCAAGCACTGCAAGCTGTCACTTTCATCTCCACTGACAGGGCATGACTCCATCGTGTGGGTGCCTGCATGACATCACTGCCACGCTCACAGAGCCACCTCGAATTGCCCGATTCAGGCGGTACTGGCCCACCATCGCAGTATCATCATACAACTTGAAGCTGGTACAGGCTCGGTACTGTCTGTTAGGAGCATACCACTGACAGGCTTTCCACGGCCACGCCCCTGCTGCCTGCCTTCTCACCCCCTCATTACTGCCTCCATCTGATGGTGGCACTGGCCATGTCCCTGGCTTGTGTTCACCCCCGGAAGCTGTTTCTGTATTCCCCCACTGTCCTGGCTGCTACTTCCCTGCACCGGGAACACCTGACTGTGCTGGCCTCACTGCTGTGTGGCACATACTTCCCCTCCTGCACTGTGGCTCCCACACCTTCCCTGAGTCTGTGGGTTCCAGGTACACTTTCCTGGCCTGCCCTGTGTGTCCCTGCTGCCCATTTTCTCTTGCTACAGTTCAGCCTCATATGCCTTCCCTGTAGCGTTCTTGTGCCTCTCCCTTGCTCCCTTTTATTTTTGGCTCATTTCCGCTATGGCGCAACTTCCACTTGCTCCCCTATTATGCATGGTGGCATGTTGTTGAATATCGCACTGCGCCATTTATGCATGGTTCCTCCCTTCAGTTGCGAGACATTCATTATCATTGCACTGTTGCTTAGCGTGATTTGGGGCAACTGCCTCCCACTGAATATCGCAGAATGGTGCATTTTCAGACTTGCGAGGCACAACCCTATTGCACATGGCTCAACTCTTTGAATATCTGGGCCCATATGTATTCAAATGCTTGCCCCGACCTTCTAAGAGGTGGCTGCTAATGCTCTGCCACCCAGCCTCTGCTTCCTCCAGGCAAGCAGGAGCTCCCTGTGTCTCCCCTCACCCCCGAAGGAGGAAAGCTGTCTGTAGATGCTCAGTACTCCTTCTCCTGGCTGCCCTCAGAAATCCTGGCCCATTCCTGAACCAGGATCACGTCTGGTGGGTGGGTGGCACTCAGTATAAGCTCCACCTCTGTGGAGATGTCCCCAGTGCTCTGTAAGTGGGATCCTCCCCACTGTGTGACTCAGCTTGTGCTGCCACCCAGATATCTCTAGGTGGCAGACAACAGCGAGACACAGCAACCCCTGAGGGAAGAGAGCAGTCCCACAGATGCTCAGTCCTCCTCATCTGTCCAGCTCCCGATCGACACACACCCATTTCTGAACCTGGTTGCCGGCATGGCAGGAGGTGAGGTGCTGAGCACCTCAGCCCTCCAGGCCACTGGGCCAGTGATCACTCATTTTTAACCCCAAACTAAATATAACTTGTGTGATTAAAACGTGGGTACTGGTATTTTATTTATTTATTTAGTTATTTTTGTTAACCGGGTTAGGTGCGCTCTAAGAGTTGACTATTTTCAGTCCACCCGGAGAACACATACATAAAGAGATGAGATTATACAATTACATAGTATATAGTACATGTAGGTAAGAATACAGATCAATTCAGACAGTACTAGAGATTATACATATGGCTAGGCAGAGATGACACAAGGTGACAGTAGTACAAGCAAATAACAACTGAGACTGGACTAAGTGGCAGCTATTAAGACAAAAATAAGGCAAAGATTGTTCAGAAGTGCAGCAGTGTCCTGGGCAAGGTAGGGTGGCTAGCTGTGAGGCTTCAAGTGGGATCAAAGCATGTGCAAGGGTCCTGGGATAGGTGGGATATATAGTTCTTTTTTGCATATTGGGTGGGAGTTTGCCTGTCTTAGGGCTGATGGGAGGAGTTCCAGTGGCTGGAGTGGTGCAGTGAAACACTCCAAAGCCTTTAGAAGTAAGACACCTGGGTATGGTAAGTAGAAATTTATTTGCCAGCGTAGTCCGTGAGCAGGTGTCAGTGGAACAAGTAGAGCTGCAAGGGAGGAGGTGTTTGGTTTGATTACAGAGTCTGTGAGGGTCCCTGGGAGTAAAGTCAGTAGGCAGAAGGAGAGAGCCAGCCCAGTTCGTTGTACAGTGTGCAGTGGTGCTTGAGGCAATGTGAGAGGAGGCATACTAACATATGTTGTTATAGACATCCCATTTATGGAGAGAAGTCTTATGGGCATTAGCAAAAGTGGAGACACCATATGTCAGCACTGGAAGCAGAATACCCTTGGCAATAGCCAGTTTAGCGGATGGTGTTAGCAGGTGACTAGTCTTGTAGGCGATTCCAAGTTTGGCATTTGTAGCTTTGCATGTTGACTGTATGTGCAGACTGAAATCAAGGGATTTATCAAAGAGGACTCCCAGGTATTTGAAGGATGTGGCGTGATCGATGAGAGATCCACCCCAGGTCATGGACTAGGAGGGGTTCCTTACAGGCCCTAAGTTTGGGGGCAGTGCCAAGTGCAGCTTGTGTCTTTTTAGTGTTGAGGATGAGCTTATTAGCATTTAGCCATGTTTGCACATTCCTAAGTCCAAGGAGAGGTTTTCATTAATGATGTTGACTTTGTCAGCGCTGGAGTAGAGGACAAGATCATCAGTGTATAGCATAGCTGGAGCAGGAGAGTATGGTAGAATCTATGTTGTTAATGTAAAGCAAGAAGAGAAGGGGTCCCAGGATGGACCCTTGGGTACTCGATGTCAGTGCTGGTCACATCCGAGAGCAGAGTTGAATTACTAAGTTGTAATCTGTTTGATAAGTAGCTGTCGAACCAGTCAACTACTGAGGATGAGAAGTTAAGTCTATGCAGGGTTGAAAGAAGCAGGGGATGAGCAACGAGATCAAAAGCCTTGGTAAGGTCAATAAATACTGCTCCAGTGGGTAGCCTTTGTCCATGTTGCAGAGGACAACAGTAATGAATTTGAGAAGGGCAGTTGAGGTACTGTGCCCTTTCCTGAAACCATGCTGAGTGTCTAGAGAAGGTTGTTCTTTGTAAGACAGGCAATTGTTTGGGTTGCAACAAGCTTCTCCAGTAGCTTGCTTAGCACAGAGAATGGCTATGGGCCTGTAGTTGTTTATATCCTTTGGGTCACCTTTTTTCAGGATGGGCATAACTGAGCAATCTTCCAGAGATCAGGGACAATGCCAGAGAGAGAGAGACAGAGTGAAAATCTTGGCCAAGGTGAGGCAATCAATGGTGCACGCTGCTTCAGGAGTCGTGGCTTCGAGTGAATCAGAGCCAGGGCTAGTGTTGTTGGATATGTTTTGCAATAGCCTTTGGACCTCAGATCTAGATATAGCTTTAAAGTAGAAAGGGATAGTAGGTAGTTTGCAGTGGTCAGTACCAAATGCAAATCTCATGGGTGTGCAGTAAGGCTGAGATGTTGTGGGAGATGAAGCAAAGGATGAGGTGTACTGAGACATGTCTGTGAAAAGTCTGTTAAAGGCTATGGTGTTCAAGTCGTTGCAATGCACACCATTAGGGATCATATCTTCTGGGGTCGATGACTGGGCAGCCCCAGAAAGGTCTTTATGTGCGTCCAGAATTTTCTAGGGTCACCAGCCGAGTTAGTGAGCAGTTCCTTGCAGTAGGTGCTCTTTTGCAGTTCTGATTTGTTTTTGCAGGTGCTCTGAGGCCCTGTGGGCATTGTAATCCACTGGTAGTCTGGATTCTTTATACTTCTTCCAGAGTTTGTCCTGGAGTGCTTGGGTTAGCAAGTAGGTCCTTGTGTAACCATCTTGTTTGTTTACCCCTGACCCTTCTGGTGACCTTCGAGTATGTTTATCTTGAGTGCTGTGAAGTTGTTAATGAAGATATCAAGGGCAGATTGAACATCATGGGAGCAATGGATGTCAGACCAGTTGATACAAGAAACATCATAGAGAAAAGCTTCCACGTCCAGTTTGGCAAAGTTGGTAATAGTGATGTAGCATGGAGGTGGTGGGGAGCAGTCTGCAGACTCCATACACAGAAAGTGGGTGGTGGTCTGTGATAGTATCTGCCAAGATGCCTGTAGTTTGCACATGGTCAAGGCGATTCACCAGTACCCAGTCTATGAGGGTGGATGTAGCTAGAGAAGGGGTGGTTCTAGTAGGCTCAGTTAAGGTCTGGTGAAGGTTATAACTCTGTGTTAGCATCAGTAGTGCGCTGTGAGTTGGTCCCAGCCAGTTTAGGTTAAATCTCCTAAGATTATGACCTCGTTTTGGTTGGCATCCATGGCTGCTTGATTAAGTAAGTCCTGAAGACCTGTGATACCTCCAGTGGGTGGATTGTAGGCGCAGATAATGTGAAGTTTTTGCACCAAGGACAATGGTTGTGTGTGGACTCACAGACTGAGGGGAGGCAGTGGGTGGGCATACAGTAATATCAAGATGGCTTTTGTAGAGAGGGTGACCCTCCCTCCACGTTTTGGGAGGCCTATCTCTCCGTATCAGGAGTAATTGGTTAAGGAACATAAAGAGTCCGGAATGTGGGCTTAGCCAAGTTTCCAATAGGCAGAGTAGGTCAGGATTGAGCACTTTCATCCATGCCTCGAGATCAGCCAGGTGCCTGGTAATGCTCCTAATATTCATATGGGCAATGAGGAGTCCTTTCCTGGGATAGCCGATAGGTCAGCAGAAGAGAGGTGGGCAGAGGGGCCAGGGTTAGGTTCTATGTCCCCTAACAATAGGATGACGATGAGAATGAGAAACCACAGTTTAATAGTGTGGAATGGGAGATGTACCAGTTGTGACATTTTGTATTTTCTGAGCATGCGAAATGAGTTATAGGTACAACCCTTCTGAAAGATAAGGTGGCATGGGCACGCACATGTTGTGTCTTGGCAATTTGGTTGGAGAAGGTAAAGTTGCTGTGTTGTGAGGTACTCATCCATGGGTGTTGTTACATGAACTGAGGTAGATGCTCAAGTAAGCATAATAGCAGTGTTAGGAACAGGATTTGTCCTCCCAATCTCTGTGTTGCCAGGATTAGCCAGGACAGGGGCAGGCTAGTGTGATACAGGATTAGTTGGCAGTCCATGATATGCAGGAGAGAGCTGACTGCACCCTTGTATTCCATCCCAAAGAGCCTGACTTCCAGCGGGAGGGGTGACTGTCTGCGTGGTTGGGTAGCGGGCAAGGTGGCTCTAGTACCCTTCAACTCCTGACAGAGTGATAAACTGCTAGACTGGCTGGATAACAGCTGCTAGAGATTGGCAGCACACTGCCCCTGGTACATTGAGTGCGTGCAGTCCCTGGAATCTAGGCTGCAGCTAGCAGGGGTCAGAGCACTGGAGATGTCAGGGGCTCAGCTCTTGGGAGGGTGGGTGCTGGCTACCTGCTTTCATTCCTTAACCCCTTGCTGGTTGATCAAGAAACAGCATATGCACTGGCTATGAAGACAGCTCCTCACCCACTCTCCTGGACAGAGGAAGGGTGCAGCCAGGGTGTCTGCCTGCATCACCCAGTCAGCAGAAAGGGTTCAACGGGATGAAAATAACCCCCAAAAATGAAATGAAAAATGAAACAAAAAAAGGGGTGGAGAATACAACATCTGCTCATCTTTAGCTCTCTAAACCTGCCAGCTGCTAAGGAGCCCTGTCCAAGCACATAATTCCACCCTTTGTCAGTCAAACCAGCATTGCACATTCCATCATCTAATTTCAACCAGTCAGCAGTCCTGCTTCTACTAACAGTTAACCCTTGGGTGCTTTGCAATCAATTGTCTGTTACAAGAGTTAGTACTTGTTCAGAATAAGAATTTGGCAGAGTGAAAAGAGACTAAAGACAACCTTAATGAAAAGATTAAGTTAAGCTTACTGATACAGGTATATCGAGACATACAAAGGCAGCCAGCAGAATAAGGCCTTGTGGTCTATCGAGTCTGCTTGTATTGCACAGTCCCCAACACTAGCTAAGGACTCTGCCCCACTTCCTAACCAATACCCTCTCTTTTCCAGCTACCCACCCTTTTGACCTGACTTTCCCTTTTCCCTGTCCCAACTCCTTTTGAAGCCAGCTACTGTTTCAGTTTCAGTTCAGTTTATTGTGAAGGGATAAGATCCATTGAACAAGCTCATTTGCAAGGATGTCCCTTTGAAGAGATGCAACAAGGCAAAAACAACATGCAGTACAACCCATACTACACAATAAAATACAGTTTCAAGTGATACCACTTCCTCAGGGAGCCCATTCCAACCCGCCACCACCCTGTCTGTGAAGAAATACTTCCTGGCCTCCCTTCTGAACCTCCTCCCTCCAACTTAAGACAATACCCCTCGTGTTTTGTTTCCACTGAACCTGAAGAGGCACTCCTTATCCACCCTGTTTATACTTTTCACATACCTGAAGGTCTCATTCATTTCCCTCCTCTCTCTCCTCTATGAAGTACATGTTCAGGGCCTCCAGCCTCTCATCGCATGTCCTTCCTGGTGACCCCTAAATATCTTTATTGACCTCCATTGGACCGCTTCCAGCAGGCTTATGTCCTTGAAATAGGGAGGCTATACTGCACATTGTACTCAAGGTGCAGCCAAACCAGCGACCTGTACAATGGCAGTATTACCTTTTCTTGCCTACTGCTGATCCCCTCTTGTAGTGCAGCCCAACATTCAATTGGCCTTTACCGCTGCCTTCTGCACTGTATGAAGTGCTTGGTTGCTAGTGATCAGCACCCCCAGTTCTTTATCCTCTTCGTTGTTTACCAAGACCCCTCCTAGGCTGTAGTACATCTTTGGGTTCTTGACACCAGTGTGCATACCCTTATGTAACACCAGGCTGGTATGCCGTTTGTATCTGACAACTCTACCAGGTGGGCTGGGTTTGGGAGGAATAGGCCACTCGGCACAAAGGCTAGGTTTGGCTACTCTGCACAGGGCACCCAAGTAACTCCGAACACAGGAAGCAATAACTGTAATGTCCAATACCAGAAGTGGAATTCTAAAGTGTGGCTTTATTCACATCCAAACAGAATAAACAAAGCATAGATGGACCCCATGGGGCTACACTCCTGGTAATGCAGATTAAAGGAGACCAGAACACATCCTCATCACTTTAGCCCTCAGACTCTACAACACATTGGGCACACAGCCCAGACTTGTACCTGCTTTGGGTTACACAGTCCGAACTTGTACACTGATCTGGGTTTTCCTGACTCGACTCCTTGCCAGCCACTTGGACACCTTCCATACTTTATGGAAACATTTTCTGGTGGCTTCCTAAACCACCCAAGAGCACCCAGCTCCATCAGAATCTTCCTCTTAATCCCACATCTGGGTACTTTCCTCAGGCACTGGCCAAGTACCTGAGGAAAGCAAAGGTGTCTCAGAGCAAATCCGTAGAAGTGAATTTGGTTACTACTGATGGGGGTCTCCACCTCTCGCTCCCACAATTCATATCCAGCCATTTCTCTGGACTGTAAACACCTCATCCTTTAGCACTCTGCTGTGTAGATTCTTATAAATGTATTTCACATTCAATCTACTTGTCTTGCTTCCCATTTGTGCTGGACTTGAACATACTTAAAATAAGTGGCATTGTCCATTACTCTAGATCCCCACAGGTTAAGCAGTCCAATCCCCACATTCTTTCTTTTCCATTTTGTGCTGGCCTTGAACATACTTATAAGTGGCTTTGTCCATTGCTCTAGGACCCCCACTGAGTTAAGCAGTCCAATCCCCACATCTTCCAACTGTACTTGGCTGTCTTTCCTGACCCCACAGTAACAGTCCTTTAGTTTCCTTCTGTTTCAGGTGTAAACACTTGGCCTTTTCAGAGCAAACTCACCCTTTGGTTGCAGGTGCTCCACAGGCATTTCTCCTCAAGGAATCTCTTACAGAGCTTCTAGTGCCTCAACACAACTCAGACAGGCAGCTTCTTTCCTTAGCGGACCCGGGGGTTGCCCTGGAAACACGGAGCACTTCTTCCCCTATCCCTCAGGGATGGGGCTCTGAACTCATTGAGAGCGGTCTCCACTACTTCAATTACCAGTTCCTGTGTTCCTCTTCAGGTGGAAACACGCACCATAAACAAAAGTAGCTCTGAAACAGAGCTTAAAGCTCTGAGAGCCTGCACACACTCGGCTGCACTACAGTCTCTCACTCAGACTGCACACAGACTGGCTTCAAAATCCCCAACGTTCTACTCTAATCTCCAACTGCAACATTCCAGTGTGGCTTATGCAGCTCACGACAGTTTTAAATGATGTCATTCCTCAGTCTCAGCTGAGGCTGAGAACAGAGTGAGACAGTGTGAAATCCATTTAACTGGAGTTTCCTGACTGCCTTCCCTACCTACCACTAGGTCTTACTGGGATTCTAGTAACCCTGGGTAACAGGGGTTACATTACAATTTTTTGCATGAAAGCCAAGTTGCTAAATTCGGACTACCTCTTGAGCTTTGCCAGATCTTCCTTTAGGTCCCATATCCCTCCATTGTATCCATCCTCCCACACAGTTTGGTGTTGTCCACAAATAAGCAATTGTACCCTTTATGCCATCTCCAATGTCATTGATGATGAACATTAAAAAGCACCGGACCAAGCACTGAACCCTGGGGACCCCACTGGTGACATCCCCTAACACGTGGGAGCTGTTCCTCTACCACCATTCCCTGGGTCCTGCCTTTTGTAGCCAGCTACCCACCGAGTCAGTTTCCTCCTACTGCAGTTCCTCCAGCTTTTCTTTTTCCATGTAACTTTTCTCCTTGAGCTTGGCAACCAACAGGCTAGCCAGCCCAGTCCTGCCTCCTGCCCGGTACCTCCATCTCCAACTCACCATGCCTCCCAAAGTTTCTCCCATGGACCCTCCCCACCGTGGCAGAGCCAGGAAAGGGAATGCCATCATCCCCCAACCTGATAACTCTCATCCACAACTGGGAGGCTGGTGGTCAGGTGGTAATGTGGGAACAGGGGCAGTGCCATCCCTTTTCCATTTTCTCCTTTGTCCACACCCATGGTGGCACCTAAGCGTGCGTGGAGACACACATATACCACGGAACTGTGGCCCCTTTCTATGTCAGTCGGATAGTTGCTGCTTACCTTGATCTCCACCAGGTGGAAGCCAAAGTGGACTGCGTGCCTCCTCATCCCTGGAGAGTAGAACAGCCCATGGACGCTTAATCTTCTCCTCCTCAGCTGACCCCCAGTGACTCAAGCTCATTCCGAACCCGTGTCACCAGTGTGGAAAAAGCAAGGTGCTCCAGGTGCCACAGCCTCTTCACCACTGGGTTGGCTTTTTCCTCCAGCTTTTGATCAGTCTCTTTTGGGGCATGGAATCAAGGTCTTGCTGAAGTCCAGGTAAAGAATATCCACTGCTTGACCCTTATGCATGTTTTAGGCACCCAGTCAAAGAAGTTGATCAGATTTGTGTGGCATGATCTCCCAGTCCTAAATCCAAGTTACAGTTCATCCTGCAGGCCTTTCTGTTCCAGATATCCTTAACCTACCAGCCTCTCCTTAAGTATGGCCTCCATCAGCTTGTATACGATTGATTTCAGACTGAGGCGGTCTGTATGCTGAGTAGGTACGCCCTGGGTTAACTCTTATGGGGTAGCACTACATGTGCCATTCTCCAGTCCTGAGATACCACCCTGACTCAAGCAGACTACTGAAGGTCAGTCAGGAGGGCCTAAGTTCCTCCCACTAGCTCCCTCAGTACTCTAGGATGAATGCCATCAAGACTCATGGAATTTGTCCATCCTCAGGGCTAACAAACCTTTTCTCACTATATCCACCTCCTATTATTCCTTCCGTTACCATCCACACCCCTCCTTGCATCTTGCAACACGGGCCAACCCTTTCCTTTGTGAAGACCGAACAGAAGAACCCATCAGTGCCTCAGCCTTGTTTCACTTCCACCCTCCCTGTGGAGTCATATATGTCTCATCCTTTTATCCCTTTCTCACTAATGTACCTCTCCGGCCAGGCCCATCTTTGCACCAGCTCCCCCAGCCCCACCACCTGACTTCTCATGGACTTGCCATCAACAGGTCCCAGACTGGAGGAGCTAAAACATTTTTCTCTTTTTAATCCCTTTAGGTAGCTGCAGTTCTTTCTGAGCTTTAGCCTGCCAGACTACCATTCTTGCCTCACTGGCCTTCCTCTGATAGTATTCCTGTTCTCCTCCCTCTGGTGCCTCCTGAACTTCCTATGGGAGATCCTCTTATCCGTGGCTGTCGGGGCAACCTCATGACTAAACCAGCTTGGTGCTTTGGCCTTGACTGAACAGAAACGCTACTATAATTTGAGGAATTTTAGGAATAAATATTTACAGCCAAGAGTAAATAACAGGTTTGGGACTATGTTCTTTGTTGCTAAGGTTACACAACTTTGGGATCATTTAAAAATAGCTTTGAAACAAGTACAGAGCACTAAATATTTTATGAATGCTGTTAAACATGAATTAAATATGAGATGTATGTGTAATGATTGATCTAAATGTTGATCTTGGACTGACTGTATGACCATGGTTGCCTGATAAATGTTGATGGTACTACATGCATTGTAATGTTTTATTACTAAACTTTTCTTTAATTTTTGTAAACTTTTGTATGGATTCAATTTTTGAAACAGGACCATATTGAAAACGATGTCTTGACCTAATGATGTGTTGTGTAACCCCTACAAATTCAGTACCCGAAAAAGTCTTCCATGAACTTCCATGAATGCTCACTGCCAGGCTGGTGTCCTGCATTTGTGTTCAATCGTTGCCAAAAGTGCCTGTGTAGCCTCTATGTACTGTCACTTTAAGAGCTGCCTAGTTTGCAGTAATAATTAATCTGGGAGAGGGCTGAGTGTTTTCATGCTTGAGTCCTCCCAGGCTGCCAGGTATTGCTCGTTTCTGCCATCGCTAATTGCCCAGAGGAGCCCTGTTAACAGATGTAACTGTTTGCTGATCATTCATTAGAGTAGCAATAATAATGTAATTTGTCTAACCTGCCTTCTTTGCAGCAAGGACTGTTTTGTTTACCCTCACCATTTTATCCTGGAACTGCTGAATTGGACCAATCAGTCTGGTGGGACCTAAAATGGAGCCGGACTACAGGAGCTGTCTGGAGTCAAAATCTGTAGGAATTGTAGTTTTGGGCTTTTGGCCTTTTTTGCACCTGAAGGGATCCTTTGTTGTGACTGACAGACAGATCAGCCAACCGAGTCTTTTGGATCTGAGGGAAATCCTGAAGCTGCCTGCTGCTTTCACTCCAGTTCTGAGCTTAGGAAGTGAAATGAGAAACAGCTCAAGTGATTTGGGCAGTAGTTCTATGTAGTTTTGTATGGGAAAACTGTGAAAGGGCAGAGTTTTGGCCTGCATGTCTGCCTGCTGCCCTGAGAGGGAGAGAGAGAGATTATTTTGAACTAAACAAGTTTGTGAGAACGAGTAAGCCACTGATTTTTTACCAGGTTCATATACCTGAAGATGACCAAGATTTTGCTGAATGCAATCAGCCTGTCAGGATTTCCAGCTGCTTTTGAATCCCTGGTTTGTACAGAGACTTTGCGATCTTGACGGAGGTGGTTTGCCTGGTACAGTAGAATTTCCTTACATGTAAATGTGCTGTGTATTGAAAGTGGGTGGTGATTTGGTCCCCACTGTGTAACTGTGTTCTGCTTGCTGAAAGCTTTATCCAGCCAAAATAGACTGTATCCGCCTGGGCCTTGCCACACTGGCCCAGCCATACTCCCCGCTGTAAAGAAAACCATCGACGAGAGACCTGCCTGGGATCAGCCCCTGCTCCACACTTGAACAGGAACAACACCTCGGTGATTTGTGTGGGCTCTGCTTCTCCTGACACTCCAGATTAACCACCTGCTGTCTCGATTTTTGTCCAGCCTGTGTCCAGTCTTGGGTATCGTGAGTAATCATCAGGGTAGCTCCCTACAACAACAGCTTAATCTGAGGTGTGTCTGATTGTCTTGTTGTTTTCTTCGTGAACTGAGCCCTCTGGCTCCAGATTACAAATAGTGTATGTGTACAGTTGTTTTCTTCCATCACTGGGCCTAAGCAACGCAACGTTCCTGGCTAGCTCACCATTCTCCATGTGGGTACCCAGAGTGTGTGACTGGTTATGGACCCTGAAGTGCATGCATAACTGTTTGATTGATACAGCCTTTAAGAAAATTAACCTGATTACACCCTCCCTTGTTCAAGTCCCTTAAATAGATCAGATCTAACTCTTTTGCATTTACCTGACTGTGGTTCCAGTTTCTGCAAGAGTACTGTACTGCTGGTATTTACTGTATATAACCTTGTTTTACAGGGGGTCCCTCAGGGCCAGGCCAGAGGAAAGCCCTGGTGGTAAGTGCAAACAGTGTGGGTACTTGTGTTGTATCAGGGGTATTGTGAAAGTGATTATTGTGTATTGTTCCACCCACTAGTAAGGAAAGAGGGGTACAAGTGTCCCAGAGGGCTGTGCCCAGGTTAGCTTGACCACTACCAACCCTGACCTCCAGGTGGAGGCACCCTTCCAGAACTTAGGCCCCTTAACCTGCTACTAGCCAAGCAGGCAGAGGTAGTAGCCCTTGGAATAGCGCCACCTAGGGTGACATTTTGAGGCTCACCGCTGATTTTGTGCTTCTAGTCACCAAAAGACTAATTATTGTTAAAGATTAATGGCTACCCCGTAGAAATGGCTGTACATCAGTTGGTGGGGTGGTGTACTGGGCAGGAGATCGACCCGAAATGCTGTACTTATACTGGATATTCCCTGGGTACCAGTAAAGATATTGTAGAGGAGCACTCTCCAAAGTTGAATGTTTAAAAACCCTCTGGTTGTGGGTCAACAGGCTGAATTGATCGCCCAAACTTTCATAGCCTTGGTAGAGTGTAGTGACCTTGTGGACACCTCTAGAGTGCCACAGACTATTATTGCCACAGAAGGGGTTCCAGCCGCTAAGAGTGATAACAAAAGACAGTAAAGACTCCGGGAGGATGAGCTCCCACCATTATCTGAGACTTTGAGGAGAAATTTGATAAGTTGTTGCTAGAGGAAGGAAAACGTAGGGACTTTAAGAAACTATTCTTGCCACCTGGGGGTGTTCCTTCCCCAACACCCCTCCACTCCAGCACCTGTTACTGCCCACCTTCTGTGCCCATGCCAGTGCTGGCCCCTGTATCTGTACCTGCCATTAGTCATGACTCCTCACCGGCTGAGAATCTTCTCGAGCACTCTTCCCACTCCCAGGGGAGGATGACTGGGAGACCTGGATAGACTATGTTGCCCTTCTAGTACTTGAATGGCAATGCTCAGAAGCAGAGAAATGAAAGAAGTTGGTGAGAGCCTCTGAGGTCCTGCCCTGACTACCACCCATGCCAGTGGGCAACAACCCCAAAGCAACTGCACAGGACTATCTTGATGCATTGGAGAATGTGTATGGGAGCCAGTTCAGATGAGGATCTGTGGTGGAGAGTAAGAACTGCTCAGCAGTACCCAGGGAGCCATTGTCTGTGTGTGTACCTCAGCTGAAAAGCTGCTACAAGAATGCCTCAGAAAGGATAGTTTGCCATCAAACAAATTAGATCGAAATAGGCTGGACGGATCCTTAAGTCTGCTCCGTTCTCAGAATTGTTACTGCTTCAGTTGCACCTTGCCACCCGACTGGAATCGCCCTCTCCTATGACAAGCTAATGAAAGAAATTTGGAGGGTTGAGCAGAGGCGACCCCATGGGAATTGCACCATATCTGCTGCTGCTGTGCAAGTGACCAGAGTGATCAGCCAAACGAGGCTCAGGGGCAAAAATCGGCACTTAATGAGTACTCTGAGAATGCAAAGCACTTCCCCCCTGGGCCCAGCACTGGAAAGATGAGCTACTAAAGGAAGTCCGAGAATTGAAGAGGTGCCTCTGCAAGGATTCCCCATGGAACAAGATTCTGGTCCCTTTCAGGACGTGACTGCCATGGGGTGGGGTGCACCTCAGGCATCTGCTACGAGGGTGGCTCAAGGCTGAACTCACCAGATTGACTGCCACTCTAAAGGAACTGTTAAACACATTGCTCCACTCTCACCACTGCAAGCAGATACTAGACCCCAATCTCTTACATTGCTTCAGTTCCTCATACTATGTTCTTTCCCAGGATGACCCAAGAGTCTATCATTTGTCACAACTGTGGAAAGGATGACCATAGGAAAAGAGAATACCAGTCTCAGAAAACTTAGAAAGAGTAGTAAACAGTCTCCAAGTGGAGCTCTGAAAAGCAAATCAATGGCCAAGGGTGCCTGAAATGACTGCAGTGAGGGTTTGAGAACCCTAACTCAAATTTCTTTAGCTAAATCGTCTGTCCAGACCTCTGCTACTGCCTCTTCAGACTGGTTCAAATTAGTGGGCCCTTCAATGGAGACTACAGTGACTGTGAATAGTATTCATACTCTGGCTGTGCTTGACAGTGGTCCTAAGTGACCATTGTATTCAAGACTGGTATGACAAACACTTATCTGATGTGCCTTGCAATCCCTGGAAGGCCTACATGTGTGGGGCCTGAGCAACAAGTCTTATCCTACCTAAGGTAAGTCCGCCTCTGGTTGTCTTTTCCTGCAACTGTAACTGGTGTAGAGAGCGAGTAGAGACATTGGCTAGTGGTCCCCCCCACAGACTGTATGATGGGGTCCCTGTTGATTGGGACAAGCGACATATGTTTGGGAGACTGCTGCAACTCTGTCCCAAGAAACATTGACGATGGACTGGGAGGGCCCTGGGAATTCTGGCTCTGATCAGAGGGCCTATGATTTGCAACAGAAACCAGGAAGTAGACCAGGATGAACCGGTGGGGATCGTGTGGAAGAAGGATCCAGAGTCAATGGTACTGGCCCCTAACGCCCAGTGTACCATTCAAGGGAGGTCTGCCTCCGGAAGATGACAAGAACAAAATACTGATGTTGATGCCACCAGGCGATGGAAAGTGCCAGAAGGATTATTGGTCAAGCCCAGCATCTTGCCTGCTCATGCCCAAGCCTATGCACGACGACGATGGTCCAGACTCACAATGTGTCAGATCAGGAGATCCAGGTGAACAGAGGGTGTACCTAGCTATGGTACACTGCACAGACACTGCAGTATTGCCCAGCAACAAGCACCCTGGTGAGAAAGGAGAGTGACCCCAGACTTGTTTGACTTTGGTGACTCCCCATTGCCAGCTGAATGGAAGGCTAAATTAGCAGAGACTTGCCAGAGAGACCAAGTGTTTCGTTGAAGGAATGGGATGTGGGATGTGTCCAGGGTGCAGAGCATCATATATGCCTGCACGATGAAAGCCATTTTGAGAGGTCCCAATGCCCAGCCCCAGCAGATATAGATGATGTGAGAAACTCCTGCAGGAAATGCTCGCTGCTGCTGTGATACAAGAATCCAGAAGCCGATATGCCTCTCCATTGTGGTTGTGCGTAAGAAGAATGGGTCTGTGAGGATGTGTGTTGATTATTGAACCCTGAACCGCGGACCATCCCAGACCAATACACTATGCCTCATATACAAGATGCCCTGGACTACTTGAATGGGAGCAATGGTTCTCGGTGTTGGATCTTCGTAGTGGATACTACCAGATCCTGATGGCCCTGGAAGACCGTGAAAAACAGTCTTCATCTGTCCATTGGGGTTCTATGAGTTTCTCAGGATGCCACAGGGGATATTGGGTGCCCGCCACCTTTCAGCAACTGATGGAACATGTGGTGGGAGATATGAATTGCTAGAATGCCTGGTGTACTTGGACAATGTCATTGTGTTTGGGGAGCACCTTAGAGGAGCATGAGAACCGACTGTCTAAAGTCCTAGACCGACTGGAAGACTTCGCCTCAAGCTGTCCATTGACAAGTGCCAGTTTTTCCAAACCTCCGTGAAGTATGTGGGGCACATAGTATCTACAAAGGGATAGAGACTGATCCTAGTAAGGTTGAAGCACTGACTACTTGGCACCAGCCTCATAATCTGAAAGAACTACAACATTTCCTGGGGTTCTGTGGCTGCTACCGCGGTTCATAAAAGAACTATTCCAAGGTGATTCACCCACTCTGAACCTTACCCAGGGTTACCCGCCTACCAATCATAAATACAAACAAGCATTTGTCAATGACTGAATGTTGGCTTGCTGGCATTGGCATTGGTAGTGCAGGAGTTGAGAGATGCATAATAGGAATGGCAGTGAAGTATTGAACTGATGCCAACCCACCCCACGCTGCAGAGACTGACAGGCATTGGGGTGTCCCTTTGGGTTGGTACAGTGCTCATGCCATTCACCTCTCCTTCATCCTGCAGACACCACAAGTATGTTGCGTGTGCATTGGGGTCTTTGGGATTTACGCTCACCCAATTCCATAAGGAAATACACTGAGATGGGTGCAGTATAAGACAGTGGGGTGAACTTTGGAGCCAAGCATCAAGGCACATCTTGATGGTTGTCACTGGCTGCAGGGTGGGGTGGGGGTGGAATGGCGTGAGCATTACGTCCGTCAATCCCAAGTCACACCCTGACACCTGTCAGTCTCTATAGGGCAGGCGTTACGGTTGGAAACCCTAATGCCCAAGGCATTTTCACTTCAATATTTCAACATGGACTTTTGTGACCCTACCTCATGAACAGTGGCACTATCAGTTCATTAGCGAAGGTGATTTTTACAGCGACTGTGCCATTTGGTACTACAGGCGAAAACACATTTTCACAGGATGTGAAAATGACAGCTGTACTTTTCATGAGGAGGTACAAAAAATGGCAATGCTGAAAATCTGGAGTGAAAATATGAAAATTGGTGAAGTCATGAGCGTGCATAGAAACTGGGCAACACACCTGTAATGCAATTATTTTGGGATTTTTAACCAAATTTTCAGCATAGGTATTTTGGGACCTCTGCTCATAAACAGTGGCACTGCAATTTTGTTCATCTGTCCGGAAGTTGATTTCCCACAGTGACTGAGCCATTGATAGCCCGATGTGCGAAAACACAGTTTGGGCAGGATGTGAAAAATGACAGCTGTACAGTTCATTAGGAGGTGTAAAAAATGCCAGTGTTGAAAATGTGGCATGTAAATATAACAAATTTGCAAAGTTACAAGGGTGCGTGGAAATATGCAACGCCGGTTGGAACATTGCCATTTTACGGGCGTTAAGTCACCAAATTTTCAACATAGGCATTTAACACCTCTGCTCATGTACAGTGTCACTATTATTTCCTCAAAGTGTCCCAAGAAGTGATTTTGCACAGCGACCACGCTATTCTGCGCTGGAAGTGCAAAAACACATTTTGAGCAGGATATGTGAAATGACGGCTGTACTGTTCATCAAGAGGTGTGGAAAAATGGCAATAGTGAAAATTCAGAGTGAAAATATCACAAATGCACGACGGCACAAGCATGCGTGCAATCTGCCAGCTCACGCCGTAACACAGTCATTTTACGGAGTATCATCACCAAATTTTCAACATAGGCATTTAGAACATCTGCTCATGAACTGTGTCACTGTCATTTTCACAATCTGGTCCAAACACTGATTTCCCACAGCGACTGCGCTATTGTGCGCTGGAAGTGCGGAAACACATTTTCGGCAGGATGTGGAAAATGACAGCTGTACTATTCACAAGGAGGTGTACAAAAATGACAATGCTGAAAATCCGGCGTTAAAATATTGCAAATGCACGAGTTACGACAGCCCATGAGAACCGCGCATGAGCCGTAAAAACAGGCATTTGTTGGATTTTTTCCACAAAATTTGGAACATAGGCTTTTGAGAGGCCACCTCATGAACAAGGCACTGTCATTTCATTTATGGGTCAAAGGTGATTTGCGCGCAGTGACCGCGAAATCACCTTCGAGACCGATTAACGCCATGACAGTGATAGAATTCACGAGGAGGGCCCTAAAAACCCATGTTGAAAATTTGGTGCCAAAATTCAATAGATTCCTGAGATATGCATCAAAGTTGAAAAACCCTATTTATTCCATTATACAGCTTACCAGCATTTCCTCAGTTGAGGTGGCTTTGAAGAGTGCAGAGCGAGTTCGGTCCACCAATGATCGTCGCGCGGAATCCGGAGGTAAGTATGGGGTGAGGGGTGTGGGGAGGCAGGGTACACAGTGGGTGGGCGCTGGGTGGGGAGACCACTGAGACCGCGAGGGACCGCTTTTTCTTTCAGAGACTTTTTTTTTAAGGAAGATGACACGGACATTTGCCACGCTTGGGGTGGGCTCCCAGCGTGGCATCAGAAAGGCTGCTTGGGGGCTGGAGCCGATGGGGATTGGGCACCCTAGTCGGCAGACAATGGGGGTGAATTTGGCGCCGACGGGATTGGGCACCCTGTCGGCTCACAATGACAGCTGGGGAAGGCAAGAGCCGAGGGATTGGGCACCGCAGATAAGAAATGCAGAGGGGGGCTGATTTATGCTGACGGGAGGGGCTCCACATCGCTCACAATGAATGTGGGGAGGCAGAACCAAGGGGAATGGGCACCCTGCATATAGAAATGGGGTGCTGTATGCCGACGGGAGTGGGCTCCTCGTCAGCAATTCTGCGCCCACAGAAAGCCAGCTGGGGAATTGGCACCCTGAAGTCGGGTCACATGCCGCCCGCCCATGCTGCTAATGTGGCAGCACGTGAGGAAGGGTCTGCTGTGTCTGACGAACTTTGCTCGGATTGCAGCGACCTTTTCTTAGATGTGCTCACCACATTAGCATGCATGGTGGGTGCAGGCATGCAGGCTGATTGGGGAATGAGAACACACCTACTGATGCGTGCCTGCCTTCGCCCAACAGTGGCTGTGCCTCCAAATCTGCACTCTTCCAGGATGTTGACTTGCGTGCAAGCGCAAGCCAACATGAAAAGGGTCCGTTAAAGAACCAGAAAAGTATACCTCTGCCCAGGTGAACTCTTTCGGCCCCGCTAGACACCCGACTGTGAAGCAGTCTTCCATGAGATCATATACCAGCTCACTCATGCCCTCATCCTCGCCTATGCTGACCCCACCAAATCCTATGTGCTGCATACAGACGCTACTCTGCAGGGTCTAGGAGCGGTGCTGTATCAAGACCATGAGGATGGCCTGAGACCAGTAGCTTTCACCAGTAGGAGCTTGACCTCTGTCCAAGGAAACTACCTGTGCATAAGCTGAAGTTCCTTGAACTAAAATGGGCCATCGTTGACCAGTTTCATGAATACCTCTACAGGGCAAAGATATTGATGATGACTGACAATAACCCGTTGACCTATGTACAGACTTCAGCTAGTTAGACGCCACTGGGCACCAGTGGCTTTCTGCATTATCAACCTATGATTATGCTGTCAAATACAGACTGGGCCTGAACCATATTGATGCTGACACCCTATCACAAAGGCCCACTTCAAGAGTGATTGGGTCAGGCTGTCTGAACCTGACATTCGAGCATTGTTTCAAAAGTTTGAGAGATGAACAGATGTCTGCAGACACAGTGGACTGCTTAGTAGATTGCTTGGGCCCTTCTGACAGCTGCATACCAGCTGCTTATTGCCACTTCTCTGCTCTAGATATTAGTGCACTACCTCAGTTTGACAATGACAGTGTTCAGTGGGCTCAATCCCAAGATCCTATGATTCAGCCAGCACTTGATGCCCTGCGTGCGGGGAAAGATCTGCCTAAGTTACTTCCCACTGACTTGTGAACTGCTTTATTGTTTAAAGAAGGCCCCAGATTGAAGTTGCTCAATCAGTTGTTGTATAGAGACAGTAGATCATAGTGGCAAAGTAGACAAGCAACAATTGGTCCTGCCCACGGCCTTTAAAGATTTGGTACTGAGGTCCCTCCGCAATCACATGGGGCACCTCGGTATTGACAGAACCCTTGACCTGGTATGATCTTGCTTCTACTGGCCCAAAATGGGGGCTGATGTTGAGCACCATGTAAAGACTTGTAATCGCTGCTTGCAAAGAAAAGCCCTGCCTCAGAGGGCTGCCCCTTTTTAATATTACTACCAGCACCCCAATGGAACAAGTCTGCATAGACTTCTTGTGTTTAGAACCTGATCAGCAAAACATTGGCAATGTGTTAATGGTTATGGACCATTTCATACGATATGCACAAGCTTTTCCCACCAAAGATCAAAAGCATCTACCGTGGCCAAGGTGCTAGTGAGAAATTCTCATCCACTATGGTGCCCCCAGCGGATCCACTCTAACCGGGCAGAGACTTTGAGAGTTGACTAATCAAAGAAATGTCTCTCTGTGGGTGATGCGAAAGTCAAGAACTACCCCTATCACCTGCAGGGAGACCCTCAACCAGAACGTTTAACCACACCCTTCTAGGACGCTGGGCACCCTCCACCCAAAAGACAAGCATAAATGGAGTAAGCAGATTAGCACCTTGGTACACACATACAATTGCAAGAAAATGATGCTACTGGGTTCTCCCCTACTGCCTCATGTTTGGGAGAGAGGCTGGCTGCCAGTTGATGTCTATTTTGGGGTCTCTTCAGATGGTGTCTGAGCTGAAAACTACTTGCAATGTGTACAAAACTAAAAGCTCAATTGAACCAAGCCTATCAACTGGCCCAGACAATGGCTGTCAAGAGAAATCTAGCCAACAAAGAGAGGCATGATAAAAGAAGTAGCTCAAGAGCTTGACCTGGAGACCGTGTGTTATTACGCAATTTGGGACTGCAGGGTAAACACAAAATTGCTGATCGGTGGCACCATCTTCCCCATGTAGTAGTTGGAAAATTGGATGATTTACCTGTGTACAAGGTGTGCCCAGAGAACAACTCCAAAGCTGTCGAGACCATGCACCATAATCACTTGCTACCTATTGGCCAAGTCATGATTATGGCTGAACCCCAGAAATTGAGCCCCTGGGCTGGTAACTAGTGCTGCTGCAAGAAGAGACAGAGTCAACCTACCCCAGTGATCACAGATTTAAGGTTTCCTCTGCAGCAGGCCAGAATGATAGTGACTGTCATTCCACTTCTGACGAAAGTGAGTGTGACTATGCCTGTTAGCCCTCTTGTGAACTGAGTCAGCTGTTTTGAGGAAATCCTATGACTAATTGTGGGGATGAAGCTGGGCCTTCTGGACTGTCTAACCCCCAGCTTTGTCCTTGGGGCCAATGCTTCCTGAAATTGAATTGCCAAGCCTTACATATGAGGATGCGGATTCACTGTGTTTTGACGAACTGTGTGAATTGCCAAAGAGGGGCCATGGTTTGAGTCTCTCTGGTGACACACCAGAACCTGAGGAACAGTATAAGAGTATTGACAGACCCCTTTCAGTGCCTCAAAGTTTGATTGTGCCTGAGCCTTCACAAATGAGCCAAGTGCTGTGGAACCAGAGCCTATAGAACAAGGAGCTGACAGTGCTCCCAGCTTGGACATTCCCTTCATGCTGAGGCACCCCTCACAAGTGGCAAAGCTCCAAGACCATTGCTGAAAGTACAGAGATTGTGGTTGTTCACCCCAGAAAGACTGTCCGAGCTGTCAAGCCAGTTGTGTGTTTAGTTACAATTCCCCTGGGAGGCCAGTGGATTTGCCACTCAATGTAGTCCACAAAGGTGTTTATGTCTCTCAGAGATCACTGCCCAAATTGAGCTTGATGGCCCATTCCATGTTACTTGTTCTGCCCCTCCAACCCCAATTTAGCGATAGGGAAGGGTCCCTCTTGCATTGTTTAGAGTACAAGAAGTTATTACATGATGCTGTATAGTAATGTTCATTATACCATGGATATTAAAATGAAGACAAAATCCTGTGCTGGATTGGTGGCACCTTTCTGCCATGGTAAATCCTATGATATACCACGGCAAAGGTGCCAGTCAGACGCACTCACAAAGAAAATCAACCCGACCCCGAAAACAAAACGCTGCAACCGCCATCTTCTTTCCTTGCAAAACCTCCATTTTCCGTTTAAACATCCGCTTAGCCAGCACCGTCCAATGCAAGTACACCCACCATAATTTTGAAACTTTACAACAAAGCTCACTTACAGCAACAACCCTGAACCCACAGTAGGCTACCATTTTATTTTGCATTTCAGCAACACTTCTCCAGCTTGTACCCACTCACTCTCTTTAGGATGCCACCCAGTCACTGTGTCTGTTCCTGGGACGTCCACAAAAACAGTAGTCCAGTATATCACCTGCCATTTGATTTCTCTTTTTTTTGTTGACATAAATCACATTTCCCTCTGAATAAGCTCACACTCTGGAAAACCAGAACGGAGGGCACATTTTCAGATCGGACAAAAAGTAGATGCCCTTTCCGTTTCCAGCTATGTGTTCCTGCCACTATCATCTTCTGTCTCTCTTCCACACACTCGGCAAAAGTGAGAAAACACATTTTTTTGAGAAATAAATTATCTGAAATAAAATAAAATATGCTGTCTCTCTCTCTCCACACTGCAGCAGTGAATGATCATTCTTAAACCTCTTCTATTCTGCCTCCAGCTCTGCAGCCATGACAACACGCTAGCAAGGACTATTTTTTTGTGTGGACTAACAAATACAATAAAATAAAATAAAATACAAAAAGCATATTTTTTTTTTTTTTTTTGTATCTCAAAAAAGGCACCATGGTATAATACATAAAGCCCCTCAGGAGATGTGGGTTATTGGAGGATTTACCATGGCTGGCGAGACTTACCCACGCCAGCCATGGTAAATCCCCTGATAACCCACACCTCTCGTGGCTTATTCCTTAAATTTGCCTGTGTAAAATATGCATAATGTATTGTCAGAATGGGAATGATATGTTGGAGTACACTGAAATGTATAGTAAAGTGACAAGTTATGCCAACTGATGAATCAGTATTTGTATAGCATGCTAATGGTAAAATGTCTTGTATATGTTGCATTTTCAGTGTTATGATGGTACAGACTTGACGTGGATGCCAAGTTTTCCGGCAAGGAAGGTGTAACCACCCTACAAATGGGGGTTCCCAAGTGTCTTCCATGAGCTTGCTCTAAATACTCACTGCCAGGCTGGTGTCCTGCTTAGCAGTTAATCGTTATTGCCAAAGAGTGCCTGTGTTGCCTCTATGTACTGTCGCTTTAAGAGCTGCCTAGATTGCAGTAATAATTAATCTGGGATGGGGCTGAGTGTTGTCATGCTCGAGTCCCGTCCAGGTTGCCAGGCAATCGCTCTGTTTCTGCCATCGCTAAATTGTGCAGAGGGAGCCCTGTTAATAGATGTAACTGTTTGCTGATCATTCATTAGAGTAGTAATAATAATAATGTAGTTTGTCTAACCTGCCTTCTTTGCAGCAAGGACTGTTTTGTTTATCCTCACCATTTTGGCCCGGAACTGCTGAATTGGACCAATCAGGCTGGTGGGACCTAAAATGGAGCCGGACTACAGGAGCTGTCTGAAGTCAAAATCTGTAGGAATTGTAGTTTGGGGCCTTTGGCCTTTTTGCACCTGAAGGGAATAGTCTTTGTTGTGACTGACAGAGAGATCAGCCAACCAAATCTTTTGGATCTGAGGAAATCTCAAATTGACTGCTGTTTCAGTCAGTTCTGAGCTGGGAAGTGAAATGAGAACAGCTGAAGTGATTTGGGCAGTAGTTCTGTGTAGTTTTGCATGGAAGAACTGTGAAAGGGCTGACTTTTGGCTTGCATGTCTGCCTGCTGCCCCCTGAGAGGGAGAGTAGAGAATTATTTTGACTAAATCCAAGTTTGTGAGAATGAAGTAAACCACTGATTTTTACCAGGTTCATTCCTGAAGAAGGTCGAAGATTTTGTTGAATGCAAAATCAGCCTGTCAGGATTTCCAGCTGCTTTTGAATCCCTGGTTTGTGCAGGGACTTTGCGATCTTGACCAGAGAGCGGTTTGCCTGGTACAGTAGAATTTCTTACTTATAAATGTGCTGTGTATTGAAAGTGAGTCGTGATTTGGTCCCCACTGTGTGAACTGTGTTCTGCTTGCTGGAAGCTTTATCCAGCCCAAAACAGACAGTATCCGAATTTGTCTCCATTTGGCCTGGGCCTTGCCACTGGCCCAGCCAGACTACCCACTGCATAGAGAAAGCCATCGATGAGAGAGACCTGCCTGGGGATCAGTCCCTGCTCCACGCTTGAACAGGAATGATGCTGCAGCGATTCATGTGGGCCCTGCTTCTCCTGGCACTCCAGATTAACCACCTGCTGTCTCGATTTTCATCCAGCCTGTGTCCAGTCTTGGGTATCATGAGTAATCATCAGGGTAGCTCCTTGCAACAACAGTCTAATCTAAAAGTGTCATCTGATTGTTGTTTTTTCTTTCTTTTCATGAACTGAGCCCTCTGGCTCCAGATTACAAATAGTGTGTGTTGTGCATGTTGTTTTTTTCATCACAGGGCCCCAACCAGCTGCAACATTCCTGGCTAGCCCACCATTCTCCATCTGGGTAGCCAGAGTATGTGACTGTTTATGGACCCTGAAGTGCATGCATAACTGCTTGATTGATACTCTTTAAGCAAATTAACCTGATTACACCCTCCTTGTTCAAGTCCCTTAAATAAATCAGATCTAATTCTTTTTGCATGTACCCGACTGTGGTTCCAGTTTGTGTAAGAGTACTGTACTGCTGTTATTTGCTGTGTATAACCTTGTTTTACGAGGGGTCCCTAGGCCAGGCCAGAGGAAAGCCCTGGTGGTAAGTGCAAACAGTGTGGGCACTTGTGTGTTGTATCAGTGGTATTGTGAAAGTGATTACTGTGTATTGTTCCGGCCACTAGTAAGGAAAGAGGGGAGTTACAGTGTCTTGGAGGGCTGTGCCCAGGTTAGCTTGACCACTACCAACCCTGATCTCTGGGTGGAGGCAACCATTTCAAAATTCAGGCCCTTAACCTGCTACTAGCCAAGCAGGCAGAGGTAGTAGCTATTGGGATAGCGCCACCTAGGGGTTACATTTGTAAGATCTTTCCTGTATAAAAATAAAGACTATTACTACTACTAAGGCTATTATTACTTGAGTTGTTTGCCCTTTAGCCTAATACACTCCTTTGTGGCTACTGCTATTTTCTCCTTAATGATGGACTACTTTTGATCCACCCCCATCTCTACGCTGATGTCCTCTAGCTGCCCCTTAACAGCTCTACCATCTTCTGAAGTCCACCATTCTGAAGTCCAGGACTTTGGTCTTTGTGGGTACCTTCTCCTGTCCATGTCCAACCTGTACCACACTGTCGGTGATCACTCCCACCCAAGGCCCCTTCAGTCTGAATGTCCAGGACGTGGTCCCTGCTTCAGTAGAAGATCAAGGATTGCCACCTCCTGGTGGATACCATGACACCCTGGGTCAGTAATCAACTCAGTCACATCCAGGATTACCTCACTCTGGCACAGGTCATGGCAGGAATCTTCCAATTCACCTTAAGCAGGTTAAAGTCCCCAATTACCACCTCCCCTTCCTGCAGCCACCCTTTTCACCAAACCCAGTTCCCTGTCCCTTTCCTCCTCCTGGTTGGACAGTCTGTAAACCACCCCAGTCTCACCTTCCTTCCCTTATTGGATGGTAACTATACTCACATCACCTCTGCCATCCCTCTTCTGACTCTTCCTTTGTGCATATACACCTTCCTTACATAAACAGCTACCCCCCATTTCTACCCACTGTCCCTCCTGTGCAGTTTGTACCTAGGAATCGAAAGGTCCCAGTCATGGTTAGTGGTATGCCATGTCTCAGTGACTGCCCTAAGGTACACTCCTCCTCACCAATGCCTGCAGGTCATCCATCTTGTTTCCAAGACTTATGCATCAGGGACACCACCTTCCACCTTAAATCTCAGCCTCCCCCACCGCCCTGTCTGCCCACCCTCATACTTTCCTTTGTCTGCTTTCTCCTGACCTCTACCACACCTCTTAGTCTCCAGATCTTACTCCCAAACTCCCTTACCCAGATTGGGGGCAGCCTCCTCCCAGAGACTCTGGGCCCAAAGACCCAGTCTGGCCCCTCCCATCAGTTTAAATTAAGATCCCCACTATGTAACTCCCCAGTTTGTCCCTAAGGACCCTTGAACCCTCTACTGAGGTGCAGCTTGTCTGGTGTGTAGAGATTTGTCAGTCCAGGTCTCCTCAGAGCCACCAACTTAACCGTAATCTTCTTCCTTGCACCATTCCTGCAGCCAGCCATTAAACTCCTCTATCCTTTTCTTCCTGACCATGCTGGCTTGAGGCACTGCCAATACCTCAAAGAATACTACCAATCTGGCCATCCTCTACAGATCCTCCCACTTCCTTGAACCTCCCTGCACCACCCACCTCCTTTCTAGCTAGGTTGTTTGTTCCTAGATGGAAAATCACATGGGTTCCCCAAACTCCTGCACTATCTGAGCAATCCTTGGGCACTCCCAATTTATCATCATCTCCAGCATGCATATCACCTTCTTTCTGTGCATGGATCCCCGTCTCTTCCCAGTGTGTACCCTTTACTATTGAGACACCAGGATTACACCTCTCACCCTCTGAGTAGGGGTGCACATGTCATCTGGGTCCTCCTTCCTCAACCCTCCCTTGCCCACCTGTCTCTCTCACCTGGGCTGCCTGCACCGCTACTCTCCCCGGCTCCCATCCCCTCACTCTGTTCCTCACAAGCCTTCCCTAACTCCTATTTAAGCTGCCTCACCTTTGCCATCAGGTGATTCAGGTTTCCAGATGTAACCCCCTGTTCCTGGGGTTACTAGGATACCCATCAGTAGCAGTGCTAGGTAGAGAAGACAGCTGGTGAATATCTAGTTACATGGATTTTCACCTTCTCCCTCTCCTCTCTGTTTAACTGGTCTCAGCTGAGAGCAGAGAGATGATGTCATTTAGAACTCTTACAGCAACATAAGCTATAGCTTTTTGTGAGTGTGGGGAGTTTAGAATTCTGAGAGTAGTTTAGTTCGAGCTGCAGTGAGTTCCAGTAGCAGCTCAGAGAGTGAGCAGCTGGAGGAGTGAGGAGAGTTTGTATTTCTCACCCTAGTCTGAGGACATCTTTGCCTGACTTGTGAAGTGGTGGAAACCGCCTTCAGGATTTTCTGATGCCCTCATTCCCAATGGGATGAGGGGAGACTGCAGAGGATTTGAGAGGTGATCCCTGATCCAACCTAGAACATTTTTGAAGCTGCCTTTGGTGTACAAACTGTGAGTAGATTGTGTCTGAGAGTTACCCAGGATATGTACCTGCCTTGTTTTCACCTTGGGGTGACAGTGGCAGAGTTAGAGGGGGCTGGGGGCAGTCAACCCTCCTGGCTGCCCAGTGTAAGTAGTGGTGCCCCACCACAATCTTTATTCACTGTTTAGTGCCCGTTGTGGAGCCCATGACTCATTGAATGGTCCTGCCCCCGGCTCCCAAATACTCCCAAACCTGGCTCCGCCACTGGATGCCACTCTGATAAAGGGACCCATTCACCCATTTCTGTGAGATTGTCTCAAAGAGTTTGTTTTAAAGTTTTCTGACAACAGAGGATGTCCCACATGTGACTATACCCTTTGTTCAGAACTGGCCAGACAAGTTTGGTCTCCGTGCGAGGATCCCACTGGACTGAGCGGACAGGCAGCTGGAGGTCCGCCATATCTTCTCATCCTCTTCAGGCGGTGCTTTGCAATGCCCAGTCGATAAGGAACAAGACTGCTATTTTGCAGACTTGATTTCAGCTGTTGACCTGGCTTGCATAACGGAGACCTGGCTCGGTGACGATGCTGGCCCAGTTTTGGCAGCCGCCGTCCTACTGGTATTCTGTAGTGCACTGCCCGAGAAAGGATCACAGGGAGGGAGGGAGGGAGTGTGGCCATTGTTTTTGAGCCAGCCTGTGCTTCATGGTGCACCCAATTGGTGACACCTGATCTTTTGAGTGCATTGCTGTGTGTGGGGGGCACAGGCGCATGCTGGATTCTCCTCATTTACTGCCCTCCTGAGGCGGGGAGATTTCTGCAGGAGATGGCAGACTGTTGTCGACCAGGTGTTGGAGTCCCCCAGGTGTTTAATCCTGGAGGACTTCAATGCCTGGATTGACGATGAATCCTCACATTTCAGTTACGATCTCCTCCAGTTGATGCATTCACTGGGTCTGGCACAAGCAGTTGCTTCTGCGACCCACCAGCATGGCCACACACTCAATCTGGTGTTCCAGCTGGGTCTTGAGGACCATAACCTCAAGACTGAGCAGGTCGCTTGGTCTGATCACTGTACCGTGGAGTTCATGTTTGGCCCCCCATAGTCCCCCATGGAGATGGTCAGCTTCTGCCCTTCAAGGTGTGCACCCTGAGGGATTGTTGGCACTAGCTGACCTATCTCAGGTTAATGTGGCATGTGCGCTGGGTTCCAGAGAGGCAGTAGCCACTTATAATAGGGTGGTCTCCGAGCCCTGGATGCTCTCGCACCAGTTTGTAGATGACCCAGATCTTCTCACTTGAGGTCCCTCTCATTTGATGGGAACCTCAAGGTGATGAAGATCAAGCATCAGAGGTTGGAGTGTTGCTGGCAGAAGACCTGGCTGGAGGCGATAGGCTGGCCCTAAGTGCCCAATATGTAGTACCAGGGGCAATTTCCCATAAGAAGGCAGAATTCCTGTCCAGGGAAATTGCCATGGGAAAACAGACCATCTCAGCTATTTAGGACTGTAGACATGCTTTTGCATCCTGCTCTGTCTGCAGCCGAGAAAAGCATTGTCATCCACCTTGTATGAGGAGTTTGCTCTGTTTTCTCTGACATAGTGTTGGCCTTCCAGTCGGGATCCCACCAGGGAGGCATTCGCCTTGCAGTGGTCATGATGAGGGTCTCAGAGGCACCCACCTATCTGGGAAGAGTTTAGGACAGTGGAGGTGTCTGAAGTGACTAGGGTGATCTTAGAGCTGAAGCACACCTCTTGTGAACTGGATCCAGCCCCACGCTTTCTTAATGGGATGTGTCGAGTCTGTTGGCCTGGTGTTCGCCAGGATTTCTAGGTGTTTGTGGTGGAGGAGATCCTCCCTGCAGCTTTGAAAGAAGAGCTGGTGAGGCCTTCCTTAAGAAATTTTCCTTGACCCTGACATTCTGGCGATTACCGTCTCTATCTCCAAGCTGCCCTTTCTGGGCAAGGTTGTTGAGATGTTAGTGGCACATCAGCTTGAGGACTGCCTGGTGTCCTCAGACATCTATGAGCCATTTCAGTCTGGTTTTCAGGCTGGACACAGCACAGAAATAGCTCTAGTGAAGGGTGCATAATGACCTGCTCAGGGCTAGAGATAGAGGAGACAAGTCAGTTCTTGTTCTTCTTGATCTCTCCTCAGCGTTTGGCACTGTGGACCACATTGTGCTTCTTGATCAGCTTTGTGAGTTTTGTGGACTCGCCAGTACTGTCATCAGGTGGTTTGAGTCCTATCTGTCAAATAGGGTGCAGCGGGTGGTGATGGGAATTTCTCCTCCTTTCCAATGCCCCTGTCTTGTAGAGTGCCACAGGCTTGATCTTGTCGCTAATGCTGTTCACAGTGTACATGCTGCCCTGGTGAGATCATTTGACAATACAGCATGGAGTTTCACTGTTATGCAGAAGATACCCAGCTGTACTTGTCTTTTGCCTCGGAACATCGGAAGTGATTGATATGCTTAACAACTGTGAGGCTAAAATCAATGACTGGATGTCTTCCGCTGGCTGAGACTTAATCCGGCTAAGAAGGAGGTACTGGTGATCGAGCCTGGTCATGGACGTGATAGACTGCCACCTGGGGCTGACTCAGGGCTTTCCTGGGTTCTGCTCCATTGGTGGTTGCCCGAGGGTGCAAAATCTGGTGTGATCCTTGATAACAGATTGACATTTGAAGCTCAGATGTCATCTGTTGTCAGTAGTGGTTTCTACCATCTGCGGAACATTGCCCGGATTAAGCCCCTCATTCTGTCCAAGGACCTGCCGATGCTAGTGCACGCTTTGTGACCTCCAGACTGGACTACTGCACTCTCTATACTTCAGGGTCATGGGAGAGACCCTCCACAGACCTTAGCTAGTGCAGAACATGGTGGCTCAGTTGCTGACCAGCCTTTCAAGGTTCAGTCACATGACTCGTCCTGCGGGCTATGCACTGGCTGCCGGTCAGGTGGAGGGTCCTTTTCAAGGTGGGTCTTCTCACCTTTAAGGCCCTATATTGCTTCCCCTCCACTCCTCCTCGAGGGGCCTCCTGGACATTCCCAGGGTTCAGCTCAAGACCTCAGGAGATTGTGCATTTAGTGTCTCTGGGCCAACCCTGTGGAACTTGTTACCATCCTCTGTCCGGGAGGCTCCCTCAGTCGAGGTGTTGAAACGGAGGCTGAAGGCTTACCTCTTTGCCCTGGCTTTTCCAGCTTTTTGAGCACAACTTGTGCTAATCCCTACTGTGATATTCTGACCCCTTTTAATGTATTTTAAACTGCTGTATTTATATTTAACATTATTACTGTATTATTTATTTATGCTGTTATGTTGATTGCATGTATACGCAAGAAACATATTGCGGCAGCTTTCAAGAAGAGCGGGTTGTGGAGGCATGGCACTGCTGTGGCCAGTTCTGCAGCTTTAAAGGCTTGCCCGCTTCTCCAATGCTGTGGCACGCTGTTGCTGACACTAGTTCAGCCAGCTGCACACCAACTTGTAAAATTTTAGCCACTGCAATCAGGAGCTGCCTTGTCATTGCAGTGTCATCCCTGCAATGAAGAAGTGACCTCTCATTGAGGGCTGTTGATGACTGGGAGCCCAGTCCCCATCAGCATGTCTCACACCCCCAGATTTGTTGTGTGCCAATGGGGTGTCCAATCCTCCCACTTCTGTGTTTGCTGATGGGGGTGCCCAATCCGTTGGCATATCTCCCCCCATTCCCTGTGTGCGAGGGGGTGCCCAAATCCCCTCGGCTTATGTTCACCCCATTTCTGTCTTTGCTGACGGGGTGCCTAATCCCCATTGGCATATCCCCTTATTTTGTGTGCCGAATGGGGTGCCTAATCCTCACGGGCATGATGTGGCCCCTTTGTTGTGTGCTGACTGGGGTGCCCAATCCCCATTGGCTGCAGCTGCCCCCTCAAAAGAGTAGTTGGCACGCTGGGAGACCACCCCAGCATGCCACATGCCCTGCAAAAAAAAATGGTCCCTGGATGTGTTTTTTTTTTCCTGTAAAAAAAAAAAGGTCCCTCGCCATCTCCCTGTCCCCACCCACCAACCTGCACCCACCCACTGCGCACCCTGCCTCCCACACACACCTCACCCCATATTACCTCTGGACCTTGGCGCATGATCTTCGGTAGACTGGGAACACAGCTGCACTCTTCAGAGCCGACCGCGAACTGAGGAAATGCCGGTAAGCTGTATAATGGAATAAATAGGGTGTTTTCTACTTGATGCATATCTCGGCATTTTTGGCTTTTGGCACCAAATTTTAACATGGTGTTTTGGGACCCCTCCTCATGAATTATGACACTGTCATGGCGTTAATCGGTCCCGAAGGTGATTTCGTAGTCACTGTGCAGAATCACCTTTTGGGACTGATTAACGAAACGACAGTGCCAGTGCTCATGAGGTGGGCCTCAAAAGCCTATGTTGCAAATTTGCGAAAAAATCCAGAAAATGACTGTTTTGACGAGCGCATGCGCAGTTGCTATGCACGCTTGTAACTTCCGATTTTTACAATATTTTCATGCCAGATTTTCAATATGTCATTTTCCACACCTCCTTGTGAACAGTACAGCTGTCATTTTCGCATCATGGCCAAAATGTGTTTTCGCGCTTCCAGCACAGAATAAGCGCTGATCGACTGTGGGAAATCAGTATTCGGGACAGATTACAAAAATGACAGTGACACTGTTCATGAGCAGAGGTCCTAAAATGCCTATGTTGAAAATTGGTGCTGATACTCCATACAATGACTGTGTTACGGTGTTCATGCAGTTTGCATGCACGCTGTCAGTTCACATGAATTTATAATATTTTCATTCCAGATTTTCAACATTACCATTGTTCTGTACCTCTTTATGAACAGTATAGCTGTCATTTTTCACATCCTGGCCGAAATGTGTTTTGCACTTCCGGCGCAGAATAGTAGCTTAGTCGCTGTGGGAAATCTGTGTTCAAGACACATTATGAAAATGACAGTGACACTGTTCATTAGCAGAGACCCTAAAATGGCTATGTTGAAAATTTGGTGATGATACTCCATAAATGAGAGTGCTACGAGTGTGCGTTGTGAGTTTCCACACACGTCAGTATCTTCATAACTTTGCAATATTTTCACCCAGATTTTCAACATTGCCATTTTTACACACCCCTTTATGAACAGTGCAGCTGTCATTTTTTCACATACTGGCCAAAATGTGTTTTCGCACTTCCAGCACAGAATACCGCTATCGGAAATCATTGTTTGGGACAATTTAGGATTGAGCGAGTGAGAGAAGGGAGAGTGACCAAGCTCTGTCTGCACTGCTGCGGATTTCTGTGGGCAGGAGAAAGGGCCAATGCAGGCAGGAGCCCAGTACAATAGGGCAGCCTGCAGCACTGGGAGACACAGAACGAGCGAGTGAGGGAGGGGAGGCGTGAGGTCAACGGAGCTCTGTTGGGACTGCCGCGATTTCTTTGTGGGCAGAAAAGGCAGCATGCACGAGGGGCCCAGTACAAAAAGGGCAGCCTGCAGCAGCTGGAGAAACAATGAGCGACTAGAGAGACAGGGTGAGCAAGCTCAACGGAGCTCTATCTTGACTGCTGCAGATTTCTTTGTGGGCAGAAAGGGCAGCAATGCAAGCAGGAGCTCCTGCAAAAGGGCAGGCTACAGCACCAGCAGAAACTGGAATGAGCAAGTGAGAGAGGGGAGTGAGTAAGGTCAACAGAGCTCTGTCGGGACTGCTGCAGATTTCTTTGTGGCCCAGAAAAAGGTGCCAATGCAGGCAGGAGCCCAGTACAAAGGGCAGCCTGCAGCGCTCGGAGAAATACAACGAGTGAGTGAGAGAGGGAGAGGAGTGAGCTCAACGGAACTGCATCAGGACTGTTGCAGATTTCTTGTGGGCAGAAAAGGCAGCAATGTGCTGCAGGCCCACTACAAAGGACAGCCTGCAGCAGCAAGAGAAACAGAATGACCCAGTGAGGGAGGGGAGGAGCGAGCTCAACGGAGCTCCATCGTGACTGCTGCTGATTTACTTGAGGGCAGAAGAAAACGGCAATCAGGCAGGAGCCCAGCACAAAAGGGCAGCTGGCAGTGCCGGAGAAACACAACGAGTGAGTGAGAGGGGGAGTGAGCAAGCTCAATGGAGCTGTGTCGGACTGCTGCAGATTTCTTTCTGGGCAGAAAAGCCCCAATGCAGACAGAAGCCCAGCACAAAGGGCAGACTGCAGCAGCAGGAGACACAGAATGAGCGAGTGAGGGAGGGGAGAGGAGCTCAACGGCTCATCGTGACTGCTACAGATTTCTTCTGGGAAGAAAAGCAGGCAACACAGGCAGGAGCCCAGTAAAAAGGCCAGCCTGCAGCACCAGGACAAACAGAATGAGCAAGTGACACAGGGGAGTGAGCAACTCAACAGAGCTCTGTCGGGACAGCTGTGGATTTCTTCTGGGCAGAAGAAGGTGCAAATGCAGGCAGAAGCCCAGTACAAAAGGGCAGCCTGCAACGCCGGCAGAAACGGAACAAGCGAGGTAGAGAGGGAGGAGTGAGCGATCAAAGGAACTCTGTCAGGACTGCTGCAGATTTCTTTTGTGGGCAGAAAAAGCACCAACAGAGGAAGGAGCCCAGTACAAAAGGGCAGCCTGTAGCACCAGAAGAAACAGAATGAGCGAAGTGAGACAGGGGAGTAAGCGACCTCAACGGAGCTGTATCGTGACTGCTGCGGATTTCTTTGTGGTCAGAAAAGGAGGCAATGCAAGCAGGAGCCCAGTACTAAAGGTCAGCCTGCAGTGCCGGGCAGAAACAGAATGATTGAGTGAGAGAGGAGGGAGTGAGAGCTCAATGGAGGTCTATCATGACTGCTGCAGATTTCTTTGTGGGCAGAAAAGGGCAGCAATGCAGGCAGGAGCCCAGTATAAAAGGCCAGCCTGCAGCACCAGCAGAAACGGATGAGTGAGTGACAGAGAGGAGTAAGCAACCTCAACGGAGCTGTGTCAGGACTGCTGCAGATCTTTGTGGGCAGAAAAATCCGCCAACGCAGGCAAGAACCCGGTACAAAAGGGCAGCATGCAGCAGCGGAGACACAGAATGAGTGAGGGAGGAGGGGGAGTGAGTGAACTCACTGGAACTCTGTTCTGACTGCTGCAGATATCTTTGTGGGCAGAAATGGGCAGCAACACAGGCAGAAGCCCTGTACAAAAGGGGCAGGCTGCAGCGCTTGGCAGAAATGGAATGAGCGAGTGAGAGAGGGGAGTGAGTAAGGTCAACAGAGCTCTATCAGGACTGCTGCAGATTTCTTTGTGGGCAAAAAAGATGCCAACAGAGGCAGGAGCCCAGTACAAAAGGGCAGCCTGCATTGCCAGGAGAAACAGAATGAGTCGAGGAGTAGAAGTGACCTCAATGGAGCTCTGTCAGGACAGCTTTGGATTTCTTTGTGGGCAGAAAAGGTGCCAACACAGGCAGGAATCCAGTACAGAAGCAGCCTGCAGCACCAGGAGAAACACAACAACGAGTGAGTGAGAGGGGGAGACAGCTCAGTGGAGCTGTGTCGGGACTGCTGCAGATTTCTTTGTGGGCAGTAAAAGCCCTCAATGCAGGCAGGAGCCCAGCACAACAGGGCAGGCTGCAGCAGTGGAGACAGAGAACAAGAGAGTGAGGGAGGGGGAATAAGTAGCTCAATGGAGCCCTGTTGGACTGCTGCGTGATTTCTTGTGGGTAGAGAAAGGCAGCAATGCAACGTAGGGGCCCAGTAAAAATGGCAGCCTACAGTGGCGGGAGAAACAGAACAAGTGAGTGAGAGGGGAGTGAGCGAGCTCAATGGAGCACTATCATGACTGCTGCAGATTTCTTTGTGGGTAGAAGAGGTGGCAATGCAGGCAGGAGCCCAGTACAAAAGGCCAGCCTGCAGTGCCGCACAAACAGAACGAGGCGAGTGAGAAAGGGGAGTAGCGAGCTCAACAGAGCTGTGCCAGGACAGCTGCAGATTTCTTTGTGGGCAAAAAAGGAAGCAATGCACACAGGGGCCCACTACAAAAGGACAGTCTGCAGTAGTGGAGAAACAGAATGGACCGAGTGAGAGAAGGGGAGTGAGAGAGCTCAACGGAGCTCTATCATGACTACTGCAGATTTCTTTGTGGGCAGAAGAAGATAGCAATGCAGGCAGGAGCCCAGTACAAAAGGCAGGCTGCAGCGCTTGGCAGAAATGAAACGAAAGTAGAGAGAGGGGAGGAGGAGTTCAACAGAGCCTGTCGGGCAGCTAGAATTCTTTTGCCAGAAAAAGGTGCCAACAGAGGCAGGAGCCTAGTATTAAAAGGACAGCCTGCAGCGCTAGGACAAACAGAATGAGTGAATGACACACAGGAGTGAGCAACCTCAACGAGTTCTGTCAGGACAGCTGTGGATTTCTTTCTGGCCAGAAAAAGGTGCAGCAGGCAGGAGCCCAGTGCAAAAGGGCAGCCTGCAACTCCAGCGAAATGGAACGAGGAGTGAGACAGGGTAGTGAGCGAGCTCAACGGACCTCTGTCAGGAAAGCTGTGGATTTTTGGCCAGAAAAGGTGCAAATGTAGGCAGGAGCCCAGTACAAAAGGGGCAGCCTGCAACTCCAACGAAATGGAACGAGCGAGTGAGATACTGGGAGTGAGCGACCTCAACGGAGCTGTATCATGACTGCTGTGGTTTCTTATGGGAAGAAAAAGGAGGCAATGCAAGCAGGAGCCCTAGTATAAAAAGCCAGCCTGCAGTGCTGGCAGAAACAGAACAATCGAGTGAGAGGGGGAGGAACAAGCTCAATGGAGGTGTATCGTGACTGCTGCAGATTTCTTTTGTGGGCAGTGAAAAGGCAGAACGCAGGCAGGAGCCCAGTACAAAGGCCAACCTGCAGCCGGCAGAAATGGACGAGCGAGTGACAGAGGGGAGTGAGCGACCAACGGAGCTGTGCCAGGACTGCTGCAGATCTCTTGTGAGCAGAAAAGACGCCGGTGCAGGCAGGAACCCAGTACAAAGGGCAGCCTGCAGCAGTGGAGACACAGAATGAGTGAGTGAGGGAGGGGAGTGAGTGAGCTCACTGGAACTCTGTTCTGAGTTCATGGATATCTTTGTGGGCAGAAAGGCAGCAACGCAGGCAGGAGCCCTGCAGACAAAGGGCAGGGTTGCAGCGCCGGCAGAAAATGGAATGAGCAGTGAGAGGGGGAGGAGTAAGGTCAACAGAGCTCTGTCGGGACTGCTGCAGATTTCTTTGTGGGCAGAAAAAGGTGCTAACATGTAACCCCCTACAAATGGGGGTTCCAAAAACCATTTGAGCTTGTCTAAATGCTCACTGCCAGGCTGGTGTCCTGCATTTTAGCAGTTTAAATGTGATTACCGCGCTTGTATAGCCTCTGTGTACTGTCTCTTTAAGAGCTGCCTAATTGCAGCTTAAGTAATCTGAGAGGGAGCTCTGTTGAAAGATGTAACTATTTATTGAAAATCATTTAGAGTGATAATGATGTAGTTTGTCTAACTTGCTTTGTAGCAAGGACTGTTTTGTTTGTCTTCACTATATTGGTTCTGGGCTGCAATTGGACCAAACATTTCTGGTGGGACCTAAAATGTAAGGACTACAGGAGCTGTCTGAATTCAAAATCTGTAGGAACTTTAGTTTGGAGCTTTTGTGCCTTTTTGCAACTGAAGGGTGAGCTCTTGCTTTGACTGACAGCCAAATCAGCCAACCAAATCTTTGGATCTTGGGAAGTCCCGGCTGCTTGGAGTTTCAGTTAGCACTAAGCTGGAAGCTGAGCAAGAAGGAGCTGAAGTGTTTCTGAGCAGCCATCCTGAGAGGATTTGCATGGGAGAACTCTGAAAAGGCTAAGTTTTTGGCCTGCATGCTGGTGTGCTGCCCTGAGAGGGAGAGAAGAGAATTATTTTGACTAAATCCAAGTTTGTGTGACTAAAGTAAGCTACTGAAGTGGGCCAGGCTCAAACTGAAGAAGACCGAATATTTTTGCTGAATGCGATCGCCTGTCAGGAGTTCCAGCTACCCCTAAGCTCCCAGTGTGTGCAGAGACTTAAGTGACAGTTCGGGAGCACTTTGCCTGGTACAGTAGATTCCGTGACATGTAAATGTGCTATGAGCTGCTAGTGGGTTGAGGGTTAGTTCCCACTGTGTGAACTGTGTTCTGCTTGCTGGAAGCTGTATCCAGCCCAAAATGGACTGCTTCCGAACTTGTCTCCATGCGGTCTGGGCTTTGCCAGACTGGCCCAGCCAGACTACCCACTGCACAGAGAAGCCATCGATGAGAGACCTGCCTGGGGATCAGCAACTGCTCCACGCTTGAACAGGAACGACGCCTGCATGACTCTATGTGGGCCCTACTTCCTTGCATTCCAGATCAACCAACTGCAGTCTTGATTGGGTCCGGCCCAAGTCCAGGCTTTGGGTATCGTGGAGTAATATCAGGGTAGCTCCCTACAACAACAGCTTAATCTGAGTGTGTCATCTGATTGTCTTGTTGTTTCATTTCTTTACAAACTGAGCCCCTCTGGCTCCGGATTACAAATATTGTGTATTGTGCATGTTGTGTTTTCCATCATAGGGCCCCAACCAGCTGCAACCCCAGGCAACTATCCTGGCTAGCCCATCTCTTCTACGTGGGTACCCAGAGGTGGACTGTGTGGGGGACTCATACGCATGGCTAACTGCTTGATTGATAAAACTTAAGCTAATTAACCTGATTTTGCCCCTCCCTTGTTCAAGTCCCTGAATAAATCAGATCTAACTTTTTGCATGTAATCTGACTGTGGTCCCAGTTTGTGCTCAAAGTTCTGCACTGTTGCTATTTGCTGTGCTTAACCTTTGTTTTACAGCGGGTCCCCAGGGCCAAGCCAGAGGAACCAGCCCTGGTGGTAAGTGCAAACACTATGGGTACTTTTTGTGGTGTACCAGGGTGTAGAAAATGATTATTGTACAATGTTCGGTGACTGGCGGGGAAGGAGGGGATTACAGTGTCCCGGAGGCTGTGCCCAGGTTACTTGACCACTACCAAAGCTGGACATCTGGGTGGAGGCACCTGCTTTAGAATTCAGGCTCCTTAACCTGCTACTAGCCAAGCAGGCAGGGGTAGTAGCCTTGGATAGCACCACCTAGGGGTTACAAACAGAGGCAGGAGCCCAGTACAAAAGAGCAGCCTGCATTGCCAGGAGAAATAGAATGAGTGCGTAAGAGTGGGGGAGTGAGGACTACAACGGAGTTCTGTCAGGACAGCTGCAGATATTTTGTGGGCGGAAAAAGGTGCCAACACAGGCAAGAACCCAGTACAAAAGGCCAGCCTGCAGCACCAGGAGAAACACAACAAGCGTAGTGAGAGAGGAGGAGGAGCGAGCTCAATGGAGCTCTGTTGGGACTGCTGCAGATTTCTTGTGGGTAGAAAAAGGCAGCAATGCATGCAGGGCCCAGTAAAAATGGCAGCCTGCAGTGGTGGGAGAAACAGAATGAGCGAGGTGAGAGAGGGTGGGAGCGAGCTCAACGGGAGCCTATCATGACTGCTACAGATTTTTGTGGGTAGAAGAGGGTGGCACGAGGCACGAAAGCCAATATAAAAGGCTGCCTGCAGCTACCGGCACAAACGGAATGGGCGAGGAGAGAGGTGGAGTGAGCGAACTCAACAGAGCTGTGTCAGGACAGCTGCAGATTTCTTTGTGGGCAGAAAAGGAAGCAATGCAAGCAGGGGCCACTACAAAGGACAGCCTGCAGTAGCAGGAGAAACAAACGACCGAAGGAGAGAAGGGGAGTGAGTGAACTCAACGGGCGCCTATCATGACTGCTGCAGATTTCTTTATGGGCAGAAGAAGATGGCAATGCAGGCAGGAGCCCAGTACAAAAGGGCAGGTTGCAGTGCCAGCAGAAACGGAACAAGCGCAGGAGAGAGGGGAGTGAGCGAGCTCAACGGACCTCTGTCAGGACTGCTGCAGATTTCTTTGTGGGCAGAAAAAGGCACCAACAGAGGAAGGAGACCTCTACAAAAGGGCAGCCTGCAGCACCAAGAGAAACAGAATGAGCGAATGAGTCATGGGAGTGAGCGACCTCAATGGAGCTGTATCGTGACTGTTGCGGATTGCTCTGTGGGCAGAAGAAGGTGGCAATGGCAGGAGCCCAGTACAAAAAGGCCAGCCTGCAGCCACCGGAGAAACACAATGAGCCAGGAGAGGGGGAGTGAGTCAGCTCAACGGAGCTGTGTCGGGCTGCTGCAGATGTCTTTGTGGCTGAGAAAGGTGCCAACAGAGGCAGGAGCCCAGTACAATCAATCAATCACTTTATTTAATCAGGCATAAACACCATTGAGCAAGCTCCATTTTCAAGGTGGTCCTGGGCATAAATACAATACAGTACACTCTCATAAGATTACAATTATGGTGGACAACAGTGCAAAAAAAAAGAAAAAATTGTGAAGTGCTGTCAATATGGGCCTATACATACCGGTCAACATAATTAACATGCAAAGGTACATAATGATAAGCTTTACTGAAATGAGAAGAGACAACAATCCCATATAGTCTCCTTGAGTAAGAGCTCATACCTAAATGATAAAAATAAGGCTGTATTAAGGAATAGGGTAGAAATTGGGGTGAAAGAGTAGGGCAGCCAAAAGGGAGGCCAGAATAGGTAAAAGGGTAGAATAGGCAGGGTCATCTTGGATTAAGGGAACTAGGCTTGTAGGTCCTAGGTTTCTGTTGTTAGGAATGTGGGTGGATGAGCTACTTAGGCGAGGATTTGAGAGTGGCACCTGAGGCTTAGGTCATCTGCATCTGAAACAGCTGCATGATTCCTTCAGATAATCCATTAATAGAGCTTGAATGTGAAAATGCTTGAGGTGAGGATAATTTTAATGAGTCTAGCATAGTGTTCCAAAGTGATGGAAGTGAGAAATTGATTGCTGCTGAGCCAAGGGTAGTTTTCACTCTAGGAATCTTGAAGCAGATTAAGGAGAAACGTCTCAGGCCATAGGAACCTTTTAGCCCATTTGAAGATGTTCGAGATGTATGCAGGAGGTTATCAGATAATGCTCTAAAAAAACAGAGAGAGCATTCCTTTTTCTTCTAGTTGAGAATGAGGTCCATCCTAAAACCTGGTATAGACGACAGTGATGTGTACTACGGGTAGATTTAAGATAAATCTTAAAGCCCGTGGTAAAGGGTGTCCAGTTTGTTTAGCATCGCTGATGGGCAATGACTGTCAAAAGAAGTCACATAGTCCAGTATAGGAAGGAATGTAGTTTGTACTAGTCTCATTCTGGCTTCTAACGTGAGGAGGTGTTTAATGCGATAGAATAAACCTAATCGCTGTCTTAGTTTCTTCAAGGTTTCATCTTATGGCACAGAAAGTTGAACTTGTTATCCAGCCAGAACCCTAGGTATTTAAAGGTATCAACTACTTCAAGGGGTTCATCTAAGAGTGTTCAGATCTGTGTGATATGTGAACATCCGGAAGTAGACTTTGTGAGAGAATCATTGCTTTAGTCTTTTATGCTGAGGAGGAGCTTATGAGTGAGAAGGTTGTGATTGGAGGGTGACGAAGTCTTCTGTAAGTACTCATGGGCTAGATCCATAGGATGAATTTGTGGTATAGTACAGTATCATCTGGTGAATATGCACATTTGCTGTGCCCAGCTGCGAGTCCAGGATTACAGAGTACAAAAGGACAGCCTGCAGCCAGGACAAACAGAATGAGCAAGTGACACAGGGGTTTGAGCAACCTCAACGGAGCTCTGTTGATCAGCTGTGGATTTCTTCCCAGCAGAAGAAGGTACAAATGGGCAGGAGCCCAGTACAAAAGGGCAGCCTGGCACCGGCAGAAACGGAACAACTGACTGAGAGAGGGGAGAGTGAGCGAGCTGAACGGATCTCTGTCAGGACTGCTGCAGATTTCTTTTGTGCGGAAAGGAAGCAGTCCATGAGGGGCCCACTACAAAAGGACAGCCTGAAGCAGTGGGAGAAACAGAATGATTGAGTGAGAGAAGGAGGAGCAAACTCAACGGAGTTTCAGCGTGACTGCTGCAGATTTCTTTGTGGGCAGAAGAAGAGCAGCAATGTAGGCAGGAGCCCAGTACAAAAGGGCAGCCTGCAGCGCCCAGCAGAAACAGAACGAGTGAGTGAGAGAAGGAAAGTGAGCGAGCTCAAAGGAGCTCTGTCAGGACTGCTGCAGATTTTTTGTGGGCAGAAAAGGCACCAACAGTGGCAGGAGCCCAGTACAAAGGGGCATGTAGTGCCAGAAGAAACAGAAATGAGTGAGTATAGGGGAGGGAGTTACCTCAACGGAGCTGTATCATGACTGCTCCGATTTCTTTTGTGGGCAGAAAAGGAGGCAATGCGTGAGCCCAGTACAAAGGGCAGCTTGCAGCGCCGGCAAAACAGAACGATCGAATGAGAGAGGGGAGTGAGCAAGCTCAACTGAGGTCTATCATGACTGCTGCAGATTTCTTTTGTGGGCAGGAAAAGGCAGCAATGCAGGCAGAAGCCCAGTACAAAAGGCCAGCCTGCAGTGCCAGCAGAAATGGACGAGCAAGTGACAGAAAGGGAGTGAGCGACCCTCAACAGAGCTGTGTCAGGTCTGCTGCAGATTTCTTGTGGGCAGAAAAGCGCCAAAGCAGGCAGAAACCCAGTACAAAAGGGCAGCCTGCAGCAGCGGAGACACAGAACGAGTGAGTGAGGGAGGGGAGTGAGTGAGCTCACTGAACTCTGTTCTGACTGCTGCAGCTATCTCTGTGGGCAGAAAAGGTCAGCAATGCAGGCAGGAGCCCAGACAAAAGGACTGGCAGTAGCGCCGGGAGAAACACAACCGAGCTAGTGAGGGGGAGTGAGCGAGCCCAATGGAGCTGTGTCGGACTGCTGCAGATTTCTTTGTGGCCAGAAAAAGGTGTCAATAGAGGCAGGAGCCCAGTACAAAAGGGCAGCCTGCAGCGCCTGCAGAAACGGAACAACTGACTGAGAGAGGGAGAGGAGCGAGCTGAACGGATCTCTGTCAGGACTGCTGCAGATTTCTTTGTGGGCAGAAAAGGAAGCAATCCATGAGGGGCCCACTACAAAAGGACAGCCTGAAGCAGTGGGAGAAACAGAATGATTGAGTGGAGAGAAGGGGAGTGAGCGAACTCAACGGAGTTCTAGCGTGATCTGCTGCAGATTTCTTGTGGGCAGAAGAAGACAGCAATGGCAGGAGCCCAGTACAAAGGGCAGCCTGCAGCGCCTGCTGAAACAGAAACGAGTGAGTGAGAGAAGGAGTGAGCGAGCTCAAAGGAGCTCTGTCAGGACTGCTGCAGATTTCTTTGTGGGCAGAAAAAGGCACCAACAGTGGCAGGAGCCCAGTACAAAGGGCAGCATGTAGTGCCAGAAGAAACAGAATGCGAGTGAGACAGGAGGAGTGAGCTACCTCAACGGAGCTGTATCATGACTGCTGCGGATTTCTTTGTGGGCAGAAAAAGGAGGCAATAAAGCAGGAGCCCAGTACAAAGGGCAGCCTGCAGCGCCGCAGAAACAGAACGATCGAATGAGAGGGGAGGAGGTAAGCTCAACTGAGGTCTATCATGACTGCTGCAGATTTTGTGGGCAGGAAAGGCAGCAATGCAGGCAGAAGCCCAGTACAAAGGCCAGCCTGCAGCGCCAGCAGAAATGGACGAGCGAGTGACAGAAGGGGAGTGAGCGACCTCAACAGAGCTGTGTCAGGACTGCTGCAGATTTCTTTGTAGAAAAAGCCGCAAAGCAGGCAGAAACCCAGTACAAAGGGCAGCCTGCAGCAGCGGGAGACACAGAACGAGTGAGTGAGGGAGGGAGAGTGAGTGAGCTCACTGAACTCTGTTCTCTGCTGGGCGGCTATCTCTGTGGGCAGAAAAGGCCAGCAATGCAGGCAGGAGCCCTATACAAAAAGGACTGGCAGTAGCGCCGGGAGAAACACAACTAGCTAGTGAGGGGAGTGAGCGAGCTCAATGGAGCTGTGTCGGGACTGCTGCAGATTTCTTTGTGGCATGAAAAGGTGTCAATAGAGGCAGGAGCCCAGTACAAAAGGACAGCCTGCAGCACCAGGACAAACAGAATGAGCAAGTGACACAGGGGAGTGAGCAACCTGAATGGAGCTTGTCAGGACAGCTGTGGATTTCTTCTGGGCAGAAGAAGGTGCAAATGCAGGTAGCCCAGCACAAAGGGGCAGCCTGCACGCCGCAGAAACGGAACGAAGCGATTGAGAGAGGGGAGGAGCCAGGTGGAACGATCTCTGTCAGGACTGCTGCAGATTTCTTTGTGGGCGGAAAGGAAGCAATGCATGCAGGGCCTACTACAAAGGACAGCCTGCAGCAGCAGGAGAAACAGAACAACCGAGTGAGAGAAGGGAGTGAGCCCCAACTAGGATCTGAGGTCTCGAGTAGACTCGGGACGGACAGTAAGGCCTAATCTGCTGGCAATTAGTATGCTAGTATGTTAGTTTATCGGACTGCTGCTGCAGATTTCTTGTGGGCAGAAGAAGACAGCAATGTAGGCAGGAGCCCAGCACAAAAAGGGCAGCCTGTAGCGCCAGCAGAAACGGAATGAGCGAGTGAGAGAGAGGGAGGAGCAAGCTCAAAGTAGCTCTGTCAGACTGTTGCAGATTCTTTTGTGGGCAGAAAAGGCACGCCACAGGCAGGAGCCCACAAAAGGGCAGCCTGCAGCGCCTGGCAGAAACACAAAATGATGCAGTGAGAGGAGTGAGCGAGCTCAACGGAGCTGTGTCGGGCTGCTGCAGATGTCTTTGTGGGCAGAAAAGGAGGCAATGCAAGCAGGAGCCCAGTACAAAGGCCAGCCTGCAGCGCCGCAGAAATAGAACGATCGAAGAGAGAGGGGAGGAGCAAGCTCAACGGATCTCTGTCAGGACTGCTGCAGATTTCTTTTGTGGGCAGAAGGAAGCAATGCACGAGGGGCCCAGTACAAAGGGACATCCTGCAGCAGCGGAGAAACAGAACAACCGAAGTGAGAGGAGGGGAGGAGCAAACTCAGTGGAACTCTATCGTGACTGCTACAGATTTCTTTGTGGGCAGAAGAAGATGGCACGTAGGCAGGAGCCCAGTACAAAAGGGCAGCCTGCAGCACTGGCAGAAACGGAATGAGCGAGTGAGAGGGGAGTGAGCGACCTCAACGGAGCTGTATCATGACTGCTGCAGATTTCTTTGTGGGCAGAAAAGGAGGAATGCAAGCAGGAGCCCAGTACAAAAGGCCAGCCTGCAGCTACGGCAGAATTAGAAATGATCGGAGGAGAGAGGGGGAGGAGCAAGCTCAGCAGAGGTCTATCATGACTGCTGCAGATTTCTTTGTGGGCAGGAAAGGCAGCAAAGCAGGCAGGAGCCCAGCACAAAGACCAGCCTGCAGCGCCGGCAGAAACGGACTGGCGAAAGGACAGAAGGGGAGTGAGTGACCTCAACGGAGCTGTGTCGGACTGCTGCAGATTTCTTTGTGGCCAGAAGAAGGTGCCAACAGAGGCAGGAGCCCAGTACAAAAGGACAGCCTGCAGCTTGAGGACAAACAGGATGAGCGAGTAACACAGGGGAGTGGCGACCTCAACGGAGCTCTGTTGGGACAGCTGTGGAATCTTTCTGGGCAGAAGAAGGTGCAAATGCAGGCAGGAGCCCAGTAGAAAAGGGCAGCCTGCAGCGCCAGCAGAAACAGAATGAGCAACTGGAGCGGGGGGATTGTAGCTCAACGGACCTCTGTCAGGACTGTTGCAGATTTCTTGTGAGCAGAAAAGGCACCAACAGAGGCAGGGGCCCAGTACAACAGGGCAGCCTGCAGTACCAGAAGAAACAGAATGAGCGAGTGAGACAAGGGGAGAGCGACCTCAACGGAGCTGGATCATGACTGCCGCGGATTGCTTTGTGTGAAAAGGCAGCAAAGCAGGCAGGAGCCCAGTACAAAGACCAGCCTGCAGCGCCGCAGAAACGGAGGCGAAAGGACAGAAGGGGAGTGAGCGACTCAACGGAGCTGTGTCAGACTGCTGCAGATCTCTTTGTGGCAGAAAAAGCCGCCAATGCACGCAAGAACCCAGTATAAAAAGGCAGCCTGCAACAGCGGAAGACACAGAATGAGTGAGTGAAGGAGGGGGAGTGAGTTGAGCCTTGAACTCTGTTCTGACTGTTGCAGATATCTTTGTGGGTAGAAAAGGGCAGCAACGCAGGCAGGAGCCTAGTACAAAAAGGGCAGGCTGCAGCGCCCGGGAGAAACATGAACGACGAGTGAGAGGGGGAGTGAGTGTCCTCAATGGAGCTGTGTCAGGACTGCTGCAGATTTCTTGTGGCAGAAAAGGAAGCAATGCACGCAGGGCCCACTACAAAAGGACATCCTGCAGCAGCGGGAGAAACAGAACGACCGAGTGAGAGGAGGGGAGTGAGCAAACTCAGTGGAACTCTATCGTGATCCTGCCACAGATTTCTTTTGTGGGCAGAAGAAGATGGCAAATGTAGGCAGGAGCCCAGTACAAAGGGGCAGCTCAGCTACCGCAGAATTAGAATGATCGAGTGAGAGAGGGGAGTGAAGTGCTCAGCAGAGGTCTATCATGACCGCTGCAGATTTCTTTTGTGGGCAGGGAAAAGGCAGCAAAGCAGGCAGGAGCCCAGTACAAAAGACCAGCCTGCAGCGCCGGGCAGAAACGGGACAAGGAGTGACAGAGGGGAGTGAGCGACCTCAACGAGCCAGGCCGGGACTGCTGCAGATTTCTTTTGTACAGAAGAAGGTGCCAACAGAGGCAGAAGCTCAGTACAAAAGGACAGCCTGCAGCGTGGAGGACAAACAGGATGAGCGGAGTGACACAGGGGGAGTAAGCGACCTCAACGGAGCTCTGTCGGGACAGCTGTGGAATTCTTTCTGGGCAGAAGAAGGTGCAAATGCAGGCAGGAGCCCAGTAAAAAGGGCAGCCTGCAGCGCCAGCAGAAACAGAATGAGCAACTGGGAGCGGGGGATTGAGCGAGTCTCAACGGACCTCTGTGGGGACTGTTGCAGATTTCTTTGTGAGCAGAAAAGGCACCAACAGAGGAAGGGCCCAGTACAACAGGGCAGCCTGCAGTACCAGAAGAAACAGAATGAGCGAGTGAGACAAGGGGAGGAGCGACTCAACGGAGCTGGATCATGACTGCTGCGGATTGCTTGTGGGCGGAAAAGGCAGCAGCAGGCAGGAGCCCAGTACAAAAGACCAGCCTGCAGCGCCGCAGAAACGGACGGGCGAGTGACAGAAGGGGAGTGAGCGACCTCAACGGAGCTGTGTCAGGACTGCTGCAGATCTCTTTGTGGGCAGAAAAGCCGCCATGCATGCAGGAACCCAGTATAAAAGGCAGCCTGCAGCAGCGGAGACACAGAACAAGTGAGTGAAGGAGGGAGTGAGTTGAGCTCTCTGGAACTCTGTTCTGACTGTTGCAAATATCTTTGTGGGTAGAAAAGGGCAGCAACGCAGGCAGGAACCCTGTAAAAGGGCAGGCTGCAGCCTCGGAGAAACACACAACGACGAAAGGAGAGGGGGAGTGAGTGTCCCTCAATGAGCTGTTTTAGGACTGCTGCAGATTTCTTTTGTGGCCAGAAGAAGGTGCCAACAGAGGCAGGAGCCCACTACAAAAGGACAGCCTGCAACGGACGACAAACAGGATGACGAAGGACACAGGGGAGTGTCACCAACGGAGCTCTGTCGGGACAGCTGTGGAATTCTTTTCTGGGCAGAAGAAGTGCAAATGTAGGCAGGAGCCCAGTACAAAAGGGCAGCCTGCAGCGCCTGGCAGAAATGGAAATGAGCGAAAGAGAGGGAGTGAGCGACCCCTCAACGGAGCTGTATCATGACTGCTGCAGATTTCTTTGTGGGCAGAAAAGGAGCAATGCAAGCAGGAGCCCAGTACAAAGGCCAGCCTGCAGCGCCAGCAGAAATAGAACGATCAGTGAGAGAGGGGAGTGAGCAAGCTCAGCGGAGGTCTATCATGACTGCTGCAGATTTCTTTGTGGGCAGGAAAAGGCAGCAAAGCAGGCAGGAGCCAAGTACAAAAGACCAGCCTGCAGCGCTGCAGAAACGGACTGCAAGTGGACAGAAGGGGAGTGAGCGACTCAACGGAGCTGTGTCGGGACTGCTGCAGATTTCTTTGGGCCAGAAGAAGGTGCCAACAGAGGCAGGAGCCCAGTATAAAAGGACATCCTGCAGCGTGAGGACAAACAGGATGAGCGAGGACACAGGGGAGTAAGCGACCTCAACGGAGCTCTGTTGGGACAGCTGTGAATTCTTTCGACAGAAGAAGGTGCAAATGCAGGCAGGAGCCCAGTAGAAAAGGGCAGCCTGCAGCGCCAGCAGAAACAGAATGAGCAACTGGGAGCGGGGGATTGGCGAGCTCAACGGACCTCTGTCAGGACTGTTGCAGATTTCTTTGTGAGCAGAAAAAGGCACCAACAGAGGCAGGGCCCAGTACAACAGGGCAGCCTGCAGTACCAGAAGAAACAGAATGAGCGGGTGAGACAAAAGGGGTGAGGCGACCTCAACGAGAGCTGGATCATGACTGCTGCGGATTGCTTTGTGTTGGAAAAAGGCAAACAATGCAGGCAGGAGCCCAGTACAAAAGGCCAGCTTGCAGTGTTGGGAGAAACACAAAAGCGAGTGAGAGGGGAGGAGCGAGCTCAACAGAGCTGTGTCAGGACTTGTGCAGATTTCTTTGTGGGCAGAAAATGGCACCAACAGAGGCAGGAGCCCAGTACAAAAGGGCCAGCCTGCAGCGCTGGGAGAAACACAATAAGCGAGTGAGAGGGGGAGTGAGCGACTCCTCAACGGAGCTGTATCAAGGACTGCTGCGGATTGCTTGTGGGCAGAAAAAGTGCGAATGCAGGTAGGAGCCCAGTACAAAAGGGCAGCCTGCAGCAGCGGGAGACAGAATGAGTGAATGAGGGAGGGGAGGGAGTGAGCTCACTGGAACTCCATTCTGACTGCTGCGGATGTCTTTGTGGGCAGAAAAGGGCAGCAACGCAGGTAGGAGCCGAGTACAAAAGGGGCAGCCTGCAGTGCCAGAAGAAACAGAATGAGTGCGTGAGACAGGGAAAGTGAGCACCTCAACGGAGCTCTGTCGGGACAGTTGTGGATTTCTTTGTGGCAGAAAAGTTGCTAATACAGGCAGGAACCCAGTACAAAAGGCCAGCCTGCAGCGCCAGGAGAAACACAATGAGCCTGTGAGAGAGGGGAGGAGCAGCTCAATGAAGCTGTGTCAGGAGTGCTGCAGATTTCTTTGTGGGCAGAAAAGCTCCCAATACAGGCAGGGGCCCAGTGAAAATGGCAGCCTGCAGCGGCAGGAGAAACTGAATGAGTGAGTGAGAGAGGGGTGAGCAAGTTCAACGGAGCTCTACTGTGACTGCTACAGATTTCTTTGTGGGTAAAAGAAGGTGGCAATGCAGGCAGGAGCCTAGTACAAAAGGCCAGCCTGCAGCACTGGCACAAATGGAACAAGTGAGTGAGAGAGGGAGTGAGCGAGCTCAACAGAGCTGTGTCAGGACTGCTGCAGATTTCTTTGTGGGCAGAAAAGGAAGCAATCCACTCAGGGGCCACTACAAAGGACAGTCTGCAGTAGCGGAGAAACAGAATGATCGAGTGAGAGAAGGGAGTGAGCAAGATCAACGAGCTCTATTGTGACCGCTGCAGATTTCTTTGAGGGCAGAAGAAGATGGCAATGCAGGCAGGAGTCCAGTACAAAAGGGCAGGCTGCAGCACCAACAGAAATGGAACCAGCGAGAGAGGGAGTGAGCAAGCTCAACGGAGCTGTGTTGGGGCAGCTGCAGTTTCGTTGTGTGTGTGTGAAAGGTGCCAACAGAAGAAGCCCAGTACAAAAGGACAGCCTGCTGCGCCAGGACAAACAGAATGAGCGAATGACACACGGAGAGTGAGCAACCTCAACGGAGCTCTGTCAGGACAGCTGTGGATTTCTTTCTGGCCAGAAAAGGTGCAAATGCAGGCAGAAGCCCAGTACAAAAGGGCAGCCTGCAACCCGGCAGAAACGGAACGAGCGAGTGAGAAAAGACGAGTGAGTAAGCTCAACGGACCTCTGTCAGGACTGCTGCAGATTTCTTTGTGGACAGAAAAGGCACCAACAGAGTCAGGAGCCCTGTACAAAAGGGCAGCCTGCAACACCAGAAGAAACAGAATGAGCGAGTGAGACAAGGGGAGTGAGCGACCCTAACGGAGCTGTATCGTGAACTGCTGCAGATTTCTTTGTGGGCAGAAAAGCGGCAATGCAGGCAGGAGCCCAGTAGAAAAGGGCAGGCTGCAGCAATGGGAGACATAGAGCAGGCGAGTGAGGAAGGGGTGAGTGGCTCAACAGACCTCTATTGGGGCAGCTGCAATTTCTTTGTGGACAGAAAAGGTGCTAATGCGGCAGGAGCCCAGTACAAAACAGCAGCCTGCAGCACCGGAGAAACAGAACAAGGAGTGACAGATGGCCACTGAGCGAACTCAACGGACTAACGAATCAACATTCGGCATTAACGAATGCTTGTTTTTATTATGTGTTGTCTTAACTATTGTTAGGCACCCAGAGCCTCCGGGATTGGGTGCCCTACAAATAAAATTGTCTTGCCTTGCCTTAACTGTACATCCCTTGTGGTGTGTTCTAATGCTAAAATGTGCTAAACTTTTGAAGAAAGCATGATTTCTACAGTTCAGTATTTGTTGAGGTGTAACTCTGAAAGAATGGCTGAGTATGGACGAGAAGCAAAACGTGGAGACCTCCCATCTGGAGAGACCAGTTCAGCACTTCCGGTTCTGTAAGGGTGCCTGTTTCTTTCAGTGCATGTGGCCAATGCCTGAAGAAGTTTTACCCTTAAATGTGGGTTTTGCTAGTTTTGAGCCCTAGTGTGCTCCATCGTGGCTAGTGTGCCACATTCCTTCTGTAAATCCTATGCATATGGGAACTGTTCTAAGTCATGTCCTAGTACCACTTCCAGGAGAATTTTGTGTGTTTTCACTGTGGCTAGTTCCACATTTCCAGATGTCAATCCTATGCCATTTGGGAACTGTTCTAAGTAATGGCCTAGTGCCACTTCCAGAAGAATGTTTGTGTGTTTTCATCGTGACTAGTGCCACATTTCCAGAAGTTTAATCCTATGCTATATGGGAGGTTCGAGTTTCTGTTTTCTACAGATGTGTTCTGCATTGCCTTGTGCCATGAAGTGTAAACCCTTGAGGTCCATCTTTACTTTTGTGTTCCATCTTTGTTTCGAATAAAGCCACACCTAGAATCCCAACCTGATATGGACAATCTAGTTACTGCTTCCTGTGTGAATTTACTGGGGACCCCTAACCAGAAGTGCAAACCTAGTATAGCCTTCAGTGAAAGTTCTCTCCTCAGGACCTGGGTTTTGTATAGGTCTGCTTGTGTCTAGTACACACTTTATGTTTTTGTTACAATTGCTTTGTACCCCGCCTCTCTTTCGCTTAGACAGAAAAAGTATGGGAGGTGTGCCTACTAGTTAAATAAGGGGCCAGTGGGTGGCTACACACACACACACCAGACAACCACTTGCATTCCACAACATCCCCAGGAACACAGCCACCCTCCATCCCTCTACAACAAACCACACTACTCCTGGTGATCTGCCTCCTGTGCATGATCCCACTCTCCCACATGCTACCCATCTCCAGACCTGCTAACTTCTTATACAGATATGGTTTCTCTGCCAGCTCCTAATGATCCTTCCTGCCACACCTGTTTGGCCTACCCTTTAAGCCCCTTTATAATGCTACCCAAACCCTCTAACCCTCATTACCATGCCTATCCTACTCTGAACAGCACCATCTGTGGCCTACGGTCCTCCTTGTGGATGCCCTGACAATGCCCCTGGATGCCACTTAGTTGGATGCCATGTTCCTGCTTCATGGCTCTCACTCTTGAGGGTTGCTCATGTGAGGGTCTGAAGTATTGGGGTATTATATAGAGACCACAGCCTCCCTGTTGAAGGTCTGTAGCCATGTGGCCTGCTGGGCCCACCACTCAAGCCAGCTGGTGTGGTTCAGCACCCACCCACCTTCAACCCTCCCACTGCTGGTGTTCCCTCCTCCCATCCCCACAGTCCTCACTCAAACCCACAACCGCATTTTATTACTTTTTTCCTGTTTAAATCCCCAAACAATTCTTCTTATTTGGCTGATCCTGCTCCGTGTCCCTTGGCTCACTCAGCAGCAATCCTGCAAAGGGAGGCGGACTACAAAAGCACAGGCATTTAAGCTTCAAAACTACAGCCTAGTGGGTCTGCAGTCATGTGGCCCACTGGCCAACCACTCAAGCGGTTGGCCCAGCTCCAGCACCTGCCCTCAACCATCCCACTGATGATGTCTTCCTCTTCCCATCCCCACAGTCCCACACAATCTACCCAATTGGGCCGACCCTGAAAAGGGACTGTAACTGTCTCAGTGGTCTTACCTGGTTACCAACATTCAAATAAATAAATAAATCTAACAACTGCTTTTTTTCTTATGTAAATCCCACACGGTTCTTAACTGATTTGGTTGATCCTGCTGCAGATATCATATTTGATGGAAGTGTTTTTAACAGAGACGGCCTAAAGGTGAACAGTTCAGATCCATTTTGCTCTATGTCAGTTCTTGTTTGCTCCAGGTCTGTAACAAAAAATGGTCTGCTCCAATGTGGGGCCACACAGAACCAGCTGATGGCCTTCCTGTCCAGTGGCTTCTGGGGTGTGTTGCTTGGTCTGATTTCAAATGGCAATTCTTTTTAACATTTTCTGGCAGTATAGCCTAGGGGTTAGAATAACAAGCTGTGAATGAACTTGGTACATCCAGCAGACCTGAGTTTTATTCCCACAACCTCCACTTGCATGTTGTGTGACTCTGAACAAGTCACTTAACCTTTCCAGTGCTCCCGGTCACCCCTGAAAACAGGCAGTGGTGCCTAGTGGGCTTTATCTGGTTACCAAAGGAAAAACAAAACATTATTTTCAGGTTTTGCCATCCTCCAAATTGACTCTCCTTTACTCCATTTGCCCTTCCTTCCTCATGTGCCCCATCACCTCTTGCTGCTGAGGGCATAATGTAAGCCAGGTCGCCTCCTCTAATCCCCTTAAAGGATCTGAAAGGTCAAATGAGGAATGGTTTCACCTAACGGGGATCGTGAAGAGGTATAGATGGGGTTCTGAGGTATAAAATGAGGGATTTCTCTTGTTGTGGGACAGCTGAGAGGTATAGCACAGCAGGTCTAAGTTTTAAAAGGATGGGCATTTTTTCCTAATGTGGATAGTTGAGAGGTACAGACGGAGAGGTTCTGAAGGGTGAACTGAGGGACATCCTCTTCATGTAGGACAGGTCTGAGGTATGGACAGAGTGGTTCAGAGTGATGAGGGATGTCCATACAAATGTGGGACAGCTGAGAGGTACAGACAAAGGAGTTCTGAGGGGTAAATTGGACAGGCCTCTCTTAATGTGAAACAATTGAAAAGTAGAGGGCTCCGAATAACGAAAAAAGATGTCACTTTTTTTAACTTTTTCCTCCGGTCACCAGAGTGGCAGCCCTCTCAGGCATCATCCCGGTTATCTTCTGCCCAGCCTGGAAACCCCACTTTGGTTCCCTCCTGAGCTCTCGCAGATGCCTTACCTCTGCCTGGCTAGACACCTCCCTGGCTTCACTTCAGGTGGGCCGCACCCTACAGATGCCCTAGACATCCAGTGTCATCCAGGCATTGGAGGCACATGGAGGATCAGAACCCAGGTGAGTGGGGTCTGGCAGTGGGTGTGGGGCAGGGTGTGCTGTTGCCTTCCACCAATCCAGGGCATTTCCTTTGTTCTGGTGGTTTCACCTGCCTTCCTTAGGCATGCATGATTGTGCAATGATGTCCGATGGTGGAGATGCACTTGCTCCCAAGCACATTCCTGCTGATGTCTGCCATGCGCCACCTTCCTCTTGCATGCAGGCTGCAGCACCATAACCCCTTTTGCCACCGGGAGGCACTAGAGTGCTGAGTCTTGTGTCCCTCCCCCAGGAGAAGGCGCAGCTGTCAGCGGACACTCAAGCCTCTCCTCCCCTGCTGACCCTACGACAGCCAAACATGGGTCGCCGCATCGTGGCGAGGTGTGGTGTCCAGCTTTCAACCCGCAAGGCCACCAGGCCTGCTGAGAGACGCCACTTATAATGTGAGCAGTTTTAGAGATATGAACAGAAGGATTCTGAGTAGTACAATGATGGATGCCCAACCCAATGTTAAGCAGTTCAGGGAGATGGACGGAGGGTCTCAGAGTGATACAATGATGGATGTCCTTCCAAATATGAAGCAGTTCAGAGAGATGGACGGAGGGTCTCAGAGTGATAAAATGAGATGTCCTCCAAATATGAAGCAGTTCAGGGAGATGGACGGAGGGTCTCAAAGTGATAAATGAGGGATGTCCCTCCAAATATGAAGCAGTTCAGGGAGATGGACGGAGGGTCTCAGAGTGATAAATGAGGGATGTCCCTCCAAATATGAGGCAGTTGAGAAGGATGCACTGAGGGGCTCTAAAAATAAAATTAGGGATGTCCCTCTAATGTGGGACAGCTGGGAGGCATGAACAGAGGGGTTTTCAGGGGTATAATTAAGATTTTGAGGGAGGGTATGATGCAGATGGAAGTCTGGTATTCGGAGGGCACTCTGACATCACCACTCTGCTTCTGCAGCTGGTGAGGGTGATAGGATGAGATTGAAAAATCTGGTCTGTTGGATGATTGTTACATACAGTCACTCTACACCATAATCTATAGAGCCCTCACCATCGGATGCCCCATACTTTCCCAAGCCAAGAAACATAGCTTACCTTCTCCCTCTGTGCAGCCACCAACAGGAAGGAGGAGCCTCACCCCCACAGACACACATATATAGAGGGATAGAAACAGGGATAATACAGCCAGTCAGAGACCTGAATAGGACATGGCATCAGTAGTGGAGACAGAGACTAACAGGGCCTGAAGGAGAGACAGAGCGAGCCCTGATGAGGAGCAAGAAAAAGATGGCAAAGACAGTGAAGGGGGATTGGCCTCTATAATACGCAGCATCCAGACCTCTCAGTAACAAATCAGCTAGTTGCACTCATTATACTCCCTTACAGAGGTTGCAAACTACAGAAACTGACATTCTAGTTACCTGATTAGTTTGTGCTGCAGTGTGTCCATCTGAAACCAGACACCTTAGCACTTAATAATAAAACATCTTCCTGCTACTTCCCATTTATCCAGTAGTTAACTAGAGCAACAGACTCTGATGTCTTTCCATACTCTCCCAACAAATGACCCTCCTACTGCAATTCCCTAAATGACTATACACACACCACCATTGATGCCTATTACATTCTTTATAATTTATTCTCCTCATCGTGTGCTACAAAACACCCCTCGGAATCATATTATTGACTGGCATGGTTGAGACCACACTAAAACAGTGGAACTCTAAATGCAACAAACAACTAAATTTTGTTATTATTATGAACCATCTCTTGCAAGGGCCCAAAAGAAGAGGCCAACATACAAGGTAAAATATGAGTTTAGGATAAATGCATGTTGGCTGTTGTGGCAATCCCTCCTTTTCAGCAGTAGCATTCTCTTACCTCTGTTTCCGTATCTTGATGATGTGATTGTATGTGAATCTTGGACAGTTTTAGTGGAATTACATCATCATGGGGAGACAATTTCAGCATGATTATGTCAGTGTATGTGAAAAAATTAAGATAACAGTCCCAAAGTGGTACAGTTTAAGTAGACAATTTTCATAACAGAACAGTGTATTTTCAGAAAATGTGAGACACAATGTAATATTCTTGTAACCTCCCGGGGTGGTGCGTCAGTGCAGTGTACTAGGACATACATCTTATAGCTACATATTTTTGAGTTATTACAACCCTGGCGTGTAAAGGGTTAATATATATTTTCTTTTGCCCAGGGGACTACTTTGTCACAAGAGTACCTTGTGAGCAGGCCAGTCTCATGGGGGCGGAGCATGCCGGGAGAGAGTGGTGGTGGTTGGCACAAGGAGTGGAAGATAGCCCACTTGAGACGTATAAACTAGGGATTTTGTGGAGTCAAAAACAGGACTGGAGCTTGATGTGGCAGCATCCGTCCTGAGGGATCACCCTAGGTTTAGGAAAGCTGGGTTCAGCAAGCAGCCATATATGAGCCAGAGCACCAGTGGGAATGTTTAGCCTAGATACGAGGGCCCAGAGAGATCCAAGGGATACAGAGCAGTTTATACAGCTCTGAAAAGAGTTTGAGCTGGAGCCTCTTTAGAGATGTGTCGCCGTAGGTCTAGGGTAGCAGTGCCAAGGGACAAATCGCATCAGGTCCTGCTGTTTGCTAGAAAGAGAGAGATATAGCCTGTGGGACCATGTAGACTTCGCTGTGTAATATTTGAGCTGTTGCCTAGTTTATGGGGTCATCCAGATCATGCCCCACTGTGTGGACATTGTACATGGTGGACATTTGGACTCTGAAATTGAAGTGACCATTTCGATCCTGTATGACATGATCCCTGTTTGAAATCAACTACCTCATTTGCTCCATGGAGTTGCATGTGTTATTAGATGAGATCCCACTGTTTTACCCTAAATTAAGTGGTGTCTCAGTTCTTCAGTGATTGTTGCTGCTATTAACCCTTAATTCTTCCCTAACCCAGCATGCCTGTGAAGCAAGAGCACTCCTTGCCAGGAACCTGGTAGCGAGGCCATCTGGTTGCAGTTTCTGTTGTGGTCTCCCCTCCCACAGTCAGTGATCATCAGCATATCCCAAGACACTGTGGAGGAGGTGCGCTACAAGTAAGGGCTCATCAGGGATGTGTTTTGGGGTGCTTTTGGCATCAGAGGGTGCTGGACAGTGATGTTCGTTAATGTGGATTTCAATGGGAATGGACTATAATGTCTGCTAAAATATTTTCTGAGTACTACTGCAGGCTTTGAACCCTGCTCCCTGCTGCTGCAGCTACTGTCCTGGGACCTTTTCTGTCACCCTAGGCAAGCCTTGAACCTGGTGCCCTGTGCACTTGAGGCAGGGCTCTACCACTGTACCAAGTTGACAACTACACTTATGGGTAGACCTTCAGCCTCTTCTACCCATCTCATTACTGCTCTCTGCAAACCCATCCTGTTGTCCCCCCTTACCCTCTTCTCACCTCTCCCATCCAAATCCAGCCCCTACCATCTTCCCCATCATCTAAGTTCCCATTTTCTTCACTTCAGCTCTCACACCTTACCAATCATGCATGCACACCTCCTGCCTACCTGCCTCTCTCCTCCTCCTCCTATTGCCTTCCGCTAACCCTAATGTCCCTGTTAACCCTCAGCCTCACTACTCTAGTGCTCCTACCTGCCCTCCTGCCCTCCCTCCTTCTATGCCACTGTCCCTCCTCCTCCCTCCTCTCCACTCACCCCATATGCTTCTCTCCACCTCACTCCCCATCTAGACACTATCTTTCCTCCCCTTTGCTCCCTTGGGCATCTTATCACTCAAGCCTTCCCAGCCTGTGCTGCCCTACCTACCCTGTGCTCTGAAACCCCTTCTCTTCCTATCGCTCCCGCGTAAACTCTCCTTCTGCCACCCTCTGTCCAGAGCGGCTCTCCTCCTTCTGCTCCTGACTGGTAACATACATCCCAATCCCGGTCCAGCTTGCAAAGGCTCCTCAAAGGAATCCACCGGACTTCATATTGCTTCCATGAACATATGTAGCCTCCTTAAAAATTTGACTCTCTCAATTGCTGGGTTGCGGTTCATAAACCTGACGTTATCTCAATAGTTGAAACTTGGCTGTCAGACTCTACCCTGACTCCCTGGTCTCACTCCCTGGCTACTCCCTCTATCGGGAGGACCGTGTTGGTAGGCGAGGTGGGGGCTGTGCCATTTATGTCAAAGACCCTCTCATTGGACTAGCCCTCCAGCCCCTGTCCTGACTTCAGGGCTCAGGCCCAACCTAAAACTATCTCCTGATCCTCTAGTGGTCCCATCTACCTGACTACAGCATACATACCTCCAAAAATCAAGCACAAGCACTAGGCCCATTAATTGATTATCTTACCTCCCTACCCCACTCCTCCGACCAAATCCTTGTGAGGGACTTGAACATCAATTGGCTTAGCCTTCATCCACTTCCTCCCGTGACGCCTTTGCAGCCATCGACCCAACCCAACTAGTCTCCAACCCACTAGAGTGAATCCTAGAATGGGCTCTAGCGCACTCCTGGATGTGGTCCCTACAAACCGCCCTAACCGCATCCGCAATATCCAAATCCTCCCGGACTGTCTTAGCGACCACTCCCTGTTCTCTTCTATTTGTCAACCTCCTTGCTCAAACCCACAGCACAAACTACCCTTTAGCGACATCTTAGACCTGGTGGGCTGAAAGGCCTTAAGCAACTCCTAGCCCTCATAGACTGGTCCCCTATACTAAACGCCCGGATATTGACACGGCCTTTACCTTCTTTATCCACACCTTCAACTCTGCTTGCGACATTTTGCACCATAACTGCACGCCGGTCCAAAGTAAGGCATGTCCCTGGGTTACCCCACCTCGCGCCAACTTCTTAAGCACAGAGACAATCTATGGCACATTGCCATGGAAACAGGCCGCCCAGTTGACAGGCTGGCCTATGCTGCTGCCCAGAACAAATGTACATGGGCCATCCATAGAGCGAAGGCTGAGCACTATCAAGCTTCCCTCACTTCCTCATGGGGAACACTGGACCTTCTGGGACAACATTAAGCAGCTGAATGGTGGCATGTGTCCCCCACACCTTCGCTTATCAACATTAATGGTTCGGTCTCAGACCCTGTCTTTATTGCCAACCACCTCAATAAATCTTTCACAGACCTTAGCCCGGTGCTCCCAGATAATTTCTTCGGCCCTCCCTCCAGGTCTGTCCCTATTCTCCACGCCCATGTTCTACCTGCACCGAGTCACTGCCCAGGAAGTCAGACCTTACCTACTCAAGGCCTTAAAGAGTAACACAATTGGCAATAACTCCCTTGATCCCAGTCTTCTCCGTCCAGGTTCTGGATCTGGTTATCTCACCAATCACCAGCCTCTTTAACAAATCTCTGCCTAGGTCAATTCCCTCTGCCTGGAAGATAGCTACTGTCACCCCAATACACAAGGGTGGTGATAGGACCCTCCTAAGCAATTATCAACCTATCTCAGTCTTCTCTCCTCTCTCTAAGGCCTTAGAAAAATTGTGGCCACCCAAATCTCTGAATACCTCGATAAATATAGCATCCTCTGCCCAGAACAACATGGTTTCAGAGCAGGCCACAGCACCAATACTGCCCTCCTGGAGTTCTCTAACTTTCTTCACACCTCACTGGACTCTGGCTATCTAGCAGGTGCAGTGTTCACTGACTTATCAAAAGCCTTCGATACTGTCTCCACCCCTCTTGCTAGTTACCCTTAGTCACTTAGGCTTTGCCACTGGGCCTGTTTCCTGGTGCTCCAGCTACTTGTCGGCCCGCTCACAACATGTGAAAATCAACGGAAACTTTCCAGCACCTGCCCTATACGCCTCGGTCCCTTAGGGCCCCATTCTTGGGCCCTTGCTCTTTTCCCTTTTCTCAACTCCTGCCTAGTGAATGTACTGGTAAAATCCTTCTTACGGAGATGATGCTGTACTCTTTGCCTCCCAACGTAATCCCATCTCACTTCAGGATTCTCTGGGAATCCTTACAACGACACAGAAGCCTGGTTTACTGAGCACAGACCGTAATTAATCTAAAGAAAACCAAAACCATGCTCTTTGCCCACCCCCAAATAAATCCAGTAACTATCCTCTAGCAGTCCACTCCACCTCTAAACTCCCTATTGAGCTAGTTCACCTTATAAATACCTAGGTATAACCTTTGACCCTGCCCTCTCTTTTCATGCCCACATCTCTGCCCTTGCCTCAGCCTCTAACACTCGGCTGGGTATCCTCTATTGTCATAAAAACTGCCTCCCCACGGATGCCCTCCGACTTGCAGTCACATCCTCTGTTCAATCTCTGGTAGACTATGGCTTACCTGTGTATGGTGCAGCAGACCAGACTGCCCTGCACAAGATCCGCCTCACCTTAAACAAGGCCTGCAGGCTCATAACTGGGGCTCCTAGTCTAACCCACACTTGCCTTCTTTACACCATGGCTAATCTACTCAACCTAGATGGCTTCAAATACCAAACCTGCCTCCTAACAAAAAAATCACTCCTTGGGCTATCCCCACCAGGTCTGTGAACCACTATCCACCAAGCAAACCCCTACAGTGCATACCCATATATCCCATAAAACTGCACTGGTTATACCGGCGAGGAGCCTCGCAAGGTCAAAGGGCTTACCCCTACAGAGCCCCCTGTTGGTATAACACCCTCCTGCCGGAATCACTGATGCCGCCTCGTTATCTTATTTTAAAACTAGCCTTAGAAATCACCTGCTCTCAACACGCAGTTGTACCTGCCTCTAAGCCTCCTCCTATCCTTCCAGACAAAGCTCGCTGAGCCGCTCCTGACCTTCTGTCCAGCTCTACCTTTACTTGCTACTATCTTCCCCACACCCTCCTCTTCTGATGTCTCCCACCCAGCCTAACCTTTATCTGTCCACTGAATCAATCTCCATGTAACTACTGTATATTGTCTACTCTGTAAAGCGCATATGTAAGCCTGTCGTATACTGTGTTTGACATATGCCTGTATTTTGCCTGATTCCTAAATGTACTCTGATTTTTGTCTGCCCTGATGTTTGTTACTTGCACTGTTTTGTCCTCTCTGTGACAAGGTACCTTTGTAAATGAGCCTCTGGCTCAAAGGTTGTTAAATTGATGTTCTAATAAATAAATAAATATTCAATATGGCGCTATTGGGTTGAGAAATTTCGCACCCTTCACCTGAATGTGGAGTCTGCTGGAGAGGACTGATATGTTTGGTCCATGTGAGAACTATGCAAATGTATTGGGGTCAAATTTTGGGATTGGACTGATCGACATCTGCCTGGGTGGGACCAATGGTTTCTGGTTTGGTGCCTATGTGAGAGCTGAGCAGTGCAACATGAGAGGAGAGACTGATTTGGCTTCTCGGATACCAGTGAACTGTTTGGACTGTAGCAAATAAGTGAACAAAATGGCACAGGCTCCATCTGCTTCATCTGTTTCAGTGCCCTCTGAGATATTCAGATGGATGTGGCAGTTAGTTGAAAAAGCCACTGAACCCAGAGAGTGGGCTTTTGCCAGTACTGAGGCCCTCAAGTGGAACTGCTCCCTGTTTGTGCCACGTCATGATGCACATCTACCAGCATATGGACATCAGTTTCCCAGATGGCCCTGTCCTGGATTGAGCTAGTCAGTTCCCTCTTGGTCCTCGGAGGGAGCCAGCATGGAAGGATGGGACAATCTTGTTGTCCAAGCGATCACCAAATCCAAGCTTGAAGCCACAGAGACCAAAGAGTCAGAGGACCTGCACCCCCAGAGGGTTTGGGGATAGCTAAGGAGTCAACTAGCAGACAACTGTGTAGCCACAGAGTTCTATGGAAAGAGCCCCAGCCAAAGTTGTTGACCACAGCCGATTTCTGTGCAGCTGGGCAGAAATGTGAAGCCTCTGCCCAGCCTTGCCTGGAGATTGTTATAGCCCCTGTGGAGCAAATGGAACCAACCCACCCTAGTGCCCAGGAGATGAGACAGCAGAGGGCTAAGTGAAGCATGAAGAAGAGGAAGAGTGGGAGAAAGAGTCAGAGAAGGAACCTGTATCTCCCTAAGCAACTGTAGTCAAGTAGCCACCAAAGGACACCATGCCGATTTGAAGCAGCCTGCCTCTGGCCCAGGGATTGTCGTGTTTAGGTTGTTGAAAAAGACCAGCAAGAGGGGAGTATCGAGAGAGTGTATGGCTTCCAGAGGGACTGGCACTGTGAAAGACTATCCACAGCCTGCTCAAATGGTCACAAGTGAAGAGGATTGTGAGGCACCACATTTGTGGAGGAGTACCTCCAGTCTGACTACCCCTATCTACCCGAGCACATTTGGGATACTATAGAGGAGAAGCAAGCGGACTGGCTTTTTCATGGCATCCTGGGAAAGATTTATCGGAAGCACAGTTTGAATTCTTTCAGCCCCACCATTTCTCTGCAGGAGGCCCAACGTGTTGCCAAGGGTATTTGTGCTCAAGAGTATATGAAGGGCTGACTTTGTGTAAGAATTATGCCCTGCTTCAGGGCTTTGATGGTGGTCACACCAAGTATTGTGTGGGGCCACTGACTCTTATGGCCACCCATGTACCAAGCCACATCCCAACTATCACAGTGGGCGAGGTGAGATAGCACTGCCAGCACTCTGCAATGCAGAACATTCCTGGATGACATTTCATATGAGTGACAGGAACCCTTTCTGTTGACTTTATTTTGCACACTGCTTCCAAAGACATTATTCAGTGGGAATGACAGCTTGCATTAACGTTCCTGTTATGATACCATTTAGGTGTTCCTGTTATTAGTGACTGTGTTTAATGATGATAGTTATTATTGCTGTTTAATCATGCATCAATGTTACCATCATGTTTCCTCTTTGTGAAAGTAATGTTATTATGTACCTGCCCTTTTGGGACAAAATTGCTATGACTCCTGCTATTATGTTTGATATAGCAGTTATTCGAGTATGATCATGAAATTAGTCCACGTTAGACAGGTGGCAGCTTTAGCAGCTAAGATTTAGGTAGGTCTTGATAGGTCTGGGACACCACCCTTGGGGACATAGGCCATCTGCCCAAAGGGTCCAGGTGGGTGGGTGGCTAGGTATTTGAGCTCAGGTGTGTGTGTAGACAGCCAAGCTGTGTAAGTTTGTGGGGGGCCCCATTTCATTAATTTGGTAGGCTCACCTCCACAGTGAGGCAGCCTGAGCCCTCTTGGGGTTTGCCAGAGGGGAGGCAGCATACTTGTTTTGTCTGGGCCCCAGGTGGGTGGCTGATTGGTGCTCCAGAGCTCACTGAGGGCATCGAGCTTTTAACTGGGGAGAGTTATAACCCTCCTGGGTGGGCGTCAGTGCAGTGTACTAGGACGTGCACTTTATAGCAATATATTTTTGGGTCATTACAACCCCGGCTTGTAAAGGGTTAATATTTATTTTTATTTCTCCCAGGGACTGCCTTGTCATGGGAGTACCTTGGGGCAAGCCAGTCTGTGGGATCATGGGAGCATGCCAGGGAAAGAGTGATAGTGGTTGGTGCAAAGAGCGGAGGATAGCCCACTTAAGGCATACCACTAGGGATTTTGTGTGAGTGGAAAAACAGGACTGGATCTTGACATAATGGTGTTGGCCATCACAAGGGATCACCCGGCTGGGGAAAGCTGGGTTCAGCAAAGCCATATATGAACCAGAGCACCAGCGGGAATGATGAGCCTGGGTACAAGGCCCAAGAGAGATCTGAGGGTAATGGAGCAGTTTAGATATGATGGCTCTGAGGAGAGTTCGAGCTGGAGCCTCTTTGGGGATGTGGTCATAGGCCTGTGGGACAGTCACCCAGAAGGGATCTGTGGGATGGGAGCATTATTGAGAAGAGGACTGATTACCCCAAGTTAAAGGGTAGCAGTGCTAAGGGACTAATCACATTGGGTCCTGCTGTGGCTAGAGAGAGCGAGAGAGAGAGAGATGCAGCCTGGGACCATGTGGACTTTGCTGTGTAATATTTGAGCTGTTGCTCAAGTTTATGGGGTCATTCAGATCACGCTCACTGTGTAGACATTGTAAATGTGGACATTTGGACTCTGAAACTGAAGTGACCATTTCGGTCCAGTGTGACATGCTCCTGTTTGAAATCAACTACCTCGCTTGTTTATTTTTTTTTTTTTATTATTTCAATCTTGATTACAATACCTTTCAGCGGAAACCACTGTTTTACAAAGGTTCCATCGTAGAGGGTGGGAATACATACAATGTAGGTTTAGGAATGTCTAGCTAGGTGAGTAAACATAGACACAATACATTGTAACTAGGAAACAGAGAGGTTTTAACACTAGGATAATTCAGGTAACAGTAGCAGTAGCAGCCTAGGTGGCATTGTCAGGTAAAAGACAGTAAGCAGCTATCCAGGAAGGAGAGTAAGCGGCAGTGAGTGGGGGAGGGGAGATGACTATTTAGGGGAGGTGGGAGGAGAGTGCAGAGGATTGCAGGGCAAAGACGGGACAATTCGGAGTAGTAGGACAAAGTCGGAGTAGTGAGGGATGGTAAGATGGCCTGAAAGAAGAAATAGACCAGGGTCAGAATATTGGGGTGGGGGTGGGGTGGAGTGTGGAGTAATTAGAAAGTGTAGTCACAGCAGCTTTTCTTCAGTAGGTGTTGTCTTAGCTTGGTCTTGAAAAGCTCCAACTCTGCATGACGCTAAGATCGGTGCTGAGGTTATTGAGCCAAAGTGGTGCCCGGTAGGCATATGACCTCTACCCTTGGGAGGTTCTGCAGCGAGGATGGTGAGAATCTGATGGTCAGTTCCTGGTGCAGTGCAGGCCTGTGAATATGCTTAATAGGTCTGTGATTCCAGGAGGTCGAAGACCGAGTATTGATTTTTAGCTAAAAGGCAGGTTTGGTATTGTATCCTGTTTTCAAGTTGTAGCCACCGCTTGCTCATAAAGGTCACATGTGTGTTAGTCAGGGGAAATTGGTGAGCAGTCTGCAGGTTTTGTTTAGGGCTACTGCTATCCTACGTAGTGCAGTGGGAGTGGCTGAGCTGTATATAACCAATCCATAGTTGATGACGGAGACAATTGTGCTATGGATTGAGGTTTGAGGGTTTTCAGTGTCAGGCATTTCATATGCCTGTGCAGGAGCCCAATCTTATGTTGACTGTTTTGGCCACATTCTCAATGTGTTCTGCATAGAGAGAGAACCGTCAAGCATAACCCCCAGGTATTTGAATTGCTCCTCATGTTCAAGAGAAACCCCTACACAGTTAGTGATGTTAAGGATGCTGCTTTGTGTTTGTTTCTAGTACCGCTAGAAAGCATTACTTTTGTCTTTTTATAGTTCAGAACCATCTTGTGGGTTCTGAACCAATCTTCAGTTTGTTTGAAAGCATGTTGTAGCTGATATTTTAGGGTGAGGTCATGTTGAGAAGTAAAAATCACAGCATCATCTGCATGGAGAAGTATCTGTTGGTCACATGATCGAGGTAGGCGATTTAGAAAGATGCTGAAAAGGAGGGGACCTAGGATTGACTAACTGGGGACCCTCAACGAACTGGTAGGGGCCCTGATGTGATGTTTCCAATCTTTACCTGTTGTCATGGAGTTGCACAGTGTTATTAAATGGGATCCTACTGTTTTTACCTTAAATGAATTGCTGTCTCACTTCTTCAGTGATTGTTACTGCTGCTAACCCTCAATTCTTCCCTAGCCCAGCACCCTGTGAAGCAAGAGCCTCCTTCACCACGAACCTGGTAGCCAAGGCTATCTGGTTGCAGTTTCTGTTGTGGTCCCCCCATGGACAGTGACCATCAGCAGACCCCCGGACACCAGGGAGGGTGGGCTGTACATAATGTAACACCCTCACCCCTCCCAAGTGTTAAAGAGCTGCTGAGCGCCCAAAGAAGACTTTTGAAAAACATAATATCTAGGTACAATTCTGCTTGTATTCCATATATATTCTATAGATTTCTGCTCCCCATTACTTATTACTGAGGAAATTTGCATCCATACATAATCTTTATACCTTAGAATAATTCATCTGCCTCTTTAGCTTACTCCCTACTTCAAGTCATAATCCTGTGTTGTGACATCACAATCTGTTGCCATGGGAGTAACTGTGATGTCACAAGCAGTGCATTATAACCTCAGGTAGGGAGAAAGCAATAGGAATAGATGAACTCTTCAAGAGCAAAGATCCTGTTTTCTTACAAATTACACCAGTAATAAATAATGGGGAGGAGGAATGCAGAACTAGTGAAATACAAGCCTAACTGTGTCTAAATATTATGTTTTGTTAAAATTCTCCTGAAAGTGTCAGCTGCTCTTAAGCTACCTCTGGCTCCTCGGAACCCAGCCTGGACTGCCACTTCTGCTAGTTATCTGCCGTCACAGTGTGGGCTCCTGTGGACTAGGATTATGTGGTGGGGAATAGAGAAGAGCTGCAGGAGGGAGAATAAACAGAATTCATCAGTGTCTCCCGCACCAGTACGATAAAAACATCTCCCACCACATATCAAAGAAGTGGCTCTGCTGCTGCCAACTAGAAGCACAACCAGTGCTGGTGATGGAGTGAGGATTCCCGCCAAAAGCCCTGACCAGACTGGATACTAAATACAATTGGGTAGTAGCAATTAGTAGTAGTTTATTTATAATGTGCCCAATCTAGCAGGCTCTGGGTGCCTAATAAAATATACATACAACAACACATCATTAGTGTTTTCAAATTACAGCAAAATAAATCTCAACAGCATCATAATTAGCTACTATAATAAATAATGATTATTAGCAGGTATCAATGCACAAGGGCACAGATTCATTGTTTCAGGGCAGGAGTCATGTTTAAAGGAGACTAGAGGTCAGAGCCCTGTGGACTACAAAATGGGCAGCCATCTTAGTGCACTCTGACCCCACTGCTACAGCAACCAGGGGTTTGGGGATGTATGACAGCCAATCAGGCTGCAGAGCCTGGAAGAGGAAGCCACAAGCTCCTGGGACACAGGAGGACTGCATGATTCCTGGTGTGAATTTCTGGCCAATTGTCTGCTGAGTGATGGATCTCCAGCCAAGCCCCAGAGTGATTGACAGCAACAAGGGCTCATCAGGAGCTGCAGTTTCTCAGTGAACAGCAGGGGCAGTCTCAGAACTCTTTCAGCCTGCTAATGGTCTACAAATGCTGGTTATCACTATACACACACAGGGACTAGATGCCAGGACTTGGTGGGCTGGTCAGTAGGATTGGGCTTTCACAGGTTAAGCTGCCCCATGCAGATTTTAAGATTGTTTGCTGAATACAGAGATCAGGAGAGACCTGACCAGGACCTGATGAGACGGCCACTTACCAGCTGACACCGAGGTCTCGGGAGAAAGTGACAGCAGCTCAAGAGGACTCGCTGCTAACTGCACCCTCACCTCTGTGCATCAAGGGAGATCCTCTGTCTACATAAACCATGAATATAATCAGGGTTTGCCCTGCAACAACAGCATTTGTGTCATAGTTTTGGGGAATCAGTTAATGGACTGGTCCATATAGATGGCATTTGCAAATATCCATTTGTTTTTTTTTTTTCGATAAAGTTTTTCTCCCTTGCAAATGTGCAGATGTCTCTCCGCCCTGCTGCATCCAACCAACCCCACCGCCTCGAATCTACCTGCAGTAAATCCATCATGGATTTCACCTGGGGCCAGGAGAGGAGGGTCACCCCCACTCTGAGCACAAATCAGAGATCAGCAGGCAGACTGGGCAATGGTGCGGGCAGAAGGCAGACAGGCAGGGCCTCAGAAAGCCTTCAACCATGTACCTTTTTCCAGTTTCCTCCCCATTCCATCCCCTGATGTCAGGCACAGCCCTGCAGGTCTTAACATGTAACTGGTGTCCCTGGTGGAGGAACAAGCTCCTAGCCCACCACAGGGGTCACCAGCAAGGCAAACCCAACGTCATCCCTCCCAATTTGGGTTTTAGGAGCCCTTGGGTTTGGAGTTGTTAATTTGCAAAGCAGTACTTTATCTGTTAAACTACACGTCAACCATGGGCAACCACATTGTTCTGACACCACTTCCACAGATGGGTACCCGTGAAGCACCAGCAGCTTCAAGCCAGTAAATAAAGAGGATCAGTCAGCACTAAGAATCCCACACTCAAGTGTGGGGCTGATCCCAATTGCATTTTGTGTGCAAAAACATTTTTCTTTAATTTCTGTTTGTTGCAGTACAGTATATTGCATCAGGCTGATTCTGCATCCTCCCAAGCTGCCATTTGCTGTAACCAGAATCGCAGAACCCTCGGCAGCTGATGTAAGAACTGGCTGCAGCAGTGGGAGATTCAATATCCTGCAGTGCATGTTAGAGTTTTATAAGCTCTGATCTTTTTTTTTAAATATAGTTTTCATTAGTTTTATATCAGACAAGACACACATTACATAGTGCAGGTAGGTAAGTGTAACTACAACACTACTTCTCAATAATGGTCACAAGACTTATACAAATTGTAGATAATTGAGTCCAGTGCCTACTGAAATTGCATTGCATTCAATAGACATCTTCACAGACCAATGAATATTATAAAGATGAGGGCTGTTATAAACATCACTGCAAGCTCAGAGCACCCCCTTCCTTCCAGTTAGAGCAGCACACCCCCACCCCTCGACTATTGAATTCAAAGGGACAAATGATACATCTATCTGCATCATCTGCATCACCCAGCATTGCCATTTGTCTGCAAACTTTATTATTTTGTCTCGTAAGGCTGCTGTTAATTTTATGTTGGCTCACGCTTGCACGCCAGCCAACATATTGCATTAGGTGGCAGATTTGAAGGCACGGTCACTGTTGGGTGAATGCATGGCACACATCAGTAGGTACATCCTCATTCCCCAATACGCCAGCATGCAGGTGCCACACCAGGAAAACATTAATTTAGTAGTAGATCAAACAAAAGGTCCGCTGCAATGTCAGCCACGGACATCATGCAGCAGCACCAAAACATGCCCTCCCTACGTGCCTTTCCTGAAGCCCTTCAAGAAACATGGCAGTGCTGACTGCCACCCCACAGGAGCTGACTTCAGGGTGTCCAATCCCCTGTCGGCATGCCTTCAGTCAGTTCATATGCTGACGGGGAGTCCACTCCCGTCGGCATAATGACCCCATTTGTTCTGTGCCGGGGTACCCAATCCCCCTCGGCTCTTGCCTCCCTTTACTATGTGCCTACAGGGTGCCCAATCCCCATTGGCTAGCCCCAACTCTCAGGTGGCATTCTGGGATCCCACCCAGTGTGCAAATGCCCCTGTAAAAAAAAAAATCCCACAATGTCCCCCGTAAAAGAAGAAAACTGTCCTCATGGTCTGTCCTGTTCCTCCCCAACCTCGCCCACCCTCTGCGCACACCCTGCCACCACACCCCCTCACCCCATACTTACCTCTGGAGTCTGGCTCGATGATCTTCGTGGACGGGAACACGCCTGCACTCTTCAAAGCCTACCGCGAATCAAGAAATGCTAGTAAGCTGTATAATGGCATAAATAGGGTTTTCAACTTTGGTGCATATCTCGGCATTTTGGGAATTTTGGCACAAATTTTCAATATGGGGTTCTTGGAACCCCTCCTCATGAATTCAGTCACTGTCATGGCGTTATTCAGTCCTGAAGGGTGATTTCGCAGTCACTGCATGGAATCACCTTTTGGGATCGATTAATGAAATGACAGTGCAGCTATTCGAGGTGGGCTCTCAAAAAGCCTATGTTACAAATTTGGTGAAAACAATCAAAACATGACTGTTTACCAGCGTGCGTTTGCAGTTTCCACGCAGCTCGTAACTTTGTAAATTTGTAATATTTTCACTCCAGATTTTCAAAATTGACATTTTCCACACTCCTTATGAACAGTACAGCTGTCATTTTACAAATCCTGGCTGAAATATCTTTTCGTATGTCCGTGCAGAATAGTGCGGTTGCTGTGCAAATCAGTTTTTGGGACAGTTTGAGAAAATGATGATGACACTGTTCATGATGTCCTAAAATGCCTATGTTGAAAATTTGGTGATGCAAGTCCATAAAATGACTGTGTTGTAAGCATGTGTTGTGCAGTTTCCACGCACCCTTGTAACTTCGAAAATTTGCAATATTTTCATGCCAGATTTTCAACGCTGTAATTTTTTCACACCTACTTATGAACAGTACAGCTGTCATTTTTCACAGCCTGCCCAAAATGTGTTTCCGACTTGTGGTGCACAATGGCGTGGTCGCTGGGAAATCAACTTTTGGGACAGATTAACAAAATCACAGCATCACTGTTCATGAGGAGAGGTCCCAAAATGCCTATATTGAAAATGTGGCTAAAGAAATCCCAAAAATAATTGGATTACGGACGTGTGTTGCACAGTTACTATGCATCATGACTTCACCAATTTTTCATATTTTCACTCCAGATTTTCAAGTTGCCATTTTTACACCTCCTCATGAACAATACAGTTGTCATTTTTCACTTTCTGCCCAAAATGTGTTTTCTTCCCTGTGTTACCAAATGGCATTGCCACTGTGCAAAGCCACCTTTCAGCTAACAAACTGATTGTGCCGCTCTTCATGAGATGGGTCACAAAAGCCTATGTTGAAAATTTAGAGGAAAATACCAACAAATGCCTACGACGTTAGGGTTTCCAACTGTAACATCCCACCCTGTCGAGGCTGACAGGCATCAGGGTGTGACTTGGGATCATTGGCTATAATGCTCCACCATTCCACCCCCACCCCTACCCTGCAGCTAGTGACAGGCGTCGAGGTGTGCCTTGGCGTGTTTGGCCCTAAGTTCATCCCATTCTCTTGTGCTGCACCCGTCTCAGCATATTTCCTATGGAATGGGAAAAGTATAAAAGCTCAAAGACCCCAAAGCACACCATGACACTTGTCAGTGTCTACAGGGTAGGGTGAGGTACAATGGCATGAGTGTTATAGCTGACGACCCAAAGGCACACCCCAACGCCTGTCACTCTCTGCAGGGTGGGGTGGGGTTGGCATCAGTTCAATACTTCACTGCCATTCCTATTATGCATCTCTAGCTCCTGCACTACCAATGCCAATGCCAGCTAGACAACATTCGGCAATTTCGGCATTGACAAATGCTTGTTCTATTTGGTATATGGACTGTACTATGCTTCTCCACCTCAACTAATGGAATTGTTTTAGTCATCTGCCTCACGAGTAATGGCTTTTCCTGCCAGTAGGAAGGCGGGCAATAAAGTGCGTCTCAAGGTAGACTATGGAGAAGCATGATTGAAAAAGTACCATTTCAGCTGTTAACTCTATTTCTTCCCTAGGTAGTCCTGGAGGTTGCGTTGTAGAGCACACCAGAAGGGAGTAAGTAGAGGCATTCCCAAAAACATGGTCCAAATCAGCTAGCTCACATTTATAGCCCGCCAACATCTCCATAGCTGGGAGATAAAAATTTAGCTAAAATTATCGGCGCTCTAAAAATCTATAGCGGCACTTCCATCGTATTCTGCCATTCCTCAGGAGAGACAGATATTTGTAAATCTGCATTCCATTTTATGTTTGCTTGCATGCATGTGCAAGAAACATAGTGTCATCATCTGAGTTTTCGGATGTGTCAGCCCTCTTCCAATTCAGTCAGTGTGTTTGCAGGCGCAGCACGGTTTCTCCATGCCTGCTGGAGCTGTCTGACAGCTCAAAATGCAGTGGCGTACAGTTAAAAGGGAGCTAAGCTAGTGAGCAATGATAAGATATCACCTGCTCGTCGCGCTCCCCTACACACACACATGCACGCATGCTGCGTGCTGCCCCCACGCACACTGACTGTTTAGCCACGGGGGTGCCCAATCTCCCGTCGGCGTGGCGCCCCCACCCAAACACAGTTCCATATGCCACACTGGGTGCCCACCCCAGCATGGCTACAGGTTGTATAGCCGACAGGGTGCCCAATCCTCGTCGGCTCCATGTCCCCCTGAGTACAGGATGCCATGCTGGGAGTCCACCCCAGCATGGTAATGGATGCGGCCGACGGGGTGCCCAATCCCCATCGCCCACGCCCCAACCGGGTGCTGTCCTTCTGCCATGCTGGGAGCCCACCCCAGCATGGCAAATGTCTCCGTCGTTGTCATTAATAAAAAAAAAACTGAAACTCAAAACGGTCCCTCGTAGTCTCCTGCCCACCCCACAACCGCACCCACCCACTGCGCACCTGCCTCCCCACACCTCCTCACCCCATACTTACCTCCGGAGCTTGGCGCGATGATCTTCGGTGGACCGGGAACACGCCTGCACTCTTCAAAGCCGACCACGAACTGAGGAAATGCTGGTAAGCTGTATAATGGGATAGATAAGTTTTTCAACTTTGTTGCATATCTCAGGCATTTTGGGAATTTTGGGCCCAAATTTTCAACGTGGGGTTTTGGGACCCCTCCTCATGAATTATTGCACTGTCATGGCGTTAATCGGTCCGAAGGCAGTATTTCATGATCACTGTCGTGAAATCACCCTTTGGGACTGAGTAACGAAATGACACTGCCACTGTTCATAAGGTGGGCTATCAAAAAGCCTATGCAGAAATTTTGGTCAAAGAATTCCTAAAATGACTGTTTTACGAGTGTGTTGCAGTTCCACGCATGCTCGTAAGTTAGCCAATTTTCAATATTTTTACTCCAGATTTTCAACATTGCCATTTTACCACACCTCCTTATGAGCAGTACAGCTGTCATTTTTCACATCTTGCCCAAAATGTGTTTCTGCCCATGTAGCGCATAATGGCGCAGTCGGTGTGCTGAAATCAATGTATGGGACACATTAAGAAAATCATAGTGACACTTTTAATGAGCAGAGGTCTTAAAATGGCTATGTTGAAAATTTGGTGAAAAATTCTAAAATTACTGTTTTATGAGTGTGCATTGCGCAGTTCCTCATGCTTTCGTAAGTCTGCGAATTTTCTATATTTTCACTCCAGATTTTCCACATTGCCATTTTATTACATTTCCTTATGAACAGTACAGCTGCCATTTTCACACATCACCCAAAATGTGTTTCGCACATATAGCGCACAATGGCGCAGTCGGTGTGCGAAATCAATGTATGGGACACATTAAGAAAACCACAGTGACACCGTTCATGAGCAGAGGTCTTAAAATGGCTATGTTGAAAATTTGGTGACAGAAGTCCATAAAATTACTGTGTTATGAGTCAGCATTAGCAGTTTCCACGCACTCGTAAGTTCATGACTTTGTAATATTTTCAGTCCAGATTTTCACCAGTGGCATTTTTCCACACTTCCTTATGAATAGTACAGCTGTCATTTTTCACAACATGGCCAAAATGTGTTTTCACACTTTCAAGCGCAGAGATGCGTGGTCGCTGTGGGAAATTATTGTTCGGGACAGACAGAGAAAATCACAGTGACATTGTTCATGATCGGAGGGTCCCAAAATGCCTGAGTTGACAATCTGCTGTAAAAATCCCCAAACTAATTACATTACAGGTGTGTGTTGCACAGTTTCTATGCTGCTCGTGACTTCACCAGTTTTTTAATATTCTTACTGCAGATTTTGCAACATTGCCATTTTCCACCTCCCCATGAACAGTACAGCTGTCATTTTTCACATCCTGTTCGAATGTGTTTTTACAACTGTGGTGCTAAATGCCGTAGTCGCTGTGCATAAGCAGCCTTCGCTAACAAACTGATATTGCCACTGTTCATGAGATGGGGTCTCAAAAAACATGTTGAAAATTTGGTGAAAATACCAATGAATGCCTGAGCTGTTAGGGTTTCCACCCATAACACCCCACCCTGTAGAGAATGACAGGCGTCAGGGGTGTGACTTGGGATTCTTGCCTGTAATGCTCATACCATTCCACACCCTGCAGCCAGTGAGAGGCATGGAGGTATGCCTTGGACTCTTGACCCAAAGTTCACCCCATTCTCCTATACCGCACCCATCTCACCATATTTCCTGATGGAATGGGGTGCGCACAGGGCCAAAGACCCCAAGGCACACCGTGACACTTGTCAGTGTCTGCAGGGTAGGTGTGGTGAAATGGCGTGGCGTTATGCCTGACGACCCAAAGGCACACCCCAATGCCTGTCACCTCTGCAGGGTGGTGGTGGGGTTGGCTTCAGTTCAGTACTTCACTGCCATTCCTATAATGCAGCTCTGTAACTTCTACACTACCAATGCTAATGCCAGCAAGCAAACATTCGGCATTGACAAATGCTTGTTGCAGTATCGATATGGTATTATCCCCGGGGTCTCCCTCAGGATTTTATACGTACAGCCTATAACCCGACCTCCAAGTTACCTTCAAGAGCATCGATTAAATAACTCATCAAAGATGGTCTTGGGTGGGAAGTCTAGTTCTGTTAATAGTTTGTTTTTGTTTGTAAACTCTGCGCTGTAAGTAATGAAAATGGTCTCCTTGTGGGAGCTCAAATGTTGCCTGTAGTTCTGAAAATAAAAGGTTCATATTCCATTTACTACTTGAAAAGTATAGCGAATCCCTAGCTGTCCCCACCTATTAAAAGCTGGGTGAGGAGATGACAGAGCAAATCTTTCATCTTTTGATATTAGCTACAGAAAATAACAAGCATTTGTCAATGCCGAATGTTTACTTGCTGGCATTGGCAGTGGTAGTGTAGAAGTTACAGAGCTGCGTAATAGGAATGGCAGTGAAGTATTGAACTGAAGCCAACCCCACCACCACCCTGCAGAGAGTGACAGGCATTGGGGTGTGCATTTGGTTGTCAGGCAAAACGGCCACGCCATTTCATCACACCCCACCCCTGCAGACACTGACAAGTGTCACGGTGTTCCTTGGGCTCTTTGGCCCTTATGCGCATCCCATTTCATTAGGAAATATGGTGAGATGGGTGCGATATAGGAGAATGGAGTGAAGTTTGGGGTCGAAGAGTCCAAGGCATACCTTGATGCCTCCTCACTGGCTGCAGGGTGTGGAATGGTATGAGCATTACAGGCAAGAATCCCAAGTCACACCCTGATGCCTGTCATTCTCTACAGGGTGGAGCGTTATGGTTGGAAACCCTAATACTTCAGGCATTCGTTGGTATTTCACTCCAAATTTTCAACATGTTTTTTTGTGACCCCACCTCATGAACAGGGGAATATCAGTTTGTTAGCCGAAGCTGCTTATGCACAGTGACTACGACATTTAGCACCACAAGTGCAAAAACATTCCAAACAGGATGTAAAAATGACAGCTGTACTGTTCATGGGAGGTGTAAAAAATGGCAATGTTGCAAATCTGTAGTAAAAATATTTAAAAAATGGTGAAGTCATGAGCATACATAGAAACTGTGCAAGCACACCCGTAATATAATTAGGTTGGGGTTTTACAGCACATTGTCAACTCAGGCATTTTGGTGCCTCCGATCATGAACAGTGTCACTCGCATTTTCTTTATCTGTGCCGAACAATGATTTCCCACAGCGACCACGATCTCTGCGCTGAAAGTGGGAAACACACTTCAGCCATGTTGTGAAAAATGACAGCTGTACTGTTCATAAGGAAGTGTGGAAAAATGGCACTGGTGAAAATCTGGACTGAAAATATTACAAAGTCATGAACTAGCGAGTGCGTGAAAACTGGGCAATGCTCACTTGTAACACAGTCATTTTATGGACTTTGTCACCAAATTTTCAACATAGCCATTTTAAGACCTCTGCTCATGAACAGTGACTGTGATTTTCTTAATTTGCCCGATACATTGATTTCGCACACCGACTGCGCTGTCACGTTATGGGCGGAAACACATTTTGGTGAGATGTGAAAAATGACAGCTGTACTGCTCATAAGAAGGTGTGGTAAAATGGCAATATTGAAAATCTGGAGTGAAAATATTGAAAATTGCAAACTTACGAAGCGCATGAGGAACTGTACAACAGCGATCGTCAGAAACAGTCATGTTTTGGAATTTTTTTTCAAATTTTCAACATAGCCATTTTAAGACCTTTGCTCATGAACAGTGTCACTGTGATTTTCTTAATTTATCCGTACATTGATTTACTTTACGACTAGCCATTGTCCTCCATAGAGTGAAACACATTTGAGTTAGATGTGAAAAATGATAGCTGTACTGCTCATAAGAAGGTGTGGCAAAATGGCAATGTTGGAAATACGGAGGAAAATATTGAAAATTCAGCGAACCTACGAGCGCGGTGTAGAACTGTACAATGCACACTGTAAAAACAGTCATGTTTTGAATTTTTCACCAAATTTTCAACATAGCCATTTTAAGACCTTTGCTCATGAACAGTGTCACTGTGATTTTCTTAATTTGTCCGTACATTGATTTCAGACACCAACTGCACCATAGTGCGCTCACGGGCGGAAACACATTTTGGGTCAGATGTGAAAAATGACAGCTGTACTGCTCATAAGAAGGTGTAGTAAAATGGCAATGTAGAAAATTTGAGGTGAAAATATTGAAAATTCGCAATCTTACGAGCCTGCGAGGAACTCGCAAAGCAACGCTCGTAAGCAGTCATTTTGGAATTTGGGCACCAAATTTTCAACATGGGGTTTTGGGACCCCTTCTCATGAATGATGTCACTGTCATGGCGTTACTCATGCTTGAAGGGTGATTTTGTGCAGTGACTGCGCAGGACTGCAAATCACCCTTCAGGCCCGAAACGCCATGACAGTGACATCACTCAAGAGAAGGGTCCCAAACCCCATGTTGAAGATTTGGCAAAAATTCCCTAAAATGCCTGAGATATGCAACAAAAGTTGAAACCCCCTATCTAGCCCATTATACAGCTACCGGCATTTCCTCAGTTTGCGGTCGGCTTTGAATAGTGCAGAGCGTGTTCCCGGTCCACGAAGATCATCGCTTGAGTCAGAGGTAAGTATGGGGTGGGGGGTGTGGGGAGGCTGGGTGCGCAGTGGGTGGAGTGCGGGTTGAGGAGGGGGCCAGGAGACGTGTCGTGGGACGCTTTTGTTTACGGGTAAAAAAGAGCGATGAGGGGCGTTTGCCCACGCTGGGGTGGGCTCCCAGCGTGGCACAAGGCTGATTGGGGGCCGTTCAATGGCGAGTTGGGCACCCGCTGGCAAAGTATGGATTGCCACGCTGGGTGGGCTCCAGCGCGGCACTTAGTACTCGGAGGGGGTTTAGGACAGTGGAGCCGACGGGGATTGGGCACCCCTGTCAGCTATATCATTACTTGCCATGCTGGGGTGGGCACCCAGCGTGGCATTTTCAAAACTTTGGGGTGGGAGGCGGGAGGGGAGGCACAGCCGATGGGGATTGGGCACCCCGTCGGCTATTCAGTGTGTGCATGCAGGGGCGGGGGGTGTGCCGCACGCCCGCGCTGTGTGTGGGAGGGTGAGCTGCGTGAGCAGGCGATATCTTATCACTGCTCACTCAAGTGTAGCTCCCCCTTGAACTGCAGGTATGCCACCGCATTTTGAGTTTGGTCATAGACAGCTCTAGCATGCATTGGCTTACAGGCCGCTGCCTGCCAACACACTGACTGAATTGGAGGAGGAGGTGACACACCAAATCTCCAATGATGGCACTATGTTTCTTGCACATGCATGCAAGCAAACATAAAATGTCTCTGCAAATTTTAAGTGATTTTTAAGGGAGTGCCAAATGTGGAGGGGTCTGTCCATCAATTTCGAGAAATTTCGAAGGGGAATGGATTTACCCTTGGATGCAAATAACATAGATGCTATATCATATAGGGCATTAAGGGCATCTTCTATGTCTTTCCATGGCACTGAATAAGTAGGAACAATCCACTAAAGAAAATCTTAAGAAAGCTAGCTTCAGAGTACCATTCTAAATTAGGTAAATTGATGCCCCGTGCCAATGGTAATTGCAATAATGAATATCGGACTCTCAGGCGTTGCCCATTCCATGTGACATTAGAGATAAATTTGTTCCAGGAGTTAAACTAGAAATGGGGTGGTCGGATTAACAAGGTTTGGAAGATATAAAGCATACAGGGCAGGCCATTCATTCTTAATGTCTCCACACGCAGGAAAGAAGTTAAATGTAATCTGCCCCAAAATTCAAGGTCTTGTTGTATTTGCAAAGTAAGAGGTTCATAATTCATCAAGTCAAGGTCACCTGTATTTTGTGTTATAGTGATTCCTAGATATTTTAGCTAGTCCTTCTCCAACTCAGGGGTATGTTGTGTTTTAGGGATGCTGATGGGATGAAATTGAATGCTAGGACTCCCATCTTATTAACATTAAGTTTAAAACCTGCTAATTGTTCATAATCTTTCAATATTTCCCACAGCTTGGGATTGACTGCTCTGGAGATAAGAAGAAGCAGCACATTATCCATAAACAGCATTGTTTTCCGCTGGGTCTGTCCTTTGGGAACACCCTCCACTCCTTCCTCCACAGTTATCATGCTAAGGGCTCCATCTATAGAGCAAACAGAAGCTGGGAAAGGGGGCAGCCTTGCCTGGAGCCCCACTGCAAATGGATTCTGGTGGGGCTGTCAATGAACCATTTTACCCTGATGTAGGCCTTTGGCTGTGCATATATGGTTTGCAATCAAATCTGAAAAGTCTCTGGGAAGTTAAGGCCGACAGGGTATCCCAGACAAAGTCCCAGGACACCCTGTCGAAAGCCTTTTCTGCATCAAGGTTTAAAAGAACAGTGGGGATCTCCTGGTATTAATATATTCTAGTAATAATAACATGCAGCGGATATTATCTGTCATACTCTAGCCTTAATAAAGCCTGTTTGATCAGGATGTATAATTATAGTCATAGGCCTGGATATTCAAAGGGATTAGCCCCAATGCACCCAGCACAATATACAAAGGAGGTGATTGCATTAAGCCACTCGATGCACACCAAGACACACTCGGCAATATAGTCAAGCGCAATTGCAGGCGTGCTTAAACATATGAGGCACATCCTGATATTCAAGCGCCCAGGGATGTGCAGCATATGCTGGCACAACTCTGCTGCGCCCGCTCAGGGGTGCAAATGTGCCTGGTAAAACCAGGAACAAGTCCTGGCCACCCACAGTGAGCTGCTGCATTGCAGGGCACAACATAAGCAGTTGCCAGCCGTGGTGGCCACACGCCCACCCAGAACACTGTCCACAAGCTCCTGCCCTGGGAGCATCTTGCCCCCTGCCCCATCGGCCTCGATCGTGGGCATACGATACAGACTCCTGGTGGCCCAGTGGTGATCCGTCACCTGATCACAGGCATACGTATACATAGACTTCCTGGTGGCACAGTATTGATCCCCATTGCCTGATTGCGGCGGGTTGAATTCAAAACCCTGGTGAACCAGTGGTCACCCCCGTTGCTTCTCGCGGGCAGCTGTAGCGAGATGTACCCTGGTGGTCAGCGGTATGCCTCCCCACCCACCCACTGGGTCCCTGCCCAGCACCCCCTGTCAACAGTGGGTGGCAGCACACCCACCTGCAAGCCCACGATTGACAGCGTACAGGTACAAACTGTACACCTATTGGTCCACTCCATGGACCAATAGGCGTCAGAACCATTCTGTACTACACAGACCCAAAATCTGAATGAACACATTCATTCACATTTCGACCTGTGTAGTACAATAAGCATGCAGTTCGTACTGTACGCTGTCAATTGGGGCGGGCAGGCAGCTTGCAGGTGGGGCCGCTGCCCGCCATTGACGGGGTTGCTGGGTGGCACTGGACCAGTGGATGGGTGGGGAGGGGGGTGCCACTGGACCACTAGGGTTCGGCCCTTCGTACTGCAGCTGCCCGTGATTGGGTGATGGGGTAAACACTGGACAACCAGGGTTTTGAATTCAACCCACCTGTGATCGGGCGATGGGGGTATGCCACTGGACCACCAGGCATTCACTATTACATATGTCCATGATCTGGCATAGGGGAGCGAGGACTGCACTGGCGTCACAGTGTCGGTCCCGATGGCTGCAGCCTGGCAGGGTGCCAGGCGCAAGTCACCGGGGATCGGCACACGCTTGCAAATGGGTCCATAATAACATGCAAATGGCCCCATTTGCATGCCCAGTGCTGAATAGCACGGGTGATGCGCCTAGCACAACTGCACTTGCGCAGGCGTATCCCCTGCTCCGTTCTGCCACTTGCACTGGTGCATCCCCTGCTCCCGTTCTACCACTTGCGCTGGTGCAGTGCATGCCCTCAGTGCCATATTCAATGGTGCTGAGCCATGGTGCAGCACTGTTGAATATCACCTGGTCCACGTCCTGGTGCAGCCCAGTTGTGCTGTGCTCAGGCTTGCACCCCTGCCGGTGCAGTCTGAATATCCGGCCATAATGTTTTCCAGTCTTGTTGCCCATATGGCCATGTATAATTTATAGTCCAATTTAATATTGAAATAGGCTGATATGAGGATGGAAGGTTTTATCCTTGTCCGGTTTGGTGATAGTGGCCAACACCACATAGTCCCACAGCGGTGGGGGTGTCTCTCCTCGCGTTACCTTGCAAACAAGTGAGTCAGAAGTGGAAGCATTTGTCCCATACATTTTACACCATGACACCATGAATCATCTGGCCCAGGGCATTTATATGGTTTGGTAGACTGGATATGATGTGCTATTTCCTCTGAAGTTAGTGGCGCTCTAATCTTAATTTTTGCAATACAGTTAAATGGGGCAGTCTAGAGTTTTAAGAATTTGTGCCTTGCCTCCTGATTACTTACGAGTGTTTTCACAGTGTAGGGTCTGATAATAGTTAACAAAGATTTGTTGTATACCTTCCGCTGTGTGTGTAATTTGAGAGTAGCAAGGTCATGCAATTTCAGAATGGTAGCCGCTCTACACCATGCATGGATCTTCTGGGCTAATTTCCTAGTTCCCTGGCCCCAACCTCATAGTTAGATTATTTGAGATATATCAGGGTCTTCTAACCCTATAATCCATTATTTTTGTATTTTTGTTTTGTATCCCTTATTTTAAGTAGAAGTTCCTTGTCTCCTTCTCTATAAAGTTGCTGGTATCCATTAAGCTCTTCCGCCAGGCTGTTGTATCTTGCTTCATATTGTTTTCTTTTTTGGCTGAATAAACTATAATCTCCCCTCACAAAACCGCCTTCTATCCTGTATCACATAAAATTGAGACAGAGACTTGTTCTGATTCATTGTCTAGGAGTACTTGGGAATCCTGTTTTGTATTTGGGATATGAACTGAGGGTCTTAGAGGAGTGTGTCATTCAGCCACCAGAGCATTTGCTTTGTTTTTCCCCATATTCTATTTTCAAAGGATGGGGTGATGGCCAGAAAGAAGACATGATCCATAGGACACGTCGTGGATCCGATGAAAATCTTTGCACTGGACCAGAAGTAGTCTAACCGTAAATAGCTATGGAATCTCCTGAGTAGTATGTATTTTTCTTTTGTGTGGGGTACATTTTCTTCCATGTATTCACTATTACTTGTTGCTCAAAAGAACCGCTGAGAAATTGCAAAGCATTTGTTACACTATGGCACTGAGTTTGTTGAATTCATGTCACATTCCAAGACATGTTAAAATCACCCCCTATAATCAATTTACCTTTTAATAAATGTAAAGTTTATTCATGAATGTTCGGACTACAGGGGTTGAAGATTGGGAGAAAGTAGATATTGACAAAGTAACCTCCTATGCATAGCGCTTACCTTGCAGAATCACATATCTACCCTGTCATCTATGTAACTGTTAATCTCAAGCAAGGGTAGAACTGGGCACTAAAATCACCGCCCTCTTCATCTACCGCTTGGATGAGAAGAAGCATAGACCCCATATCTGCCCACCCTCATTTAAATTTAGCATGTTCAAAGTTCAGACAAATGGCTTTCTTGAATATAATATAGATCAGTGGGATTTTCTGCTAATACTGTGTGAATCTTGCTGTCTTAATTGGATTTTTCAATCCATTAATATTCTGTGAAAATATCTTTACAGGGACTGTGGGCATCGTCACGCAGTGGGACCAGAGGGTGCTGCTCCCACCGGGTATCTCCCCAGAAGAAGACTGATGTTATCCTTCAGTGACATATCTGCTTCCATTCCAGCTGTTCCAAGGGACCCATAGCAGTAGACCGGAGGAGAAGCTATCCAGAGGAAGATGAGATCATCTCTGCTGGAATTTGAAGCAGCTCCTGGTTTGTGTCTTAATAAAGCTGAGTTTGTTATCCAAAACTGGTGTGTGTGTCTTCTTTGTTAAGGTAGTAAACTGAGGCCTAGAATCATTTAGGCCTAAATACAACATATAACATTTCCCTTTATGCTAGATTTCCAACAGAGAAACTCAAACCCTGAATCCCTCCACCACCTGAAACTGTATAAACCCCCAACATGGAAAAATATATATTAGAAAACAAAACTGAATTACAATGTGACTTCCATGAATGAGGTACAAACAAGGCATTACCTTTAGTTGTCCCTGGTAGAGTCGAACCATAGCCCCTAGGGCAGAGTGCCAGTCACGCTAACAGTGGGCAAGGCACTCTGTGGGACAGTTTGTTCCCAAATACAGTAATAGTGACAATCAACCAGGCTATAATGCCTGCAAAAGGAAAAAAGTGGTGGTGTCATTGGGTCTCTTCAGGAAGAGTCTCACTCCCTCAATCTACCAGAGCTGTTACTTTACCATGACTCTGTTAGGCTTAATAGGTACGGGACGCTGGTATCAAGCTTCTCTCTCAGCGAGGCTCTCTCCTAATTTAAAACTCAGCCCATGGAGCTCTATTATCCACTGGGAAAAGAATGCTGGGCGATCCATGTGGGCCGGCCTCCTCGCTTACTCCACATACAGCGGATTCAACAACTCCCCCGAGTAATGTACCAGTGTTAGTAGGCATGGGGCGAGGGGGACCTGAGGCACTCCACAATCATCCCTGCTCTGCTAGGTCCCACTTGAGAATAACAAGTGGGCGGGTACAAATAGCAACTTCGGAAGCCCACAGGTGGCCCAGCATCAACAAGACCCACTGGTCACTTCGAGCAGTCTGGGTATCACCCTCCTCCCATCGTGCAAGGCCTGCTGGGCAATCTTAAATACTCAATTAGACTCCTATTGGGCTCCCTAAAGCTGGCTGAGATTCTCCACTGAGGAGGGAGGCATCCTCTCTACCATCTCTGTCAGCTGCTGTGCCCTAAAGGAGTCCTTAGCAACCAGGGTCATAAATAACGCCTGGGCTGGGAGGGAGGCTTATTCAAGGCACTCAGGCCAGCCTAATACACACTAGTGTTGTGTGAAAAGCACCTAAAATGAGTCTATACTGTATTAAGGGTGTCAATCCCATTCCGCTTAGGGTCCCACCCCCAGAAGTACACAAATCAGGTATCCAACACCATCAACACTGGGTTGTAGAAACTAGCGTGCATTCGACCCCTATACTCTTAATCCCCTCTCCCACCCCACCCCCACAAACATCTGGCAAAACACATACGATTCATGGATTTTCAATCAATACATAGATGAATACTATTGGGCTGGATCCGAGGAGAAGCTACTGGTAAAAACCCTTTCAGAGAACAAGTCCAACTCGCGGGGCTCCCTCCCTGTTGTGTTCCTTTTGCCTCTATATGAAACCTCTGTGCCACATGAATCTGTTGAGCGTCAGCCAACATGGCATTTATTGGTTCTGCCCTAATGACAAGCAGCTCCTCTGGGAGTTCGAGCCAGTTGTATTGTCTGGGCGGAGGTGCCATCTTCACCGACTCGACCACCCATCCCGGTCTGCATTAGTGCAAACCATTCGAGTTAGGGCCCATCTTCATTTTCCCAGGTCCCCCCCATCAAGCCAAAAGACCCGCATGTCACTACCAAACTATCATGCCAGTGGAGTGTCCATTTTTTTTTTTTGTGTTGTTTTTAATAAGCATTCAGTCTAGTCTCTTTTCCCTCCTCTGTGCTCAATTAACAGATTGTCTCTATCAGACTAGGGTGGAGGTCTTCTAGCTACCACTACTACTGGCAGTTCAAATAATGGCTTTAGCTGCTGATTAAATTAGTGGAAAATCAACCACGCTGAGCCATCCATAAACAGACTCAGTCCGAGCCCACCCTTGCTTCTTTAAATTAGTTGTGGGATTTCAAAACAGTTTATAGCTGAGGTTTGGCAATTCTACTCCGATCCCCTATGGGGTAGGTAATTTCAAGTGGAACAATCAGTGTAGGCAACAAGGGGACGTAGCAGTCGAGGGGCCCAGTCCCATCCTTCCCTCCCCGCCAGGCCAAACGATGTACTCAGCCAGACTAAATAGCTCTACCACCTGGAGGAGCCAGAGAAGGGGTGTTGATGCTTTATTTCTCCCTATCCCTTATGAATGGTCCAACAGGACAGCAAATTGCAGGCACCCGATCCTCCCCACAATCCCTGTACCCCCACCCCGTGCACCACTCACCTGAACATAAATAAGGCTTTGTTCTGTTCTGTTATTGCTTGGGTCAAAGATTTAAGCCAAACCAGGATACATGGGCAGCTGTTGTCAGTATTGTTAAAGTTTCTTCATAAGTTCTGTAAGAGGAACCTCCCAACAATTGTTGGATGTCGCATTTCATTCTCTCTGGTCTACCCATCGGGTTCGTGTTTCCTGAGCTGGGGACCCGAGGTCGTCATTCAGAACAGAGGCTTCTAGCTTAAAGATCCTTTCCTGCCTCCTCTGCCATTATATAAGTCCATTGGCCCCAGAAAGCGTACCACCAATTTTAGCTGGTCAGTGCATTTGGAATTTAAATTATTAGCCCTCAGTGTTTGAAATAGCGAGATATAGTCCCGATGAAGCTTTTGCGTTAGTGGGGCATAATCATTGTCAATGAAGATGCATTTTGAGCTATAGTTCAGCATCTTTCTGCTGCATGCTTTCTGCAAAAGTCATCTTTCATTGCATAGTTTAAAACCTGCCAACAATTGACCGGAGGCGGAGCATCAGGACCAGACTTTGACCCCAATGCCCTATGCGCCCTTTCTATGTCTATTAAGTAGTCTGGACCCAGCTCCAAGAGTTTCATGAGAACCCATCAATGAAGGCCACCATATCATACATGGCCCTCCTTGTCCTCAGGTATACCATAAATCGCACATTTTTCTACCTGCCATGGTTTTCTTTATCTTCTTGTCTGACCTGTTGTAGCTGTGTATGCACTAATTCCACCATGGCAAACTCCAGGAACTCAAGCTGGGCTGTATTAGTAGAGATCTGCTTATCTGTCTCATCATCCCTGGCCTGCAGCACCCCCATGTCTGCATGGAGTTCTTTCAGTGAGTCCTGCATTTCTGAATGAAACTCTTGAAGTTTGTCTGGGGTTTGATCTTTTACTGCATCTTTCCCTGAGATTTTTGTTGCTGCTCCTCGCTTTTTGTATTCATCGTGTGGTGGCGCCCCAGGTCCATGGCTGGTGTTGCCACTGTCTCCCCATCATCGACCTCTGCCAATATCGCAAAACGATTTTGGGTAAGTCTGGCCAGGATTACTTAGAATCTGGTTCTTTAGGAAATATTATAAATAATTTTGGTGAGGTCTCAGTTGTTTAAATTTAATTTTGAGCCTTATTTCAACTGAATTTAGAGGAGCTCTTCTTCCACATTGTTAACTACTCCATAGCACCACCGAAGTCCATAAGCTCTGATCTTTTGTTTGCTGGCCCTGCTGTCCTCTCAATTCTAAATGCAGTCACAGAGGACTGTATTAGCCCCAGCTGAACAGTCGAACTGGCAAATATCTGCTCTGAGCTTCTAACATACTGAAGGATATTGAATCTGCCACTGCTGCAGCTCACCTCTTTGTTTATTATGGCCTCACAAGGTAAAATTGCTTAAACACAGGGTTATCACAAACAAACAGAGACCAACTCATTACTGCATGCAAAGACTGCACATCTGTGGTCTCTTAAAAATTCAAGGAAAGCACCACTGTTCGTCGACAGCAAATCTGCCGACATCCCCTACAGCAACAACACAATGCCGACACGTGGTATTGTGCCATCCAAGACAAAGTGTTTTGCAGGGAGCTGTCCCCCCACACACACACACATAATTATATATTATCAACTGTAGGTCAGAGTTGTTTTAGGAAGGGCAGAACACGGGAGATGCCGCATCAGTGAAACCTAGACTATTACAGCGATTTTCGCTGTAAAGATTTTCTGGTTTCACTGTTGTGGTGTCACTGTGCAGCAAGCCACTGAAAATTCAATGCCCTACAAACAGTTTTTGAGGGGTAGGAGAAGTTGTAGTAATAATGGCACCTTTGCTATGCAAAGAGGCATTAAGGGAATGGGACAGGAATCAGGGGTTGAGGAACAGTGGGCAGTATTTAAAATGGGGATTACAAGAACAACAGAATTATGCATTAAGCAGGTTAGCAAGAGGAAAAGGAAGAGGAGACCATTATGGTTTCCAAAGAGGCAGCAAAGAAAGTGAAAGCAAAAGATTGCATTCAGGCAATACAAAAGACACAGGCAGAGGGATAGGGAGAAGTACCAGGAGAAGCCAAAGGAGGCAGGAGGTCAGTAAGGAAAGTCAAAGCTCAGACAGAAGAACACATTGTAAAATCAGTGGGTAGGGGGACAAAACCTTTACAGGTACACAAGTGAAAAAGAAAGGCAAGGGAGGATAGTGAGACTGAGGGGAGGATGGGGCCGTGTGAGGATGACAACAGTAAGCTGATGTATTGAACAGGTATTTCTGCTCAGTCTTTACTGAGGAAGAGGAGGGTAATGGGTCTGAAGGGAGTACAAGGGGTGAGAATGGTGCAGAAATGGACACAAGTCCCTACACGAAAGGGTCCTGAAGGAACTGGAAGTAATAAGAGTTGATAAAGCAATTGGGCCAGATGGGGTGCACCCAGGGTCCTAAAAGAACTAAGAGAGGTGGTGGCTGAACCTCTGGCTATCCTGTTTAGCCAATCGCTGGAAACAGGGGGTACCCAAAGACTGGAGGACAGCAGATGTAGTCCCCTTATACAAAGTGGGAACAAAGAGGAAGCAGGGAACTACAGATCAGTCAGCCTCACCTCGGTAGTGGGAAGATCATGGAAGCACTACTGAAGGAGAGATTGGTGGAACATCTGGTTGTCAATGGACTACAGGACCCAAGGCAGCATGGTTTCCCCAAAGGGAGGTCATGTCAGACCAACCTCATTGAATTTTTGACTGGGTGACTAGGGAGGTGGATCGGGAGGGCAGTGGACATGGTCTATCTGTACTTCAGCAAGGCCTTTGACACTGTGCCACATAGAAGACTATTACACAAACTGGGGAATATGGGTGTGGCAGGACAGTAGTTTGGTGGGTAGGTAACTGGCTGGGTGGCAGGACACAGAGGGTGGTGGTAAATGGCTGTCACTCCACAGAGGGAAGAGTGACCAGTGGGGTACCACAGGGATCAGTGCTGGACCGGTCCTATTCAACATCTTCATCAGTGACATTGCGCAGGACCTAGAAGGCAGAATTTCACTGTTCGCTGATGACACAAAGCTCTGTAACAGAGTAGACACACCAGAGGGTGTAGACAGAATGAGAAGGGACCTGCAGAAACTTGAAGAATAGTCAGAGGTTTGCAGTTGAAATTCAATGCAAAGAAGTGCAAGATAATGCATATGGGGCACAAAAACCCTGGCACAATATATCAGTTGGGGGTGAGGATATAGCATGCACCAAGCAGGAAAGGGATCTTGGGGTTATCATCTCTGATGACCTGAAGGTAGGAAACAGTGTGACAAGGCAGCAGGTAAAGCAAATAGGATGCTGGGATGCATAGGCAGGGCATCACCAGCAGGAAAAGGAGGTCATAATTCCACTATACAAGACACTAGTGAGGCCCCACCTGGAGTACAGTGTACAGTTCTGGAGACCATACCTACATAAGGACATAGACTGGGTAGAGAAGGTTCAGAGGAGGGCAACAAAGATGGTGCATGGATTGCATCACAAGTCCTATGAAGACAGGTTGAAGGAACTGAACATGTACTCCCTGGAGGAGAGGAGGAGAGAGGGGATATGATAGAGCATACAAGTATCTTACAGGGAGGAACAGGGTGCAGGAATACACTATTTTTAAGTGAAAAGATGTTCCAGGACTAGAGGGTATGGATGAAGTTGGACGGAGGACGATTCAGAGAAACGTGAGGAAGAATTTCTTCACAGAATGGGTGGTGGACAAGTGGAACACCCTGCCAGAGGAAGTGGTGGGGCTGAAACAATCACGGGATTTAAGAATGCATGGGATAGACATAAAGGAATTCTGGAGGTCAGGTAAGGGCAACAGACTTCTAGGAAAACATAAACTGAACTTACAAGCTCAAATGGGCAGACTGGTGGGCCATAGGCCCTTTCTGTCACACTGTTTTGTATCTATGTATCTATGCAGGCGGATGAGTTGGAATGCCATTTGTTGGATAGAAGCTATAATAAAGAGCTGATAAAATGTAGTAGGATAAGTGGCGGGACTAGATAGAAGGAATTTGTTGACAGGCAGGGAAAAACTGAAGATGCTAATCCAGCAGTGATCCTCTCTGTTGGTTTAACTGCAAAACAAGTAAAGTGGGTGGTATAATCCATGCAAATTGGCTGATACTAATGGAAGAGCTGGATGTGCGAGGTGTGTGGGAGAAAAAAGAAGAATTCATTTCTGAAGACCGCCAACTTGAAAGATAAGTTAGTACCGGCACAGAAAGGAAGGGACCATGAAGACAAAGACATGGCTGCCCACTAGCTCAGTAGGTGTTTATGTATGTGGCAACTTAAATATTTGTAAATTTGGTAAACTCTGTAAAAGTTTGTACATCCAAGGAAAAACATTAAATGTGATGTATGAGAGTTTATCAGTTGCATTGCACCTTTTATTGGGCAGTGTATAGTGTGTCCCTGTGGTCTCCCCTACATCGATCGTACTACCAGGTCACTGAAGGACAGAATCCAGAAACACAGTTTCCTGAATGCATGAGAAGACACCATTTAGGTTTACACTTCAGAGTGAAACATTGAAGTGACCCTGGAAGTCTTATCTTAGTGGCCCTCAGCATATCAGACAACCATCCAGAGGTGTGATAGATTATGGTCTCTCCTGCAAGGGAAACCTTTGGTATTTTCTGCTTCCAAAGTCTCAGACTAGCAGGACTTAATCAAGATTTTGATCGAAACCCTTTTTGTGAACTGGAATCTAATAACTGGTGTCATGAATTTTTTCAATCAATTGAGTTGACACATATGAGTAATGAAATGATAAAAGATGTGACAACAAAAAGAAATATATATGGAATTTTAACCTGTTATTGTCAATATATAAAATGCATGCCTGTGTCATTTTGTATACTGTTGATTAATTTATTTCTGTTCTTCTTTTGTGGGTATTATCATGAGTTACCAATGAATCAAGCGAGACCACTAATTCTTAAGATCTTGATGGGAATTATGCTATGGCGAGACTTGGATGCACAGAGAGATCCAAAGATGTATGCTGTATTATGTCACAGAGGAGCAGTTCCTTTGAAAAGGAAAGACTGGCTTCTTAGGATACAATATTGGCAAATTGTGAAGTCTGCCTTCAAGCAAGAATTATATGGGCTCAGCTAATGCAATAATATGGACTATTGAATTATATGTAGTCTCGTCTTTGAATTAGTCTGCATATTTTGCAATTCATTGGGAAATTGTAAAATTATTAGTTAGAAGAAAAGTTTCCTGCAATGAGTGTAGGGCTGTGGTTAATTTTGTGAATAATTTTAATATTAGAATATCTATTCACTATTTGTACTTTCATATATTTGTCACTGTATTTGAGTTAATTCTATCCTTGAATGATTAACTGATTAACTCCATATTATAGTGTCTATGCTGTGAGCGTTTAAACACTGCACAGAGCACTGCTGCCATCAAGTTGGCAGTTTGAAATACTAATATAGTCTTGAAAAGACATTTAAAGCAATCAGAGGACATGGGCTACCATTAAAGGAGGGACTAGTATAGCTGACCATGTCCCCTGATGGAGCTCCCGAGCTAACCAGTTGAGTTGGTCCATGGCCGCGGCTAGGTTGCAGGTCTGCATTGAGCTAAATTTCTTATGTCTGTTTGCACTGCTTTTATATCCAGCCTTTTGCGTTTGTGCATCCTCTGTACTTGAGGCATTCTCTTTTCACCAGATGGTATGTCACTGAAGCCTGGAATAAAAATTTGCAAGTGATGTTTTAGCTGTAGCTGTGGTGTATGTATGTTAACTTGAGCTAGTAGGTTAACTGTAACAGCAGTAGTAGCTAATTTAGCAAACTGACCTCAGAGTGCACTCATATCCCCTTTTGGTTCTAGTGTGTTTACAATGTGGGTTCTTAGGCCAGAACCCTTGAAGTGCACCCAAGCCTATATGGATGCTCCAACTTTGCAGGTTGCAACAGTATGACTGGGGCACTTGGGCATGCATTCAGGAAGGCATGATAAGCCTTTATTTGTTGCTTTCATGGTAAAGGAATTATCAGTGGTGATTTTGGCAGGCAAGCTATTTCAAACAAAGGGAAGTCGGTGGTGATTGAGGCTTGCCCTAAATTTCTTCTGCATTGAGGGAGCTGGAAATGTCGACTGTTCTCAGACCTGAGGAAGTAAGTATAATCCCTCTCCAGCGCCGTCCAGGACAGGGCCACTACCCCTGCTGTCTAGGACACAGGACACAGGGCCTGGGTTCCCATAGCTGGAGCAAGGGGTTCTTTCTCAACGCTAAAATAAAATGGTGGTCCTTCACCAGAGTACATTTTAGTGGGTTTGATAGCTTGCAGTACAAACCCTGGGATGTTGTAGCAACCCACCTCCCCAATAGTTACCCCAGATATGGACTTATCAAGATTTGAACCTCCCACATTCAATTATACCTTTTACATTTTCGCATCATCAATACACAGGCTCACTAAAATCAGGTTCTGGATTCCTTTTCTGCTGTAAAACAATGACTCCAGGGTTTATTACACAGAGAGGGTTTAGGAGTGGGGTAGTGGAATAGAAGTTAAAGGCATTTTCATTTGCATTTCCCAAATCACATTCCCTTTGATTCATTCCATGTTTTAATCCATGCAGCAATCAGTATGTATCTGTCTAACTGCAGCAGTTGCCCAAAACCAGACCCACAAGTCCCAGTCCATTTTCCCTTAAGTTCCTCACTGGGTACCCAGATTTAGTTGCAGACATTAGGTGCATCTGGTAGCGGCATTCAACTTACTTGAATTAAGCTTTATACACTTTCCCTTTGCTTTTCCTCCAGCTCTAGTATGCATGTTCAATTATTTACAGTCCCCAGGTGCAGGGCAATTCCTGCATTTTCCTCCACAGTTCTGCAGAACTCAGTTCTATAGATGGTACAGTTCACGGGAATCCTGGAAGGCACAGGCAGAACCGGGAACACTTTCTTTAACAGGGGCCCATAGGCTGCAGCTTGCTCTTCTCTCTTCTTGCTCATGAATCTTGCAGCTCGTCTTCCTCGGCCCATTAGACCCCATTGCAGAGCAATGCACAGAGGCCTACCACCACAGAGGACCCAGACCGGGGGTGGCCCCACGCCTGGCTCCCTCAATCAGAGCATCCTAGTATTTGGGTACAAGACCCGTGACCCCCTGCAAGCGCCAGACCCCACCCACTCAATGGGGGTTAGCAAATGCCCCACCTGGCCCTGGATGCCAGCAGCAACATTCAGCACATCCTCTTGTGCTGTTCTCTCTTTCCTCTCTCTTTACCTGCTACAGTGTGTAGCCACAGCTATCCATTTCTCTCTTGGCTATACCTCAGAATCAGACCACAGGCACTTGCACCAAAAAGCACCTGTCCATCCTTCTGCTTCCACAGTCTCTCAACTTTAACACATCCACACTATTCACTCTGCGGCTCACACATCGTCCCTGCACACACAGTCCCTTTTCTCACCGTGCAGGTACTGGCAAGTCTCTGAATCGAAGAGGTTCACTCTCCCTCTTCTTCTCTCAGCACATTTATATGTCCTTGTTCCTCATTCTCTGTACTCTGTCTTTTCTACAGGTTCAGATGCCACCTTCATTCCTTTTCCAGGCTCAGAACACAACCTTGGTCTTTTCCCCAGGTTTAGACCCAACCTTTTCCTTTTATTTCAGGCTCAGAGCACAACCTTGGTCTTTTCCCTAGGTTTAGACCCAACCTTTGTCCTTTTATTTCAGGATCAGAACACAACCTTTCCTGCTCTGCTTCTTTGGCCTCACCACTGTGGTGCAACTTCAGAACCATGCAGACAATTCACAACCTGCAGCTTTCCTTTTACTTCTCCAAGCTGCCTCATCCTTTCAACCTGTAGCTTTCTTTTGTCTTTCAAGCTGCTTCTTTCCTTTCCCAGTGGGGCAGGCCCTCCCTGCCCTGGGGACAAATGGCTGGCAGACCCATGGGCAAGCCCATCTCTCAGCCCCAGTTTCTCAAGGCCCCATCCAAGCAAGAGCCCCCCTCCCTCCAGGAGGAGCTCTTCCCAAACTGCCTCAAATCCAACTGTCCATCTTTATTTGAGGGCCCTTTCTTTGCTCCCCATTGGCTGGAGCCACTGTCCTTTTAGAAAAATTAATATGTATGAGGCTCCCTCGATGCCTCATAGGCTGTTCAAAAGGCGCCTAGATTTTCCCTGGTATTTTAACCCAAGAGTCTGTTCATAAGCCCCAGAATCCTCCTGGCTAGTCCTGGCTTGGTGGTTGGCTGGCTGGGGTCACATGGCTGCAAACATGGTGGCTGGATGTAAACAGTGTCCACACATTAACACAGAGTCCCAAGTTCCAAAGTCCCTGCAGCCAAACTCTTTACTTTTATTATCCCTTTTCCCCACACAGCTGTAGCCACCCCTGTGCCCTGTTAAGTGACTGCATTTATTTTCATATTCATTCATCCCTCTGCCGTCGCTGTTGCTGCCATTATACCTTGCCCCTAGGCAGCACACATAGCCTCAGTGTACTGGCTGCAGTCCGTGGACACTTTATATTTTATCCCCCCACAGACTGCCAGCCTCTTCATACTCCCCTTGCACACCTTCTTTATACATTTTATCTACTTTTCCTTTTCTCCCAGCCTGTCACTAGTACGTAAATCTTTTCCCTAGTGCTTGCGGCATGCTCACCTCAGAGGGATGCCACCTCATTAATATTCATGAGGCAGCTCCCTATCTCTACAACACAATTGGCGCTCACAAGAATGGCTCTCTTTTCCTCCCTGTTGCATCTCACCTGTAAGCCAGGTCCCCAGTCCCTCTCTTTCTTTGCCCTGGACTAGGACCACCCGAGGCAACCAAAACTAGCTGTGCGGCCACTCAAAAATGCACTTTGCGCATGTGTGGAGCTCACCCTGGCACCCAGTGCCATTTCTAAAATTGCAGCTCCATAAAAAAACAGCTCCTCTGGCCCTGCTCCTTTAGCAAACCACGCGGGGAGCCAGCAGGAGAGACTCTAAAGCTGCAGAAATGCCAGGAGGGACCCAAAAAGAATGGGGTGGACAAAAACCTTGGGGAAGGAGCCTTTTAGGGAGCTTTCAAGTAAGCCCCAACAGGGGTTACAGAAGTGCAATTTAAGGCTGGTGTAAAAAGATCCAGGAGGTTGACAGAGTTTATAGACTAGTACTTAGACCCCAGTAGCACAGTATATAAGAGGCCTCTTTGGAAGTGGCAGCCACCGAGTTCATTTGACAACATACAGTGGTGGGTTCTTGAGGAACAGGTCAGTACAAATCTGCATAGTGCACTGAGAATGGCGTTGTCAGTCTGAACAGGGCAGAAGACTTGGCTCTTGTGTAGGCATGTCCCCATAGTCCAGCAGGAGGTTGATGGAACCCTCAACCACCAGTTTCTTGATGTGTGGCGGAGGCAGTTTTTCACCCTTAAAAGGCACAAAGCTTTGAATAGCACTTAGCTGTTACTTGGGATATGTGGCTAGAGTAATCGAGCTGCTGATCCAAATGAATGCCTAGATATATATAGGAAGACACTGAGTCAAGGCAATGTTGAGGATCTGGAGTCCACAAGCTCACGAGGTCAGCAATGGGAATCCTCAGGAGTGAAATCCCAAAAGGAACCAAATGACAAAGGGAATTCAAGGGGTAAAAGGAAAGAGATCATAAAAGAAATAGTGGAGGAAATAAGGAAGGGCAAATGGGAAATAAGGGAAGGGTGGCAAGACAATCTGGAGGGCCATGTGTGCAAATGCTCGAAGTCTGGGCAATAAGACTGCAGACCTAGAGGCCACCATGGCAGAAGCGAACCTGGACATAGTAGCAATTACTGAGCCCTGGTGCAATGAAAACCAGGACTGGGATGTAGCCATACCAGGGTATACTCTGTTCAGAAAAGTCAGGGTAGATCAAAAGGGGATAAGTGGCTCTTTATTTCAGGGACAACATAAAAACTACAGAAACACAAGGTAGAGCAGGGAGGAGGAGATGCACTGTGAGTCACCCTGGAGACATGGAGAGAGCAGCTATTCACACAGGAGTGATCTACAGACCTCCAGCACAGAGGGAGAGGTGGATAACAATATGATGAAGCAATCAAAAGGATGGTATGCAAAGGGAGATGTTGCTGTTAGGGGACTTCAAGCTACCAGATGTGAATTGAAGCATACCAGCTGTGGCAACAGTCAGATGTAGGGATATCCTGGACTCCCTGCAAGGGGTGTTCCTCAGGCAACTAGTTAAGGAACCCACTTGTGGGGGTGCAATACTGGACCTAGTACTGACAAACGGGGACAGTCTGGCTGGCGTCACAGAGGTGGTCACCTGGGGACCAGTGATCGCTGTGCAGTGTAGCTCAACATAAGAACTGGGTCAGAACTAAGCTGCACTAAGATGAAGGTTCTGGACTTCAGGAGGCGCAGTTTAACAAAACAGGAGAGTGCCTCAGCAGGGATAGGAAATGGGGAAGTTGAGGAACAATGGGCAAAAATAAAGGTGGGTATTGAAAGACAACAAATCTCTGTGTCAGGCAGGTTAACAAGGGCAAAAGAAAAAAAGACCATTATGCTTCTCTAGAGAAATAGCGGAGAAAGAAAGGGAAAAAAACCTAGCATTTAGAATGTAACCCCACCCCTGCCTTTTGCCAGAATGACAGGTGGCATGCTGTTGGCGCTGACAGCAATACCTGGTGGGGACCTGGGTTCGGGAGGATGAGGTTACCTGGCACAAGGGGACCTAGTGTCATTACTCTGCACAGGGGCACCAAGTAACCAAACACAGGAAGCAATAACTGTAATGTCCAGAACCAGGAATGGGATTTTTCAGTCTGGCTTTTATTCATAACTAGCTGAACACAACAAAGCATAGATGGACCCCCATGGGCTCGTTTACTGATAATGCAGATTAGAGACTACAAGGCGGTCCACTTGAAGAATGGACCAATTCTACTGTTTTCAGGCTCTGGACCACCAGGCACACAGCCTGGACTTGCATGCACTTTGGATACTCAGCCCGACTGGCCCAGCTGCCCTGCCCGGCCACTTGACTGGCGGTTCATTGGAAGAATGAACCCATTTTACTTGTTGTGCTCCCCACCACTTAAGTCTCACGACCCCTAAGATTTCCTTCTTACTTCTTCTGACTCCCATCTCACAAAGAGAATTCTTTACCCATGTTGTGGCTCCCACACCCCTTAGTCTGTGACTCCTAGAGACATTTTCCCATTTCGACCCACGTTTGGTACCTACCTCATCACTGGCCAAGCGCATGAGGTAAGTAGCAATACAGCAGAAATCCGTAGAGGTGGACCTGGTTACTAAAGATGGGGGTGTTCCACCCCAGCTCCCACAGCCCATACCAGCCATTTCTCTGGACAAACTGAAACTCAAATGTAGATTAAATGGTGGATGAACTCTGCACCCCTCTACAACATTACTTGAATCCACACAGCACTTTAGCTTTTGACACTACTCCATTTGTTTGTCCTAGTACTATAGGCCTCCCAAATAGTAGTTCAAATCCCAGATTTCTTCACATTTCCCAGGCTGAAGAAACACATTTTGCCCTCTCATATTAGAGCAAAATACTCACCCTTTTGTTGCAGGTGCCCCACAGGCGAACACAACTTTTCCACTTTTCAAGCACAAACCCGAAACTGTAAAGGCAGCTTTCTTTCTTTAGCAGAAATTGGGGATTGCCCTGGAATCTACATGGGGACACTTTACCTCCGAGAGGGAGGGGGCACTGAGACCTGGACAGCGGTCTCCACCACTTGAACACTGGACACTCACTCCTTCACCCACAGAAGGTAAACAGGAACTGACTTTGAAAACTCCCAACGTTCTATCTCACTCCCTCTGCTGCAGATTCCAATGTGGCTTATGCAGCTGCGACAGTTCTGTTGGTGATGTCATCTCTCAGCTGAGACTGAGAACAAAGTGAGACAGTGTGAAACCCATTTAACTGGAGCTTCACAAGCTGCCTTCCCTGCCTACCACTAGGTCGTACTGGGATTCTAGTAACCCGGGTAACAAGGGTTATACTCGCCCCTTGACCAGGAAAATAACTGTCCCAGTCATTATGCACCAACCTTAGGCCATCCCACCCTATGTGCTACCTGCGGAGGGGTGATCAAGCCCCTCCTACCATGTGCAAGCACAAGCAGGCAACACTAAGGGCCTAGGGGCCTGTAGCTGACATATCAGCCTCTACACTATCCACTTACTATGGACACCCAGTGGCTCTGGTAGAACCATCCAGAGCATAGCCCTGATAGATCAGCACTGCAGTTCCTACTGCAGGTCAGGGCCACAGCCAGTCCATCCCCCTAACCCTCTAGGGAAAACCTATCTGCCTCTAACATAATATTCCCAAACAAAAAAAACCGGGGACCTCCCAACCTTGGGCAACCTGCAACCACACCATTAAAATACCACATTACTGCCTCCTCCCTACCCCCACAACCACACCTGTGGAAGAAAAGGGTTAATACAGCAATAACCATAACAATAGCACCACAGTACTTTAAATTTCTACACAATAAAGCACTGACGAGGAACTCCGATGAGCCCTCCTCCTCTTCTTGTCTTCTCTTCTGTCTTCCCAGGAACACCTGTAAGAAAAGAAAGACAAAACACACTCTCTAATCTGCAAACACAGTCTACCTAAAACCCTTACTATACAAAACACTGAACAATACCAAAAGATTTTTAGAAAAAGGTAGAAAAACAGTATTTACATTACAAAACAACGACATTTTACAATACACATTTCGGGGATGGAGTGCCCTAAAAGTCCCAACTAGTGACCACAAGGCCGGAAGGCTAGTCCAATAAAGAGTCTCTCCTGGGCAGGAGCCGGTGAAGCACAGTTCTAACAGGCCAAAGTCCAGAAGGGAGAGTCTTTGCGGACAGTTCACACATTTTTGAAGTCTGTAGTGTAGGGTGTGTACTGCAATGTCATAAAGATAGAAAAGTTTGAACTTACCAGCCACTTGTACTACAAGAATCTGCACGAACCTGCACCCTGCCGAAGACTCTCCCTGGCAGCATTTCTTCCAATACAGCTGGAAGGACATCTTCTGGGAACCACAGGAGGGCACATCTGGAAACAGCTGGGCTGATGTCATCAATGGAGCGGAACCTTAGAACAGGAACAAAAGAAAAACAGCTGGTCTGGCGTCATCTGATTACCAGGCGATGAACAGGAAACAGCTGGGCTGGTGTCCTCTCTGGATCTGAAGTCATCTGGTGGGCCAGTAGATGGTTGCTGAACAGGACAGTACACTGTAGACTGATGAATGTGGAGCACCTGGTCCTTGGTTATTCATATTGGCGGATCAATAAAGGCACTTCACAGTCTGGTGTGGCAGTATTGACTACCACTGCTAAGCTCTCCATTTTTTGAGACGGGCACATTTGCTGGGAGGTCCTTGCAGGCCCAATAGTACCGGGGTCAGGGGCTTGGATGTGCCGTCTGGGCGCACATAACTCACACAGTAGGAGATTTCGTCCCTCTCCGTCCACTATTCTCCTCTGTCCATAAACAGTTCCTGCCTCTCTTCCACTGGGTATACTTCTCGTGGAACAGTCTATTCTTTATATGCTTGTTAGCCCCAGGATGCACATTTTCATTGTTTCATCCCAGATCCAGGATTTCCTGCAGTCCTCAATCTCCTCCCAGACTCTCCGAGGAAAGGTAGGAAAGGTCCATACCATAGATTTCATTCGCCTTTCTACAAACCAGTCTCTCCTCTTTCTTGCTTTGGTCAATCTGAGACCGCTGGCCTGGCTTGGGGTGGCCAGTCCTGGTTCTGCCAGCTCGCATTCTCAAGGAAATTAAAACGGATCCCTGACTTCTTCTTCTTATAAAGCCAGGGTAGTGGCATCACCACCTTCTTCAATACATTCCTCTGAGCCAAGATCTTGAGGCTGTGTACCCGTTCCTTTCTCACAAGGCCCATAGGTTCCCCCTCATCTTCCTCTTCACTGAGGATCTGAGCCCAGGGTGAGCAGTCGTTCTTACCCCTGAGACTAGCCATTCATCACTAGGCGGGAGGTCGACACCTCCCATTCAAAGGCCTCCCGCATCTCATCTTCATCTAAGAGACTCAGGCTAAGCCCCCACCCAGGGTCTATTGATGCTTTATCTGAACTTTCTTTCTGAGATCCAGCATCCAAAACTTCAAACTCAGGTTTAGTCTCTAACTCTGCACCCTCTAGCTTTGTGCCACACTCCCCGAGGGACCTTCCTCCACAGGCTCCGCCTGGTGCTGTGTGCTGCCAGACTGCAGATTCTGAATTTTGTCCATGTGGGAGCCAAAGCAGATTGGGCGCTTTATACAAGCCATATTTTTGTAGGCATCCAGCACAGTGAGGAATCATGAAGACATCCTTCCAGCACTCAAGCATATTTGGCATACGACTGGATAATTAGGAATTGCCACATTAGGAGGCAGTTGCCCTCCATAGCACCGCTTTCAATATCTCTCAGTCTATTTACTGCTGCTGTCACTGCAACCCAGGCATGATCCGGGTAGCGAGCTGGTCCTGAGGGCCATAACTGCAGAAAAATAAACAAAAGTTCACTGTAACTGAAAGTCCCACTTTAATGAACACACTCTGTAGCTTTAAAATGGCTCCTCTGCTGCTGTGTTTGCTACCCCACCCCTGTAATGGCGGCAGCAGCACTCCTGTGCATCAACATTTAGAATCTGGGTCAAGCCACTGCGCACCGATTTACACCAACTACTGATAACTTTTACTCAAACTGCACAACTTGCTCTTTTCTGCTTCACACACATTTACAGGATTTTCCTTGGACATTTCACATCCTGGTAACATTCATTTAACTACAGTCCTTAAAAGCTTCAGGTTTCGGCACAGGATTGCCTGCTTCTACTAGTGTTGCATTTTGCTACAACCCACAGTCTCTCTCTGGCTGCAAACTTTAAACTGAGGCTATTTTCACTTCCATGCACATTCAATGGCTTTACAGACTTGCACTTGCTGGCAGGACTTTACACAGTCGTTACTTGGCGACTAAACTGCTGCACACACATTTATATGGCATTACTGAAAATCACTGTTTGAGCAGTTTTATGAAGGTTTACTCACTGTATTAGTAGCAATTTACTGCGATGGGTAAAACGGCCTGCAGCCAGTTTTTGAGAGCCTCTGAACACAAGCAGGCAGGCAGTCTTAGCGATCGTCATTTTAACCACCAAATTCACTATTTCCACGATCGATTTGCGGGTTGGGCCCAATTTTAAACTTAAAGTCTATTTTTGAATGTTTACAGTGCTTTGAATCCTCCATGACGCTCCTCCACTGCCAGTACACGCACTACACTCTGTCTCCCTCTCGAATGCTGAGGCAGTCTCTGTAAAGCTGGCTGAGGGCAGGACCAGTGCAATCTGACCAACCACACAGCGCCATGCAAATGAGCCTCTTCTTCCTCATGAGGTTTCTCTCCTCATGGCGATCATCGAGCCATAAATTTAAACTGTAAAATGCACTTTTTTTTTCCAACTGACTCCACTGGGGAGCCATTTCAACCATGTAACATTGCCATTAACTCTGCAGTCTCTCCATTTACACAGAAAGCATTTCCAATGTCCAGGGCATAATTTCTCTGTTGCTACCCTAGTTTTCCACATTTTCCTCAAAGAATTCATTTTAGAAGCATTTCAAATGTCAGGGCACAATTTCTCTGTTGCTACCCTAGTCTTCCACACTTTTCCTCCAAGAATTCATTTTAAAGCATTTCAAACATCAAGGGCATAATTTATTTGTTACTACCCTAGTTTTCCACACTTTCCTTCACGAGAATTCATTTTAAAAGCAGGCAAAATGCTGTAAACAATTTTTGATGATGCAGGACAAGGGCACACTTCGTTAGCTTTACAGCTGCTTAGTAAACAGTTGGCATTTTTTTAAACAGCAGCACAAGATTTACAGACACACAGCAACACACTAGGGAAATTGTTTCAGCTTTTGGGCTACCCACTGCCAGATAGCCAAAATGTTAGCCCTTTGCCCAAGCACCTTCCTTCGAACAAATCCAAAGCGGTACCTCCATTTTTGTAACCCCCACCCCTGCCTTTTTGTCAAAGCGACAGGTGGCATGCTGTTGGTGCTGACAACAATACCTGGTGAGGACCTGGGTTCAGGGAGGATGAGGTTTCCTGGCACAAGGGGACCTAGGTTTGGCTACTCTGCACAGGGCACCCAGTAAATCCGAACACAGGAAGCAATAACTGTGATGTCCAGAACCAGGAATGGGATTTTTTCAGTGTGGCTTTTATTCATAACTAGCTGAACACAACAAAGCATAGAAGACCCCATGGGACTCACGTTTACTGATAATGCAGATTAGAGACTACAAGGCGGCCCACTTTCGAAGAATGGACCAGTTCTACTGTTTTCAGACTCTGGACCCACCAGGCACACAGCCGGACTTGCATGCGCTTTGGATACACAGCCCGACTGGCCCAGCTCCCTGACGGCCACTTGACTGGCGGTTCATTGGAAGAATGAACCCATTTTACTTGTTGTGGCTCCCCACACCACTTAGTCTGTGACCCCTAGAGATTTCCTTCTTACTTCTTCTGACTCCCATCTCACAAAGAGATTCTTTACCCATGTTGTGGCTCTCCACACCACTTAGAGTCTGTGACTCCTAGAGAGATTTTCCATTTCGACCCACGTCTGGGTACCTACCTCATCACTGGCCAAGCGCATGAGATAAGTAGCAATCACAGCAGAAATCCGTAGAGGTGGACCTGGTTACTAAAGATGGGGGTGTTCCACCTCCAGCTCCCACAGCCCATACCGGCCATTTCTCTGGACAAACTGAAACTTAGAAATGTAGATTAAGCGGTGGATGAACTGTCGCACCCTCTACAACATTACTTGAATCCACACAGCACTTTAGCTTTTGTCACGTCTCCATTTGTTTGTCCTAGTACCATAGGCCTCCCAAATAGTAGTTCAAATCCCAGATTTCTTCACATTTCCCAGGCTGAAGAAACACATTTTGCCCTCTCATATTAGAGCAAAATACTCACCCTTTGTTGCAGGTGCCCACAAGCGAAATACAACTTTTCCACTTTCAAGCACAAACCGAAACTGTAAAAGGCAGCTTTCTTTCTTTGCTAGAAATTAGGGATTGCCCCTGGAATCTACATGGGGACACTTTACTCCTCCCCGGAGGAAGGGGCACTGAGACCTGGACAGCGCCTCCACCACTTGAACACTGGACACTCACTCCTTCTCCCACAGAAGGTAAACAGGAACTGACTTTGAAAACTCCCAACTTTCTATCTCACTCCCTCTGCTGCAGATTCCAATGTGGCATGCAGCTCGACAGTTCTATTGGTGATGTCATCTCTCAGGTGAGACTGAGAACAGAGTAAGACAGTGTGAAACCCATTTAACTGGAGCTTCACAAGCTGCCTTCCCTGCCTACCACTAGGTCTTACTGGGATTCTAGTAACCCCGGGTAACAAGGGTTATACTTGCCTTACCAGGAAAATACTGTCCCAAGTCATTATACTTGACCTTAGCATCCACCCTAAGTGCTACCTGCGGAGGGTGATCAGGCCCCTCCTACCATGTGCAAGCACAGGCAGGCAACACTAAGGGCCTGAGGCATATAGCTGACATATCAGCCTCTATACTATCCACTTACTATGGACACCCAGTGGCTCTGTGTGAACCATCCAGAGCATAGCCCTGATAGATCAGCACTGCAGTTCCTACTGCAGGTCAGAGACCACAATCTGCCATCCCCCTAACCCTCTAGGGAAAACCTATCTGCCTCTAACATAATATTCCCAAATAAACAAAAAAAAACACGAGGACCTCCCCAACCTTGGGCAACCTGCAACCACACACATTAAAATACCATTACTGCCTCCTCCTACCCCACAACCACACCTGTGGAAAAAAAGGGTTAATACAGCAATAACCATAACAATAGCACCACAGTACTTTAAATTTCTACACAATGAAGCACTGACGAGGAACTCGATGAGCCCCTCCTCCTCTTCTTGTCTTCTCTTCTGTCTTCCAGGAAACCTGTAAGAAAAGAAAGACAAAACACACTCTCTAATCTGCATACACAGTCTACCTAAAACCCTTACCATACAAAACACTGAACAATCCCAAAAGATTTTTTAGAAAAAGGTAGAAAACAGTATTTACATTACAAAACAAAGACATTATTTACAATACACATTTGGGGGATGGAGTGCCCTAAAGTCCAACTAGTGACCACAAGGCCGGAAGGCTAGTCCAATAGAAGAGTCTGTCCTGGGCAGGAGCACAGTGAAGAACAGTTCTAACAGGCCAAACTCCAGAAGGGAGAGTCTTTCCGGACAGTTCACATTTTGAAAGTCTGTAGTGTGGGGTGTGTACTGCAATGTCATAAAGATAGAAAAGTTTGGACTTACCAGCCACTTGTACTACAAGAATCTGCGCGAACCTGCACCCTGCCAAGACTCTCCCTGGCAGCATTTCTTCTGATACAGCTGGGAGGACATCTTCCGGGAACCACAGGAGGCACATCTGGAAACAGCTGGGCTGATGTCATCAATGGAGCCGGAACCTTAGAACAGGAACAAAAAAAAAACAGCTGGTCTGATGTCATCTGATTACCAGGCGATGAACAGGAAACAGCTGGGCTGGTGTCTCTCTGGATCTGAAGTCATCTGGTGGGCCAGTAGATGGTTGCTGAACAGGACAGTACACTGTAGACTGATGAATGTGGAGCACCTGAGTCCTTGGTTATTCATATTGGCGGATCAATAAGGGCACTTCACAGTCTGGTGTGGCAGTATTGACTACCACTGCTCGACTCTCCATTTTTTAAGCATGCAGGCACATTTGCTGGGAGGTCCTTGCACTAGGCGAATAGTACCGGGGTCAGGGGCTTGGTAATACCCGTCTGGGTGCACATAACTCACACAGTGGGAGATTTCACGTCCCTCTCAGTCCACTATTCTCACTCTGTCCATAAACAGTGTCCTGCCTCTCTTCCACTGGGTATACTTGCAAGTGGAACAGTCTATTCTTTACATGCTTGTTAGCCCAGGATGCACATTTTTCATTGTTTCTTCCCAGATCCAGGATTTCCTGCGTCCCTCAATCTCCTCCCAGACTCTCCGAGGAAAGGTAGGAAAGGTCATACCATAGATTTCATTAGCCTTTCTACAAACCAGTCTCTCCTCTTTACTTGCTTTGGTCAATCTGGGACCGCTGGCCTGGCTTAGGGTTGGCCCAGTCTGGTTCTACCAACCGCATTCTCAAAATTAAAAATGGATCCTGACTTTTTCCTCATGAAAGCCAGGGTAATAGCATCACCACCTTCTTCAATACATTCCTCCCGAGGCAAGATCTTGAGGCTGTGTACCGTTCCTTTCTCACAAGGCCACACCGGTTCCCCTCATCTTCCTCTTCACTGAGGATCAGAGCCAGGAGTGAGCAGTCGTTCTTACCCTGAGACTAGCCATTTTCATCACTAGGCGCAGTCGACACCTCCATTCAAGGCCTCCGCATCTCATCTTCATCTAAGAGACTCAGGCTAGGCCCCCACCCAGAGGCCTATTGATGCTTTATCTGAACTTTCTTTCTGAGATCCAGCATCCAAAACTTCAAATTCAGGTTTAGATCTCTAACTCCACCCTCTAGCTTTGTGCCACACTCCCCAGAGAGCTTCCTCCACAGACGCCTGGTGCTGTGTGCTTTAACTGCAGATTCTGAATTTTTGTCCATGTGGAACCAAAGCAATTGGGCGCTTTTATATAAGCCATATTTTATGAGGCATCCAGCACAGTGAGGAATCATGAGCCGTCCTTCCAGTACTCAAGCATAACTGCATACACGCACTGGATAATTAGGACCACATCAAGGGCAGTTGCCCTCCATAGCACCACTTTCCAATATCTCTCAGTTCTATTTACTTCTGCTGTTACTGCAACCCGGGCATGATCCAGGTAACGATGAGCTGGTCCTGAGGCCATAACTGTAGAAAAATAAACAAAGTTCACTGTAACTGAAGTCCCACTTTAATGAACACACTCTGTAGCTTTAAAATGGCTCCTCTGCTGCTGTGTTTACTTTGCTACCCCACCCTGTAATGGCGGCAGCACTCCTGTGCATCAACATTTAGAATCTGGGTCAAGCCACTGCACACCGATTTACACCAGCTACATGATAACTTTTACTCAAACTGCACAACTTGCTCTTTTCTGGCTTCACACACATTTACAGGATTTTCCTTAGACTTTCATATCCTGGTAGCATTCATTTAACTACAGTCCCATAAAAAGCTTTGGTTTCGCACAGGATTGCCTGCTTCTACTAGTGTTGCATTTTGCTCAACCCACAGTCTCTCTCTGGCTGCAAACTTTAAACAGAGGCTATTTTCACTATGCACAACATTCAAGGCTTTACAGACTTGCACTTGCTGGCAGGACTTTACACAGTCGACACTTGCAAAGCGACTAAACTGCTGCACACACATTTTATATGGCATTACACTGAAAATCACTGTTTGAGCAGTTTTATGATTGTTTATCACACTGTTATTAGTAACAATTTGCTGCGATGGGGTCGCAGGCCTGCAGCCAGAGCCTGAAAGCCTCTGAACACAAACGGGCGGGCAGTCTTAGCGATGATCATTTATAACCACAAATTCACTATTTCCACGATCGATTTGAGGTTGAGCCCGATTTAAACTTAAAAGTCTATTTTTTGAATGTTTGCAGCACTTTGAATCCTCATGACGCTCCCACTGCCAGTACACGCTTTTCACTCTGTCTCCTCTCGAATGCTGAGGCAGTCTCTGTAAAGCTGGCTGAGGGCGGGATCAGTGCAATCCTGACCAACCACACGGCGCCATGCAAATGAGCCTTTTCTTCCTCGCAAGGCTACTCTCCTCATAGCGATCATCGAGCATTGCAAATTTAAACTGTAAAATGCACTTTTTTTTTCCAACTGACTCACAATGAGCCCATTTCAACAATGTAACATTGCCATCAACTCTGCAGTCTCTCCATTTTACACAGAAAGCATTTCCAATGTCCAGGGCATAATTTCTCTGTTGCTACCCCTAGTTTTCCACACTTTTCCTCAAAGAATTCATTTTAGAAGCATTTCAAACGTCGAGCACAATTTCTCTGTTGCTACCCTAGTCTTCCACACTTTTCCTCACAAGAATTCATTTAAGCATTTCAAACATCGAGGCATAATTTCTTTGTTGCTACCCTAGTTTTCCACACTTTCCTTCACAGAATTCATTTTAAAAGCAGAAAAAATGCTGTAAACAATTTTGATGATGCAGGACAAGGGCACACTCTTTGGCTTTTACAGCTCCTTGGTAAACAGTTGGCATTTTTTAAACAGCAGCACAAGATTCACATTACACAGCAACACACTAGGAGTGTTTCAGCTTTTTAGGCTACCCACTGCCAGATAACAAAAGCGTTAGCCCCTTTGCCCAAGCACCTTCCTTCCCAAACAAATCCAAAGTGGTACCTCCATTTTGGTAACTCCCACCCTGCCTTTTGTCAAAACGACAGGTGACATGCTGTTAGCGCTGACAGCAATACCTGAGTGGGGACCTGGCTCGGGAGGATGAGGTTCCACACAAGGGGACCTAGGTTGACTACTCTGCACAGGGCACCAAGAAACCGAACACAGGAAGCAATAACTGTAATGTCCAGAACCAGGAATGGGATTTTCAGTGTGTGGCTTTATTCATAACTAGCTGAACACAACAAAGCATAGAAGACTTCCTCATGAGACTACGCATTGATAATGCAGATTAGAGACTACAAGGCGGTCCACTCGAAGAATGGACCAATTCCTATTTTCGAGACTCTGGACCCACCAGGCACACAGCCGGACTTGCATGCGCTTGGGATACACAGCCCAACTGGCCCAGCTCCCTGCCAGCCACCTGACTGGCGGTTCATTGGAAGAATGAACCCATTTTGCCAGTTGTGGCTCCCGGCACCACCAGAGTCTGTGACCCTAGAGTTTCCTTCTTGCTTCTTCTGACTCCCATCTGAAAAGGAGAATTTTACCCATGTTGTGGCTCTCACACCACTTAGAGTCTGTGACTCCTAGAGATTTTCCCATTAGCACCCACGTCTGGGTACTCTACCTCATCACAGGGAAAGCATAAGGTAAGTAGCAATCACAGCAGAAATCCGTAGAGGTGGACCTGGTTTCTAAAGATGGGGGTGTTCCCACCTCAAGCTCCCACAACCCATACCGGCCATTTCTCTGGACAAACTGAAACTTTTGAAATGTAGATTAAGCGGTGGATGAACTGTCACCTCTACAACATTACTTGAATCACACAGCACTTTAGCTTTTGACCGACGCCTCCATTTGTTTGTCCTAGTACTATAGGCCTCCCAAATAGTAGTTCAAATCCCAGATTTCTCTCACATTTCCCAGGCTGAAGAAACACATTTGCCCTCTCATATTAGAGCAATACTCATCCTTTTGTTGCAGTGCCCCCACAGGCCGAAGTACAACTTTTCCCGCACTGGCACAAACCGAAACTGTAAAGGCAGCTTTCTTTCTTTAGCTTAGAAATTAGGTGGTGCCCTAGGAATCTACATGGACACTTTACCCCCGGAGAAGGAGGGGCACCAAGAGACCTGGAAAGCGGTTCCACCACTTGAACACTGGATACTCACTCCTTCTCCCACAGAAGGTAAACAGGAACGACTCTGAAAACTCCCAACGTTCTATCCTACCCTGCTGCAGATTCAATGTGGCTATGCAGCTGCAACAGTTCTATTGGTAGATCGCTCAGCTGAGACTGAGAACAGAGAGACAGTGTGAAACCCATTTAACTGGAGCTTCACAAGCTGCCTTCCCTGCCTACCACTAGGTCTTACTGGGATTCTAGTAACCCCGGTAACAAGGTTATACTCACCTTGACCAGGAAAATGACTGTCCCCGAGTCATTATACCCGACAGGCCATCCCACCATATGTACTACCTGCGGAGGGGTGATCAGGCCCCTCCACCACTGGTAAGCACAGGCAGGCAACACTAAGGGCCTAGGAGGCATGTAGCTGACACATATCAGCCTCTACACTATCCACATCATGGACACAGTGGCTCTGTAGAACCATCCAGGCATAGCCCTGATAGATCCGAGCACCGCGTCCCTACTGCAGGTCAGGCCACAGCCTGTCCATCCCCCAAACCCTCTAGGGAAAACCTATCTGCCGCTAACATAATATTCCCAAACAAACAAAATAAAACCGGGGACCTCCCACCTTGGGCAACCTGCAACCACACCATTAAAATACCACATTACTGCCTCCTCCCTACCCCCACAACCACACCTGTGGAAGAAAGGGTTAATACAGCAATAACCATAACAATAGCACCACAGTACTTTAAATTTCTACACAATAAAGAACTGATGAGGAACTCTGATGAGCCTCCTCCTCTTCTTGTCTTCTTCTGTCTTCCAAGAACACCTGTAAGAAAAAGAAAGACAAACACACTCTCCTAATCTGCATACACAGTCTACTAAACCCTTACCATACAAAACACTGAACAATCCCAAAAGATTTTTTAGAAAAAGGTAGAAAAACAGTATTTACATTACAAAACAACAACATTATTTACAATACACATTTGGGGAGATGGTGCCTAAAAGTCCCAACTAGGACCACAAGGCCGAAGGCTAGTCCAATAAAGAGTCTCTCCGGGCAGGAGCCGGTGAAGCATAGTTCTAACAGGCCAAAGTCCAGAAGGGAGAGTCTTTATGGACAGTTCACATATTTGAAGTCTGTAGTGAGGGTGTGTACTGCCAATTCATAAAGATAGAAAAGTTTGGACTTACCAGCCACTTGTACTACAAGAATTGCACGAACCTGCACCTGCCAAGTCTCTCCCTAGGCATTTCTTCTGATACAGCTAGCGGACATCTTCGGGAACCACAGGAGGGCATCTCTGGAAACAGCTGGGCTGATGTCATCAATGGAGACGGAACCTTAGAACAGGAACAAAAAGAAAAACAGCTGGTCTGATGTCATCTGATTACTAGGCGATGAACAGGAAACAGCTGGCTGGTCTTCTCTGGATCTGAAGTCATCTGGGGGCCAGTAGATGTTGCTGAACAGGACAGTACACTGTAGACTGATGAATGTGGAGCACCTGAGTCCTTGGTTATTCATATTGGCGGATCAATAAGGGCACTTCACAGTCTGGTGTGGCAGTATTGACTACCACTGCTGTATTTCTCCATTTTTAGGCACGGGCACATTTGCTGGGAGGTCCTTGCACTGAGCCCAATAGTACCGAGGGTCAGGGCTTGAATTATTACCCCCATCTGTGCACATAACTCACACAAGTGGGAGATTTCACGTCACCTCTGCCTCACTATTCTCACTCTGTCCATAAACAGTGTCCTGCCTCTCTTCCACTGGGTATACTTTCTGGAACAGTCTATTCTTTACATGCTTGTTAGCCCCAGGATGCACATTTTTCATTGTTTCATCCCAGATCCAGGATTTCTGCAGTCCTCAATCTCCTCCCAGACTCTCCGAGGAAAGGTAGAAGGTCATACCATAGATTTCTATTCGCCTTTCTACGAACCAGTCTCTCCTCTTTACTTGCTTTGGTCAATCTGAGACCGCTGGCCTGGCTTGGGGTGGCCAGTCCTGGTTCTGCCAGCTTTGCATTCTCATGAAATTAAAACGGATCCCTGACTTCTTCCTCTTAGAAAGCCAGGTAGTGGCATCACCACCTTCTTCAATACATTCCTCGAGGCAAGATCTTGAGGCTGTGTACCTGCCTTTCTCTTACAAGGCCACATAGGTTCCCCTCATCTTCCTCTTCACTGAGGATCTGAGCCCAGGAGGAGCAGTTGTTCTCACCCCTGAGACTAGCCATTCATCACTAGGGCGAGAGGTCGACACCTCCCATTCAAAGGCCTCCTGCATCTCATCTTCATCTATGAGACTCAGCTAGCCTCCCACCCAGAGGTCTATTGATGCTTTATCTGAACTTTCTTTCTGAGATCCAGCATCCAAAACTTCAAAGTCAGGTTTAGTCTCTAACTCTGCAATTCTTAGCTTTGTGCCACACTCCCCTGAGGGACCTTCCTCCACAGTCTCCGCCTGGTGCTGTGCTGCCAACTGTAGATTCCTGAATTTTTGTCCATGTGGGAGCCAAACAATTGGAGGCGCTTTATACAAGCTTATTTTTGTAGGCATCCAGCACAGTGAGGAATCATGAAGACGCCCTTCCAGCACTCAAGCATATTTGACATACACGCACTGGATAATTAGGAATTGCTACATCAGGAGGCAGTTGCCCTCCATAGCACCACTTTTCAATATCTCTCAGTCTATTTACTGCTGCTGTTACTGCAACCGGGCATGATCCGGGTAACGAGCTGGTCCTGAGGCCATAACTGCAGAAAATAAACAAAAGTTCACTGTAACTGAAAGTCCTACTTTAATGAACACACTCTGTAGCTTTAAATGGCTCCTCTGCTGCTGTGTTTACTTTGCTACCCCACCCTGTAATGGCGACGGCAGCACTCCTGTGCATCAACATTTAGAATCTGGGTCAAGCCACTGCGCACCCGATTTACACCAGCTACTGATAACTTTTACTCAAACTGCACAACTTGCTCTTTTCTGGCTTCACACAATTTACAGGATTTTCCTGGACTTTTCACATCCTGGTAACATTCTATTTAACTACAGTCCCTTAAAAGCTTCAGGTTTCGCACAGGATTGCCTGCTTCTACTAGTGTTGCATTTTGCTACAACCCACATCTCTCTCTGGCTGCAAACTTTAAACTGAGGCTATTTTCACTTCCATGCACACATTCAATGGCTTTACAGACTTGTACTTGCTGGCAGGACTTTACACAGTCACATAAAGCGTACTAAACTGCTGCACACACATTTTATATGGCATTACTGGAAAATCACTGTTTGAGCAGTTTTATGAAGGTTTACTCACTGTTATTAGTAGCAATTTGCTGCGATGGGGTAAAACGGCCTGCAGCCAGTTTTGAAGGCCTCTGAACACAAACGGGCGGGCAGTCTTAGCGATCAATATTTTAATCCACCAAATTCATCTATTTCCACGATCGACGGTGGGTTGAGCCCGACTTAAACTTAAAGTCTATTTTGAATGTTTACAGCTTGAATCCTCCGCGACGCCCTCCACTGTCAGTACACGCACTACACTCTGTCTCCTCTCAATGCTGAGGCAGTCTCTGTAAAGCTGGCTGAGGGCGGATCAATTGCAATCTGACAACTACACGACGCCATGCAAATGAGCCTTTTCTTCCTCGGAAAGGCTCTCTCTCACACAGGATCATCGAGCACTAAATTTAAACTGTAAATGCACTTTTTTTTTCCAACTGACTCCACGCAAGGAGCCCATTTCAACAATGTAACATTGCCATCAACTCTGCAGTCTCTCCATTTACACAGAAAGCATTTCCAATGTCCAGGGCATAATTTCTCTGTTGCTACCCCTAGTTTTCCACACTTTCCTCAAAGAATTCATTTTAGAAGCATTTCAAACGTCCAGAGCACAATTTCTCTGTTGCTACCCCTAGTCTTCCACACTTTTCCTCACAAGAATTCATTTTAAAAGCATTTCAAACATCCAGGCATAATTTCTTTGTTGCTACCCCTAGTTTTCCATACACTTCCTTCACAGATTCATTTTAAAAGCAGGCAAAACCAGTGTAAACAATTTTTGATGATGCAGGACAAGGGCACACTCTTTTGGCTTTACAGCTCCTTGGTAAACAGTTGGCATTTTTTAAACAGCAGCACAAGATCCACAGCACACAGCAACACACTAGGAAATTGTTTCAGCTTTTGGGCTACCCACTGCCAAAATAGCCAAAACGTTAGCCCCTTTGCCCAGCACCTTCCTTCCCGAACAAATCCAAGCGTCTAACCATTTTAGTAACCCCCACCCTGCCCTTTTGTCAAAACGACAGGTGACATGCTGTTAGGCGTGACAGCAATACCTGGTGGGGACCTGGTTCGGGGAGGATGAGGTTACTCTGGCACAAGGGGACCTAGGTTTGGCTACTCTGCACAGGGCACCAAGCAACCAACACAGGAAGCAATAACTGTAATGTCCAGAACCAGGAATGGGATTTTTCAGTGTGGCTTTTATTCATAACTAGCTGAACACAACAAAGCATAGAAGACCCCTATGGGGCTATGTTTACTGATAATGCAGATTAGAGACTACAAGGCGGTCCACTTGAAGAATGGACCAATTCTACTGTTTTCAGACTCTGGACCCACCAGGCACACAGCTCGGACTTGCATGCGCTTTGGATACACAGCCCAACTGGCCCAGCTCCCCTGCCAGCCACTTGACTGGCGGTTCATTGGAAGAATGAGCCCATTTTACTTGTTGTGGCTCCCCACACCACTTAGAGTCTGTGACCCTAGAGAGATTTCCTTCTTACTTCTTCTGACTCCCATCTCACAAAGAGAATTCTTTACCCATGTTGTGGCTCTCACACCACTTAGAGTCTGTGACTCCTAGAGAGATTTTCCATTCTGACCCCGCTCTGGTACCTACCTCATCACTGGCCAAGCGATGAGGTAAGTAGCAATCACAGCAGAAACTGTGAGGTGGACCTGGTTTCTAAAGATGGGGGTGTTCCACCTCCAGCCCCACAGCCCATACCCGGCCATTTCTCTGGACAAACTGAAACTTCAAATATAGATTAAATGGTGGATGAACTGTCGTACCCTCTACAACATTACTTGAATCCACACAGCACTTTAGCTTTTGACACTACTCCATTTGTTTGTCCTAGTACTATAGGCCTCCCAAATAGTAGTTCAAATCCCAGATTTCTTCACATTTCCCAGGCTGAAGAAACACATTTTGCCCTCTCATATTAGAGCAAAACACTCACCCTTTTGTTGCAGGTGCCCACAGGCTGAGTACAACTTTTTCCACTTTTCAAGCACAAACGAAAACTATAAAGGCAGCTTTCTTTCTTTAGCAGAAATTAGGGATTGCCCCTGGAATCTACATGGGGACACTTTACTCCCCGGAGGAAGGAGGGCACTGAGACCTGGATAGCGGTCTCCACTACTTGAACACTGGACACTCACTCCTTCTCCCACAGAAGGTAAACAGGAACTGACTTTGAAAACTCCCAACATTATGTGGGAGCCAAGCAGATTGGGCGCTTTATACAAGCCATATTTTTGTAGGCATCCAGCACAGTGAGGAATCATGAAACATCCTTCCAGCACTCAAGCATATTGGCATACTGGATAATTAGGATGCCACATTGAGCAGTTGCCTCCATAACCGCTTTCAATATCTCTCAGTCTATTTACTGCTGCTGTCACTGCAACCCAGGCAGTCCGGGTAGCAGAGCGGTCCTGGGGCCACAACTACGAAAAATAAACAAATTCACTGTAACTGAAGTCACTTTAATGACACCTCTGTAGCTTTAAATGGCTCCTCTGCTGTTTGCACACACCCTGTAATGGCGGCAGCAGCTCCTGTGCATCAGCAGTGAAATCTAGGTCAAACCACTGCGCACCCGATTTACAATACTGATAACTTTACTCAAACTGCACAACTGCTCTTTTCAGCTTCACACATTTACAGGATTTTCATGGACATTTCACATCTGGTAACATTCATTTAACACAGTCCTTAAAAGCTTCAGGTTTCGGCACAGGATTGCCTGTTACTAGTGTTGTTTTGCACAACCCACAGTCTCTCTCTGGCTGCAAACTTTAAACTGAGGCTATTTTGCTTACATGCATTCAATGGCACAGACTTGCACTGGCAGGACTTTACACAAGTGCCTGGCGACCAAACTGCTACACACACATTATATGGCATACTGAAATCACTGTTGAGCAGTTTTATGAAGGTTTACTCCTGACTGTGCAATTTACTGCGATGGGGAAAAATGGCCTGCAACCAGTTTTTGGAGCCTCTGAACACAACAGGCGGGCAGTCTTAGCGATCGTCATTTAACCACCAATTACTATTTCAGATGATTTGCGGGTTGAGCCCAATTTAAAACTAAAGTCTATTTTGATATTTACAGTGCTTTAATCCTCCGACGCTCCTCCACTGCCAGTACACTTTTCACTCTGTCTCCCTCTCGATACTGAGGCAGTCTCTGTAAAAACTGGCTGAGGCAGGACAATACAATCTGACCAACACACGCCATGCAAATGAGCCTCACCTTCTCATGAGGTTCTCTCCTCATGGCGATCATCGAACATAATTTAAACTGTAAAATGCACTTTTCCAACTGACTCCAGGGAGCCCATTTTTAACCATGTAACATTGCCATACTCTACAGTCTCTCATTTACAGAAAGCATTTCCAATGTCGGGCATAATTTCTGTTGCTACCCTAGTTTTCCACTTTTCCTCAAAGATTCATTTAAGCTTTCAAATGTCAGAACAATTCTCTGTTGCTACCCTATCTTCCACACTTTTCTCACAAATTCATTTTAGCATTCAAACATCAAGGGCATAATTTATTTGTTACACCCTAGTTTCCCACTTTCCTTAATTCATTTAAGCAGGCAAAATGTAACAATTTTTGATGATGGGACAAGGGCACACTCGTTAACTACAGCTGCTTAGTAAACAGTTGGCATTTTTTTAAACAACAGCACAAGATTCACAGCACACAGCAGCAACACACTAGGAAATTGTCTCAGCTTTTGGGCTACCACTGCAGATAGCCAAATGTTAGCACTTGCAACACCTTCGAACAAATCCAGCGGTACCTCCATTTTTAACCACCTGCCTTTTTGTCAAAACGACGGTGGCATGCTGGTGCTGACAACAATACCTAGTGAGGCCCGGGTTCAGGAGGATGGGGAATTACTAACAAGGGGACCTAAATTTAACTACTCACACAGAACGAGTAATCGAACACGGAAGCAACAACTGTGATCTCAGAACCAGGAAGGATTTTTCAGTGGCTTTTATTCACAACTAGCTGAACACAACAAAGCATAGAAACCCCCATGAGACTCGTTTATGATAATGCAGATTAGAGACTACAGGCGGCCCACCGAAGAATGGACCAGTTCTCTTTTTCAGACTCTGGACCCACCAGGCACACAGCCCGACTTGCATGCTTTGGATAACAGCCCGACTGGCCCAGCTCTGGCAGCCCTTGACTGGCGATTCATTAGAGAAGAACCCAGCTACTGTTGTGGCCCACCACCTAAGTCTGTGACCTAGAGATTTCCTTCTTCTTCCACAACTCCATCTCTAAAAAATTCTTTATGTTGGCTCTCACACCACTTAGGTCTTACTCCTAGAGATTTTCATTGCGACCCACGTCTGGTACCTCATCACAATAGCGCATGAGATAGTAGCAATCACAGCAGAAATCAGTAAAGGTGGACCTGGTTACTAAAGATGAAGTGTTCCACCTCCAGCTCCCGCATACCAGCCATTCTCTGGACAAACTGAACTTAGTAGATTAACAGTGGATGAACTATCGCACCCCCTACAACATGACGAATCCACACAGCACTGGCACGACACGTCTCCATTGTTTGTCCCAATACCTAGGCCTCCCAAATAGTAGTTCAAATCCAGTTTCTTCCATTTCCCAGGCTGAAGAAACACATTTTGCCTCATATTGCGAGCAAAAATACTCACCCTTTGTGCGAGTGCCCACAAGCGAAATTAACTTTTTCCACTTTAACTGGCCGAAACTGTAAGGCAGCTTTCTTTCTTCCCTTGAAATTAAGGATTCCCCCTGGAATCTACATGGGACACTACTCCTCCCAGAGAAGGGGCACTGAACCTGGACAGGCCTCACACTTGAACTGGACTCACTCCTTCTCCCACAGAGGTAAACAGAACAGCTTTGAAAACAACTTTCTATCTCACCCTCTGCTGCAGATTCCAATGCCAAGCATGCATCGACAGATCTATTGATGTCATCTCTCAGGTGAGACTGAGACAAGTAAACAGTGTAAACCATTTAACTGGGCTTCACAACCTGCCCTACCACCACTAGGTCTTACCAGTTCTAACCCCGGGTAACAAGGGTTATACCATAACCAGGAAAATAGCTGTCCCAAGTCATTATACTGACCTTAGTATCCGCCCTAAGTGCTACCTGCGGAGGGGTGGTCAGTTTCCTCCTACCATGTGCAAGCACAGTGAGCAACACTAAGGGCCTGAGGCACATAGCTGACATATCGCCTCTACTATCCACCCACTAGACGCACTGGCTAGTAGGGAACCATCCAGGCATAGCCCTGATAGATCAGCACTGCAGTTCCTACTGCAGGTCAGAACCACAATCTTCCATCCCCTACCCTCTAGGAAACCTATCTGCCTCTAACATATTCCAAATAAACAAAAAAAAACCGGGACTCCCCAGCAGCAGGCAACCTGCAACCACACCATTAAATACCATTACCCTCCTCCTACCCCCAAACACCTGTGGAAAAGGGTTAATACAGCAACAACCTAACAATAACACACAGTACTTTAAATTTCACACAATGAAGCACTGACGAGGAACCCGATGAGCCCTCCTCCTCTTCTTGTCTCTCTTCTATTTCCAAGAAACCTGTGAAAAGACAAAACACTCTCTAATCTGCATACACAGTCTACCTAAAACCCTTACCATACAAACACTGAACAATCCCAAAAGATTTTTTAGAAAAAGGTAGAAAACAATATTTACACAAAACAACGACAGTATTTACAATACACACTTGGGGGATGGGTGCCCTAAAGTCAACTAGTGACCACAAGGCCGGAAGGCTAGTCCATAAAGAAATCTGTCTGGGCAGGGCACAGTGAAGAACCAGTTCTAACAACCAAACTCCAGAGGAAGTCTTTCGGACAGTTCACATTTTGAAGTCTATAGTAGGGTGTGTACCACAATGTCATAAAGATAGAAAATTTGGACTTACCAGCCACTTGTACCACAGAATCTGCGAACCTGCACCTGCGAAGACTCTCCTGGCATTTCTTCAGTACAGCTGGGGACATCTTCCGGGAACCACAGGAGGCACATCTGAAACAGCTGGGCTGATGTCATCAATGGAGCGGAACAGAACAGGAACAAAAAAAAACAGCTGGTCTGATGTCATCCGATTACAGGCGTGAACGAAACAGCTGGGCTACCTCTCTGGATCTGAAGTCATCTGGTGGGCCAGTAGATGGTTGAACAGGACAGTACACTGTAGACTGATGAATGAGCACCTGGTCATGGTTATTCATATTGGCGGATCAATAAGGGCACTTCACAGTCTGGTGTGGCAGTATTGACTACCACTGCTAAGCCTCCATTTTTGCAAACACAGGCATTTGCTGAGAGGTCCTTGCACTAGGCGAATAGTACAGAGGTCAGGGGCTGGTTAATACCCGATGGGTGCACTAACTCACAGTGGGAATTTCGTCCCTCTCCACTATTCTCCTCTGTCCATAAACAGTGTCCTGCCTCTCTTCCACCGGTATACTTGCAAAGGAACAGTCTATTCTTTACAGTAGCCCAGGATGCATTTTTCATTGTTTCTTCCAGATCCAGGATTTCTGGTCCTCAATCTCCTCCCAGACTCTCCGAGGAAGTGGAAAGGTCATACCATAGATTTCATTAGCCTTTCTACAAACCAGTCTCCTCTTCTTGCTTTGGTCAATCTGAGACAGCTGGCCTGGCTTAGGGTTGGCCGGTCTGGTTCTACCAACCGTTCTCAAGAATAAAATGGATCTGACTTTCCTCAAAGCCAGGGTAATGATCACCACTGTAATACATTCCTCCGAGGCAAGATCTTGGGGCTGTACAAATTCCGCTCTCACAAGGCCCACCGGTTCCCCTCATCTTCCTCTACTGAGATCAGGCAGGAGTGAGCAGTCGTTCTTACCCTGGCTAGCCATTTCATCACTAAGCGATCGACACCTCCATTCAAAGCCTCCGCATCTCATCTTCATCTAAAAACTCCGGCTGCCCACAGAGCCTATTGATGCTATCTGAACTTTCTTTCAAGATCCAGCATCCAAAACTTCAAATTCAGGTTTAGTCTCTAACTCTACCCTCTAGCTTTGTACACTCCCAGGGAGCTTCCTCCACAAACCGCCTGGTGCTGTGTGCTATAACTGCAGATTCAGATTTTTGTCCATGTGGAACAAGCAATTGGGCGCTATATAAACATATTTTATGAGCATCCAGCACAGTGAGGAATCATGGCCGTCCTTCCAGTACTCAAGCATAACAGCATACACGCTGCCTGGATATTGGCCACATCAAGGCAGTTGCCCTCCGCCGCACCACTTTCCAATATCTCCAGTTCTATTTACTTCTGCTGTTACTGCAACCCGGGCATGATCCGGGTAACGAAGGCTGGTCACAGAGGCCATAACTGTAGAAAAATAAACAAAGTTCACTGTAGCTAAGTCCTGATGAACACCTCTGTAGCTTTAAAATGACCTCTGCTGCTGTGTTTACTTTGCACCCACCCTGTAATGGCGGCACTCCTGGCATCAACATTTAGAATCTGGGTCAAGCCACTGCACACCGATTACACCAGCTACACAATAACTTTACTCAAACTGCAAACACTCTTTCACGCTACACATTTAGGATTTTCCTTAGACTTTCATCCCAGTAGCATTCATTTAACTACAGTCCCATATTAAGCTGGGTTTAGCACAGGTTGCCTGCTTCTACTAGTGTTGCATTTTGCTAACCACAGTCTCTCTCTCGCTGGAAAACTTTAAACAAGCTTTTTCCATCCACACACATTCAATAGCTGACTTGCCTTGCTGGCAGGACTTTACAATCGGTACTTACAGCGACTAAACTGCTGCACACACATTTTATGGCATTACACAAAATACTGTTTGATTTATTTACTGCTCTGTGATGAACTGCTGCGATGGTCGCAGCCTGCAGCCAGAGCCTGAAACCTCTGAACACAAACGGGCAGGCAGTCTTAGCGATGATCATTTAACCAAATTCACTATTTCCCGATGATTCGCGAGTTGAGCGATTTAAAAACAAAAGTCTATTTTTGAATGTTTGCAGCACTTTGAATCCTCAAGCCTCCACTGCCAACGCACCTTTTCCTCATCTCCTCTCAATGCTGGGCAGTCTCTGTAAAGCTAGCTGAGGCGGGATCAGTGATCTGACCAACCACACGGCCCATGCAAATGAGCCTTTTCTTCCACGCAAGGCTACTCTCCTCAAGCGATCATCAATTGAAATTAAACTAAAATGCACTTTTTTTTTCCAACTGACTCCACAGCCCAGTATAACTGTCATTTGCCATCAACTCTGCAGTCTCCATTTTACACAGAAACATTTCCAATGTCCAGGGCATAATTTCTCTGTTGCTACCCCTAGTTTTCCACCTTTCCTCAAAGAATTCATTTTAGAAGCATTTCAAACGTCCAGAGCACAATTTCTCTGTTGATACCCCTAGTCTTCCACACTTTTCCTCACAAGAATTCATTTAAGCATTTCAAACATCCAGGGCATAATTTCTTTGTTGCTACCCTAGTTTTCCACACTTTCCTTCACAGAATTCATTTAAAAGCAAACAAAAAATGCTGTAAACAATTTTGATGATGCAGGACAAGAGCACACTCTTTGGCTTCCTACAGCTCCTTGGTAAACAGTTGGCATTTTTTAAACAGCAGCACAAGATTCACCTTTTACAGCAACACACTGAGTGTTTCAGCTTTTTAGGCTACCCACTGCCAGATAATAAAACGTTAGCCCCTTTGCCCAAGCACCTTCCTTCCCAAACAAATCCAAAGTGGTACCTCCATTTTGCCAACACCCACCCTGCCTTTTGTCAAAACGACAGGTGACATGCTGTTAGCGTGACAGCAATACCTGGTGGGGACCTGTCTCGGGAGGATGAGGTTACCAAGGGGACCTAGGTTTGGCTACTCTGCACAGGGCACCAAGAACCGAACACAGGAAGCAATAACTGTAATGTCCAGAACCAGGAATGGGATTTTTCAGTGTGAATTTATTCATAACTAGCTGAACAACAAAGCATAGAAGACCTATCTTCACGACTCACTGATAATGCAGATTAGAGACTACAAAGCGGTCCACTCGAAGAATGGACCAATTCTATTTCCAGCTCTGGACCACCGGCTGGCCGGACTTGCATGCGCTTTGGGATACACAGCCCAACTGCCCAGCCTCCTGCCAGCCGCCGACTGGCGGTTCATTGGAAGAATGAGCCCATTTTGCCATTGTGGCTCCCCACCGCCAGAGTCTGTGACCCTAGAGTTTCCTTCTTGCTTCTTCGACTCCCATCTGAGAATTCTTTACCCATGTTGTGGCTCCTCACACCACTTAAGTCTGTGACTCTAGAAGATTTTCCCATTCGACCCACGTCTGGGTACCTACCTCATCACAATGAAAGCATAAGGTAAGTAGCAATCACAGCAGAAATCCGTAGAGGTGGACCTGGTTTTAAGATGGGGGCATTCCCACCTCAACTCCCACAACCCTTACCGGCCATTTCTCTGGACAAACTGAAACTTTTGAAATGTAGATTAAGCGGTGGATGAACTGTCACCTCTACAACATTACTTGAATCACACAGCACTTTAGCTTTGACCGATGTCTCCATTTGTTTGTCCTAGTACTATAGGCCTCCCAAATAGTAGTTCAAATCCCAGATTTCCTCACATTTCCCAGGCTGAAGAAACACATTTTGCCCTCTCATATTAGAGCAAAATACTCATCCTTTTGTTGCAGTGCCCCCACAGGCCGAAGTACAACTTTTCCCGCACTGGCACAAACCGAAACTGTAAAGGCAGCTTTCTTTCTTTAGCTTAGAAATTAAGGTGGTGCCCTAGAATCTACATGGACACTTTACCCCCGGAGAAGGAGGGGCACCAATTGAGACCTGGGAAAAGCGGTCTCCCACCACTTGAACACTGGATACTCACTCCTTCTCCCACAGAAGGTAAACAGCAACGACTTGACAAAGACACCAACGTTCTATCCTCCCCTGCTGCAGATTCAATGTGGCTTATGCAGCTGCAACAGTTCTATTGGTATGATCTCTCAGCTGAGACTGAGAACAGGAGAGACAGTGTGAAACCCTATTTAACTGGAGCTTCCAAGCTGCCTCCCCTGCCTACCACTAGGTCTTACTGGGATTCTAGTAACCCCGGTAACAAGGGTTATACTCACTCTTGACCAGGAAAATGACTGTCCCCAGTCATTATACCCGCCTTAGGCCATCCCACCTATATGTGCTACCTGCGAGGGGTGATCAGGCCCCTCTACCATTTGCAAGCACAGGCAGGCAACACTAAGGGCCTAAGGCATGTAGCTGACACATATCAGCCTCTACACTATCCACATCATGGACACCCAGTGGCTCTTAGAACCATCCAGGGCATAGCCCTGATAGATCAGCACTGCGGTCCCTACTGCAGGTCAGGGCCACAGCCTGTCCATCCCCCCAAACCCTCTAGGGAAAACCTATCTGCCGCTAACATAATATTCCCAAACAAACAAAAATAAAACCCGGGGACCTCCCCGACCTTGGGCAACCTGCAACCACACCATTAAAATACCACATTACTGCCTCCTCCCTACCCCCACAACCACACCTGTGGAAGAAAAGGGTTAATACAGCAATAACCATAACAATAGCACCACAGTACTTTAAATTTCTACACAATAAAACAGTATGAGGAACTCTGATGAGCCTCCTTCCTCTTCTTGTCTTCTTCTGTCTTCCCAAGAACACCTGTAAAAAAAGAAAGACAAAACACACTCTCCTAATCTGCATACACAGTCTACCTAAAACCCTTACCATACAAAACACTGAACAATCCCAAAAGATTTTTTAGAAAAAGGTAGAAAAACAGTATTTACATTACAAAACAACAACATTATTTACAATACACATTTGGGGAGATGGAGTCTAAAAGTCCCCTTCAGGACCACAAGGCCGAAGGCTAGTCCAATAAAGAGTCTCCTCGGCAGAGGCCGTGAAGCACTAGTTCTAACAGGCCAAAGTCCAGAAGGGGAGAGTCTTTATGGACAGTTCACATTTTTGAAGTCTGTAGTGTAGGGTGTGTACTGCAATGTCATAAAGATAGAAAAGTTTGGACTTACCAGCCACTTGTACTACAAGAATTGCACGAACCTGCACCTGTCAAGTCTCTCCCTAGCAGCATTTCTTCTGATACAGCTAGTGGACATCTTTCGGGAACCACAGGAGGCTACATCTGGAAACAGCTGGGCTGATGTCATCAATGGAGACGGAACCTTAGAACAGGAACAAAAAAAAACAGCTGGTCTGATGTCATCTGATTACTAGGCGATGAACAGGAAACAGCTGGCTGGTGTCTCTCTGGATCCGAAGTCATCTGCTGGGCCAGTAGATGGTTGCTGAACAGGACAGTACACTGTAGACTGATGAATGTGGAGCACCTGGTCCTTGGTTATTCATATTGGCGGATCAATAAGGGCACTTCACAGTCTGGTGTGGCAGTATTGACTACCACTGCTCGGCTCTCCATTTTTTAGGCACGGGCACATTTGCTGGGAGGTCCTTGCACTGAGCCCAATAGTACCGAGGGTCAGGGGCTTGAATTATTACCCCATCTGGGTGCACATAACTCACACAGTGGGAGATTTCACGTCACTCTCTGTCCACTATTCTCACTCTGTCCATAAACAGTGTCCTGCCTCTCTTCCACTGGGTATACTCGTGGAACAGTCTATTCTTTACATGCTTGTTAGCCCCAGGATGCACATTTTCATTGTTTCATCCCAGATCCAGGATTTCTGCAGTCCTCAATCTCCTCCCTAGACTTCTCCGGGAAAGGTAGGAAGGTCATACCATAGATTTCTATTCGGCTTTCTACTAACCAGTCTCTCCTCTTTACTTGCTTTGGTCAATCTGAGACCGCTGGCTGGCTTGGGGTGGCCAGTCCTGGTTCTGCCAGCTTTGCATTCTCATGAAATTAAAACGGATCCCTGACTTCTTCCTCTTAGAAAGCCAGGGTAGTGGCATCACCACCTTCTTTCAATACATTCCTCGAGGCAAGATCTTGAGGCTGTGTACCTGCCTTTCTCTCACAAGGCCACATAGGTTCCCCTCATCTTCCTCTTCACTGAGGATCTGAGCCCAGGAGTGAGCAGTTGTTCTCACCCCTGAGACTAGCCATTCATCACTAGGGCGAGAGGTCGACACCTCCCATTCAAAGGCCTCCCGCATCTCATCTTCATCTAAGAGACTCGGCTAGCCCCCCACCCAGAGGTCTATTGATGCTTTATCTGAACTTTCTTTCTGAGATCCAGCATCCAAAACTTCAAAGTCAGGTTTAGTCTCTAACTCTGCACCCTCTAGCTTTGTGCCACACTCCCCCGAGGGACCTTCCTCCACAGTCTCCGCCTGGTGCTGTGTGCTGCCAACTGCAGATTCCTGAATTTTTGTCCATGTGGGAGCCAAACGAATTGGAGGCGCTTTATACAAGCCATATTTTTGTAGGCATCCAGCACAGTGAGGAATCATGAAGACGTCCCTTCCAGCACTCAAGCATATTTGACATACACGCACTGGATAATTAGGAATTGCTACATCAGGAGGCAGTTGCCCTCCATAGCACCACTTTTCAATATCTCTCAGTCTATTTACTGCTGCTGTTACTGCAACCCGGGCATGATCCGGGTAACGAGCTGGTCCTGAGGCCATAACTGCAGAAAAATAAACAAAAGTTCACTGTAACTGAAAGTCCCACTTTAATGAACACACTCTGTAGCTTTAAATGGCTCCTCTGCTGTTGTGTTTACTTTGCTACCCCACCCTGTAATGGCGGCAGCACTCCTGTGCATCAACATTTAGAATCTGGTCAAGCCACCGCGCACCGATTTTACAACAGCTACTGATAACTTTTACTCAAACTGCACAACTTGCTCTTTCTGGCTTCACACACATTTACAGGATTTTCCTTGACTTTTCACATCCTGGTAACATTCTATTTAACTACAGTCCCTTAAAAGCTTCAGGTTTCGCACAGGATTGCCTGCTCTACTAGTGTTGCATTTTGCTACAACCCACAGCTCTCTCTGGCTGCAAACTTTAAACTGAGGCTATTTTCACTTCCATGCACACATTCAATGGCTTTACAGACTTGCACTTGCTGGCAGGACTTTACACAGTCACATTATGTTACTAAACTGCTGCACACATATTTTATATAGCATTACTGGAAAATCACTGTTTGAGCAGTTTTATGAAGGTTTACTCACTGTTATTAGTAGCAATTTGCTGCGATGGGGTAAAACGGCCTGCAGCCAGTTTTTGAAGGCCTCTGAACACAAACGGGCGGGCAGTCTTAGCGATCGATATTTTAACCACCAAATTCACTATTTCCACGATCGATCTGTGGGTTGAGCCCGAATTTAAACTTAAAAGTCTATTTTTTGAATGTTTACAGCGCTTTGAATCCTCCGCGACGCTCCTCCACTGTCAGTACACGCACTACACTCTGTCTCCCTCTCGAATGCTGAGGCAGTCTCTGTAAAGCTGGCTGAGGGGCGGGATCAATTGCAATCTGACCAACCACACGACGCCATGCAAATGAGCCTTTTCTTCCTCGCAAAGGCTTCTCTCGTCATGGCGATCATCGAGCACGCAAATTTAAACTGTAAAATGCACTTTTTTTTTTCCAACTGACTCCACGGCGGGAGCCCATTTCAACAATGTAACATTGCCATCAACTCTGCAGTCTCTCCATTTACACAGAAAGCATTTCCAATGTCCAGGGCATAATTTCTCTGTTGCTACCCCTAGTTTTCCACACTTTTCCTCAAAGAATTCATTTTAGAAGCATTTCAAACGTCCAGAGCACAATTTCTCTGTTGCTACCCCTAGTCTTCCACACTTTTCCTCACAAGAATTCATTTTAAAAGCATTTCAAACATCCAGGGCATAATTTCTTTGTTGCTACCCCTAGTTTTCCACACTTTCCTTCACAGAATTCATTTTAAAAGCAGGCAAAAATGCTGTAAACAATTTTTGATGATGCAGGACAAGGGCACACTCTTTGGCTTTACAGCTCCTTGGTAAACAGTTGGCATTTTTTTAAACAGCAGCACAAGATTCACAGGACACAGCAACACACTAGGGAAATTGTTTCAGCTTTTTGGGCTACCCACTGCCAGATAGCCAAAACGTTAGCCCCTTTGCCCAAGCACCTTCCTTCCCGAACAAATCCAAAGCGGTACCTCCATTTTTGTAACCCCCACCCCTGCCTTTTTGTCAAAACGACAGGTGACATGCTGTTGGCGCTGACAGCAATACCTGGTGGGGACCTGGGTTCGGGGAGGATGAGGTTACCTGGCACAAGGGGACCTAGGTTTGGCTACTCTGCACAGGGGCACCGAAGTAAATCCGAACACAGGAAGCAATAACTGTAATGTCCAGAACCAGGAATGGATTTTCAGTGTGGCTTTTATTCATAACTAGCTGAACACAACAAAGCATAGAAGACCCCTATGGGGCTATGTTTACTGATAATGCAGATTAGAGACTACAAGGCGGTCCACTTGAAGAATGGACCAATTCTACTGTTTTCAGACTCTGGACCCACCAGGCACACAGCCCGGACTTGCATGCGCTTTGGATACACAGCCCAACTGGCCCAGCTCCCCTGCCAGCCACTTGACTGGCGGTTCATTGGAAGAATGAACCCATTTTACTTGTTGTGGCTCCCACACCACTTAGAGTCTGTGACCCTAGAGAGATTTCCTTCTTACTTCTTCTGACTCCCATCTCACAAAGAGAATTCTTTACCCATGTTGTGGCTCCTCACACCACTTAGAGTCTGTGACTCCTAGAGAGATTTTTCCATCATGACTCCACGCTCTGGTACCTACCTCATCACTGGCCAAGCGATGAGGTAAGTAGCAATCACAGCAGAAATCCGTAGAGGTGGACCTGGTTTCTAAAGATGGGGGGTGTTCCCACCTCCAGCTCCCACAGCCCATACCCGGCCATTTCTCTGGACAAACTGAAACTTCGAAATATAGATTAAATGGTGGATGAACTGTCGCACCCCCTCTACAACATTACTTGAATCCACACAGCACTTTAGCTTTTGACACTACTCCATTTGTTTGTCCTAGTACTATAGGCCTCCCAAATAGTAGTTCAAATCCCAGATTTCTTCACATTTCCCAGGCTGAAGAAACACATTTTTGCCCTCTCATATTAGAGCAAAACACTCACCCTTTTGTTGCAGGTGCCCCACAGGCGAAGTACAACTTTTTCCACTTTTCAAGCACAAACGAAAACTATAAAAGGCAGCTTTCTTTCTTTAGCAGAAATTAGGGGATTGCCCCTGGAATCTACATGGGGACACTTTACTTCCCCCCCCCGGAGGAAGGAGGGCACTGAGACCTGGATAGCGGTCTCCACTACTTGAACACTGGACACTCACTCCTTCTCCCACAGAAGGTAAACAGGAACTGACTTTGAAAACTCCCAACATTCTATCTCACTCCCTCTGCTGCAGATTCCAATGTGGCTTATGCAGCTGCGACAGTTCTATTGGTGATGTCATCTCTCAGTCTCAGCTGAGACTGAGAACAGAGTGAGACAGTGTGAAACTCATTTAACTGGAGTTTCACAAGCTGCCTTCCCTGCCTACCACTAGGTCTTACTGGGATTCTAGTAACCCCGGGTAACAAGGGGTTACAAGAAGGTACAAGAGGACACGGAAGGAGGAGGATAGGGGGAGTTACCAAGAGAAACAAAAAATGTCAGGGAGAGCAGTCAGGAGCGCACAAGCGCAAATTCAGGAGAATATTGCCCAGTCAGTAAAAAAGGGGTTAAAACATTCTTTACATATATAAGTGAGAAGAGATAGACCAAAGGAGGGATAGTAAGGCTAAAATGGGAAGGGGGGGGGTGGTAGGAAGAGGACCAAAACAACCAGACATATTGAACAGTTACTTTTGCTAAGTATTTTTACGGAGGAAGGGGTAGGTGATGGGTCAAAGATAAGGGACAAGGGCATCAAAGGAAGGGAGGTGGGCACTAGTCCTTTTACACAGGAGAAAGTCCTCAAGGAACTGGCACAACTAAAAGTAGACGAGGCAATGGGACTGGATGGGGTGTACCCTGGGATACTGAGGGAGCTCAAGGAGGTGCTGGCTGCACCTCTGACAGCTCTGTTCAACCTATCACTAGAAACAGGGGAGGTTCTGGTGAACTGGAGAAGGGCAGATGTGGTCCCACTACACAAAAGCAGAAATAGGAAGGAGGCAGGAAATTACAGACCTGTCAGCCTGACTTCAGTTGTAGGTAAAGTAATGGAATCGCTGCTGAAGGAAAGGATTGGGGAATACCTTGCAACCAGTGGATTACAGGATCAGAGGCAACATGGGTTCACAGGGGGTAGGTCTTGCCAGACAAACCTGATTGAGTTCTTTGACTGGGTGATCAGGGAAGTGGATCAGGGATGAGTTTTAGATGTGGCCTACCTGGATTTCAGTAAGGTCTTCAACACCATTCCACAAAGAAGACTGGTGAGCAATCTGGGCAACCTAGGAGTAGGTCCAAAAGTAGTAAGATGGGTAAGAAGTTGTCTAAGCAATAGGAGTCGTAGGGCGGTGGCAAATGGGGTCCTCTCTGGAAAAGGCAAGGTGATAAGCAGGGTGCCACAGGGGTCAGTACTAGGCCTGGTCCTCTTCAATGTTTTTATTAGCACCATTGTGGTAGATCTGGAGGGGAAGGTATGCCTGTTCGTGGATGACACAAAAATCTGCAACAGAGTGGATACACCGGGGGTGGTGGAAAGAATGAGGGATGAGCTGAAAAAGCTGGAAGATTGGTCAAGGGAATGGCAGCTGGGTTTCAATGCAAAAAAGTGCAAAATCATGCACTTGGGGCACAGAAACCCGGGAGCAATGCACCAATTGAGCAGGGAGGTGTTAGCAACCACAAAACATGAAAGGAACTTAGGGGTAATCATTTCTTTTTTTTTTGCATCACATGTTTATTAAATTTTCCAGTCATACATAAAGAAAATACAAACCATACTTTTACATAAAGCCTGTTAATAACTTTGGTACATCATTCTATCAATACTCTCCTAAATTCTCCTGTACATACCAAATTACCATATTTCCTTTACCCCCCCCCCCATGTCCCACTCACCACAATATCCCTTCTTTTTAAACAATAAAAACAGAAATCCTGAGTAACTGATAATTCTTAAGGAAACAAAAAAAAAACACACACACACATACACATACCTCCTGTTGTGGGGTAATCATTTCTGATGACCTGAAAGTAGTCAAGCAGTGTTATAAGGCAGTGGAGAAGTCCAGCAGAATGCTCGGGTGCATAGGGAGGGGCATCACCAGCAGAAGGTGAGAGGTAGTATTACCCCTGTATAAATCACTGGTAAGACCTCACCTCAAGTATTGTGCCCAGTTCTGGAGGCCCCACCTCTGGAAGGGCACAGGGTGGAGGCAGTACAAAGAAGGGCTACCAAAATGGTGCAAGGCCTGCATCAAAAGCCCTACAAGGAAAGACTCGAACTAAATATGTACTCTCTAGAGGAAAGGAGGGTAAGGGGGGATATGAAAGAAATGTTCAAATACCTCACAGATATTAATAAGGTACAGGAAGGTAGCATTTTTCATGGAAAAAGATGCTACAGGACAAGAGGTCATGCTATGAAGCTAGAGGGGGGGAGGCTCAAAGGAGACGTGAGGACATGCTTCTTCCCAGCAGAGGTGGTGCATGCTACAATGGTAACAGGATTCCAGCATGCATGGGATAGTCACAAGGGGACCTTAGAGGTAAGGCAAGGGGGGGGAGAACACTGGAGATCAAGTAGGGTCTGCAGTGGCACAGTACATAGGGAATATAGGACATACTAGATGGGCCAAGTAGAGGTCCTCATCTGCCGACAACTTCTATGTTTCTATGTTATGCTTGCATGGAACATAGGTTTAGCAAGTTAGGAACTGTACTTAAACAGTGACCGGATCTGAATTGCATAGATACTGTTTTTTTCTGGTTCATTACTAGTCGGTTATCCTGAAACCATTGTTGGGCAGCAGATAACTCCTTTTGCATGGGATTCTTCAATGGAAGGAGCAGATGGGCTGGATACATAGATAACTGCATCATCAGCGTACATGTGTATGTCACAGTAGGAGAGTGCTTATTAAGATTGTGAACAATAAAGGGCCTAAGACTAAGGATTGGGGGACCCAAAGGGTGACCGGTGGGGGGGGTACATGGTTCTGGATAGCTTGTCTAACTGCACTCGGTCGGTTAGATAGAGTTGAACCATGCTAGAGAAGAGAGGGAGATGCCAGAGGCCACCAGCTTTTCCAGGAGTTGATTGTAGTCCACAGTGTCAAAGGCCTTGGCAAGGTCAATAAAGATGGCCCCAGTGGCCATGCCCTGGCCATGCTGGTGTGAATGTGGTCAGTGACCTGGAAGAGGGTGGAGTAGTTAGAGTGGTAAGGGTGGAAGCTGGACTGCTACGGGGTTAAAATTCCCAAGCTGGAGTAACAGTTTATGATTTGCCTGCTCACTAGCCTCTTGAAGACCTTGGAAAGAATTGGTAGGTACAAATTTGAACGGAAGTTGGTGAGAGCATCTGCTGGTCCCCCTTTGTGAATGAGTATGACTATTGCATGCTTCCAGTTGTGGGGGAAACAGCATGCTGTGAGTAAGCAACGATTAAAAAATGTGGGCAATAGGAGCTGCTATGGCATGGGCGTCTATGCTCAGGAATGTTGGGGAGATGCCTTCATCCCTACAGCTCAATGCAGTGTTCAGCACAGAGAGGTCTTTGTGTACCTTGTCCACTGAGATTGACTGGAAGTGGCTGTTTATTTATTTATTTAGTTAGTTTTTGTTAACTGGGTTAGGTGCACTAGCCAAGAGTTGACTATTTTCAGGCATGACCCAGGAGCTGTTGAATCTGGATGAAGCAGGGTTTGGGGATAAGAGTCCTCAGAGCCTCAGTAAAGTATTTGTTTAAAACTTCAGCTGTCAGTTTGGAGATTGGAGTACCCTAGTCCCTGACAGACGACATGGGGGAGTTAAGGAGGCCATGGACTGATTTCCAAAATGTAGACAGGTCCAAACCTTCACGCTCAACTTGCTTTGGAATTAGGTGGCTTTGGCCTTCCTTGTGATCTTAGTGCAGAGGTAATGGAGGGCTGTGAAGGCATGCCTGTCAGAGGGAAACCCTGAATATCTTTGCCTAGCAGAGGCCTCATCTTTGTGTCGATAGCTTTCAGTTATTTCCTGGGTAATCCATGGCAAATGGTGGCCTCGAACTCTGGATCTTTTGGTAGGAGCATGCTTACTACATATTGCAAAGAAGGTGGTGGTAAAGAGGGCCAGTGCTTCATCTGAGTCAACAGCTGTTAGGGCGGGAATCCAGTCAGCTGATAGCAGGTCCTGCAAGAATGCATCTGCCTTCAACATTTTGAAGTTTCTGGCTAGGGTAATCCTGGGAGAAGCTTTGACTGTTTTGATCTTCCGCATGAAGTAGGTCATACAGTGGTCACTAAATATGTCTAGGAGTGTGTCTGCATCCAAGATTCTTTGTGAGTGAGATGACAGCACCCAGTCAGTTGTGCTATGGCTGTTGGACCTTGGGTAGGAGAAGTGATCAACTGATGAGAGTTAGGGCTTCGATTTTTTGAGTGGAGATTGGAGGGAGGTGAGGGGCTAGACTCAGTCAGCCAGTTGACACTGAAGTTCCCTAGCATCATGTGCTCTCTGCTATGCATGGGATTGAGCAATTTCTGCAAAATGTTCATTATTGCATCAGAAGGGGACCCAGAAGAGCAGTATGCACCGGTGATGACTACTGGGATGGAAAAGGGTCTAGTAAGTACCTCCACGATAATCTCATGAGATTTGGGAATGACTTCTTGAGTGGAAATGCTGAGGTTTTGTTTGCAGGTCGAGTATATGAGTATTCATCCTCTAGTTTTGTTGCGGTCCTGCCTGTAGAAGTGGTAACTAGCGATGTCAATAATAGTACAGGTGATGTGGGAAACAAGCCAAGTTTCCATGAGAATAAGGAAGTCTGGTTGTTTAATGTGACCCATCTCTTTACTAGGTCAAGGCTGGAGAGGGAAAAAGGGTTGAAACAGGATGTGCCCTCATCACACACATGCACGCATGCATGCATACATGCACACACACACACACACACACACACACACACGCACACACTGAAAATTAGTCGTACCTCAGTTGGGCTATTCCTGGACAAAATAAAATAAAACACACACACACACTGAAAATAATGATTTTTTTTACTGTTAATGTTATTAAGGAATCAGTAGGAAAAAATGACTGCATTTAGAAATAATAATCTTAATGTTGTAGTTTATTGATTGGGGTGTATATGGTATTTATATATTAATCTGTATGTAATCTATGTCAAATATTTTCTGTACAATGTTGATGATGTTTATAACTTTTAAACATAATAAAAATGTTATTGACAAAAAAAGGTGTATTTCAGCAAGATGGTCCTGTGTAAAATAAAACCAGAACACATGTACACAACAAGGAAATAAGGAACCTGTCAATGAAGGGGAGAGACTACCAAATAACTTATGTTTACTGTTTACACTGTTGTACTCTCCCTGGTCATACCTGGAAATAGGCATTTACTTGCCTAGTGTACCTCACCCAGTAAACAAAGAATAAAGAAATGAACAGGGAGAGGGAAAGAACAAAGGGCAGTGAGAGAGAGAAAACAGTAACGCAATAACAGTTTTACCGTTTTTTATTTAAAAAAAATCACAAGGTAAAAATGGAGTTTTTTTTTGTAAGTGTGTCACACAGCTATTCTATGCTAAAGTTTGCTAATCCAGTATAAATTTGACTGGCAACTGGAGCCACACACTGTTGAACATAGAGAAGGAGGAAACCGTAACATGTTAATGTTATATAAAAATACAATAACCGTATTAGATTGCTGTCAATTTAACATATTAGATTGCGGTCAATTTTCTGACATTACTGTATCATTCCCAGCTATAAAACATTTTATGATACAACAGTATGGAGACAAAATATAATACAATTATATTGTAATGTGGTACACCTGCTTGCTCCAAAACCTCAGACTCTCTCACAATTGTATTGAAATATACAATGAAGAAATAAGGCACTCCAGGGTGTGTGTTATTGTGGGATAATGGCACACCTCAGGAAGTGAGGCAAGGGTCAAAGTAGCCTACAAGTGCCATTATCCCACAACTACGTACACCCTGGAGTGCTTATTGTGATGATAAAATAGTTCCTCTGACTTATAGGGTTCAGAAAGTTAAAGGAAAACACTGGATACTAGAAAAAGGGCAGCAATTGTTTCAGAAATGCCCAATTAGGACTTTTAGCATGAAAGTAAACTTTTTAAGTACCTTTGTCATACATTATTTTATGTTAAAATAACCCTCATTAGTATGTACACTGCATACCAGAAGCCTTCTGGTTTGCGTGAGATGGCTGTGTACGATTCGGCGACATGGTGTTCTGTGCAGGTCTTTCAAAATTAAATAACATATGACAAAGGTACTTACGAATTTTACTTTTATGCTAAAATCCCTAATTGGGCATTTCTGAAGCAACTGCTGTCCTTTTTCTAGTATCTAGTGTTTCCCTTTAAGTATATCTGATCTGTGCTGTTGTGCTGGAATTATATTCAGTCAGTGATCACATCTGTCCCATCACAGGTCTTGGTTTCTCATACCTGTTTTATAATGTGTGAATAAGGATGCCATGGCATCTCTACATTCTTCCAGAGTGTCACTTCTCGGGTGCCAGAAGCACTCGCAAGCCTCAGTCTCCCAGCTGGCACATGTTCAATGAATCAGCCTGCCTCTGTTTTCATATGCAGAAATTCATCCACACTTTGGGACCACATATTAGAAGGTCTAATGCCAGGCAAAGCTCGGATGCAGTTGTGCATCCACAAAAGTGGAATTTGTTGCATTAGCCACAAATCATGACTTTTTGTAATAAGTGGGTGGATACTTTGAAAGTAGCGTGCCTGACTTTGGATACAAGTGGTTCGATATGGTAGTAGTTGCCTAGTTGCCTCCTCCAACCAGCATAGCGTCTGAGGCAGGTATGCTGTTTTTTGTTTTACCTGATGGGAATTGCTCTGGATTCCAACCCAGGGAGCTTGGGCTGACTGCATCCTCAATCTGTAACATAACCTCCAGGCCAAATCAGCAGCAGTTCACTTATTGGCTTAACAAGCAAAGGGTCAACATTCGATTTCGGGTAAGAGCACTACATTTCTGTAGTTTTAGAAAAAGAGCCAGGGTGGAAACTTAGCAGGGACTTAAACATTTAAAAAAATGTTGGTTGTTAATTCATTAGAGTGGTTATCCATGGTATTATGGTGATAGAACTGTAAATATATTTAAGGAGGAAGTTCCTTTTGAGAAAAAAAATGTAACAGGAAAGTGATGCATTTTAGGCATGCCTGCCTTGGAGACCTTGGAGGCAACATTGGTTAGAGGAACCACTACTGGTGGTCAGACGCAGACAGGTCACACTGTTTGAATCTGACCCTTTTTGACTATCCAGCCATATTCTGACAAAACTCCTAAGGACACAAAAACCTCCAAGGGAGTGGCTAAGAGTTATAAACTGGTGACAAAAGTAAAGGGATGTCCAATACTCACAGAAAGGTAGCTCACAAAATGGACCACCGGATAGAAATTCTGTGTGCAGGTTAAATCATTTATTTAAAAATCACCATACAAGCAGGTGAAACACCATATGAAAAGGCGTTTTGAGGTGGTGTGAAGTGGAGGGGATCTCATATGGCCTTTTACCTGCTTGTATGGTGACTTTTTAAATAAATGACTTAACCTGCACACAGCATTTTTGTCTGATGATCCGTTCTGTGAGTATTAAAACTCCTAAGGAGTTTTTACTGGGCATAATTTGCCCAGGTGGAAATGGTAGATCATTTGGCCTTGGATTCATAGAGGTTTCTGTCACTAGTGGTGTTCCTCTCCATGGTGACAATGTTCATTACAGACTGCGGGAGCATTATGTGACCCTCCCTATTAATCTCAGCACTTCCTTCAGTTGCGCATGAAATACTATTATTTCCATAAGATTTCAAAGAAAAAACAAGAATTTAAAAAACAAATTAGCACCATCTATAATAGTTTTTTTTTGTCTGGTTGAAGTGCCTCTTATGCATATGACTGTCACCTCTTGCATCCTTAGAACAACAGACCTGCTAGACTTTGGTTCATAGTTTTCTCATTCTGAGAACACACAAGGTGATACTCTTACAGTATATTGTTAAGAAGCCCTCCAATCAGACCAATACATTTATATTATAAAGCACTACAAGATTTCTGACCAATCAGATTGCAGAAATAACATATCTTTTATCCACCAAAAAGATAATGCCTCGAGCATACTGAATTGGCATCTCTCAGCCTGCCGTACTGCTGTCTGTTGCTAACATTACTCTATCACATGTGTTGTTTACAAATTCTAATTCAAAATATAAAATGATTTAAAAAAAAAAACAATGCCCAAAAACATTTTGTATATAAACCCCCACCACAACGCACATTCAGAGCACCTTCACAGCATGTGACATCTTGGTGCAATTGGATTGTACCATTCTGTGCTGCAACTTAAGGGGGAAGTCAAGACCATAAAAAAAATAGAACCCTGTTCTAAACTTTCCATACAATAGTAAATAGAAGAATATATATGGGCCACTGTGCACAGCAAGCCTGTGCTGGCATCGAAATGTTGTCATAACAACGACCCTATCTTGAGAGTGAAGCTCGAAAGGTCCAGTTGTCATGTTACCAGTAAGATGCCAACACAGGTTCATCTGTGCACAGTGGCCCATATATTGCCTTTTATATTGCAGGGACTACTCCCCCATCCTGTCCGGGTACTAGTGAAACAATATTTTTTAAAAAGTAAGTCAAGCGACACTTGCCTGTACCTCCTCCATTCACGCCACTTCCATTCTCAGATCTGCTGTGTTCAATTATGCTGCAGGAGCAAGGGGCATAATTAATTGGCATAAACTCCTCCCCTGCTGTGTGACAGGCTTAAGGCCTGTCATGAGTTTGCTTACTGTATTAGTGGTAAGTAACACTGCCAGGGCAAGGCAGTTAAAGAAATAAAAAAGACGCCCTGAGAAGGCGCCTAGTTACTGTATTAAAGCAAATAAAAACCACTTATCTGTTTTTCTGTTGTGCTACACTTTCCTTTCCTGCATTCTGTATATGTGTTTTCTGTTTCTCTCCTGAAGGATGGCCACCTGCAGGGGTTATATGTCCTTAATAAACCTTACCCTATACTTTCCTGTCTTTTTCTCTCTTTCATATATTGCTGTCTGACTTGTTATCACTTTGGAATTGGACGGAAGCACTGGAAGTGCAGGGCCTTAGTCAGACTGCTTCTTACAAATAAACATTATGAGCTTAATGCTACAACTGTCTCTCTCTTGGAGATGAGAAATAAACTGTACTATGTGCCTGTTCTTACTTCTGAGCCCAACTCTAGTTGAGCTCTGTAGTCACACAGAGCTCTCTTGCTGTAACCCCAGCAGTTCTAGGCGATAACACAACCAAAATACTGACGGTAACTAAAAAAGTCAGTAAAAACACAGACAACAGAAATCTTGACACAACACAAAAAACAAAAAAATAGCAAGAGCTCTTTGTTTTCTGGGGGGGGAGGGCTCTTCCCCCACATCCCCTGGAATTAAAATAATCAACTCTGAGGGTATGTGGACCTCGGGAAGGGGAGAAACTCAGGAGGAGGTAAATGTCTGTCAAAAAAAATAAAGAAATAAACACTAAGGTTCAGTTTTGGGAGACAGGAAACCAAACCCTGGTCCCTAGGTCTCCTCCACTCCAGGAGCAATTGCCCTAGACACTCCACCACAGGAGCGGCTTGGCCAGGTACCACAACTCCTGCTCCTTATACCTCCCCCACCACTGTTTTCCCTTCCCCATCCACACATACAGTGACTGGAGTAGGCGTAACTTCGCAACTGTCGCTGTAAAAGCCCCCAGCATTCTAAGCTGTGATATTATTGTGGTGATGTTTTCACAACGATTTTATCAGTAGATACCAACCCCACCCTCACTTCGGTTCAGTGCTCACAGCATGGCTGTGCTGATGTGTTAAATCCTGTGCCTGTATTTTTACTTCAGCATAGTTTGTATACTTCGTAATTGTTTGTAGATAGAGAATTACCGGGAGCCCTGCAGTACTGTTTAAAGCTGCATTTATGAAACATTCAAAAGGGAGACTAGACCAGTTCAGTGCCAAGCACAATGTTTGTCCATTGTTACATAAATGCATATCTAAAATGCTAGGTACTAAATATTCCCTCCTCTCACTACATACAACTGTTTAAGAAAGGCACAAAGCTGAATAAAAGTACTAAAAGGGGCATTAAATGGCAGTAAACAAATTAGAACATACTGCAATGGCATGTCAGTTACCTCAATTTTAAACCTCAGCCTTATGGGATACCTGGGTTCTGTACAAGTCCTGTGTTGTTTCTGTAGGTGCCTGCCTGCCATTCCTTTCCCCTAGTTATAGGCTTATGCAAATTAGGGACTGCTCAAAGAGTTAGAGGTGGGGTTAAGGTGGCCCTTGGACAGAATATCGCCATTAATTAACCTTATTTCAAAGGCAGTTCTGTTCCTGTACACAGCGCGCTGAAGATATATTGCTGTACTGATGTGCTTGCATCAATTTGTACTGCTGTCCTTGCTTCAATTTGTAAATAGAACATCATCTATATGTCGGATATGTATCAAATCCCCTGCGCTATTGTACTATTGTATGTTATACTCCTGTACGTGTTGTCTCTGTTCATACATTGTAATAAGTCGTGTATTGCATTCCTAATGTTGTGCTATCCCGGGTCGTACCTGAAAACAGACAGTTTCAGTCTAGTGTCCTACCCGGTTAACAAAAACTAAACAAATAAATTTAAAATGTATAAATGTCTATTTAAGGACCATAGCCACTAGGTAGGTGATGTTCCCCTGATGAAGTGTCATGAGTAAGACCCGAAGCTCTGGGGCATAGTAGCTGTCGGCTCCTTTGCATTTATGCAGTATCTGCCGACTTTTCTTCAAGTGAACACCAGTTGCTCTTCCAGACTGTGTTTTTTGTTTCAATACTTTGAATGAGCACCTATTCTATTGTAGTGTGCTCCCACCTCTATGTTTTTTGTAGTGTCCTACCCGGTTAACAAAAACTAAATAAATAAATTAAAAATGTATAAATGTCTATTTAAGGACCATAGGTAGCCACTAGGTAGGTGATGTTCTTGTATATTGTAAATAAAGCCTATGAATATGTAATAAGTCAATGAATGGATCAGGTGACCCCAAGGGTGGGCTACAAAATGTAACCAAATCACCCTGCTTAAGAGGGAAGAGCTCAGCAGAGCCAAGGTACTGATAGAGCAAGGAGCTTGATCTGCTGCCCTACCAGCATCCTCATTTGCAGCCCCTCTGATTCCAGAATTGAATCACACTGACTTAGTCCTGATACATATTTTGAGTTCATGTTTGTGCCCCTGAATTAAGAGGTACATCCTGCAGGTTCTAGTCTGGGAACTCTGATACTGCCTAGGTTTGTATTTCACTTTTTATTATTTTCATTTTGTTATTTTCATTAAAATCACACAAGCTACAGCATGTTGTACCTAACTGCCTGGCATCACTGTCCTCTGTACACCCACACTCTATGATATGCTGTATGGTTTCAGAAGGGAGATTCCTAGGTTATGTCAGATAAGAGGGGACCATACCAGGTGGTGCTAGCTTTGGCACTCAGGGGTGCAACCTGATACGGGGATATATGAAGAGAGGTGGAAGCGGGAACTCCATCAGTGGAAAGGGGCATGCTGACTTGAACCTTGGCAGACAAGCTGGGAGAGATTGGATCCTGACATAAAGCCCCAAAAGTCCGAACCATTTCTGCATGCACCAGGAATGGATGAGACCAGTGAAGAGGTGCTGGAGGAGCCACCCCAGGACCTTGGTGAACCATTATGCTGGCTAGCCATCTGACAAGTTACCAGTGATCGACAGAGAGAATGAGAGTTACAGCTCTAGGAAGCCAAGTGGGCTGATACTATGAAGGTGTTGCAAGAGATTGTTGCTCCTGTATTGACCAGTCCTATTTTTCTGCTTTGTCCTGGCAATGTTGCTTACCACTAGTAAGCAAACTCGTGACTGCCCTTAACGCTGTCATACACTCCACCAACCACATTAAATTTTGAAAAAGGCAGTTGGACATCACAGGGAGGCAAGAAGGGAGGTGGCTAGAGAGAGAAAGAGGTGCAAATTCGGCTGGCTTGGTAACCCGGGATGCCAAACAACAGTAAAATTGACCAGCTGTAAGCACCGTGAATGAAGATGCGGTGAATAAGGCAGCAACACCTGGCACTCTGAGTTGCTGTGCAGCAGTTGTAGAACACTCAGGAAGGCACAACAATATTTTGAGGTCACTACTATGGTACAATAACACTGGGAATCCCCCCGATTTCAGTGCACAACAATTTTCTTCCATATTCTGTAGTGTGTTTTTTCTATTAAAAAATCTTGTAGTGCATCATAATATGTTTATATATATATATATACTTGACAGTTTTCCTTACTGAATAATAACATTTTCCTGTGCTGTCTGGGGTGAAAGAATGGCTCAACTTCACTTTGCGGTCCTCTAGTCCAAACAGCATGTGTTATTGTTCAGTAAGAGACACTGTCGAATATACATGTAAACTTTTATGATATGTACTAGTAGCACTGCCTGATTAACAAAGGCAACAGGTATTTCACCAAATATTCAATTCAGCAACTGTCCGGATGGCAGGAGATGAACAAGATGGAATCATTGTCTTTTTTCATCCAACATTTCCAGTGCTCCTGTTTCCCTGTGTGCAGATTATTATGTTCCTCTATATTCATGGAAAGAATAATACAGAAAATATAGGAAATATAAACTGAACTGAGTCTGTCTAAAGACGTTTTTTAAAGTTTTCCCCAAAACGGCCCTGTATCTTAAAAAAAGAACATTATTTTCTGTTTATTTGCCTAGCACAATTGCACAAGATTCCCAGTTTCCATTACTGAAAACTCAAGTTAATTGTTTTAATCATATGAGAGAGCCCTTTGGTATTATACATGGTTGCCTCCTAAATGCATCCCATAGGAAAGGGAGCCTCTAGCTCAATTAACAGAGTATTACTCTTACTTAAAACTGAGACATTGATTTTGCAATTGAAAAGCAAATTAGAAACCTATCCATTCACATGCAACTGATTAGTAAAAACTGTAGGGTCTGCTAATCAATGTATTTCACTGCTTGCTTTGGTCTTTGCAAGTGTAACAAACACAGTGCTGCTCTCAACACTTGAAAAGGGAAAATCAAGAACAATGACTTGTAACACATCAGCAGATTTCTACAGCGGCTTTTAAACTCCTTTCTATGCTTGCAGAGAAAAAAACTCCCAGGCAATCAGCAAAGTCAGGCGATAATAGATGTACCATAGACAGTCCGGAAGGACAGGGAGTCAGTGCTAAGCTCTGGAGTCAAATGGCATAGGCTGGGCCAGCAGATTTGTGATAGGCAGGCCTCCAGATCTGCCAATACCTTGCAAGGCAATGCCAAATGAGAAACATTTCCTTGACTAGAGAAATGCCTCCAGTACTTCACTAGTCAGTGGCTAATAAGCCATGGGTCAAAAAGTAAGACAAATATACGGCTGACTAAGAAATAGTTTTTCATCGCTGATTCAGCTCCACCCCGGTAGTGTGCTGCACCTCACCTTTGGGTTTTGGCTGCATTGCTGGTGCAGCATGGACTTCAGTAGCGAGGGGAACAGCAAAGTGATATCTTCCAAGACTGATGCCAAGTCCTTACTCATGATCAGACTTTGTTGGGGGGGGGCTATTCAGTGATACACTCCAGACAACCCCCCACCTCACTGGACAGACAATATATCCTCTTTGCAATGTGTACGCTTACCTTTTGCCCAGTGAGAAGGGAAACCAGTAGTCACTCCATGAAACTCATGTCTCCCACTTGGCAGTGCAATGTACTGCAAAGGCAAATCATTCTTGTTGCTCTGGCTAGTCATTTGGTAATGGTTAACATATCTAGATGATGTTTAAGGCACCAGTGAATGTCAGTGGGGAAATGACACAGTTTAACCCCAACATCCTTATATTGTTTGTTGAGCTATTTTTTTCAGTTCATTTACCTAGAAGTGTGCAGTACAGTATGTTGGGCCAGAGAACTGGTTCAGCAGGGTTTTGCCCAGATCAGTTGAGCAGGGCAGAAAAATTTGTTTTACCTGTCAAGCCCTTTGGGGCTGGCAGTACAGCTGAGACGTTACAGTAACATGTGAAAGAGCTTAGTACATTTAGCAGACTTGGGTTTGATTCCCGCAAGCACCTTTTGCATATTGCGTGACCCTGACCAAGTCACTTAACCTCCCAAGTGCTCCTGGGTCACCCATGAAAACAGGCGTTGTGCCTAGTGGGCCTTCACTGGTTACCAAGGAATTAAAAAAAAAAAAATTATCAATCATGCACCCTTTCCCCAGTTTGGTTAGTACACCCTCACTTCATTTGTAAACCAACCCCTTGCACACTAATCCTCCTTTTCCCCTGCACCTTACCATGGAGCTTAGCTATATTCAAATGAAAATTGGACTACTACATGGGAGAAAAAAGTTTGCATTCCACCCATGAGAGGGTGGCAAGTTCATTAAAGGGCCCTGGCTCACTGAACTTGAACCAAACCTATGAACCTATGGAGGTAATGGAAGAGGATGTGAACCATGACATATTCATACCTAAACATGGTGGAGGAGTCCAGAAACTGGCAAAGTGAGACCACACCCTGGATGTCCTTGCCCTCACAGGTGCAAAGAGTTGAGGTGGAGGATAGTACCCTCCCAAAGACATTGTTTTTTTCCAGCAAGATGGAGGGGAAATGGAGGGTTAGAGTAGTGGGTTACTTTACAAAGGGAGAGGAGGGAGAAGTTTTTTTAATCAGTCTGGGTGAACATGGATCTTTAAGCTTTTTTGACCACTGAGGCCCCAATAGCTCTCAAGGCAGTGCCGATCCAGGTCACCTTCTTTGAGGGAGTTACCAGGCAGAAGACTGCAGGTCAGGCTATAGACATAGACACAGTCTGTCTGAACATCAGCAAGGCCTCTGACGATGCGGAGCATGACAAGCTTCTGGGTAAAGTACACCAGTGTGGTACACAGTAGATGAAGCATATACAAGGAGGATTACTAAATTGCATGGGGACAGGAAGCAGGGGGCTGTGGAGGAGGATAACTACTCTGAGTGGAGAGGGATACTCAGTGGTGTCCCTCAGGGATCAGTGCTGGGGTCACTGCAGTTCAGCATTTTCATCAATGATCTGGAAGCTGGGGTCTCCAGCTGGCTGCTTAAGCTCGCAGATGACTCTAAGCTAGTCAGGGTGGTTGATTCCCTTGAGGACAGAGACAGACTTCAGGAGCACGTGAAAAAACTGTTTGATTGGACGGATCCCTGGAGCCTCAGATTTAATGTATCCAAATGCATGGTGCCACATGCGATGAGGAAAACCAGAGGTAGGACCTACACACTGTGCAGGGCTCCTTCTGCTACACTCAGAGAAGAAGATCTGGGGGCTACAATAGACAAGTGGTGAAGCACGATAAGCAGTGCACAACTGTCAACGAGCCCAGCAGAATGCTGGATGCATCAAAAAATGGGTGACCGGGCCTGCCCATTGGCACTGTGGGCTGAGGCACTGGACGCTTTACCTTGCACTATGGGTTCGGGAACAACCTTGAGTCTCCGGGGTGCTGGCATGGGGGGGAGCAGGATTAAACATTGGCTCTCTTCTCCCAGGAGGGGGGGTCACCCGTCCGTAGTCCCGCTGTCACCGGATGGAGGTCTGGTGGCAGGCGTAGGCGGTAACAGAGTGACTGGCAGGGTGGGGCATCCCATGGGGCTTGACGTATGAGTGCCTCCACATGCGTGCACCAGGTCGGGGATGCTCGGGATGGGACTGGGGAGAAAAAATGTAAATACTGCAGAAAGTACTTACAGAAAAAAAAATGGGTGACCAGCAGGACAGGGGAAGCTATCCTCTCTTGGTACAAGGGTAAGGCCCCTGTCAGGCTCCACATAGATTACTGTGTGCAGTTCAGGGCTCCTTAATACAAAAAGAACATGCAAGCAGTCGAGGATGTGCAATACAAAGCCCCCAAAATGATCTGGGGTTTGGAAGACAAAGGTGCTGGCCCTTAACATGTTTAGCTTTGAGAAAAGGACGCTGGAAGGACATATGAAATCACTTTATTGCATATTCAAGGCATTTGATAAGATCAAATGGACAGATGTTTAACCTGATGTCCTCCAGCAGGAAATGAGGACACACCCTGAAGCTCAGAGATGATAAATTCAGGAGTAACATTAAGAAGCCCGTTGTCTCCCAGAAGGTGGTGAACATATAGCATAACCTACCAGCGTTGGCAGTGTATATGAGGACAGTAATGACCTTCAAAGTAAGCCAGGACAAATTTCTGCTTACCAAGGGAATTACTGTATACCCAGGGTTGTCGAGTGGACAGGGTACCCCTTTAAATAAGTGCATATTTGGGGATCATAGTTATTCACACCTGCTCATGAAGATGGGGGTGGACATAATGGGCGTGGATTCCCTTCTGACCTTGTATTACTAAATATGTTAGAAGGGGGACCGGGTTGACCCCCCCCCACCCATGCCCATTTGTAATAGCCACTGTTAGATTACATCAAATTAGAGGGCATTTTCTCTTACCTTTGCCAGGGAAGGACTTCCCTAAAATGCACAGCCCCTTATGACATTTCTAAATCCACCCCTGCGAAAGAGGCATGCTGGCATCTCTACAGTACCATACCCCTGCTATCGAGCAGACAGTACCTACTATCCTGTTCCCCAACTGTACTTAAACCTTTATTGGAGGCTTCAAAGAGCCACCCCCCACAAATTCCAGAGCTACACTGATGCCTGCCTGCTTTAACAAGGAACCCCCATTAATATTTCACTGGGAACCTTCTGAGGGCCTCAGAACTGCGTTGACTTGCCACTGCCTACATTGGCAGAACATGAGCCCAGTTCCCTTACAATCAACACTCCTCTCCCACTCCAAGGTGGCTGGCCAAATGCTATTATGCTGTCAAGCTCCCCCCCCCACCTCACACCAGGCCAACCACCTTGAAATTGGCGGGGGGGGGTCATTTTTGAAGAACCAGGGCTCATGTTAGGGAATGCAGCTGCAAATCAGTGCAAAACTCTGGGTTAGGGTCTATCAAAAGACTCCTCATCCCATGACATGCAACAGCAATGCAGTGCTGGACTCTGGAGAGCCCACTGAAAGGACTGCCAATGAGATACTGGAGGTGGGAGTCTATCCTGGAGCTCCAGGCTCACAGAGGCACATTCTAGGTGTCACCGTACAGGTTGGGTTATAGCAGGGAAGCACTGAAGGGGAAGAAAGTGAAGTAAATTGTTCACAGTGGCCCTTAGAGTGCAGTAGATCAACTGTTGTGTAACTTATCTCTGTTTGTTAAACTGATTGCACCATTTCTTGCTAGTATGCATTACATTTTTATGTTTGCTTGCACGCCTGTGCAAGAAACATAGTGCCATCAACGGAGATTTCGGAGGTGTGTCACCTCCTCCTCCAATTCAGGCACTGTGCTGGCAGGCGCGGCGCCTGTAAGCCAATGCATTTTGGAGCTGTCTATGACCGCTCCAAAATGCAGTGGCCTCCCAGTTGAAAGGAGCTACATGAGTGAGCAGCGATAAGAAGCTGCTCACGAGCAGCTCCCCCAGCCGCAGGCGCAGCGCCCGCACGCAGCCGTGATAGCCAACGGGTGCCCAACTCTGCTGGGCTGAGCTGCACCGCCTCCCTCCCCCAGTTGGTGCCACGCTGGGAGCCCACCCCAGCGCAGCAATCAGTCACGTTTTGCCTCACGGGGTGCCTAATCCCCCGTCGGCTGAACGCCCAAAGTCCTTGTGACACGCTGGGAGCCCACCCCAGCGTGACAAACGTCCCACGAGGTTTTTTATTTTTGTTGCCGACGGGGTGCCCAATCCCCCGTCGGCTGAACGCCTCCAAGTCCTTGTGCCACGCTGAGCTCACCCCAGCGTGGCAAACGTCCCACAAAGTCTTTTTTGTTGTTTTAACCTGTAAAACAAAACGTTCCAGTGCTTCTCCGAACCCTCCCACAACCCGCACTCCACCCACTGCGCACCCAGCTCTCCCACACCCCCACCCCATACTTACTCTCCGGATTCGCGCGACGATCTTCGTGGACTGGGAACACGCCTGCACTCTTCAAAGCCGACCGCCAACTGAGGAAATGCCGGTAAGCTGTATAATGGGCTAGATAGGAGGGTTCAGCTTTATTGTAAATCTAGGCATTTTGATTTGCACCAAATTTTCAATGTGGGGTTTTGGGACCCCTTCTCATGAATGATGTCACTGTCATGGCGTTATTGGAGTCTAAGGGTGATTTCGGCAGTGACTGCGAAATCACCCTTGGGACTGAATACTGCCATGACAGTGACATCATTCATGAGAAGGGCCAAAACCCCCATGTTGAAAATTTGTGCCAAAATTCCAAAATGACTGTTTAATCAGCGCATGCTATGCAGTTCTACGCATGCTCATAGGTTTGCGAATTTTCAATATTTCCACCCAGATTTTCAACATTGCCATTTTCCACACCTTCTTATGAGCAGTACAGCTGTCATTTTTTTCATCTCACCCAAAGCGTGTTTCCGCCCATGTAAGCGCACAATGGCGCGGTCGTTGTCTTGAACTCAGTGTATGGGACACATTAAGAAAATCACAGTGTCACTGTTCATGAGCAGAGATCTTAAAATGGCAATGTTGAAAATTTGGTGACAGAATTCCTAAAAATGACTGTTTTATGAGTGTGCGTTGCACAGTTCCCACGAACGCTCGTAGGTTTGCGAATTTTCAATATTTCCACTCCAGATTTCTAACATTGCAATTTTTCCACACCTCCTTATGAGCAGTACAGCTGTCATTTTTCACATCCTGCCCAAAACGTGTTTCCGCCCATGTAGCGCACAATGGCGCAGTCGGTGTGCAAACTCAATGTATGGAACACATTAACAAAACCACAGTGACACTGTTCATGAGCAAAGGTCTTAAAATGGCTATGTTGAAAATTTGGTGAAAAAATGCCTAAAAATGACTTTTACGAGCGTGCGTTGCACTGTTCCTATGCATGCTCGTAAGTTTGCAAATTTAATATTTTCACTCTAGATTTTCAACATGTCCATTTTATTAAACTTCCTTATGAAAAGTACAGCTGCAATTTTTCATATGTCACCCAAAATGTGTTATCGCACATGTAGAGCACAATGGTGCTGTTGGTGTGCGAAAGCAATGTTTAGGACAGATTAAGAAAATCAGTTACACTGTTCATGAGCAGAGGTCTTAAAATGGCTATGTTGAAAATTTGGTGACAAAAGTCCATAAAATGACTGTGTTACGAGTGAGCATTGTGCAGTTTCCACGCATCCTCGTTAGTTCATGACTTTGTAATATTTTCAGTCCAGATTTTCACTAGTGGCATTTTTCAACACTTCCTATGAACAGTACAGCTGCCATTTTTCACAACATGGTCAAGTGTGTTTTCACACTTTCAGTGCAGAGATGCGTGGTCGCTGTGGGAAATCATTGTTCGGCACAGATAAAGAAAATCACAGTGACACTGTTCATGATCGGAGGCACCAAAATGCCTGAGTTGATAATCTGCTATAAAAGGCAATAATACAACCTACTTATGCCTTGGTGTCTGCGTTGCTAGATTTTCTATGTACTTCGTGACTTCACCATTTTTTAAATATTTTTACTACACATTTGCAACATAGCCATTTTTACACCTCCCCATGAAAGAGTACAGCTGTCATTTTTTACATCCTGTTTGGAATATTTTTGCACCTGTGGTGCTAAATCCTGTAGTCACTGTGCATGAGCAGCTTTTGGCTACCAAACTGATATTCCCCCTGTTCATGATGTGGGGTCACAAAACAAACATGTTGAACATTTGGAGTTAAAATACCAACGAATGCCTGAGCTATTAGGCTTTTCAACTAAATCGCCCAACCCTATAGAGAATGACAGGAATCAGGGGTGTGACTTGGGATTCTTGCCTGTGATGCTCATACCATTCCACACCCTGCAGTCACTGAGAGGCATCGAGGGTGCCTTGGACTCTTCGCCCCAAACTTCACCCCATTCTCCTATGTTGCACCCATCTCACCGTATTCCCTAATGAAATGTGGGGGTGCGCGCAAAACCAAAGACCCCAAAGACTTGCGGCGGCTTGTCAGTCTCTGCAGAGTGGGGTGTGGTGAAATGGCGTGGCCCTTATGCCTGACGACCCAAATGCACACCCCTATGCCCGTCACTCTCTGCAGGGTGGTGGTAGGGTTGGCTTCAGTTCAATACTTCACTGCCATTCCTATTACGCAGCTCTGTAACTTCTACACTACCACTGCCAATGCCAGTAAGCAAACATTTGGCATTGACAAATGCTTGTTTATTCTGATCCTTGTTCTGATTGCCAGACCCAGCCCAGAAGAACTAGAAAATTTGACCTGCCAGCCCTTACAGTCAACCAAATTGTAAACAAATGTTATTGCTCATTTACTAATTAATGTCGGTCTCTAACCCTTTTTTCAGTATCCTGTGGCTCCCAACTAAAACAATTTGATAGTCAGCCTATTGTATTAGGTGCCAAATCTATACAGTATAGTAAAACATTTAAAAAATTAGGAGCCTCTGGCAACCAAGACAAATGTTTCAGTTGCCTGACTGAATATTTAGCATCTTCTTTACTACCAAAATGATAGCTACAAATAGAGACTGGTTATGATCCAAGTCAATAAAGATGGCAACTTCTAGGAGTCTTTTTTAATAGTCCTCTTCCAGAGGCCAGTCTTCAGCTTGCAAAATGAATCAACAAGGTAGACATGTCAGGGTGGTACATGCATGGGTTCCTGATGACCCACAGCATAACACCCTGCAGAGTTCCTCAGATCTGTCATATTCGGCCAAGCAGTCTCTTAAAGGGGTAGAGTACAATTTAGGGGGTAGCAACTTTATCAGTAAGGAAGACCTTTCCTCACAATAATGTCAAATGCTCCCTTTCAGAATTCAGATTAAACTAAAACAGCTGCTGTTTGCTGGTCTAAGGGGTAGAAGGTGATTTTTGTGACATTTCTGGGTCTGCTAGTGGGCTCTTTTTTTAACATACTTTATTCTCCTGTGGTCCCTCTGAGCGGTCCTCCTTCCACTTTCTCCATATGCCGATTCCAAGCTGCTGAACTCTTATCCAGTCACCTTCCTCATCAGGTCCCTGGAATGCCACAGTCCTGAATACCTGGACTCCACCATTACAACTCCTCTGTGAGCAATGCTTCCTGAATACCAGACCAACTATTGCAGTCAAGGTGGGGTCAACATTAAAGAAACTGGTCTGAGAAGCCCACTGTGGCAGTGGTGGCTGGAAGGGCTTTGTCCACCACTAGGCAACCCTGCCTATATCCACATTTTCTTCCACCCACTGGAGAGAAAGTACAGTTACATAAGAACTTACCGTAACAATAGATCTTCAAGATAATCTCTTTCATTAGGCCATACCTATGGAACTATAGCTGTCAGGTGCTAGGACCACATGGAAACCTTTTAGCTAGCAGTCTACTAGGGGCCACCCACAACAACTTCAGACGTCAACATCCCACACTATATAAACATGGGTGGCCCTGTACCCTCCTCAGTTCCCCACCAGAGATCATACTCAGAGGACCTCCTGTTGGGCAGCCAAGAGAGAGCAGAAGGTTTCTGCTACCAGACAAGGTAGACAAATAACAGGTATACTATCCTGGAAAGAGAGACAGGATCAAAGACGAAGGGTGGGACAGCATGGCCTGATGAAACAGATTCTCTCAAAGATGTTACAGAAAACACATAAGGGTGTGCACCAGGAATGTGGTGCTCTCAAGCAAAAGCAGGTAAATACAAATAGAAAAGGTTGAGCTCTCATCACCACATAGTACACTGACACTGTATTAAAACGAAAAAAGATTTTATTTCATGTAATACATATGTCTAACGCGTTTCTGGTCCATAACTTGACCCGTTCTCAAAGGCTGAATTTTCAAACCAAAGAAGAGTGATCTTATAGGTCAAATACTATGATGTCATCATTTCATCAATTAATCAATAATGTGAACTAGAAAGAGTGGGTTTGTAGAATTAATTGATGGAATGATGACACCATAGTATTTGACCTATACCTACAGCTATCCGGCCCAACAGGCACAGGTATATCCTGGTAGTGACATGCCTGCTGTTGTAAAGCAGCTGGGCCTGAGCTATCAGGTGGTCTGCCCTGTCCTGGGGCAGGAAAATTAAGCCCTGAGCAGTGTCCAGTACTGCCCATATGTACTGCAGATGCTGACAAGTGGTCAAGACTGACTTTGGCAGATTGACTATGATCCCAGGGCAATAAACAGCTGTCTGGTATGTGCTAGGGTATCAGACAGTTGCTCCTTGGGCTGAGCTTTGAGCAACCAGTTGTCCAGGTAGGAGAAGATGTACAGTTTCTCTCTCTCTCTCTCCAGAAAGCTGATGCCACCACTGCCAAGCATTTGGTAAATACCCATGGCACGATGACAAGCTAAAAGGCAATAGAGGCAAAAGGGTGTCTATGTATCCATATAATACCCTGAACTGGTAGTGCTCCCTCTGAAACAGGAACCTGAGGTACTTCCTGTGGGGCTGACAAACCTTGATATGCAGGTAAGCATCCTGCATGTCCAGGGAGCAGATGCAGTTCCCTTTCTGCAGGAGGGACAGCAGGCCTTGCAGAGTGACCATCCTGAACTTCTTGTACTGAATGCAGAAATTCAGATCCCTCAGATCCAGAATGGGCTCTAAGTCCCCCATTGATTTTGGGACTAGAAAGAAATGAGAGTAGAACCCCTTGTTCCTCTGTTCCCAGGAAACTGGTTATATGGCCCTCTTGTGTAGCAGTGCATGTACTTCCTTAAGAAGCACTGGCATGTGATCTGGAGGATAAGTTGAGGGAATTGGTGGCTGTTTTAAAGGCAGTTCCAGAAGTTCTCGATCGAGGCCCTGTTCGATCAGTTGCAGGACACAAGCATCTATTGTGATCTCTCTCTCCACTGGTCCAGGTGGCAGGAGAGATGACCCCCTACCGCCTCCTGATCCTGATTGAGGATCAGAGGGAGGGGGTCCAATAAGGAATCATGCTGAAGCAGGACCAGCGGCCTTGTCCACATCTCCTCTAGGGGCTTTGGAGATGGCACCTGCAGAGGACGGAGGGCAGGCAGAGTGGCTTGGCTTTTGCTCTGCCACCTGGCCCCTGAGCTGAGTCTATTGGTAGCCCTGCGTAAGGGCACCTGCTGCCTGCTTTTGGGCTGGGTGTGGTAAAAGGAATGGACTGACCACAGAGTCCATCCCGAGGCTTGCAGGTCAGAGAGAATGTCCTTCACATCTGCTGCAAAGAGCTTGTATCCTCTGAAAGAGGCATTCAGAATGGACTGCTGAACATCAGCTGCAAGTCTTGACACTCTGAGCCTAGAATGACTTCTGAGACAGATGACAGCTGCAGCTGCTCTGGCTGAAGCATCTGAAATATCATAGGTAGACCTCAAGACGTGCTTAACTACATCTGCTCCAGTCTGGATGGCCTTAATCATCTCTGGTTTCTGGGGCCCTCTGGAAGGTCCTGGGCTGCTGCTCTGGCCTTCTTCCAGAGGGTATTCTGGTATTTATCCATATGGCCCTGATAATTTGCGATTCTAAGGCCTAATGTGGCAGAGGCAAATGTTCTCTTCCCCATGAGGTCCAGTCTTCTCGATTTCTAATATGGGGTGAGGGAATGTCGACAGGGAGGACTGGAACACCGACATCAACAGAGTGGACTAGAACATCAATGACGGTGGCTGGAGCCCAGATGTGGACAGGCTGATGCCGGCCATAGAAGGTCCATCAGGAGCCACTGCCAGCGGACACTGATGGATAGGTCTGAGTGGCAGGGGTTGCAACGTCAACCGGGGAAGTTGAAACCCTGACATCGGTGGAGTGCCCTGGAATGTCAACAGGGAAGTCAGCAGCCCCAACATCAACAGGCCTTTGCTGGCCATGGGAGGTCCATCAGAACTCACTGCCAAAGCCAACCCTGTGGAAGCGAGTGTTTGGGTGATAGCAGGTGTCGCCACTGAGGTGGATGACGACACTGCAATCGCCGGCACCAAGCATAGCAGCAACTAAGAGTGTATCGGGGCTGGATTTCTCCCTGCTCCATTCCCTCTCCCAGTGTTTGTGTTTCCCCGAAGATTTGTCCCAGACATTGGAAGAATGGGAGCCCGAGGATGGGGCCGGCAATGCAGAGGAACTTCCCCCCTGGAGCTTTCCATTCTGGTGACCTTATGCTTGAGGAGGAAAGACTACAGGGCTTTCTGACAGCATTGCTGGGTGACCTGATTAAACTTCAGGCAGTGCTCACAGGCCCTAACATTGTATGCCTCTCCAAGACAGTGGACACAGATGTCCTGGTCATTGTTGGAGTAGATTTTTTTCACCGCACTTGCAGTAACGAAAGAGTTTAGTGGGATCTTTCAATGACATACACAATGGCAATTACTTTAAAATTAAAGTGATAACATGCTTGGGTGAGAAAATAACAAAAGTTAGAAAAGGAAAGAAATTTCAAGAAACAACAGTTGACTGTAGCGATGGAGTCTCTGTGAAGTCTGGCGAGTATGGTCTACATCGGGAAAAGAACTGAGGAGGACATGAGGCCGCTCACATTTATATAATGTGGGACGTCAACATCTGACGTCGTCATGGGCAGCCCCTAGTAGACTTCTAACAAAAAAGTTTACATGTGGTCCTGGCACCTGACAGCTATAGTTCCATAGGTGTGGCCTGATGAAAGAGATATCCTTGAAGAAGATTGCCTGATATCACTGGGGGCCAGCACACCTGATGCTCCTGAGGCTCGCACTCATCCCCCACCCAGTACATGTGCTATGAATGCACCATAACCTGCACAACCCACCCTCCCGTGAGGGACAAGAGCATCCTGTGGGATACTATAGCCTTCCTCCTGCCAGCCCTCCATTGATCCTGTCTCAAGACATGAGCCCAGTTTGCTGGTGTCACACATGGCAACACAGCCCCGGTGCTGGCGGGCTGTGCCTGTGGGCTCTGAACTCTGAAGACAAGTGTCTCAACTTGGGAAATAATTAAAATGGAAAGAACACTGAGTATGCGATGTAAAATGGAAAGCACATTGAGTATGCAGCTGCATAGGCATTTGTCTGTTCTAACTGCTATGGGGATTATTACACACATTTTTACCATGCATTGTTGCATTGAAAAACTTGACATCTGTGAATTAGGTTCTAAATTTTTTCCAAAAATGGAATACAATATTAAAGGCACCTTCTTCAAGAATCCCACACAGGACCCAGTTGAGGACTGGCGCATGTGAAGACATACAGTAGCTCTTTGTTCTCTGGGAGGGAAAGGCATGAGTTGCCTAGCATTTGCACACCATCTGCCAACCGAACAAGGAAAGACATTGGCTTCAGCTGGTCCATCCAGAGTTGGATCCAAATGCCTACCCAACAACCCTTGTATCTCCTATCTGAAAAATGCTACTTGCCTACACTCCAGGCCAGAGGAAAGGTGCAGCTGCAGTAGCTCTTACCTGAGTCATGATAGGAAGCACCTTATGGAAAAATTAATAATAAAAAGACATCTGATTAAAATCACATAAAATGCCATTATCATGCTGTGGACATGCTTTTTAAAAAAGCAAATACATCTGTTATTTGCAAAGTTTTCAGGTGACTGTTTTATTTTTATTTAAGACCTTACTCCAGATCTATGCTTTTATCATATGAGTTTCATAGTGAACTTATTGTCCTCGCCCTCTTCATAATCTATGTTGGACATGTGAGGCACAAACTGAATGTCCACCCTGTGTTTGATCTTGCCTTTGCCCCTGCTCCAGAAGAATATGAAAATAAAGCACAGAAAGACAGAGGCTGAAAAGGACACAAAGCCCATGCATATGGCTATAATTAGGGTCTTGGCGTCAAAGGGGAAGGGTCCAGGTGACTGGGTGCCATTGGTGGGCTGCAGTGACATCAAGTCAAAAGTCCTGTTGCTATAATATAAGGAATAATCAGTGACTTGAAGGAGGACCTGAGCAGAGTCATTGCCCCCTGCATTGCTTGCAGTGCAGAGATAAGTCCCACTGTCTTGGATCTGAGCATAATGGATCTCCAGCGTTCCATCCCAGAGCACCCGGAATCTCCCATTGCTGTTTGCATTTAACAGGATCTTTTGGGGTGACACCCAGAAGATATCAGGGGTTGGATCCCCATCAGCCATGCAACTGAAGGTCACTGTGTCCCCTTCCTTACTCGTTACCTGCCAAAAGCTCTTGTTCCTGATCCGTGGCTTCTGGCAGATAAACTGATTTGGTAAAACAACATCTGCAAAGTCTTTGAACATCTTGCCCATCACATGTGCTGGTGAGGTGCAAGCTGGCTGCTTCCCATCAAAGTTTAGCCTCCTCCTTCTCCGAATTATCCACAAAAGTCTGCAATCACATGCCAAGGGGTTTCCATCCAATCTTAGGGTCTCCAAGTTTCCCACAGAATGGAAGGCACCTTCTTCTAGAGTTGTCATGAAGTTGTCAGAGACATTAAGGAGACGAAAATTGCTCAGACCTCGGAAGGCATTGACTGCAACGGTAACCAGCCTCCCACCAACCAAATGAAACTCCTGAAGACGCAAAAGGTCACCTAGCATGTTCCCATGGACCATAGAGATGGGGTTGTAGGACAGATCCAGATATAGAAGGTAAACCAGATGTTTTAAAGGTCTGTAGGGGATGGAGCTGAGGTTGCAATTTGTGATGAACAAGGAGGTCAGATTCAGTCCAAAAAGGCTGTTGGGCGCCAAGGTGTCTAAAGAAGGCCACTGGTCAATCTCAAAGAACTTTAAAGAGTAAAGCCCCTTAAAAGCAAAGTCCTGAATGACACTAATGTTGATTTTCCTGAACTTGAGAACAACAAGACTGTGAAGCTGTGAGAGGGCTTGTGTGGGGACACTTGTCAAATTACACTTTTCCAAAGTCAACCATTGCAAGCTGTGCAGGCCAGCGAATGCTCGGTTGGACACAAAGACCAAGTCATTGTCCCCAGCCTCTAGGGTCCTGAGGTTCAAAAGGTCCTTGAATGTGTGATCCAGAAAGACCACAATCTCATTCGCACTGATATCCAGAACCTTGAGATTGGGGAGACCATCGAAGGCTCCTGCTGGGATAATTTTCATCCTGTTGCTCCTCAGCCTCAATGTCCACAAGTCTGGAAGATAACCAAAGGCTCCTGGTTCAATGTTGGAAATGATGTTCTCACTCAGCTCCAGTTCCTGCAGCTGCTGGAGGCTAGGGAATGTATTTTGGTTCAAGGACTTTATCCGATTCTTACTAAGGTCCAGAATCAATGTTTCTTGGGGGATTCCATCTGGAACAGCTGTCAGGCGTTTCTGCTTACAGATGGCCGTTTTGTTCTTAGTGGAACACTCACACTTGGTAGGACAGCCCCAGGTTAATCCAAGATGTAGAGTGCCAAGGGTAATTAGAAGAATGGACTGCCAGCTGGTCCATCCAGAGTTGGAGCCAAATGCCTCCCCAACAACCATCGTATCTCCTACCTGAAAGATGCAAAAATAATTAAATGTAAGTAAAAAACAAGATCTTTTAATTTTTCCTTTTTATATTGTTTCCCCCTATTTTTGCGCCTTCCTCATCCCTCCACCTGGATGATCGGGTCACCACAGTTGCACCCTTCATCCAGGCCAGACAGCGGGCAAGTGGCTGCCTTTACAGCCAACACCAACCCCTCTCCTTGGTCAGTCGGCAGGAGGAAGAGGGATGTATGAATGCCAGGTGGCCCACACCCTCCTTCCCCTCTGGAAGACGAGTGCCTCAACTGCATAACATACTTGGCCCCCAGCCAATCCCAGTGATGGATTCCAGGACCCGCTCATAAATCCCCGTCTACCAAGTGGCAGCAGGAGGCACAGTCATTGCTGAGTTGACCATTCATTTTTTGTAATTAACAAGTGACTATCTTACAGGCAGGGGAACTAATATGATGCAGGCACCATCCCCCTGTAAATGCAGACCCATGTTGTTATCACATCTTTTAATGTTTTCTCACAAATGATTTACATTAATTTTATATACCTTTCCTTTATTCTCATGATGCAGTGTCTGTCACTACCTGGAAGTTAGATGGGCACTATGAGCCTCATCATCAGACATCCAATCAAACTGCTAAAAAACAATTATTTTATAGTTCGCATATCTCTTGGGTAGTTTGCACTATATGACACACAGATGAAATCCAATAAGGCGAACAAGATTTCTGGACGTGATTTCATGAGCAGTTTGTTTATTGTTTTATTGTTTTACTGAGTAGGAATGCGCTAATACATTTTTTAAACAGTGGGGGGCATTGCAAGGAAAGGGTGACCAGATCTTTAAATAAATCATTATTTATTAGGGTTTGAAACTGAAATCTCAGTTGAAATCTTGCCCACCACATTGATTTTACCTTTAAGTCGTATATATTTCTTCCCATTTCTTTAATTCATTGTTTTTTTTTATGTATTTAAAATGTTGCTCGCTTTGATATCTCGTGAGATGCAGCACCTTGTTTTCTTGGAGGTCCCAGGGAAACAACAGATGGACAGTATGGCGCTCCACACAAATAAGATGAGCCAGTGAAAAATAATCAATAACTAGAAAAGAGAGAACCCCCTCTGGATAACTGGGTATTGTCCTGAGAAGGCTGCATTTTTCTGCCACATGAATTGTGGCCAAATTAAAAACCTGCTTTAATTTTAAAAAGTTATACTGCAACATGGTCTGACACACTCTGCCCCTCTAATGCATGACCTGTGTGAGTCACCAAAATGGCACCATATATCATGTTTTCTCTTTTGTTACTATGCTTGTGAGAGCTTCAAGAATCAGTAGCAAAGTATATCCTTACCAGGTTTCCTGGCATTTGGAAAGGTTGCGGTCAGACTATAGCCAAAAATAAACAGAACTGAAAAATGTAACAACCAATAACAAGCCAAAAGATGGAATGTTTACATAATTCAATCACCATGGTAGAGCCAAGGCACTGCCAGTGTCCAGAAACAATAGCAAGGAATACCCGCACTGAGTTTGATTATAATTGATTATAAAAAGTGTCTGAGAAATGGAGCTTTCTGAAAGGATGCAAACATTCTAACAGCGTTATGTTAGTCTTTTATTAACATACATGTAAAGCTTAATCATATGATGAACAAGGTTTAACACTGTTTAAAAACATGTTTTATTATAATAGAAATAAGGCGCTCCCAGGGATTATGTTAATGGTCAGTTAATCACCTTCTAGGGGCATGTGGCACTCAGCTACACCTCGTGCCACAGTACACCCCTAGAAGGTGAATAACAGACCATTAACATAACCCTTGGTCATGACTTATTGCTTAAATAAGTTGTTCTCAAAATGTAGATGAAAATGCAACAGCCAATCACAGTCCAAAAGCATATATAATTATAAGGTGCTGACATCTTCAAGAATTTATAGTAAGTAAAAACATTCATGCCAAGTTTATTTATAACTGGGTAAGTTGTTTTCAAGATACAGCCCAAAACAGAGTCGACATTTGAACAATCACCAGCCAAAATGCATACCTACTTAAGTAACCAGTGGTGATGTGGGGGGGAGGGGGATAGCTTCAAGAAGTATTAGCAGGGAACTTCCAGAGCTAGTTTGATTGTAATTGGACAACACTTTCAGAACATACTGTTCAAAAGTCCTGCAACAATAACATTGAGGTCTTCTGTCCACGCTCCCCTCCCTTAAATATAGTTACCTCTTTCAAATATCTTGGGGTCATCCTTGACCAGAATCTAGGCTTTGATCGCCACATCAAATCCACTTGTAAATTGGTAAACTCTAAGCTAGGCATTGCCTACAGATCTAGCTACACACTTACACCATCCGCTAGACTGGCTGTTGCCCGTGGCATCCTACTTCTGGCCCTGACTTATGGAGTGGTCACATATATGGCCATACCTAAAACAACGCTTCATGCCTGGGACACCACCTATAACATTTGCCTTTATGCATCCTCATCCCCTAGGCTTAAACACCACTGCCAACTCTACTCAGACCTAAACTGGCTATCACCTGCTGTGCTGAGACTCCACTCAGCTGGCTCCCTAGTGGGTAATGTAATCAGGACACAATCTCCTGCCAGTCTGACTATGCTACTGTCTCCTCAAACATCCTCGTATGGCCTACGCTTGACTGACAAGTCCCTATTGCAAATACCCAGGTGTAAAACCTCAAAGGGTTCCCAAGCTTTCTCTCACTATGTCACACAGCAATGGAGCTCCTTACCAGTAACAGTACACCATGCATCTTCTCATGCCCTCTTTGAAAAAAGAGCTTCACGCCTACCTACTTGCTTCAAACCCATGCACCTATTTTAAACCTCCATGATCCCTCTCTCTCTCCCTCCCATCTCCCATCGGCCTATCATGTTAAGCCCTACCCCTTCTTATCTTAGAACCATGGCTATGCTCCGCTAGCTGTCTTGGATAATGATTTTGTAGGTCTGTATGTTGATTTCCCTTCACAAATAGTATTTGTTAAATGTGCACTTACTTTGTGCTTACTAGGGTACTGTATTCTTGTTGCCTAGCCCTCATTACATATTAGATAGCCTGTTACATCTCTCGAGTACATACTCTGCCCCCACTTGTATTTTTTTCACCGTGAACACATCTCTGCCTATCTCTTAATATGCTGTACATGTTATTTCCTCCAAATTGTGTAATGCTGTACTGGCAATGTTTTTTTTCCTTGTTTCCCTCATGTTGTAATCCTCCCGGGTCGTGGCTAAAAATAGTCATCTCTCTATGGCTAGCCCACCTACCCAGTAAACAAAAATCAAATAAAAATAAATAAATAAATAAAAAGTTGTATCTTGGCTTGCTGTGGTTTGACAGCGAGCTGAGAGCATTAAAAACCAAGATATGGAGGTTGGAGCAATGTTGGAGGAGGTCCAAGGTTTTTTTTTTCCCCCTTCTGTCTATCCCTCCCTACTGCCTGCTGGCCCCAACCCTTCGAGGCATCCAAGGAGTCATCCTCCTGCCACACACGCCCACCCAGACTCATGCCTCACTCCTCCATGGAGCTTTGGTTTTCCCCCTGAGCGGGGATGAGGCAGGGGGCATTCACCCCGTGATCCTACATCTTGTCAGGTCGAGGTGGTGGTCCTGGTGAACGGGGCACTTTGGAGGCACGCTCCGGGAAATCCATCTTCCCAGAGCCAGCAGGTGTGTTTCCTCTTTTCTTCCCTCCCCTGCAGTGTACAACCCCTGATGTCAAGGCACCAAGTGCCAACATCCACACTGTGAGGTGGACACCCGTTCCCCTGCTATTGGGGCTTGCAGTACTCCGAGCCTTCGCTCGGAGTCAGGCAAGTGCGCAGGCTATGGCCGCAACCCTCCCCAGAGATGGCAACTGTCATCAGATGCTCAAGCCTATCTCCCCCGGCTGACCCACCAGCGACCCGAGTTTACTCCCGAACCCAGGTCATCTGTGTGGAGCAAGGTGTGGCGTCCAGCGCCTCAACCCTCAGTGCCACCAGGCTGGCCGGGGGTCCAAGGTTTGGGAGGACAAACTAGTTCTGATTTCTCATTATGAAGACTATAAGAAGGCAATCACTCAGAAAAAGGCAGATTTTCTGTTCAGGGAGATTGTTTCTGGGGGGAACCAACCGGCTGTGCTCTTTCGACTGTGGACAGGCATCTCCTTCCTGCCTGTCTGGGGCCCGTGAGAGCAGTTACACCCATAAAATGCGAGGAGTTTTCTTGGTTCTTCTCAGATAGAATGTCCTCCATCAGGGCCGGAATTACTTAAATTGGGCCTGTAAGCCTAACAGTGGACAGCCTGTGGGTTGGGAATGAATTCAATGGTCCTGGGGGAGCTTCAGCTTGTGATGCTGGAGGGGGTATGCCGGGTGATCTCGGATCTGCAGCCAACATTCTGTAATCTGGACGCAGGCCCAATGCAACTACTAGTGAGCTGTGTCAGGTATTTGAGCATGGTGTTTGCTGAGACTGTCCATGTTCCTTGTCAGAGGGGATGTTTCCAGCAGTGCTTAAGTGCACACTGGTTAAACCCCTTTTGAAAAAAACATCTTTGGACCCAGATGTCTTGGCAAAATACTGATCAGTCTCTAATCTTCCCTTTCTGGTAGAAGTTATTGAGAAAGTTGTTGCACTTCAGCATGAGGAACACCTTGCAGCCTTCAATATCTTCAAGCCTCTACAGTCTGACTTTAGAGCCAGGCACTGCACAGAGACGGCACTACTCAGGGTGCACAATGACTCGCACAGGGCAAGGGTTAAAGTAGAACGGTCAATTCTTGCCCTTCTTGATCTCTCATCTCTATTTGAAACCATGGACCATGGTCTTCTTCTGGAAAGACTCAGGGAGTACGCTGGACTCACCAGCAAAGTTATCCACTGGTTTGAGTCCCATCTTATGGATAGAACCCAGTGGGTAGTGTTAAGAAGTTTTTCCTCATACCTGGTGGTTCTGTCCTATGGTTTACCCCAGGGTTTGGTCCTGTCACCTATGTTGTTCATGGTTTACTTGCTTCCTCGGACAAGGTTACTAGATGTATTGAGATTGGGTTTCACTGCTGTGTGGATAACACCCTGCTCTATATGTCTTCCTGATGATGGGCTTAATAACTGCCTGGCTGAGATCCATAACTGAATGTCATTGAGTTGGCTGAGATTCGACCCTGAGAAACTGAAAATTTAGTGCCTGAGCTAGGCCATGGGGGGAAGGGGGTTGGCAGCCACCAGAAGAGAGACCAGGCTTTGGCTTGGTCCCCCTAGGCTGTTAGGTGCCTCTAGGGTGAAGAATCTGGGAGTCATACTGGATGAGGGCTTGACAATGGAGGCCCAGGTGTCAGCTGTAGTCTGGAATGGCTTTTTTCCATCTACAGAATATCTGCCAGATCAGACCCCTCACACCCCATGATGGCCTGGCCACAATTATACATGTTTTTGCATCCTCCAGATTAGACTACTCTAATGCTGTGTATCTTGGGATTAGTGGGGGTACACTACAATGCCTGCAGTTGCTGCAGAATGCAGCTGCTTGGGTACTTACGGGCCTCTGTAGCTCATGCCATATTTCACTGCCACTGCAAGATCTACACTGGTTGCCAGTGAAGTGGCATATCTCATTTAAGGTAGGTTTGTTAAAAAAAGTCCTACATGGGCTGGGCCCAGACTAGCTGGCTGAGCTCTTGCATCCTCACATCTGTGTTCGCCCGCTCCAATCAGCTGGCGAGGGCCTCCATGATGGTTCCTAGAACTAGGCTGAAGACCTCGGAGGATTGAGCCTTTGAGGTAACAGGCCCAACCCCTTGGAACTCTCTATCCAGAGCCTTGAGGGAGGTCCCCTCGGTGAAGGCATTTAAGAGGGGCTTAAAAAAACATTTGTTCCAACAAGCCTTTGAGTATTATTAGCAACATCCTATCTTTGCACATCCTAAATTATCAGCCTGTTTTATTATTCTTGTTGCACAAATTCTATATAGTTATTTATTTTGGGGTTTTAATGTGGTTAATTGTTCTCTGGTTTATAAATTGTGTTGTAATGTAATGGCATGCTGGGCCTTCAGGGAAGGGCACCACAAACAAAGACGACTACTACTACAAAAGAGGGTTGACATTTTTTTCCATTATCAACTTGCCCCTGCTTAGTTTTGACCTCTGGCAGGGTTCTTAGCATCCTGGAGGGGTCTAGCACTCAGTAAACCTCTTCCTTCCCCTTCCCTTCCCCATATCTCCTTTCTATCCAACTTGTCCTCACCTAAATCTGCCCTCTGTCGGGATTCTTAGAACCCTGGCGATGCCTACTCTCAAGTAAGTTTTCTTCCCTCCCTTCCTCTTTTTCCTTTCCTCTTCTATCCCCCTATTCCCTCTGCCCAACGTATCCTCCCCTAATTCTATCCCCTGGCAGGGTTCTCTGCATCCTGGAGGGACCCAGCTCTATGCAATTACTCTTCCTTCACTCCCCCTCCCCCTATATCCTTTCTACCCAACTAGTCCTCACCTGATTCTGCGCTCTGGTAGGGTTCTCAGTATCCTGGAGTGGCCAAGTCCTAGGCAAGCTTCTTCTTTCCCTCCTTTCCCTTCATCCTTTCCTTTCTCTGTTCCCAACTTGTCCTCATCTAATTCTGCCCCCGGCAGGGTTTTCAGCATCCTGGAGGGGTCCAGCACTGGGAAATGACTCTCCCTTCCCCTCCATCCTCTCTACCTAACTCGCCTCACCTGACTGTGCTCTCTGGCAGGGTTCTCAACATCCTGAAGAGGCCTAGTCTTAGGCAAGTTTCTCCCACCCCCTCCTCCTCCTTCCCTTTACCATCCTCTCTACTATCTCTACCCAACTTGTTCTTGCCTACTCCTGCCCCTTACTCTAAGTCTTCACCTCATTCCACCACTGGCAGCAATCTGAAGGGGCCAGTTTCAGGTATGACTTGTTCTTCCCTTACCTATCCCTTCCCCCACCTCTCTCCTGCCCCCTTTCTACCTCCCTGCACTTAATCAAAGGAATTAGTTCACTTGAGCTAATAATTTGCACTTTTTGTTCTGTCTGAGGTGCTCCCAGATTGTACTAGCCCTGTGTTAACTTGCCCTTCACAACTGATTTTAATTTTTTTTTTTGCTCACTTTTCTCCGGTAATGTTCCCCCCTATCTTTATCCTCTCCTTCCCCAGCTTGTTTCCCCTATCTACCCCTCTGCCCTCCTTGATGTCCCCCCACTGGACCCATTAATTCAATAATTGCTAAATAATCTGCCTTTTAACCGTGATCCATTCTTGCAAGGAGTTGGCTCCAAGGCTACATTAAATTTCTGTACTATGTTCTTCACATATGACACGTATAATTAAATAGATATTTCAGAGGTATGATATATTTAATTGTATGGTATGTCACAAATGTGACTGTATGATTATTTATGATATTTTTTAACTGTATGTCTTGTTACAAATGTATTTGATTGTTTAATTTCTCAGATATGCTAAATGTTAAACTGTATGTCTAATTCTTCATCCAATTGTAACCCCCCATCGCACCAGGAGACGAGCAACTTGTTGTTCAATGTTCCTTCCTGGTGAAACATTTCAATAAATAAATAAAAATCAAATTTACCAACCAGTTAGACGCTAGAATTCATGCATAATTGGGTCACGATGTAGTTAGCCTCAAGAAATGGTGCTAAGGAACATGTATACCAAGTTTGATTGAAACAGGATAAGTATTTTTCAACAGTCAAAATCATAACAACAAATCACTAGATAGAACTCATGGATAATTAGCGCATCAATGCCATTTTTTAACAGCATTGTGAATTATTTATTGATTTATTTATTTAGAAAATGTTTCACCAAGAAAGACAACATGAGCTGTAAACAGCTTGTTTCCAGAAGCGTCCTGGGTGGGGGGATACAGGAATTGGGAGAACAGGCAAACACATAGCAATAACAGAGCAATACAAGTACAATTACTAAAACAAAACAGTGTAGCACATTACAGAGCAGAAATAACCCAGACCAACTGGCCAGGGTAAACAAAACCATGTTTGGATATAACGCACATTGCAACAACCCAAGAGCAGGTGATCCAGTAAGGTAAAGGTTAGAGGATGGATAACACATTTGAAGTGCTAGAAATAGCAGGCTGAGCACATGATTAGAAATGTTATTGTATACCCCAGGAAGGGCAGTTATAAGACAAGTGGGGAAGTGGACAGGTGAGGGGTAGAAGGTGGGGGATGGAAGAGGGAGAGAGAGGGACAGCCAAGATCTAACCCCTTCTAGATGCTGAGAACCCTGCAAGGAGGATAGGACCAGGCAGAAAGGGAAGGGAGAGAAAGGAAGCAGGGAGGTAGCAAAGAGACAGTGGAAGAACAGGAGGGGAGGAGAGAGATACGGAATTAGAGAGGTGGGTGGGCAATGAATTTGAAAATGGAGGGGAAGGGAGATGGGAAGAGAGAGAGAGAGAGAGTTAATCTATGCTCCTTCATGATGCAGAGAACACGCAAGGGGTCAGAATTAGAAAGTATGGAAAAGAAAGAGGGGTAGAAGAGAGGGAGCCAGGATCTATACCCCTTCAGGATGACAGGACCAGGCAGAAAAGGAGGAGAGAGAAGGGGGGCAGGGAGGAGGAGTGGAATGTGGCAGGTGACCAGAAGGGAGGAGAGGAATAAGAAATAGGAGACTGAAGAAAATAGGGTAAACTAGAAATGGAAAAGGAGAGCATCAGCAGAGGGGAGAAGGGGTAGTGGGGGAACGATAGCAGTGGAGTGTTGAAATAGCACAATAGGTTGTGGATGGTAGTAGAGAGTCAAAATGGCACAGTAGGTTGTGGGAGGGGGTGGGAGGAGGGGGTATAATAGGTGGTAGCATGTGAGGAAGTAATCAAAGGAAGGGTTCAGTTAGAAGACAGGAGGTAAGTCAGGGATAGATTAATAGGGGATAGTGCGCAAGGGTGGGAAGGGTTGTGAAGGGGGGCTGGTAACAAGTGCAGATAGGAGAATAGAAGTAAAGTACAGCTAAAGGATAATGTGCCAGGGTTGGAAGGGTTGAAGGGAGGCTAAGAACAAGTGCAGTTAGGGGAATAGAAATTATGAAGGGCTAAGAAGATTGAAAATGGGGAACAGAAAAGTCTGATAGGAGGTATCAGTGAGTTAGGAAGCTTTGGGCAGCAGTAGGAGAAAGTTTCCTGGCCTATGGAGGTAGAGCGATGAGGAATAGCTAGACTGCGTGAGTCTGTGGATCTGAGAGAGCGGGAAGAGGGAGATGGAGCAGAGAGTAAAGAGGAGAGGTAATAGGGGAGAGTCCCAAACCAGAATTTAGAAGTGAACTTGGCGCAATGAGAGAGATGCCTGCACGCAAGGGAAGGGAAAGCTAGAGAAGGATATAAGGTACAGTGATGTGTGCGGGAAGGGGAATCAAGAGCAAAGTGATGGAAAGCATTGAAGAGAGGATACAACCAGGTAAGGGAAGACTTAGGAGCAGCACTGTAGACTATGTCGCAATAGTCAAAAATAGGGAGTATCATTTTCTGAACAAGATCACGCCTAACTGGTAGTGGTAAGGAACTACGGTTCCTGTAAAGGGTGCCGAGCTTGGGGTGCAGTTTTTTCAGGATGGCATCGATAAGTACAGAAAAGTTAAGGTGTTGACCAAGCCAGACACCTAGGTATTTGAAAGAGGTGGTGTCCTCTAGTGTTGTCCCATCAAGGGTGTGGAAGGAGGGAAGGGAGGGCAGCCTAGAGAGTCTCTGCCTAGTGCCAAAGGTCATGGAAACTGTCTTCTTGGTGTTGAGGAAGAGTTGATACGAGCTTAGCCAGCACTGAACATTATTAAAGTCAAGCTGTAGTCTGGAAGTAACATCAGAGGGAGTCTGGCAAGAGGTGAACAAGACTGTGTCATCAGCATACATATGGATAGAGGATGAGGAGGTTACTGATGGTAGGTCGTTTAGAAAAATTGAGACTAAAAGTAGGCCAAGTATGGAGCCTTGAAGCACACCAGTAGAGATGGGTAGTGGAGGGGAAGTAGAGTCAGCTATTTTAATAGAGTTCTACCTACCAGGTAGGCTCTGAACCAGTTGCAGGCAAACAGAGACAAGTCAGCTAACAAGAGAGTTTTGAGGAGGAGGTAGTGGGAGACTGTGCCAAAAGCCTTGGCAAGGTTGACAAAGATAGCAGAAGTAATTTGACCTCTATCCATGGCAGAATGGATAGAGTCAGTGAGTCTAAGTAGGGAAGTGATTGTGGAGTAATTCTTCCAAAGAAACTTTTTGCTTTTTCTCTTTTAGATATTAACCTGAAGAAGACCTATGGTCGAAATGTCAATTTTTAACTCTGTTTTCTATTTTCAGTATGTATTTGATATAACTATTTTGTTTTGTAGCTGAATCTGGTGCATAGACTAAATAAGTGTAAGAGTGTAGTTATGGCTAGACAATTACACTCCTTTACTTGCCTTTTAGCCAATCAGGAGGTTAGAATGTTCTTACTCATGTAATAATAAGAAACATACATACATACCAGCTTTGATCACAATTACGTAAGTGGTTCTTGAGATAGAGTTCAAAGCATAACAAACAATTAGAAGTCATAATTGTGCATAATTTGAGCACCATGGTCAAGATAGGCATGTGTTGGTCTAGTGGTTAGAGTACTGGCCTGGGAATGGGGAGATCACAAGTTCAAATCCCTTGTGAGCCAAATACTCACTGTTTGACGTTGGACAAGTCACTTAACCACTTACTGCTCCAGTTCCCCCAGCTGTGGAAATGGAACCTTCGGGACCCCACTGAAAACAAGATGTTGCATCTCAGCTGGGCTATTCCAGGTAAATAAATTGTGTGTATATATATATATATATATATATATACATACATATATATATATATATATATATATGCATGAGTATATATTTCCCCCATCTTCTTAAAGTCCGCCCCCAAACTCAATCACCTCTGTACCCCGTGCCCCTGTTTCCCTCCCCATGTTGAATATGAACCATGCCGAATAGTGCTCACTCCTAGCCAATGGTTCCTCCACTTTCAGATTCCTTACAACTTCCCCATTATCCACTACAAGATCCAGAGTCCTTTCTAACCGAGTTGGCCCCTGGACCAACTGTGTCAGGAAGGTGTCTTGAAATGCTTCTAATAGGACCCCCTCCCTTGCACTTGTGGTGGATGGGGTGTCCCACTCTGCCCCTGGTAGGTTAAAGTCCCCTAACACCACTGTGCTCTGCTTCCTGCAGACCCACCTTATTTGTTCAGCAAATTCCCTATCCAGGTCACTCCCCTGAGCTGGTGGCCTGTACACCACCCCCATCCTATAGTGTCCTATTCTTTGCATATATATATATATATATATATATATATATATATATATATATATATATATATATATATATATATATATATAGTATATATATATATATATATATATATGGGATACATGATGGCAGGAGTGTGATATGGAAAATATTCCTCACTCCTGCAGAGTGCGGTCTGGATACTTACAAGTGTCGGAAGGCACGAGTGAGAGTATCCAGAGCTCACTCTGTAGGAGTAACAATATTTTCCATATCACACGATATGCACATCATGGGCCAAATATTCAGAAATGCACCCAAGGCCAGCGCAGCACAAAACTGAAGTGCCATGGCACAATGAGTGCCATATTCAGAGGATGCGCATACCACACTGTGCCAGTGCAACACGGCTGAATATGGCATAGTTGCACCATGGCGCAACTGTGGATGTGCCATGGTGCAACCACAGGTGTGCCGTGGGGCAAACACAGGTGTGCCATGGGTAGGCACAGAAGCCCCAGGGCAACTGTGGGAGCAGAGCACCAGAGAAACTGAGGGGGGCACGGCACAGAGTGGAGACCCAGGGACAGAGCCAGGGCAGTGGAGTGACAGGCCACAGGAGGCCACCACCAGCAGGGCATAGCAGGGTGCATACAAACACCCAGACCCCCAACCCCCGAACACAACAGTGGCACAGACAGGAGGCAACAGGAGGTGCCAATGGGGGATGGAGGGCCACCAAAGGGGCACCCCGTAAGCAGAAGGCCGTGCCCCCCTGCACAACCAGACCAGGCCAGGCCATGCCACACCCAGGACAATGCAGCCAAGTAGACACACCCACCACACAATCATGACAGCCACCCCAAGGCACAGCCAGCAACCGAGAGGAGGGACACCACCACTGTGCGACACTCAGCAGCACAAAGCAGTGATCGACAGAAGCACAAAATGCACCCAACATGCACACCACATGGACGGGCACTGGGCCACTGCAGCATGGCTCCTCACCCCACCTGTAAAGAAGACACAGACACAGGTAAGGCAAAATAGAAATGTATTCAAAAGAACTATATTCAGTAACAAGGGGGTGGGAAAGGGAAGAATAACGAGGGAAGGGGATAGGGAACTGGGACTGTACAGAGGGAAGGGGGAACTGATGGGAGAGGCACAGCAGGGGAAACAGGGGAATGCTGGGGCAGAATCTAACGGTGGCCATGCCCTGCCACCCCTTGGTGCCCCCTCTGTCAATGGTCGGTCATCATCATGCGGCACATCTGAAGGACTGCCTCCATGGTCGTGGATGTCACCAGAATTAACTGCCGGAGAAGCTGGCAGTACAGAGGCAGCCATCCCCTCCACTGGATACCTATGACAAGGAATAGGACAGGTGATCAGTGCAATGTTCCAAGGTACCATGCCCACTCGTGCACAATAGGCAGTGGGAACACACACCCCTGGAGTGCCTGCCACGGCCACCCACAGAGGGATGGGCCAACGCCTGCCAGCAACTCGGCACACCAGTATGATGCACAGAGGTGGTCCCGGCTGCACAATGGCCACCCAACTGCGGAATGACAGTCACATAGCACAGTGCACCAGCAGCACCACTGCAACAACAGTGTCAGCCGGGTGCACACCCACCCCACCAACAGCTGGCACACGTGTGCAATGGCCGCCCCACAGTGGCATGCACCACTCACAGTGCAACACACACACAGCTGCCATGGCACATGGCACAGGTGGCCATGCCTGCACCCACTCCCCCATTGCCCCCCCAAGTAAAGTGTGCGGGAACAAAACAGTGCCTACCTACCTTCTGCTGCCCTGCTGGTGCTGGTCCTGCTCCAGCACCAGCACCATGCCCCACCATGGCCTGCTGTGCAGCTCCTACCACTCTCACCCCCCTCATACAGCGTCGATCCTCAGGACCTGGGAATGGAATAATGACAGGTACACATCAGGACACATCCACAGCAGCTGCCCACCACCTGCACCCCTGTGTAGAGGTTGTGCCCCTGACCCGACAAGGCCTGCATGGCTGTATCACAATGCAAGCTGTGGCTGGAAATGCCACTCCGCAATGCGCATGATGATGGTGTACCCAACTGCAGGGCATGCCAGGCAGCCTAACCAACACCACAGTACAGCACTAGGGCACACATGCATAATGGGCTGACTTACCTGGCCGGGGCACAGCTCCTCCCCGTATACATGCCTGCAGCCATCACAGGTGCTGTGGGTCCCTACACAGAAGGTCCCCATACCTGTGGCAGCATTGCTCCCCTGCCCGAGCCACCTCAGTGGCTTGCTGCAGACTGGCAGCAATCCCCTGCCACACCGCTACCCTTGGCTGCTGCAGGACACCCTGACTGAAGAACTGTGGGGCGTGTGGCATGACGCACACCACCAGGTTCACCAGTTCGACCTGGGACCAGTTCCTTGCCTGCTGAACACCACGTTGCACCATACTGCCAACTGCAGTGTGGGGAAGCAAAATGGTGGCCAGAGGCACATGTGTGCATGACATGCACCAGATGCATACTTCGAGGATACATGCGCTGTGTCTGCCCATCGTGCAATGCCAGAGATGTGTGACATGGGTATGGCCAGACTGGCACATGGCAGAGGAGTGACAATGGGTCAGGAGGTCACACCAGGGGTCAGAGGTCAACCGCTGCACAGTGCGCCAGTGCGCAATAGCAGGCATGATGCACTGTGCCCCATGGTCCCTATTGTGCAGTGGATGCACAGTACACAACAGGCAGGAGCATACCGACCGGCGCATGTGCACTGCGGTCATGCACAGTGCACATGCCTGGGCATTGTGCCGCGACTTGCTCCAGAGCAATCTCATTGCTCATGGAGCAAATTCATGACATTCAGCTGCCACATGCAAATGAACTCATCAGCCAATGCGAGGCACACTTGGGAAATTAGCATGTCATTACCATTGCGCCAATGCTCATTTGCACACGTTGTGCTATAAAAGCACCACGGACCAGCACAGGCTATGGACCGGTATTGCAACCATCTGAGGTAAGTTGCGCATGCTGCTGGGGCACACTGAGCAGAGCCAGGACAGCAGAGAGGATGGCTTAGGGTGCTGCTGACACTGACACACTGTGCTGTCCATGTCCACAGGTAGCAACTTGTCAAAACGTGAGGAGGGTGAGGAGCGTGGGCCTGCTCGTAAACAAAGGCCCAATTTCACAAAGACAGAGGCAAAGGTGCTGTTTGAGGCCTACCTCAACAGGGAGCCACTGTTGAGTGGTACCACAGGCCAGGGCTGGGGCCTGGGAGGAGGTGGTGGCATGCGTCAACCAGCAGGGCAGCCAGCAGTGGTCACTGCAAGAGTGCCACAAGAAGGTGGGCACTGATAAGCAGCGCATTAAAGAGAAAAGTGGTGGCCATCCATGCAGCCTGGAAAGTCACCAGAGTGGGGCCTTTGAAGTGCCACAGCTCACGGTGCAGGAGGAGTTGGTGGCAGCCACCATGCACCGCAGCACTGTGGAGGGTGTGCCAGGTGGAGGATTCCAGATGGGTGGCAGCCCATCACTGCATGGTACATATGTTGGGCACACACAGCGTACAGTGGATGTGTTGGGGGGGTGGGCACTCGTGGGCCTTTCATCACTGACACACCTGTTTTTCTGTTTCAGCACCCGCACACCTGTGTGCAGAGGATGGGGTGCCAGCAGCAGCCGTGGAGGCAGGACCAGCCCAGAAGGACTAGCCATCCACCTCCATGGGCATCCAGGGGCCTGATTGGCTGCAGCACACCACCACTGTCCAGTTGGATGTCCTGGGCATGGGGTCAGACAAGTTCCTGGATGTGTTTCTACAGGATGCCAGTCTCACGCATCCTCTGTGTGGAGACACAGATTGGAGCGGGGTCTGACACCGATGATGACCTGACCATTATCCTGTACAGCATGGGTGGTGTTGTGGGGGAGACACCCATACCAGGCACCAACACAGGCATGCACCCAGTGGCCTGTCAGTGGTGGAACAGCTGCCCGTCACCACTGCAGGTGCTGCTGTGAGCACTGCCACAGCTGTGCCATGTGGTGATGGTGGTGCAGACGCGCAGGCACTGCGCAGCGTTCAGTGGCTGGATTGGCAACAGCAGTAGGCTGCAGGAGCCACAGGGCAGCTGGACACAGGGTCTGCTGCCAGGGTGCCTGCTAGGGACATACCCCATGAGGACCCCCCTGTGCAATGCCCACCTGAGCGGGGGGCTGTGCTGCGTGGTCAGTCACCGCAGGAGGGTCGGCACCCCACCCAGGGTGCCCAAGGTGCCGACCAGTTGGCAGAGCACACCTGTTTGCTGTGGGCGTCTGTGGAGCAACAGGTGCTGCTTGCCACTGGAGTGCATGCGCTGTGCACGGAGGTGTGCCAGGTGGCCAAGCGCGCAAGAGGGGCACTGTGCAGCTCCTGGTGGCAACACAGTGCTTGCAGGAGGCCACGACTGCATCCCAGGATTGCATTGCCACTTCAATCATGGATGGCCTTGCACTGCTGGCTCTCATAGGGCATGGCCAGCCACCACAGACCCCACACAGTGCGCTGTCCACCCCACGATCCTGGTGCCAGGCGACACCCACACTGTTGACACCAGGCTCTGCTGTTGGCATCCCAGGCATGCCTGGGGTGGGCCTGTTTGGGCACCTACACACCCCTGCGTGGACCTGGTCGCAGTCCCGCAGTTCAACACCTGGGGGGCTGTTGCTAACGCAGCCTGTGGCCAATGGGCAGCCTGTGTCTGCCCATCAGCTCCCCGGCACAACTGCCCCCCATGGCTGCGGTGGCCATGGTTCTGTGCGGAGGCCCTGATGTGCATTGTGCGTGCCTCCCTGACTGCAGTCTGTAGCCACTGCCCTGTGCACGCATGGGTAGCGTGTGTGTGTGCATACCACTGGTGTGGCACCTGTGTGTCGTGCTGCACACTGCCTATGTGCATGCCTGCCTGGCCACTGGCCCATGTGGTGTGGGCGTGATGAGGACAGTTCTGCACCGGTTGCATCTGTGCACCGATGCAAAGCATCTGATCCCCGCCACTAGTCAGTGCCTGGGCGCATGTGTGTGTGTGTGTGTGTGTGTTGCTGTGTGCTGCTGTGTACAGTTGTGTGTGGATCAGGGTGGGACAAGTTAGTTTGTGAGCTGGCGGTCAGTTTGGCCACTAACTTTCAAAATCTGATAGCCAAACTAATATTTGTAGTGGTCATTCTTTTTAAGGGCTCAAAAATCACTTTGTAGGCAAGTAGCCAAGTTGGCCAATAACTTTCAAAGTCAGGTAGCTAAATCAATTTTTTAAGTAGCCATTGGCCACCTGACTACCCTATTTGTCCCACCCTGGTGTGGATGTGTGCCACTGACTCCCCTACCCCTGCATCATGCCTCTGTGTGTGCATGCCCATTGCCATGCACTCCCCTGCCTGTGTGCTGTACCTGTGTGTGTGGCCAGTGCATGGGTTTGGTGCCACCTACCTGTGTGCACCATAGTGCTCCTCTGCGATGGTGTCTCGATGCTGCTGTGCTATCCTTTGCAGCTGGGTATCCCTCCGCCTGGGGGGGGCTGTCCACCACCCTCTGGCCCATTGCCCTCATTGTCCACACTACTGTCATCCTCATCAGCCTTGACAGCTATCCCATGGTCAATGGCCATGCTGTGCAGTATGCGGCAGGCCAGGAATAGGCCACAGGCTTTTGAGGGGCTGTACTGTAGGGCACTGCCAGACCTGTCTAGGCAATGGAACTTTGCCTTCAGCATCCCAAATACATGCTCAGTGATGTTTCATGTACTGGCGTGTGCCTCATTGTAGCGTTCCTCTGCTGGGGACAATGGGCACCCATAGGGGGTGAGCAACCAGGGCCACAGTGGATAGGTGCTGTCTCCTGTGTGGATAATGACATGGTTAGCCCTGCGTCCTCCTTTGCTGTGCCCCTTGCCTATCCCTGGCGCCCTCTCCAGCACACCCACCCTGCCCTCCCCCATCCCATGGCCTGCTCTGCCTGGCATTGCCCATCCCATACTTACCCACTAGGTGATCCGTGGAGATGTCCTTACACTTGAACCTGTGGCACAGTGCAGAGCTGTGCCAGATGAACACATCATGTGCACTCCCAGGGTGTGTGGCACAGACACTGGTGATGCGCCCCTTGGTATCGCACACCACCTGACAGTTCACACTTGGGAACCCCTTCCTATTCATATAGCCCACACCCTCAGGGCTAGGTGGCATGCAGATGCCCATGTGGGAGGAGTCAATGACCCCAAGCACACCAGGCATGTGTGCTACCCTGTGGAAATCCTGCATGGTTCCTGTACGCTCTAAAAAAAAACTCCCCTTCAGCACGCCACTGCAATGCTACAAATCTGACCCGGCTGCATTGTGCTGGAGGCGGCTAAACCTCCACATAAACACAAACCACAGTTCACAGTGCGCTCACACAAGGAGTTCAAAGAATATACTGGAGTCCAAAAAACAAGTGTAGAAAAAAATCACTTTTAGTGAGCAAGTTTATTTCCAGCATACAAGTATACAAAATGTAGGACTGCAAACTCAGTGCTAACCCCTAGCGCCTCAACTCATGCGTGTCTTCAGTGGGGGTGAAGCTTCAGGGAAAACAGACTTGTATTTAAGCTATGCATACCAGACACATCATTAGTTAATTGATTCACCTGCACAATTGGGCCTTATTACAAATAATGCATCTTAAAGTGTTCAATCAAACAGCTTCAGAAACATCATGAAGAGAAAAATAACAAAGAATACAAAGATAAAACATAGTTAATTTCTAGAAAAAGATACATATATAGACCAATGGTGATAATCTTTAGGACAAAATGCTTAAAAGTAAAGCTTTAGGGATTGTTTGTGCATTTCTACATGTCACTTCTTTATGCCACAAAGTGTCCCATTAAACTACCTGGGTATATTTGTAATACTATAGATAGCAGGATATCATCCAGGGAGATTGTTTTCCAAGACAGATACAATCAAAACATCTCCAATTTCATTTTTTTCCAGGTAGGATGGAGTGACCCCAGGTATGGTGCCAAATTTCTGATTACCAGTTTCTATGTGAAAACAGAAGAAAAACAAAAGCATAATTATAATTGCAGAGCCATGATTAAAGCATGAAGAATGTATCAGAAAGGCATCTCGCTTAAATTCATTCATGTAATGCATCTATTAACCATTTTATTATTTCTTTAAAATGGTTTCATGTCCCACTTACCATTGAGACCATGCGGTTTAACACATTTGTGGTTTGTGTTTATGTGGAGGTTTAGCCACCTCTGGCACAATGCAGCTAGGTCAGATTTGCAGCATCACAGTGGCGGGGGTGACGGTTTTGACTCAAAACAAGGATTATTTTGATTCCTGGACTCACTTGGTTTTCAGGTGCTTGATTTATTTTTCTTCTATTGGATTACAAATATGAATGCTGGAGCTGTGTTTTGCTTCTAACAGAAGAGACAGCATGACATCTGATTGGGAAGAAACGGAACTGCTCAGCTTTGATGAGAGGAGAAAAAAACTCAGAAGCAATTTGAGCAGAACTAAGACAAGTGACGCCGACAAGGCATTTGAAGATATCAGAAATGGTTTCATTACTTTTGAGAAACGTTTTATTAGAGAACTAGAAATTAGCTATAACATCAGTACTTTAGAAGAATACGTTGACAGAGGTCAAGCCCCGAGGGGCCTTTTCCCTCCTGTGGACTTGAGAACTTCCAATCTAAGGAAGAATGGACTAGGGCTGCAACTGAATGTTCCAAAATTTTTATTGAACTACTGATTAAGGATGCTTTAAGTAAACGTACTGATTTATCACAGGAAATACAACAGCTTAAAACTGAAATTGCTGTGTATAAAGAATGTATTGAGTTTCCTGATTTCAATGAACAACTCAAGAATAAAATTAAAAAGCATGAGGATGAAGTAATACAGAGAAAAATTACCAAACTTAACAGACACAAGAACGATTATTCTAAAGGGGACATTTTGTCATGGGGAAACCCAGATCAAATAGCAGGGGCAGACAAAGGTCTAGGGTGAGGTTTGTCAAAGAAGAGAAAAACAATACCAAGACATAAGTCATAAAAAACACCCCGAACCATCGAAGAGAAGAACAGCACAAACAACTGAGAAAGAAAAGGATTTTCAAAAACGACAGCCAGCAAAGGCAAAAGAAAAAGAAAAACACACAGAGGTAAATGAGGAGGACATCATGCGGGCAAGAACAGAAAGGCAATGGAGAGAGAAAGAAAGGCCTTGTTTACAGATACTAAATTTATCTTCGACTGTGTTAGATACTAAACAAGAAGAAGTTCTTAAGAAGGGTCTGAGTTTTATCCCCACCCCCTTGGTGAATAACTTTAAAGTTTTTGTTAACTTGCATAAATTCTTTAGGAAACTACATTTAAAAGTGTTTTTTGAAAGAGAAAACAAATACAGAAATGGGTTTCAATATTGGTTTAGAAATGGAATCTGCCCTGGATAACAGTATTGTTCAAATGAGAGATTTAGATTTAATACTTCAGGAAATTGAACATTCAAGAGATAATCCTGATCTTTATAGAACAGAAAGTGATGAACAAAGGACAGTAGGTTCTAGTCCCACCACAACCTCAGAAACTATGGATACCACATTTTATGCACTGGAGGGCTTATTTTCTGAAAATGAACAGGACTTAATTGCCCACCAGGTAAGAACAGGCAATGGACTTTTGATTGTGAATAAGGACTTTAAGAAATTGAGAGAACAGGCATTCAGACTTAAATCAACATTTTGTCCTAAAACCTATAATAATGTTATCTCTGTTTATGAAAAGGTGGTGTCCAGACAGGTTTTGAAACTATTGGCAACAAGTGATAAGAACCCCAAACAAAATGTAACTAAATGTGAAAGATTAGCTTCGGAAAAATTAACAGAAAATGAGTCAATAGTTATCAAACCTGATGACAAGGGAGGTAACATAGTGATTATGGATAGAGAGATGTACAAGGAAACAGCAATATCACTACTGAATGATACAGGTAGTTATGGCAAACTACTCTCTGACCCCACACCACAGTATAGGAAGGAGTTACACACACTTCTGAATTCAGCTGCAGAGAAGGGGGATATTACTGAAAAAGAATTGAAGTATTTATGGATAGAATTTCCCATAATACCAGGTTTTTACATTTTACCCAAAGTGCATAAAAACCAGGAAGTGCCACCAGGAAGACCCATAGTTTCTGGGGTGGGCTCTCTAACCCAAAATCTGGGTAAGTCATGGATTTCTTTCTTCAACCTTTAGTCACTGATTTACCATCATATATTAAAGTTACCACAGACCTGTTAGGGAAGCTTGAGAACATTGAATGGGAACAGGACACTAGTTGGCTGGGCATTGATGTGGAGTCACGGTATACTTCTATTACACATGAAGAGGGTATAGCAGCCAATAAATAATTTATGGAAAATTGTCAAGGTTTGGATAATATGACAACTGAATTTATTTTAAAGTCCCTCGAGTTCATCTTGACACACTGTTGTTATGTTTGCTTGCACGCATGTGCAAGAAACATAGTGCCATCATCCAAGTTTTTGGAGGTGTGGCAGCCGTCTTCCAATTCAGTCAGTGCGTTTGCAGGTGTGGTCGCAGTTCTCCAATCAACTCTGCAGCTGTCTATGACAGCAGTTGAAAGTGCAGTGCCGTACAGTTGAAAGGGAGAGCACCGCTTCAGTGAGCAGCTCTCCCTCCACAAGCATTCTCGTGATGCACATTGCGCAGCTCCATGCGCACCTCACACATACTATATGGTCAATGGAGGTGCCCAATCCCCATCGGCTCCACATCCCCCAAAAACTTTCCAGGTGCCACGCTGGGAGCCCACCCCAGCATGGCACACGTTCGTATGGCCGACAGGGGTGCCCAATCCCCCATCAGCTCCAGGCCCCTCCCCCAAACAGCCTTACAGCTGCCATGCTGGGAGCCCACCCCAGTGTGGCACACATCCGTATGGCCAACAGGGGTACCCCATCGGCTCCAGGCCCCCTCAAACAGCCTTACAGCGGCCATGCTGGAAGCCCACCCCAGCGTGGCAAACGTCCTGCATTGTCTTCCTTAAAAAAGTTTCTCAGGGGTCTCTCAGCCCACCCATGCCCACCCACTGCGCACTCCTGCCTCCCCCACCCCCTCATCCCATACTTACCTCCGGAGCTCGGCGCAACGATCTTCGGTGGACTGGGAACACATTTGCACTCTTCAAAGCCGGCTGTGAACTGAGGAAATGCCGGTAAGCTGTATAATGCAATAAATAGGGTTTTTTCAACTTTAATGCATATCTCAGGCATTTTTTGGAATTTTGGCACCAAATTTTCAACATGGGGTTTTTGGGACCCCTTCTCATGAATTCTTGAACTGTCATGGCGTTAATCATCTTTCGGGATCGATTAATGAAATGACAGTGCCAGTGTTCATAAGCTGGGCTCTCAAAAAGCCTATGTTGCAAATTTGGTGAAAAATTCCTTAAAATGACTGTTTTACGAGCGTGCGTTGCGCAGTTCCTATGCACGCTCATAAGTTCGCAAATTTTTAATATTTCCTCTGGATTTTTAACATTGCCATTTTACCACACCTCCTTATGAGCAGTACAGCTGTCATTTTCATCTTGCCCAAAATGTGTTTCCGCACATTAGTAGCGCACAATACAGTCAGTGTGCTAAATCAATGTATGGGACACATTAAGAAAATCACAGTGACACTGTTCATGAGCAGAGGTCTTAAAATGGCTATATTGAAAATTTGGTGAAAAATTCCTAAAAATTCCTGTTTTTTACGAGAGTGCGCTGAGCAGTTCCTACACACGCTTGTAAGTTCGCTAATTTTTAATATTTGCACTCCAGATTTTCAACATTGCCATTTTACCATACCTCCTTATGAGCAGTACAGCTGTCATTTTTCATATGTTGCCCAAAATGTGTTTCCCTGCATGAAGCGCACAATGGCGCATTCGGTCTGTGCAATCAATGTTTGGGACAGTTTAAGAAAATCACAGTGACACTGTTCATGAGCAGAGATGTTAAAATGACTATGTTGAAAATTTGGTGAAAAAATTCCTTAAACTGACTGTTTTAGGAGCGCACGTTGCACGGTTCCTAAGCACACTCGCAAGTTTGCGAATTTTTAATATTTGCATGCCAGATTTTCAATATTGCCATTTTATTACATTTCCTTATGAGCAGTACAGCTGCCATTTTTCACATCTCACCCAAAATGTGTTTCCGCGCATGTAGTGCACAATGGTGCAGTCGGTGTGCGAAAGCAATGTTTGGGACAGATTAAGAAAATCGCAGTTACACTGTTCAGGGGCAGAATTCTTAAAATGGCTATGTTGAAAATTTGGTGACAAAAGTCCATAAAATGAATGTGTTATGAGTGAACATTGCACATTTTCCACGCACCCTCATAAGTTCATGACTTTGTAATATTTTCAGGCCAGATTTTCACCAGTTGCATTTTTCCACACTTCCTTATGAACAGTACAGCTGTCATTTTTCACAACATGGCCAATACGTGTTTTCACACTTTCAGCGCAGAAATGCGTGGTCGCTGTGGGAAATCATTGTTTGAGACAGATAAAGAAAATCACAGTGACACTGTTCATGATCGGAGGTCCCAAAATGTCTGTGTTGACAATCTGCTGTAAAAAATGCCCTAACTAATTAGATTATGGGTGTGCGTTGCCCAGTTTCTATGCACGCTTCTGACTTCACCAGTTTTTTTAATATTTTCACTGCAGATTTTCAACATTGCCATTTTTTACACCTCCCCATGAACAGTACAGCTGTTATTTTTCACATCCTGTTCAGAATGTGTTTTTGCACCTGTGGTGCTAAATGCCATAGTTGCTATGCAAAAGCAGCTTTTGGCTAACAAACTGATATTGCCACTGTTCATGAGGTAGGGGTCACAAAAAAAACATGTTGAAAATCTGAAGTGAAAATACCAACGAATTCCTGAGGCATTAGGTTTCCGACCATAACGCCCCACCCTGTAGAGAATGACAGGCATCAGGGGTGTGACTTGGGATTCTCGCCTGTAATGTTTATACCATTCCACACCCTGAAGCCAGTGAAAGGCATCGAGGTATGTCTTGGACTCTTCGGCCCCAAAATTTACCCCATTCTCCTATACTGCACCCATCTCACCATATTTCCTGATGGAATGGGGTGCGCATAAGGGCCAAAGACCCCAAGGCACACCGTGACACTTGTCAGTGTCTGCAGGGTAGGGTGTGGTGAAATGGTGTGGCCGTTATGCCTGACGAGCCAAAGGCACACCTCAATGCCTGTCAGTCTCTGCAGGGTGGTGGTGGGGTTGGCTTCAGTTGAATACTTCACTGCCATTCCTACTATGCAGCTCTGTAACTCCTACACTACCAATGCCAATGCCAGCAAGCAAACATTCGGCATTGACAAATGCTTGTTTTGAATTTGATGGTAATTTTTACCATCAGAAAAAAGGCACTGCAATGGGTGCAGCCATGGCACCTTGCTATGCCAATCTCTTTTTGGGTTCTTGGGAAAATACTTCAGATCTTAATGAACAGATTAACCCTTACTACTAATACATTAACTATTGGTTCCGTTTTATTGATGATATTATATGCACCTGGAAAGAAGATAGGGGAGAGATACCCAATGTCATGGAGTGGCTTAACAAAAACAACTTAAATCTGAAATTTACTTTTAAAAGTGATGTAATCACAATTGAATTTCTGGATTTAACTCTATCAATAGAGGACAAAGGGAATGATGGACTTAAAATTAATACAAAAACATTTAGAAAACATACTGCTACTAATTCAGTTTTACATTTTAGCAGCGCCTACCCCCCAGTCTGAAAAAATCTATACCCTACAGCCAGATGCTGAGGTTAAAAAGAAATTGCAACTCAGAACATTGTTTTGAAATACAAGTGAATGAACTTATAGAGAAATTTAAAGCAAGAGGTTATAACAGCACCCTATTAAAACAAACTAAAAGAAAAGTTGTTACTCTAGAAAGGGATGAACTATTGAAAAAAAAAAGAGGGAGTCAAATCTTAATGATAAAATGCCATGTACTTTCGTCACTGAGTATAACAATGTGGCTGGGAAAATAGGCAATATAATTCATTAGAATTAGCCCATTTTACTCAGTGATGATGTGGTGGGGGGGGGGCTGTGGGACTGTCACCCACAGTCTCATTTAGTAGGGCCAGAAATCTAAGGGACAAGTTAGTCCACAGTAGATCACCCGAAGTTGTACAGAGTGAAAATCAAACCTGGCTCCCCAAAAGGCCTGCTGGTTTCTACAAGTGTAATAGGTGTAACATCTGTAAACATGCAGCTACTAGTGCAGTATTTGTACATCCTAGAGATCCTGAATACAAGGTCACCATCAGAGAACTGATAACTTGTGACACAAGTTACATTGTATATGCACTATGGTGCAGTTGCGGTTTAGTTTTGTAGGGGAAAACAATAAGACCTCTTAAACAACGTATACAAGAGCATGTGAGATCTATTGTGAATAAAAAACAGGACACCCCCGTAGGAACCCATTTTGCCTTATATCATGATTCTAGACCTGATGATTTAAGATTCATTGGAATGGAGTGGATACCACCACTTAAACTAGGGGGTGACAGATCCAACATCTTACTTGAGGGTTGTGAATGCATGGAACGGCCTTCCGGAGGAGGTTGTGGAGTCAAAAACAGTGGTGGAATTCAAGCATGCATGGGACAGTCATAAGGCAATTCTAGGGGGTGGGGGTAGGAAGAAGTAGGCTGCTGGTTAACTAGGATCTGCAGCTTATCCATTAGGTAGGGAAATGGGCAGACTGGGTGGGCAAAGCGGTCCTTATCTGCCATCAAAAAATCTATGAGAAAGGAAGTATGTGGATTTTTAAGATAAACTGTGTTAGGCCGCATGGTCTCAATGCTAAGTGGGACATAAAACCATTTTTAAAGAAATAATAAAATGGTTAGTAGATGCATTACATGAATAAGTTTAAGTGAGATGCCTTTCTGATACATTATTCATGCTTTGATCATGGCTCTGCAATTATAATTATGCTTTTGTTTTTCTTTTGTTTTCACATAGAAACTGGTAATCAGAAATTTGGCACCAAACCTGGGGTCACTCCATCCTACTCGGAAAAAATGAAATTGGAGATGTTTTGATTGTATCTGTCTTGGAAAATAATCTCCCTGGATGATATCCTGCTATCTATAGTATTACAAATATATCCAGATAGTTTAATGGGACATTTTGTGGCATAAAGAAGTGACATAGAAATGCACAAAAAATCCTTAAAGCCTTACTTATAAGTATTTTGTCCTAAAGATTATCACCATTTTTCTATATATGTATCTTTTTCTAGAAATTAACGATGTTTTATCTTTGTATTCTTTGTGATTTATCTCTTCATGATGTTTCTGAAACTGTTTGATGGAGCACTTTAAGATGCACTATTTGTAATAAGGCCCAGTTGGGCCGGTGAATCAATTAACTAATTATGTGTCTGGTATGCATAGCTTAAATACAAGTCTGTTTTCCCTGAAGCTTTACCCCTACTGCAGATGCGCATGAGTCGAGGCGCTAGGGGTTTGCACTGAGTTTGCAGTCCTACATTTTGTATACTTGTATGCTGGAAATTAACTTGCTCACTAAAAGTGATTTTTTTCTACACTTTTTTTTGGACTCCAGCATATTCTTTGAACTCCACGTGTGAGTGCACTGTGAACTGTGGTTTGTGGTTGCTGTACATGCTGCCTGTGTGCTGGGGAAATGGATGTATTCTGAAGCAAGTGGCAGCAGAGTGTTGAGCAACTGTGTGAGGAGGCGTGACGTGGCTGACTGGGTTATGCCTGTGGTGTCCATTGTTGGTCTCTGGAAGGTGCCCGTGGTGAGCAGGCACATGACAGCTGTCACTTTTGTCTCTACAGATATTGTGTGGCTCCGTCTTGTGGGTGCCTGCATCTCCTCACTGCACAGCATACAGAGCTGTCTCAGAATGGCCCTATTCAGGTGGTACCGTCCCACAATCTTTGTATCTGTGTAGTTCTCGAAGGTGGTGCAGGCACGGTACCACTTGTTCCGGGCGTACCACAGACGGGCCTTTCCACAGCCATGTTGCTGTTCCTCCTGTCCCCTCACATCCCTCATTATAGCATCCATTAGGAAGGTGCACTATCCATGGCCCCTGATGTCCTATCTACCCCTGGGCGGTCAGCTGCTGCGAGCTGGATACCACCCTGGTGCATTGCATGGTACTGTGCCTGCCTGTCCCTCTCACTCTCTCAGCCCCTGGCTCACTCTCCACTGCCACCTCTGTCCCTCAACTCCTGTGGCTGCCTGTAACAGTCTCTCTGTCTCTGTCTCCCTCGTTCTGTCTGTTTGTCTGTCTGTCCAATGTCTCTTGCCACTCTCTCTCTCCCCCCCCCACCTGGTGCAAGTGTGGTCTGTGTGCTTGCGCCCTGTATTTATAGGCTCATGTCTGCTCAGCGCATCCAGGTTTTGCTCCGCACTTGTGCCATGGTTCAATATTGTACTGTGCTGAATATTCATGGGAACGCCCCCTGCTCTTGTGCATGCATTCATTATAGTTGTGCACTGGCACAATGTGAATTGTGCTTCGTAATGGCTCCCGCTGAATATCGCTCCTTGACGCAAGTCCGCACTTGTGCTGGTGCAACTGCATTGAATATCCCAGCCCATGTGTGCAATATATATATATATATATATATATATATATATATATATATATATATAACAAGGGTTTCCAACATGTGGTTTTTTTTTATTTCAGTTTATATTGTGGAATAAACAAAGACACAGGACGAAAAAAGAAAATTCTGCTAAAACAAGCTGAAACACTGTCTTGCCATTTGGGTGAACCAGGTTGTTTTCCTTGATAGTTGAGGTATTTGTGGATGTGGACGGCTTTGCTCTCTTTTGGCTTTTTTTCCAGTATGAAACTCAGGCTGCTGGTTGCTTGCATTGGGGCTTTCATAGGGTGCACCAGATGAGAGTGAAATAGGGAGTTGCAGGTGCAGATGTGACAGGTGAGCTACATTATTGTCATTAACTTCATGAAAGCAGTTCCAACACTTAGGCAGAATCTGAGTTTTGCTGGGTGAGAGCAGCACAGTTGAAATCAATGCTGATGAGGTAAGCACAGTATGCATAAATGTCAGGCAGCAGGATTCATCACACTCTGGTGAGGTAAGCAGAGTGTGATAAATGTCAGTTGGCTGCATTTGGGGGTGAGTGATATGTGATTTTATTTTATGTGTTATTAGCTCACCCCTATCATATAAATATATATATTATATATTTATAACCTCAGAAAGATATACCAGTTTTGACCACAATTGGATCAGTGGCTCTCAAGTGGTGGAAACAAACAGACAAAAAACTCAGAACAAAAACAATAAGGGGAATTTCCAGAACAGTTGGACAAGGACATAAATGCATGGTGCACGCGAATCTGACAGATTCAATTCAAGCAGCCCTGCTGATGTTTTCAAATCAGAGGAATGGTCAAATGTATGGCAGCTTAGATTTAATGCTAAGAAGTGCAAGGTAATGCACATAGGAAACAAAAACCTAGGGGAAGAGTACACGGGGGGGGGGGTGAGATACTAACAACAACAAAAATGGAAAGGGACCTGGGGGGGTAGTCATATCAGATGACTTAAAGGTGGGCATGCAATGTGAGAGGACAGTAAGAAGGGCTGGGGGGATACTGGGATGCATAGGGAGAGGCATCACCAGTTGAAAACAGGAATTTGTTATCCTTCTGTACAGACAGCTGGTGAGACCCCATCTGGAGTACTGTGTGCTGCTCTGGAGACCCAGTCTCCACAAGGACATAGACAAGATGGAAGCTGTCCAGAGGAGGGCAACTAAAATGGTGCAGGGTCTGCACCAGAAGACATTTGAAGAGAGACTAAAGGAGCTTAATATGTATAGCCTCGAGGAAAGGAGGGAGAGGGGGACATGATAGAAACTTTCAAGTACCTCAAGGGAATCAACAAAGTCCAAGAGGGTAGCATCTTTCAAAAAAAGAGGTGTGCAAGAACAAGGGGCACAATTAGAAGATGGGGGGTGGCTCAGAGGTAATGTAAGGAAGTATTTTTTCACAGAGAGGGTTGTGGATGCATGGAACGACCTTCTGGAGGAGGTTGTGGAGTCAAAAACAGTGGTTGAATTCAAGCATGCATGGGACAGTCATAAGGCAATTCTAGGGGGTTGGGGTAGAAAGAAGTAGGCTGCTGGTTAACTAGGATCTGCAGCTTATCCATTAGGTAGGGAAATGGGCAGACTGGGTGGGCCAAGCAGTCCTTATCTGCTGTCAAATTCTATGTTTCTATGTTTCTATGTATCTGTTTGTGACGAAAAGTCACAATTTACAGAAAAAAATTGATGCAAAACTAATTTGCATAACTTCTTGTCACAATTACACCTATCTTTACATAGAATTCAGACATACTTAAATCATGTACTAGATGGTTAAACATTTGGACAAATGTCCCTTTTGAAACTAGAGGTGGGGGAGTCCTTGGCAGATCCTTTTGAAAATCCCATTGAATGTCTCTGGAAATTGCAGTGGATTGACATATAATGGTGCACAGGAGGGGTCTAACACTAGTGCGCATTCAAGACTTTTGAGTACGCTAGGTTTATTTATCAGTTATTTATTTTTTGTTAACCAAGTAAATACACTAGAGAGAAAAGTGTCTATCTTCAGGCATGACCTGGGAAGTTACAAATTAGCAAACAATAGATGAACAATAGATGACAATATGAGCAAGTCAGCTGAAAGGAGAGATACATATAGAGGATAATACCTGTGATTTGGGTGACAACCGAACTGTAAGCACCTCGAGTGGTTGCCAGGACAACATAGTAAACCTCGAGAGCGCAGATCGAGAGGTTTACTGTTGCTCTGAAAACCACGAGTGGTGATTTCTGCTCGGTTATCACCCGAATTCCCAGGCATTATATTTATAGTGTAGTATAGGGACCCTATTAGTTGAGCGGTGTCTTTCTTTTTTATCAAAAGGTAGTTTAAAGTATTAAAAAAATTTCTGAAAATAAACCCCACAGGCTTGCATGGGGCACATCCCCGCACTCTCCCTGGTACCACGTCACAAAACGGGGGAGCGCGGGGGCAGAGCAGGCAGTCTAGGAAGTAGGAAGGGATCGGCTAGCTTGCGGTTTGGACAAATTATGATCCCTTCCCAAACTTTGATCCGTGAGTAAATAAATTCTATTTTTACACAGCGGGGCTATTGCCGCCCCGGGGTAGTGGGCTATGAAGCCCGACGTGTGATTTTAGCACATCACACATTTACTTTAAATGCATATGAAGTCTAGTTCTACACTGATATGAGCATAATTACAAATTATACAGCATTGCCAATTCTAAATTATAACATGATCACATTTCATAATGGACAGGGGCTCCATATTAAGATGTAGCCATTTTTGTCATGCAAACCACATCACCTCTTATAAAACAGCGCATGGCTGACAGGGGCGTCATTTCAGCAAAATCATAGGGGTAACAAGGTAGGTGGGCATGATGTAATGGGAGACCACGGTGGGTGGGGCCAAGGTGTGGCGAGCCAGAGAGGTGGCATTGTCAATGTGACATAGAGCTAGTTACCAACAAGTAATTTAAAATAAAAATGGGTATGAATTGGATAGTAAAGTCTGAGTATAAATCTGAAATGGGCCATTACAGATGTTGATTCAACTTAAATAGCTAGTTTTCATCAAATTATGGAAGCATCAGTATAGTGAAAGTCCCATTCCTCAACTGTACAAATATTAAACAATATTAATGCATGGGTAGCCCTTATTACCCATTGAAATCAAAACAGATTACAACCTTGTAATCCCACTGTTGTGATGTCAGAACCTTATAAACCTATCTCTCTATGTCATAGCAGTGGGTTTACCAAATGGAATGCCAGTGTTATTCAGTATTCTACATACCTAGAATGTGATTGTTAGTTTCAGTACAGTATTCAAATAACATTCTAATTGTCACAGTTTATTGTCTAGCAATCACTATGTCTGATGGAGATTTTAACTCTGGTGCTATTTTGGCCCACTGTCATTCAGTCCGTGTATCCTAATAAATTGTTTTCCTAAACAATCATGTGGGTGTAGTGCAGATCCATTAATAAGGTAAGGCTAAATTACTTATGTTGGGGGGACTTCTCATGTCGAGTCCCATACACTATAAATGACAATGCATGATGTACAGGGTGATAACCAGGGTGTAATCCTCTCCTCTAGGTTGTTAGGGCAATTGTAAACCTCTCAAGCTGTGCATTCTAGGTTTACTGATGCCCTAGACACCACCTGAAGTGATTATACCATGGTTATCACCTGTACATCAGGCATTATCCTCTGTATATTACCACACTGTTTCCAAAAAATATTACCACACTGTTCATGTCAAATGACTGGTACTATAATACAAGCTAACTAAGGCACACATTGCTAAAAAATAAAGAGCCGCTCTAAACCAATACCTTACAGTACATAAAAAACACACATCAAAACATGAGAGAAATAATACTGTTATGAAAGCATACTCTGAACCTTGAACCATGGAGAGAACTTTACTTCTTCTCTGTTGAAACAAGAGCTTAGTAAAAGAAATGACAATGAAACTTGTAAAAGAAGTAATAAAAGGAAAATGAACTGATGAAAAAAAATAGAGGATAATGTATGGTCCTCTATCGTTAACCGGTCAGTTAACAGTCGAGAGGTTGCCAGGGCGACCATATAAACCTCGGAGGCGCTCAAGAGGTTGACGCTCGCCATGGCAACCTCGAGACAGTTAAAAACCGACCGCTGCCGATAGAGGGACCATACATTATTTTTTATAGTGTATGGTCCCACTATCAAAATTGAACGGCTTACGCTTTTTAAAAGTCACCGCCATGCCCTTCAGTCCTTCCCTGTCTGTTTCCCTAGTCGGTTCCCCGTCGAAAAAGCCGCCATGACAGATCACTCACTCGTTGCTGAACCTATCGATGTGACATAGGACCGATAGGTTAACAACATATCTACGCTACATCGAATTAACAACCTTAGGAAATGATGATTTCCTAAGGTTAACAGCGTTCTAACATACATTATAAATAAATAAATCACACCAAAAACCTGCAAAGAAAAAAATAAAAGGAAAAAAAACAATTAAAACTCACTGACCAAAAACCTGTAAAGAAAAAAATAAAAGAAAAGAAACGATCCTAGTAAAATTGTACAACAAAAAAACCTGTAAAGAAAAACTGTAATAAAAGGAAAAAGAACCGAGTCCCAGAGTTACACAAAAGAAAGTCTTCCAGACTTCCAATTACTGCAGCAAAGCAAATGAAAGTACTCTAACTCTCCACACCAAGGCTACTACCCCCTCTTACAATAATTTAAAAGAGCATAAACTCCCTCTCAAACACCTATGAAAATGGTAAAGTAAAGGACATAGGAGTGTTATTACCTGCCTGGAGGATGGAGACACTGCTGGCACACTGGAGATTGGGATGGTAGGTGACTGCTGGCACACTAGACTGCTGACTAGTCGGGGACACTGCTGGTAAACTGGACTGGTAGCTGACTGGAGACAAAACTGGCAAACTGTCTCTGGACTGGTAGCTAAGCTGACTGGAGACACTGGCTGCTGGCACACTGGACTGCAAGCTGACTGGTGACACTGCTGGCACACGGATATCTGACTGCAGACTCTGCTAGCACAATGAATTGCTGGCTGACTGGACTGGTATCTGAGTTGAGACTGCTGGCACACTGCTGGCTGACTGGAGACACTGCTAGCACACTGGACTGGTATCTGACTGGAGAAAATGCTGGCTGACTGGAGGCACAAGTTGCAAACTGGACTCATTGCTGAGCTGACTGGGACAGAGCTGGCACACTGACTGCTGGCTGACTGGAGACACTACTGGCAGATGGGACTGCTGGTTGGCTGACTGGTGGTAACACTGCTGACATACTGGACTGGTTGCTGACTGGAGGCACAAGTTGCAAAGGACTCGTTGCTGAGCTGACTGGGACAGAACGGCACACTGACTGCTGGCTGACTGGAGACACTACTGGCAGATGGGACTGCTGGTTGGCTGACTGGTGGTAACACTGCTGGCATACTGGACTGGTTGCTGACTGGAGGCACAAGTTGCAAACGGGACTCGTTGCTGAGCTGACTGGGACAGAACTGGCACACTGACTGCTGGCTGACTGGAGACACTACTGGCAGATGGGACTGCTGGTTGGCTGACTGGTGGTAACACTGCTGGCATACTGGACTGGTTGCTGACTGGAGGCACAAGTTGTAAACGGGACTCGTTGCTGAGCTGACTGGGACAGAACTGGCACACTGACTGCTGGCTGACTGGAGACACTACTGGCAGATGGGACTGCTGGTTGGCTGACTGGTGGTAACACTGCTGGCATACTGGACTGGTTGCTGACTGGAGGCACAAGTTGCAAACGGGACTCGTTGCTGAGCTGACTGGGACAGAACTGGCACACTGACTGCTGGCTGACTGGAGACACTACTGGCAGATGGGACTGCTGGTTGGCTGACTGGTGGTAACACTGCTGACATACTGGACTGGTTGCCAACTGGAGGCACAAGTTGCAAATGGGACTCGTTGCTGAACTGACTGGGACAGAACTGGAACACAGGACTGGTGGCTGACTGGAGACACTGGTAGCACACATGACTGATGGCTGACTGTAGATAGTAAAGTTACTTCAGTAATGGGTATCTTCTTGAACGCATCTGAGCAAATCTGTCTATTGCTACTGACAGGTCTAGCTGCTTCACCTCCAGTGGCTCACATGCCATCATCATTAAGTCACTGAGTCGTCTATCACCACAACTGTTTCTTAAGTAAGTTTTCACTCTTTCATGCATGAAAAGAAACGTTCATTTGAAGCTGTGGTCACAGGGTGCCAGCACCAGGTTCAAAATCTCCAGGACTTCTGAAAATGCATTACAAAGGCATTGCAACTGTTGTCTGACACAATGATACTTTGCATATTTTTGTTCTGTAGGTATGCCTTGTTGATTCCAGCTGTGACTCTAACACAATTATGTCTATATTTGCTCCTGGGTAAGATTCTGCTAGGACCTTTAAAACAGAGTAATTCAGAAAACTGTCACCCTTTGGGTTGAGAGCAGCAACAGCTTTTAAGAGGTCCAGATTACGTGTGAAGCGTGAATCAAGTTCAGTAACAAACCTGTCAATGCAGGCCAGGTATATTTCCTGTTTAAGCCTATCACTGTTAGATCTTGCAGAAATGTCCTGAATTTCTATATTTGCAGTCCGTTTCCCCAAAGTGGATGAAACAAAAAATTCTGTCAGCTTTCGGCTCAACTGATGTTTCATGCAGTGGCCTTCCTGTGTGCTGAGTGGCTTCTACATCATAATCAATGCCACAGTGATCAGCGGCTTGTTGTGCCTCCTTGTAAATCTTTTGCCACTGTGAATCATTACGTAGAGAAGAGCTCACTTTTGAAGACTGGACAAGATTACAAGCACTTGGCAAATCCAGATCTTTTCTCTGAAGTTCCTCAGACACCGATTGTATCTTCCTTAAAATTGTTTCTAGGCTGTACAGTGTTACTATAAAGGTGAAGTTCTGAATTTTAAACAGATGACCTTTGCTTCACTACTTGCCTCTCTGTCAGTGTTTGTGACTGAATAGCATGAAGTGTTATAATAATGGACTCTAGACGCAACTGAAATTTCTTGACACAGTTGTACCAGTAAAACCACTGTGTACCACACAGTCGCTCCAGTTCCAGAACTTGTAGACCTTCTTCTTTCTGAGCTTTAACAAAAAACTCATGTCTTGGTGAACTTTGAGAAATAAAACATATACAGCCTGTAAGATGCTGAAAATTCTTTCACTTTGATATATTATTAATTGTTTGCACCAAGACAAGATTCAGTCTGTGTGCATGACAATGAATATAAACAGCTTGAGGAGCAATCTCTTATTCTTGCTTGTACGCCACTGAAGCACCCACTCATCACAGAAGTTTCCATCATAGCACTGTGCTACACAGTGCTTCCACTGCAGTCCAGCCTGACATACTGCCTGATTGATTGCACCAGCCAAACTACCAGCATCCAGTTTATCCATGTGGTAGCAGCCAAGTGGTTTTTCACAGATATTACCATCTCCATCAACAAAACGGATTACAAAGCTGAGCTGCTCTTTGCGTGATACATCCTTAGTTTCATCGACTAAAACAGAGAAATATTTTGTAACTTTACTTACAATTTTTTCTCGTATTAATGTTGCAACTATGTTAATCAAATCATTTTGATACTCTGGAGAGGTATAATGACCATATCTCCTAGACATTTTTTCTTTTAATTTTGAGTCATGTGCAGATAATGTTTCCAGAAACTCAATAAAATTGCCTTTGTTATCGGAATTTGTCGACTCATCACCACCTCTGAAGGCAAGACCTTGCCGTCCTAGGTAACACACTGCATGTAGTAGTAATTCAACATGGCGCTTGTTTTCTTACTTAATGTCCCTATTTTTTCAAGCCGCCTCACAACTGACTGATGTCCTGATGAAGACTGTATATGGTTAAATTCACACCATGCTACAACAGATGCTTTGTGTTTCTCAGACTCTGTGCTTTCTGAAGGCACGACCAATTTTTCCCATTTACAGAAACCAATGTCGATAAAAGGAACGTTTCCACGCTCACGACCTCCACCTCCAGGTGCAGTCGATGCTAAGTGAAAATGCCTGCATGCAAAACAGTATACAGCATCTCTCTGTACTGAATATTCTACCCACTTATGAGTTTTGTAATCACCATTAAATTTCGTGATTTTGTCACAGGGAAAACACACTTGCTGAACTGGAGCTTGGTAAGGACTAGCAGATATGTCACTTGGCACAGTATCGAATCAACACACTCACCCATTGAAAATGAGTGGCCTTCACTAGATGGCAATGACGTGCTTTCACATGCATCGGGGATGTGCTTTCACATGCATCAGAGGGTGGCTGAAGCAACAAGTAATGGGCCTGTAGCAGCAGAACTAGGCTCTGAAACTATAGTACTACTATCAGATTCATGCATGCCAGCTGACAGAACACTATCTTCAGGTCTTGATTTCTTCACTGTATGTTCAGCATGTGCAGTATCTGCTGTAATTCTTTTCTTAGCAATAACTGAAGCACCGATGGTTGCTTTGGATCACTGGTTGCCTTCTTCTTAGACAGAGACATTTCAGTAATACTTATTTAGCAGCCAACGCCAAAGAAATTTCAATCAGTGAAGGCTACTAAAGAAGAAATTTAGCAATGTACAGCCTGCCAGCAGCTATGCCCAGTGATTAGCAAATCAGATATCAGTTTTGAAACCCTGAAAACAGCTATGAATTCAAATGTGCACACAGTCTAAAGAAATCACCAGTGGATAAATCTGCAAATAGTGATGACATCAGGGAATTAAAAACTAACATATGGGTGTAAATTTTACATTTAACTGTACCTATGAACCTAAAAAAATGTCTATTATAATTCTGAATTTAAAAAATAATCTTATGAATGCAAGGACGCAAAAACATTTCTGTAATGAAACAAAAGTGGGATGCATACAAGTGCTGTATATCTGTCAAAAAAATGTTACTTTTGAATCACCAGTTATGTTATGATTTGAAGCACTATTCTTTGGCGTGTGGAGTATGTACAAATGTTGGGTGAGTACTGGTACGCATTAAAAAAATTTCTGAAGCATATTTCCTCAAATGAGGACAGGTGAGTAAAATAGGCTGGTACAGACCTTATCTGGAGCCCTGGCCATGCCTTTGAGCTGCTTTAAGTCTCTTAAAAACCTTAATGTTTCCAATTGCCCATGGCAGATTAATTGTGACCAGTTTGGAAGTACTTATTGTAACCAGTGAAGGGTATGTTTAAAGATGTTGATGTAAGATGGTATCGGACCGGTCTGTGTGGTTTGTTTTGACTTTCGAGTCCTTGTCAACTGTAAAATACCTTCAGCCTCAGATGTTTTAAATAAAATATCTATTTATATTTATACAATAGGGTGAGTGGTCAAACCACTGGATAAATGCATATATTCTCACCACTGTGTAATAGAACTGTAGAGCCATTGAATAAATACATTTATCTGTAGTCACGATGTCACAGTCCAGATGGCATTACCCACACAGTCGTGACCACGGCTCCAGATAAGGTGTGTGTACAGTCTTTACACTCACCTCATTTTAAGAACTACTCTTCAGAAATTCTTTTAATGAGTACCTGTACTCACCCAACATTTGTAAATACTCCTCCACACGCCAAAGAATAGTGCTTCATAACATAACATAACATAACATAACATAACATAACATAAATATAACATAACATAACATAACATAACATAACATAACATAACATAACATAACATAACATAACTGGTGATTCAAAAGTAACAGTTTTTTGCCAGATTTACACTTGTATGCATCCCACTTTTGTTTTACTCACTATGTTTTAAAACTGGTGAGTAAATTGACAGCAGTATTTGGAGTATTGTTGGCACCTAAAATTCTTATCTAGAAAAAAAAAAACTGCATTTTTTAAATAAATTTAGTCCTCATTCCAGTCCACTCTACCAAGACAGTTCTACACATCAGTGTCTTATTAATAAATGGTCAGCACAGAGTGGTTACAAACTACCAGCATCCAATTTGTTTGAACCAGCTCAAAACTGTAGTTTGTTTGGACCCACTGGATTTTAAATAGCGCTTTCATGTTATAATGTTGCTGCCACTTTTTAGCACACAGGAGATTGAGAGAGCACACAGAAAAACAGCGAGAGACCACTAAGCAGAGGGAAGTTAACTTACTCGCTCAGGGTCACACAGCAAGTTTCAGTTCCAGGATTCAAAATTTCAAACCAGGTCTCAGGATCACATTTCTGTGCTCTAACCACTGGGCCACTGACTGTCTCCCAGTAAGTCATAACATGCATCAGTTTCTCAACCTCTTCACCAGTGAGATTTTTCTTCTTTTAGTGGGTATTTTTTTTTTGGGGCACCAATGCTGCCTGCCTGCCTACAGCATCACTCTGAAGACATTTCATTTTCAGAATATAGTTCAGGTAATGTGATAAGTGTACATGAAGCACCATTAAGCTAATTCCTCAGTTTTATTAAATAAAATTATAACAATGGTCTGAGAAATGAAGCTTTCTGATTGGCTGTAAACATTCTAACAGCCTTATATTAATCTTTTATTATACAATAGGCACAAACAAATTCCACAGTCCTGCATTTTGATTGGCTGGCTGGCACCTTTTCAGGTTAAATCCTCCAGTGTACCCACTGGAAAAGGTGCCAGCCTCCAGTCAGCTGCAGCAGGAACCTCGCAAAACAATCACTCCGACTGCCAGAATCCAAACAAGATGCACGAAAAAACAACATATCAAACTGCAAATCTTAATGCTCACAGCAAAAAAAAAAGAAAAAAGAAACACAACCCCCCCAACACACACACACACACACACACACACACACACACACACACACTATTCAGTGCAGAGCTTCGACAAACGAGATAAAGAAAAACTAAGGGGGGGCATCACCACTAATTTAACTCTGCCTTGCAACAAGGAACTATTTCGCTTTGGTGCAGCAATAAAATAACAAAAATGATGATTAAGAAGAGAAACAAAAAAGTATTTATATATTTTTAGTCACCCCAAAAATGTAAGTCATTGCATAATAGCAATATACCCCTCCAGGGAGTGGGTATACCAGTGGATTTACCTCTTCTGGTGTGGTAAATCAATCCACCAGTATACCCACCCACACCCTGGAGGGGTATATTGCTTTATTATATGATGTGGTAAATCGAATGAGCCAAATCTTGCAACCTGATTGGTTGGCTTCGGCTTCTACCTTTCCCAGTGTGGTAAATCCTCCAGTGTACCCCACTGGAAAAAGTATCAGCCAATCTTATTTCGTGCCAATCCGGTCACTTTCATTTTGATAGAAACCAGTTGTCCTGTTGCCGCTTCACTAAAACACCACGGTAAATATTACAAAAAAATTACATCTTCCTTCCAACCGTACAGACTTCAGTTACTTATAACATATCTAAAAAAATTAAATAAAACTACATTTACCGTTGTATAATATAAATTTATCCCTCCAGGGTGTGGGTATACTGGAGGACTTAACACGACTGGTGTGATTTGGTCACGAGGTGCACCAGCTGTGGTAAATCCTCCAGTATATGCCACGACGCTGAGGGATAAATTGCTTAATTAACATACTTCTGCAACTTACCCATATATTTAACAAGGTTTAACACTGTTTAAAAACATTTTTATCTAACAGCAATAAGACACCAGGGTTATCGCTCTCTAGGGGCATGTGGTACTTGTAAATGCCTGTGCCACATTATGCACCTAGAGGGTGATTAACAGACCATTAACATAACCCTGGTCATGCCTTATTGGGCTTCTCTCACTTGTCCAAACACAGCTGCTAACATCTGAAAGCATCATGACATCATGGGACTTTTTGTTAAAGCAGTGTACAGTTACAAATAAAAGGGTAATTGTGTGCATTCCTTTTCACAGTGACAATTACATTGAGTAAGCTGTTGCACTGCTGCTGCAAAATCTTCAGAGCCCAGCCCAGCAGCTCAGCAGACATAAATCAAGGGTGACTGTAATCAACTGTAAGCATTTAGCACTGTCTGAACCACTAACAAAACTGAAATGTCCTGCAGCCTTGTGCCTCTTCATAGGAAGAGGTCCCCCCCCCAAACACACTGACACACACACACACACACACACACACACACACACACACACACACACACCTAAAGCTTAGTTGTCCTGCTTGCTCATTGCTTATCATTTAGGCAGATTTAGCTGAAGCAGGAAAACTGACTGTTGTCCCCGTGGTTAGAGAAGAGCACAAAAAAACTTCAGGTTCAAATCCCACTACAACTCGACACATCTAGCTTGGAGTGAACCCTTGAGCAGGTCAATTGGCCTCCTTATGCTTTAATCATAGAAACATAGAATTTGACGGCAGATAAGGACCACTTGGCCCACCCAGTCTGCCCATTTCCCTACCTACTGGATAAGCTGCAGATCCTAGTTAACCAGCAGCCGACTTCTTCCTACCCCCAACCCCCAGAATTGCCTTATGACTATCCCATGCATGCATGAAATCTGTTTCATGCACAGTCATCCTGGTCCTAAACCACATCACACAATGAGCAAATCAGTCCTCCTACATCCAGAATTATCTTCCATAAGTCCCCCACAACCAGAATTGATCTTCCATCACAAACATGGCTGCTACCTTTGCGCTGTAAACAAACTTCAACTGGGCCTTGAAAGATAAAACTACCTGAAATAAAAAATAGAACAAATTAATTAAATGTTGTTTCCCTGATCATCACTCTTTTCTTACACACATAAATAAATTAGAAACATTAAGTATTGTTTATACTTTTCATTACAACTTTTTCTTTGCTGACAATAAAACATTCCCCCTTCTATCTTTACCTGCTCATCAGGGAAATCTCTTCTGCTTGCCCTGACAGTGAGATAATTGAGTTTCTGGCTGTAGAAGAGGCCTTTTGTGTGTGTGTGTGTGTGTGTGTGTGTGTGTGTGTGTGCACGTAAGCAATAAGACACGATGGGGTGTGCATTACGATGTGATAACCTCACTCCTAGGGGCATAGTTAGGCACGAGGCCGAAGGCCGAGGAGTGCAGTTATCACACCATAATGCATACCCCAGAGTGTATCATTGCGCTTTTAAAATGGCCCTTTATTTTTAAAAGCTGTTTTCTTATTCAGAAATGCATTTTTAAACATGTAGAAATGTAAGTGAATATGTGTAGTGAACATAAAGTAGTCCTTCCACTACTGTTACTAGCTTAAATTAGTGGTATAATTAGTAACAGTAATGATAATAGTATTAATAATGACAGTGATTAAACTGGCTTAGTTTTAGTGGTTGTTGTTTTATTTTAGTTTGATAGGTTATACTGTTTGTGTCTCCCACCCTGCCCTGACAAGCCATGAAATATCAGGCCATGTTTTATTTTCCCTTTTTTATCTCAGTTGAGGCAGTGTTTTATCCTGCCCAAACTTTAGAAGCATGGCTCAGAGCTAACTGACAAGTCCACCAACTTCATTTTCCCTGTCCTTGCCTGACTCGCTCACATTAAGATAGAGCAGTGCATAAAGAGGAAGAAAGCCAGTAAACAAGTTGCTAGCACAGAGCAGAGCTTAGCGGTTTGAAAACCGCGAAGCGGGAAGTTGCTTTGTACAGTGTCTGCTATGGGATACACTCACTATGAGTCAAGCGGACTGCTTTGAGCAGTGGTTTTCGAATCAGCTTTAAAAAAAATCATCAGGCACAATGACACTTCCACCCGTTTGACTCACCACCCGGCCTCGTCTCACTCACGTAATTTAAAAAAATTGTAAGTCTGTTAATCAGACCCACTGAACAGCTTGTTACCACAGAGGAGAAGGTGGCAGTTTTGAAAACCGTGAAACAAAGCAATGCTCTGTTCGGTGGCCAATTAAGATCATGCTCTTTACAAGCAAGTGGACTGGTATCTGCACATTTGATTAGAAACCTCCCCAAAAAATGTTCTTCCTGCTGTTTGGTGGGGGGGGGGGGCACAACTAAAATCATCAACGGAAAGGGTAGAGAATTGTCGCCTGCCTGCTGAAGAAGAAATGTAAAGTTGCTTTCTTATCATAACGTTAGCGGGCTAAAATAAATGATGACAGCAAAGTTCTGAAACATTCTGAACAGAATGTTTAAAATGAATTAATGAGCCATCACATTCTGTTATCCGGTTGTTTTACTAGACCTAGTTATTTATAGTGCAACATTGTCTCATATTGCACTATAAATAACCAATCAGATTAATCAATTGGTCTCTGCCATTTTATAAAGTATGTTAGGAGAGGAATGTTATGCCAGTGTAACTGAGCAGAATTTTAAACACTCCATGATAAACATTCCAGATCTTGAATTTTGATGCCAGTAAAGAACAAACTTTGTTCAGCAGTAATACAATGACATCATCAATGACATCATTTGCAGTGGGCAGAAGGACTATTTTATCATAAATGCAGACAAGTAAATTTATTGTTTCTACATATAAACTTTTCCCAACTGTTAAAAGTTAAAAAAAGGAGCCCATTTTATAAAAGCGCAACTGGACACTCCGGGTGTGTGCATGGAACAGATGTTACCACACTTCCAGGGGCTGAAGACACTCGGTCAATGGCCTGATGCCTCACTGCGTGTGCGGTAAAATCTGTTCCATGCACACCCCATCGTATCTTATTGCTTGCTTATATGTGTAACTAACTCCGGGTCACACCTGAAAATGGGATCAATGATCTCAGTGTGCCTACCCGGTCATCAAAATTTTAAATAAAAAATAAATAAATACATTTAATATTACCTTCTTGTTTTGTTTTCCCACATGCTGACGCAGCACCATAGTAATCATGATCCTTTAATTCCCTGTTTACCAACAAAATTAATTTGTATATACCATACTAATTATCCAATTAATAGTAATATATTGCACTAATCAGCATTCACAATACCCATATACCAGCAGAGGTAGCCTAAAATCACAGAATTAATGTTATTAACATTGTAATAATACAATAATATGGATGTACACTTCAAATTACCTTATTACAACCTTGGTAACACATGTAACAACAACCTTATTAACATATTTAACAAGCACATTAAACACAGAGCAGCCTCACACCTACAGCCCCTACAAAACCAACACAAATACTACCTATGCAAATTTTCTTAGCCAAAAAAAAGTATATAACCAGACACCTCTCACCAACCTCACTTATTGAACAGTCACGTACCTTGATGCTCCAACACGCTTTTCTTCTGCCAAGCTAACCACGCTGCTGCTGCCTCCATGCTGCTACTGCTGGCTCTGTGCTGCTCCTCACCACCACTCCTGACCACACGCTCCAGCAGCTCCACACCAGTGAACTAAAGGTCACCCCCCCACCAGATATGCCTCCTTATATAGCAGGACACTACACTACAGAAAAACAAAACAAGCAAATAATCTACAGTCCTCCAAAATGCTACTACACTACGGAAAAATACTAGCACCATATCAAAAGGCAAAACCCAGAAATGATCACCAATTCCATTTTTTTTTAAAACATCCTTATGTATTATATAAAATGAACCATATTTATTTTCTGGCAGACATACTTTTATTTAAAACGAAGGCTTGTGGACAATGTTGACTGTTTTCATAGGCGACCGTACAATGCGCATAACATACAAAACATCATGGGCCTGATATTCAAAGATTAGCACACCCACAAATGGGAATGGGCTAATCCAGATTTGTACTGGTACACCTGGCTGGCCCATATTCAGAAGTCCTGGGAGCGCCAGCACAATCCAACAGTGTCAAAGCGCTATAATACCACTGCGCCTATGCAAATGAGAGGGTTCCCCAGGCATATCAGCCAAGCAGTATCTTCAAAGGTTTGTGGTGGTGGTAAATGGCCTGCAAAGCGGTACTGTCAGCAATACCGTATACTAATACTAATACTATTAGCGGCAAGGATCAGTACTGGGACCAGTCTTCTTTAATATCTTTATAAGTGACATTGCTGAAGGTCTCGAAGAGAAGGTATGTCACTCTGCAGATGACACTAAAATCTGCAATAGAGTGGACACTCCAGGGGGAGTGTAAAATATGAATAGAGATATAGGTAAGCTTGAGGAGTAGTCAAGAATGTGGCAACTAGGTTTCAATGTGAAAATGTGAAAAAGTGCTAAATCATGCACTTCGGATGTAGAAACTCAGGGTCAGAGTACAAAATGAGGGGAGTGATACTGGAGACCGCCAAACAGGAAATAGACCTGGGTGTTATCATAACTGATGACCTGAAGGTGGCCAAATGGTGTGACAAGGCAGTGGGGAGATCCAGCGGAATGCTGTGGTGCATAGGGAAGGGTATCACCAGCAGAAAGAGGGAGCTGGTGATATCTCTGTATAAATCTCTGGTGAGACCCCACCTAGAGTACTGTGTCCAGTTCTGGAGTCCTCATTTCTGGAAGGACATAGGCAGAGTAGAGGCGGTCCAGAGGAGGGCAACTAAAATGGTGCGGGATCTGCATTAAAAGCCCTATGAGGAGAGACTGAAGGACCTTAATATATATACACTCAGGAAGAAAGGAGAGAGAGAGAGAGAGAGAGGGATATGATACCGATTTTCAAATGTCTCAAGGGTATAAATAAGGTTCAAGAAGGAAGCCTTTTTCAGAGAAAAGGATGCTCAAGAACAAGGGGGTTGTGCTATTAAGTTGGAGAGGGTCGACTCAGGGGAAATGTAAGGAAGCACTTCTTCACAGGAAGGGAAGTGGATGCCTGAAATAGCTTCCCTGAGGAGGTGGTAGGAGCAAAAACTGTAAGGGGATTTAAGAAGGCATGGGAAGCTACAAGGTCAAGTAGAGTCTGCGGTGTGACTGTAGGTAGGGAAAATGGGCAGACGAGGTGGGCAAAGTGGTCCTTAGCTGCTATTGAATTCTATGTTTCTATTTACTGCCACCAAAAAACATCTCTTACTGGTGCATCCCACCCCCACTTCAAGGTAGAGTGGCTGTACTGCATCTGCCTGCTCCCAATCACCCATTCCATGTAAAGTGAGATATCCCTGGTGTCTAGTGGCACCCACCACCCCCAAACACCTATTTCATATTGTGAAGAATTATCCCTGAAGTCTAGTGGCATCCCCAACCCCCCCACTGAGCACCCTTTCCATATTGTGAAATTATCCCTGATGTCCAGTGGCACCCCCACCCACTATACGCCCATTTACAACAGTTAAGTATGCCCTGGCGTCGGTAGCAGCTGCCCCCCACCGGTACCTGTTGACATACGTAAAAGTAATCACTGGTGTTTCAGCATCCCCCACCTGCCCCGACCACTTACATACCACCACCAATCCTATTCCCTCCTACCAGGGTGTCCATTAACATCAAGCAAATCCTGATACAATGACTGGCACAGCCCTCCTGTCACCTTCTTGCCTGGCCGCAGTGCGAGCCATCAGTGAGCGCACATACAGTATAAATATTTATTATAAATACTGTACAAGCGATACTGACAACTCATATGGTGGCTGGCCAAGGAGGTGAAAGAAGGGCTGTGCCATTTGCTGTATTGGGATTCACTGGATGTCGATGGACACCCTGGTAAGGGTGTGTGTGATGGGTAGTGGTATGTGAGCGGGCGGGGTGATTGGAGGGATGCTGGACCACCAATAGTTACTTATATCAATGGGCATTTGGGGGTGGAGAGAACCACTCAACATCAGTGCGTACTTAATCATGAACAGGCAACTGGGGGGATGCCACTGGACACCATGGATAACTCTTCACAATATGGAACAGCTGATCGGGAGGTGGGGGTGCCGCTGGACATAAGGGATAACTCTTTACAATATAGGACAGGTGAAAGGGGGTGTGAAGGTGCCACTACACACCAGGATAACTCTTCACAATATGAAATGGGTGATTGGGGATGTATGGGGTGCCACTAGATGCTAGGGATAACTCTTTACACCAGGGTACATAAGATACACTGCAGAATGGGTGCTGATGGGTTGCTGCACGCATTTAATTGAGCCCATAATGGGCATGAAAATGGCCTCTTAGCACCTTGCATGCCTAATGGACTCATCTGCATGTTGTGGCTGAATATAGCCCACAGGGTTCTTGCAACGATCCCTTTTGGGCAGCAATATTCTCTGTGAGATACATACAGCCCAGGTCTGTGTCCAGGCAATGTAGTTTCCCTTAGGGCTGTGCCAACATGGTCCAATATTCAGTCATAAACCACTGGCCCATGATCCAACTGAATATAGCAGCTGCTGGGTCATGTGCTAGTGGAAGCACAGTGTAAATATCTGTGCTGTGCTTGTGCTCCTTTTTCAATATTGGGGCCCATATAACAAATTGCTTACATATTCATTTAAAACAAGTGCAACAGTATGAATCATGCAAATATAATCTAAGAGATTCTGCAAACTGCTTATAGGTCATCTCAGCAGTTAGATCTAAAGGCAATTAGTGCCAGAAGTGCCCTTCCCTATAATAGAAGGAATCTTGTCCAATTTTGCTTTTACAACATAGGAATTTCAAAAGAGATCTCAATGATGATCTAGTGACAGTAGGTTCTGAACCTCTGCTTTGTACCAATAAACCCAGATTATGAGATATACCCCCATAATACGTTTTCTGTCCACAGCATCTCAAAAGTTATTCTAATCTCTGAGTCAAGCTGGACAATTTTGATACGGAGTAGCGCATGTAGGTATGACAGTCCATAGACAGACCAAAGCAAATCTGCACGCTCTATTCAATAACGTCTCAACTCAATGTAATGCAATTTTTTCCAGCAGAAGAATGAATCATCAAGCCATATTCAATAACTGAAATTATGAAGGTCAAAATTACCTGCTTACAAGCTTCAAGAGTAAGATTCTGTCTTTTATACGAACTTGCCTGCAGAAATAGGCCATAATGGTCTATCAAGTCTACTCGAGTGTGCAGCTCTGCTTAGTTCCCTGGAGCTGCCCCTGCCCCCCACTTCCCAAGTACCTATACAAGGCATCACACTTTATATCAACCGCTTTAACAAAGATATCTACATATGCAACAAATATGATACATTAGAATCCAATGTAACTCAAGACCAATAGGATTCAACTTGTTCCAATAATGATCCTCCTACCATCTTAATTTGTATATGACAATCAGACAAAACCACGTCTTCTATTGGAAAACTGCATACCTTTTGTCTTTTTCACATGTAAACACAATTTCTTAGTTTCAGACCAAAACTGAACCCTAACAAAATCCCATTATAAACAATCATCAACAGTTGCAGCATCTGTGGCACCAGAAAACATGACTTTATCATCAGAGTACAGCAGGATGTGGGTTGGTTCAGCAGCATGGTGAGGTCATTCAAAAACAAACTAAGAATTAAGGGGCCCAAAGCTGACCCCTGTAGGATGCCCAATTTTCCAGGGAGAACTGAAGAACACTGATTATTAACAGGTAATGTAATTAAGGGCAGGTAAATCCAGTATGAATAAATCTCCGTCTCCCGGGGGCTGATTATCTTAATAATCCCATTCACACTATGGGCTTATGAGTTATTAAGCTACTTAGCCCCCTCAATGGTAGATTTCTCCATATACCACACTTACCTATCATTTATTTGTGTGCATGAGCACGTGTGTGTGTGTGTGTGTGTGTGTGTGTGTGTGTGTATTCCATGACCAAATTGTTTTCTGTATAATGTAACAGACTTATTTGCTGTTCGACAAAATCCTGGTGTGTGTGTGTGTGTGTGTGTGTGTGTGTGTGTGTGTGTGTGTGTGTGTGAAGGTTGACTAGCAGCAACAGCAGGGTAGATGTGAAAGGCCTATTATGTGAGGCAAACTTGAGAAAGTAGCATTTTCACATAAATCGCCCAGCCCCAATTTGTCTAGAGATGGAAAGGCAGGGCATGGCTGGATCTTGTGTTAAATTACCTTCATGAGAAAGTGGCTTGTCCAGCAGCCCTTGGCACCATAGTATTGATGTAGAGGCAGAACCCCAGAACTGAGAGAGAGACAGAGCACAGTTTACATGGGACCAACACAGTAGGCTCATTCTTCTTTTGCTGGGATGTCTGTGTGCACCATTCCAAGGAGGAGGCCAGGCTGTGAGTCTGAAGAAGGGACTGAGGTAACAGAGTGTAGTGTATGTTATACCGTATATATACCTGCTTACAACTGTTACGAGTGTTTAATAACAAATTAGATCTTTTTTTTTATAAAGAGTATAGTACCTGGCGTGTACGACTACATCCCTGAGAAAAAGGTACCTTTATAAATTGTGCAGGGTAAAGCACTTCCAAGAGAGAAAAGTATGCCTACCCAGTGCAGAGACCCTCACTGAGCGGCATCCGAAGGTTAGAAGGTGGTGCTAAAAGGGGTTATAAGAGTACTGGGATCTTCACTCTTGATAAAGAGGGGACTTTGATGATGGCACTGCTGGTATAGATGGTCTAAGAGGCACAGCCTGAGCAAAGGGACCTAGTGGAGTACAGCAAGGTGCTCTGACTGTCACTACTTAGAAATGGAATACAAAATGGCCTGACTCAGAACATGCCATTTACCTTCATGAGTGAGGGGAGAAGAACAATAACTCATGAGTGGCCAAGTCACGAGTGAGTTATATAAGTCATGCCCCCTCACAAGTGATTATAAGTGACATATAATGAAGCAGGTCATTATCTGTTCAATTTATGCATTTATTTTAATTGTAAAACTTTTAAATAAGTTCTTTTAATAAAGATTTAACTGTTTATGTTTGATTTCACTTCTGAGAGCAGCAGAAGGCAGCTTTTCTGTCAAGGGAGATTGCTTTGGCAAGGAACAGACCAGCTCAGCTCTTCCGCATGGTTGATGGGCTTTTATATCCGGCCTGTCTCTATGTCAGAGGAGTTGGTTCTAACACAAGATGTGATGAGTTCGCTCTGTTCTTTGCCAACAAGGTGTCCTCCATCAGGTCTGAGGTCTCCTCCAGCATCTCTCATGGGGGTTGCGGGGCTCATTCTGTGATGTACCAGAGCACTCCTCTGGTATGGGCTGAGTTTGACCCGGTTGGAGTGGAGGAGGTGGTGGAAGTTGTCTCGAGGCTGCACCGACACACTGTGATCTCGATCCAGGTCCAACCTTACTTTTCATCTGAAGTTTAGACCTGATTGGATCTGTGGTTGCCAAGATCATCCGGACCTCCTTGAGGAATGGGGTGTTCCCATCTTCCTTAAAAGAGGCCTTGATTAGACCCCTGTTAAAGAAGTCCATGTTGGACCCGGATTGCCTCGGCAACTATAGCTCAGTCTCTAACTTCCCATTTTTAAGGAAGGTTATAGAAAAGGTGGTGGCCATTCAGCTTGAGGGGCATCTTGCCTCCTCCTCCACTTATGAGGTTTTTTAATCTGGGTTTAGGGCCAGGCATAGCACGGAGACCACTTTGGTGAAGGTGCTGAATGACCTCCTGATTGCGAGAGACAGGAGAAAATGTACCACCTCGATCCTCCTGGATCTCATGGCTGCATTTGATACAGTGGACCATGAGGTGTTGCTCGACTGGCTGTGGTTTTGTTGTGGCCTGTCTGGTACAGTCATTCAATGGTTCAGGGCAATCCTGACAGGCAAGGTGTAGAAGGTGGTGATGGGACTTGCCTCATCTAACCCAAAGCCTCTGACCTGTGGAGTTCTGCAGGGGTCTGTCTTGTCACCCTTGTTGTTCACTGAATACATGCTGCCGTTGCGGGACATCATTAGGTGGTATGGACTGGGTTTTCATTGCTATGCTGATGATACCCAGCTATACCTGTCCTGTGCACAGGGTAGCCAGATGGCAGATGCCATGCTTAACAGATGCCTGACTGATATCCAGGCTTGGATGTCTCATAACTGGTTAAAGCTCAACCCAGACAAGACTGAGGTGATCCAGGTTGTCATGGTGGGGATGGGAGATGGTGGGATCATCCCAGTTTAGTTCTGGGAGGGGGTACTTCTGGCCCCATCCAAGCAGGTCAAGCATCTGAGCGTAGTCCTCGATGACAGCCTAACATTTGATGCTCAGGTGTTGGCTGTCATTAAGAGTGGATTTTAGGCAGGCAGTATAGTGCAGTGGGTTAAGGCTTTGAGCTGCAGATCTGGAGACCTGGGTTTGAATCCCACAGCCACCTAAGTGCATACTGTGTGATCCTAAGCAAGTCACTTAACTCCCTTGTGCTCCCAAGTCACATCTGGAAACAAGCTTCAGCTTAGTGTGCTACTCCTGGTTAAACAATGTTCCCTATCATCTGAAGAATAGTGCCCAGATCTGACACCTTCTACCATCTGAGAACCTGACCTCACTAGTACATGCTTTTGTCACTTCTACACTGAACCACTGCAATGCCCTCTACTTGGGGCTTTCTGGAGGTAACCTCCGATGGCTGCAGCTGATGCAAAATGCGGTGGTTTGATTATTGTCGGGTGTACAATGGTTTGATCATATTACGCCCATCCTCCGCGAACTGCACTGGCTGCCAGTCATATGGAGGATTATCTTCAAGGTCGGATTACTGACCTATAAGACCCTACACGGTCGGGGACAAGTCTACCTGCAAGATCTCCTCATGCCTCACGGCCCATCCTGGACTCTCCATTCTGCTGAGTGTCGCCTCCTCAGTGTTCCTAGGGTGAGGTTGCGAAACTCTGGTAATCGAGCTTTTTCAGTGGCCGCACCCACCCTTTGGAACTGTCTTCCTCAACAACTTTGGGAGGCACCCACAGTGGAATCCTTTAAAAAGTGATTAAAAACCTTTATATTTCACCAGGCATTTAATAGATTTTAATTAATATGTTATATGATAAATGTTTTTTTACTGTATTTTTTGCTGTTTGCTCCATATTGAATTTGTGTATTGTTGATGTTTTATTGTGTTTTTAAAGTGTATTGTAAAGCACTCCGAGTCCCTGGAGAGGGACGCTATATAAATAAAACATCTATCTATTTATCTATCTATCTATCTATCTATCTATCTATCTAAAGACACTGTGATGTCATCAGGCATTGTTCAAGCTGCTCTTCTATTGTTTAAGGGTTCTTTTGTTGCCAGTCTAAAGAAATGATAAATGGCTAAATGTAAATAAATGATTTATATTCATTTGGACTGCTTTAGTAGCTAAAAAAATCAGTTATCTTTAAGGGTTGACTCTCAGCATCTCACCTACATTGTATACACACACACACACACACACACACACACACACACAAACACACACTTATGCAATGCTTGTGAACAAAAACTTTACATTGATATTTTTGCTTATCATGAACCTACAGTGACAATATCACAGTATTCTCACTCCAGGTGGGAAAAAAGCAGGTTGGCCGTAAGTATGAATTCTCATTCCTATCCAACCCCCAATCCCCAGCTATCCTTAATTTGAGAATTAGGCTCTTCCTTCTGACCACTGATCCACAGTTTGGAGGACCAGTACTTGTTATACTGCCAGGTAGCCTAGTTGTTGCCCCTCCCAAAGCAGGTCTCTCTGTAATGTAGTAATAGAAAAGTCAGACACATGAATGACCAAGCACACGAGTGGGCAAATGACTAGGGAGGGGGTGGAGCAGTATATGCTGTTGATAACAGGTGCCTCTAGTCTCCTGGAATTACTTAGAAATGGTGTCACTGGACACCAGGAAGAGATATTATGAGGGTGTCACTGGAAAACAAGCAGAGCTCCAGTGCCACTTTCCTTGGTGTCTAGCAGTAACCCCCTTCCTCTCATGGCCCTGGGTGGCTTTCCTGGTGTGTAGCAGTAACAGCTCACCCAAGGGCTGATGCCACTTTCCTGGAGTAGGCGAAGATGCAGTGAGCTTAAACTTGCAGGACAGTGGCAGCATACACAAAACAATACACTGACAACAAGTACAATGGCAACTGATTTATTGTGTAACCACACAATGTGCAGAAAGAGACAGTCAGGCAAGACTGGTAAGGAGCCCCAGTGTTTTGCATGCTAGATCTTTTTATTTTTTATGTATTATTGTTATTTCATTCACCATTTACTACACAGTTTTGATCTGTTTTAATTCACTTGTTTTAATTTGGGATAATATAAATCATGCACTTTAACGTTTTATTTCTATGCTGAGTGGAGTATCTGTCTAGTGGCCACACCTCTGTTCTGTTGTAAATGTCATGCGCCTGATTGTTACTGACATCACAGGTGTTTGGCTACCTAATGGGCATGTTCAGCCAGTTAGCTCCACCCCTGATGAAGCTCTAGTGAGCGAAGCACTGGGGCACTTTTCCTGACTGTCTCCTTCTGCACATTGTATGGTTACACAATAAACCAATTGGCATTGTACTTTTCAGTGCATTTCTCTGTGTGTACCACTGTCTTGCCTTGCATGTGAACCAAACGAGGGTGGCCACCCTCTGTGGTTGCACCAGCACACTTCCTGTGAGTGCCGGTCCACTTTGCTGTGCTTAAACATGCAGCACTGCCCACATCAACAGCAGCACTATGCTCAAAGCCAGCATAAATACAGTTCCCAAGGACTCTTTGGCAAGGACAGGTTGCAAAACACCAGTGCAGGCTTCCGCTCATACCATTCACACCAGTGCTGCCAAAGCTCATACTGTAAATACTGCTGCTTCTATTTGGGAGACATACTATATTAGCCCCTTAGAAGAGTTAGGTCTCAGCTAAAGACACTAGCGGAATCTCATGGTAAGAAAAAAAAACAACACTGGCCGGCCTGGTGGTGCAGAGGGCTGAGGTACCTTTCGCCTTTCCTCACCCATACCAGTGACATGAGTTTGGGAATGAGTTCAGGCCACAGGGGGCCAGCTGGGGGCAGGGAATCAAGCATTCCAGAGGACACTCTCCTCATCTGGGGAGGGAGGGCTGCCAGCTCTGCTGCTGTACTGCCAGCTGGGTGACCATGGGTGGCAATGCAACTGGTGTTGCTAGTGGGCGGGAGGACATCGGGAGGTGCCACATGGTGCACAGTTGCTTGGATCTGTGCTTGGCAGGCCCTCAATGTCGGCATTCTGGGGAACCTGTGGGGAAAGCAGAAATACCCTGAGCAGCAGGATGAAGCTGACCAGCTCGCAGGCCCAAGGGCTAGGATGGAATGGGAGGGGAAGGGATGGGATGGGATAGGATGGGATGGGACAGGACAGGATAGGCTAGGATAGGATGGGATGGGAGGTGAGGGGAAAGGATACGATATGATAGGATAGGATAGGATAGGATAGGATAGGATAGGATAGGATAGATCAGATCTGAATACTCCAGTTTATTGTTTTAATTGGGACCAAAGGGGAAGGGGAGGCTTTGTTGTGGCAATCCTCCTGCTTCCTACTAAATATCCCTCCATTTCTAAGTACATGGGCTAAGCTTTGTCACACAGACAAACGCTATGAAGAGAGGCTGATGTCCCTTAACATGTTCACCTTGGAGAGAAAGAGTCTGAGAGGCGACATGAATAACCTTGGTCTTCAACATGCTCAGTACCACTGAAAAACTCAAACAGACAGTAATGTTTGATATGGTGCTGTCTGGCAGGACGTGGAGCATATTCAGAGGAAATGTTAGGAGGTACTTCTTCTCCCAGAGGGTGGAGACCCTATGGAACAGCCTACCAGCTAAGACAGTGGATATGAAGAAAATACAGGTATTCAAGGTAAGCCCGGACAAATATCTGCCTACTGAGGGAATCACAGAGTAACCTGGGCAGTAGATTGAGTAGGGAATTATTATAAGTTAGTACTTGATTGCACAGCTGACTTATTTTAACCTGTTCATGTATGTATGCATGTATTTATTTCAAAGGTTTCACCAGGAAAGACATACTGAGCTGCTACCAGCTCATTTCCAGATGCACCCTTGGGTGAGGGGAAGAGGAAAATCATACAGTAACTACAATATATCAAGGAGCATAATCAAACAAGCATTTGTCAGTGCCGAATGTTTCCTTGTATGGTGTACATGTCACAGGTGTATTGTATTATTTGAAATAAAGGGAGAATAATAGTGGCAAAATTGGTGAAAGTGAAGATTTATTTTATTTATTAAGCTATTCTTTGGTAGCTGGGTAAGGCCCACTAGGCACAAGTGCTCTGTGCTGGGGCCAGTGTTGTTCAATGTCATCAACAATGACATTGGGGATGGCATTAAGGGAAAAATGTGCCTATTCACTGATGACACCAAGCTCTGTGGGAGAGTGGATGCAGCTGAAGGGATACAGGACCTACAGGAAGATCTGGAAAAGCTGGGGAGGTGGTCCAGAATCTGGCAGCTTGGCTTCAATACCAAGAAATGCAAAGTTATGCATATTGGAGCCAAAAAATCCCAGAACAGCGTACTACCTGGGTGGAGTCCGAGTATCTGCCTCAGAGGAGAAGGACCTGGGAGTGATGATCACTAGTGACCTGAAGCACGCCAAGCAGTGCAAGAAAGCAGCAGCAAAGGCAAACAAGATGCTGGGATGCATATCTAGGGAGATTAGTAGTAGGAGGAGAGAGGTGGTTATACTGCCCTTGTACAGGTCACTGGTAAGGCCTCATCTAGAGTATGGAGTTCAGTACTGGTGCCCGCACCTCAAAAAGGAAATTAACCTGCTGGAGAAGGTCCAGAGGAGGGCTACAAAGATGATAGTGGGTCAGCAGGATAAGGCATATGAGGAGAGACTGAGCGCACTGAACATGTACTTCCTGGAAGACAGGAGAAAGAGGATATGATTGGAACCATCAAGTGCTTGAAAGGGACAAATAAGGTTGATAAAAGAGCCTCTTTAAGCTAAGTGGCAACCATAACACTAGGGGACACAGTCTTAAGCTGGAGGGTGGGAGGTTTAGGAGGGAGGTCAGGAAGCACTTCCTCACAGAGAGGGTGGTGGACACTTGGAATGTCCTGCCAGAAGAGATCATCTCGTTGAAGACAGTGGGCAGCTTTAAGAGAGGCTGGGATATGCATAGGAAAAAGGTAAGGATCATGGGTACGGAGGTTGGAAGGAGTGGGGAGAGAGAGGGCAGAGACATTAGCTCAAGCTGTGGACCCAGTAATACAAGCAGACTTGATAGACCAAATAGCCTACTTCTGCTGGTTTGTTTGTATGTTCGTATGTATTTGCCTGTTTTCAGGGGTGATCCAGGAGTACTGGGGTGGTTAAGTGACTTGCTGAGTCATGTAGAAAGTCAGAATAGCAGGTTTGTCAAAGTGGCAAGTGACACACTCTCAGCATTTAATCTGCCATATTTTGTGCCTGGTAACCAAGACTGACTTTACAATTAAAATTTTCAAGAACAGCTAAAACTCCAACAAAAAAATAACAGCACCACTAGCTGAGACCATGGCACTGCAAGGCTTTCCCCACCCCTACCCAAAAAGTTGGGCATCCCTTATCTGTTACTGAATGGCTCCAAATTGTTATAACCTTTATCACAGAATTTCAGTTCTTCTTTTCAACAGATGTTCACCACAGAGTTCTCCTAATTACTAAATACTAATGTACCTCACAATTCCTTGCATCCACCTTTGCTGTCAGTGACGTTTCAGAGTCCCCTCCCCCCAGATGCACAACTGATTCATTCTCCTCTCCCTTAGCTGTAGTCCACCACTCCGCCTGACTGCCTTTGCAAAACAACACAGCTAAAGCTGACTGGCCACTCACACCCGCACCCCCGACACATTCTCCAGCCATTGGCCTGCACATGATCCACACCCTGCCCCATGGAATGCTCACTAGTGTCACAAATGGACCAGGGCTGACAGCCTTTGTTTCTTTTTTTTCTGTGGACCCCTGGGTTTCCACTCGGCAGGCTCAGCACTGATTTAAATTGTCTGTGTTCACCAGTGGTCGGAGGCAGAGCGGAGCCCAGGCAGCATAGCAGCTGTCATACTGAGCTCCTGGTGGGCCCCCATCTGGTGTTGGGGCCCTGGGCAGTTGCCCTGGTTGCCCGGGTGTTGACGCCGGCCCTGATTTTAAGTTCTGTCTCCCAGTCAGCACACTTTTTTACCACAATTATTTCTTACTACATTAGCTCAGCAGGGTGATTTTTGCAACCCTTTCCTGAAATGTTTCATTTCTGACCACCATTTAGTGCATACACTATTGTCTTAAGTTTATGACTGTAAGAAACTTTCCAATTTTTGAGTTGAAGTGGCATTCACAGACTTGATTTTTTCCATATTTTTTAATTACTGCCCCATCCCACAGTTTTTTATTTTTATCTTAGCTCATTTTTTTAAGACAGGTCACACTGCATGTTTTCATGAAATTTTTTTACAAACTGTGGAATTGCAATCTGCAAAACACAAAGGAGGGAAGCACATCAAAAAAGTACTGATAGTACCGCAGAAGGAGTACACAAGAAACAACATTGTAGTAGTGCAGTGGAGGTAAAGTAAACAACAAAAAAATCTCAAGTATTGCAAAATAAGCTTATTCCAAACTGAAGGTCACAGAAAAAATCAGAAGGGAATGCCAGGCTGAACAGAAAGAGATATCAATGTGGCAGTGTGTGTGTGTGTGCGCGTGTGTGTGTGTGTGTGCGTGTGTGTGTAATACAGTGACTCATACACAGCTCTGAACAGCATGTACAGAGCAAGCAGCTTATTTACTGACACCAGCACTGCCGTTAGGTATTTGATGTTTGTGAAAGTGTGGTCTGATTTGATCGAGATGACAGGATTCTAAAATGATATGACTACAGAGAGATGTAGAAAATAGATGCTGTTTCTGCCATACTGACTGTCTCACCTCTGAATCTTTTGCGATATCCATATACTGTGAACCTCTGGTTGGAATACAATACTGTCATGAAGGACTTGAGCATGCCACGCAGCCATGAGTGAGCGTATCCACATGTAGTGTCTCTTGCAAATAAGAATATGCTAAGCTTCATCCTTTCAGTCTGAGCATCCGCGTCAGACACAGGAATGCACTGCACTTGTGCCACAGAGCCTATTTCGGGGTGATCCACCTCAGTACATATTTCTGTTAAAAGTTGATCAGCAACGTGTTTTTGTTTTCAGAGAAAATTTATTTTTATTTATTTATTTATAGAAAAAAATGTAAACATTAAAAAAGACATAGAATAGGGCTTATTTATATATAAATCTTTGTTAGACTAGAGAAAAATTAAAATGGACTATGCAGTCAGTCTCCCTTTAAGACCAGTACTGTATAAGAAAATGTCAGACTTAGCATTGTGCTTGCAATGCGCCCTGTATTTCATTTCTGGTTTTTAGATGAGAGAGGCAGGAGACTGTTATAACTAAATTAAGCCCGTAAGTACCTTCACAGTAAAATAAGTGAAATGTTACGACAGCAAGATGACATTTCTGACTAAATTCTGGCCATGCCTGTGCCCAATCTCAAAGTGCTGTGTTGCTACATATCGGGAGCCCAAACTACTGTGCACCAGAGCCACATGTCAACTCTAAGCCTCCCCCCCCCCCCCCCCCACATCAAGTGTCCACATCTGAAGTGTCTGTGGCATTGTCTGCTAACTGTGACCCACCCACTCCCCCCTGTACTGCAGGCAATTGAGATTTCCTTTTTTCAGCTGTGAGCCAAGCCAATAGGGTCATTGTTGTTCAATGAGCTCCCTCCTCCCTTCCTGGAGTGACCTAGACCCTGTCCTTGCAGAGGAGTGTGAGCACTTAAGACAACATCAGGGACATTAAGAAATAAAAAGGTTGGTAACCTTCCCCCGCCCCTAAGCAGCATGTGTAACAAGGCAATTGCTCTCCTAAAAAAAACAAGCATTTGTCAACGCCGAATGTTTGCTTGCTGGCATTGGCAGTGGTAGTGTAGAAGTTACAGAGCTGCGTAATAGGAATGGCAGTGAAGTATTGAACTGAAGCCAACCCCACCACCACCCTGCAGAGAGTGACAGGCATTGGGGTGTGCGTTTGGGTCATCAGGTATAACGGCCATGCCATTTCACCACACCCCATCCTGCAGACACTGACAAGTGTCACGGTGTTCCTTGGGGTCTTTGGCCCTTACGTGCACCCCATTCCATTAGGAAATACGGTGAGATGGGTGCGATATAGGAGAATGGTGTGTACTTTGGGGCCAAACAGTCCAAGGCATACCTCGATGCCTCTCACTGGCTGCAGGGTGTGGAATGGTATGAGCATTACAGGCAAGAATCCCAAGTCACACCCCTGATGCCTGTCATTCTCTACAGGGTTGGGCGTTACGGTTGGGAAACCCTAATACCTCAGGCATTCGTTGGTATTTTCACTCCAAATTTTCAACATGTTTTTTTTGTGACCCCACCTCATGTACGGGGAATATCAGTTTGTTAATGAAAGCTGCTTATGCACAGCGACTATGGCATTTAGCACCACAGGTGCAAAACATTCCGAACAGGATGTAAAAATGACAGCTGTACTGTTCATGGGGAGGTATAAAATGGCAATGTTGCAAATCTGCAGTAAAATATTAAAAAAATGGTGGTGAAGTGACGGCGTACATAGAAACTGTGCAGCATACACCCGTAATATAATTAGGTTGGGAGTTTTTTACAGCAGATTGTCAACTCGGGGCATTTTGGTTGCCTCCGATCATGAACAGTGTCACTGTGATTTTCTTTATCTGTCCCGAACAATGATTTCCCACAGCGTACCACGCATCTCTGCGCTTGAAAGTGTGAAAACACACTTCGCCATGTTGTGAAAAATTACAGCTGTACAGTTCATAAGGAAGTGTGGAAAAATGCCACTGGTGAAAATCTGGACTGAAAATATTACAAAGTCATGAACTTACGAGGGTGCGTGGAAACTGCGCAATGCTCACTCGTAACACAGACATTTTATGGACTTTTGTCACCAAATTTTGAACATAGCCATTTTAAGACCTCTGCTCATGAACAGTGTAACTGTGATTTTCTTAATCTGTCCCAAACATTGCTTTCGCACACCAACAGCACCATTGTGCGCTACATGTGCGAAAATACATTTTGGGCGACATATGAAAAATGGCAGCTGTACTGTTCATAAGGAAGTGTAATAAAATGGCAATGTTGAAAATCTGGAGTGAAAGTATTAAATTTGCAAACTTACGAGCATGCATAGGAACTGCGCAACGCACGCTCGTAAAACGGTCATTTTTAGGAATTTTTTCACCAAATTTTCAACATAGTCATTTTAAGACCTCTGCTCATGAACAGTGTCACTGTGATTTTCTTACTATGTCCCATACATTGATTTCAGACACCGACTGCACCATTGTGCCGCTACATGGGCGGAAACACATTTTGGGTGAGATATGAAAAATGACAGCTGTACTGCTCATAAGAAGGTATGGTAAAATGGCAATGTTGAAAATCTGGAGTGAAAATATTGAAATTTCATGTAGGACTACACGGTGCGTGGGAACTGCATAACGCCGCTAAAACTTTCAGTCATTTTTAGGAATTTTTCACCAAATTTTCAACATAGCCATTTAAGACCTCTGCTCATGAACAGTGTCATTTCTTAATGTGTCCCATACAATTGATTTCGCATAATCGACTGCGCCATTGTGTGCCGTACGGGCGGAAACACATTTTGGGTGAGATGTGAAAAATGACAGCTATACTGTTCATAAGAAGGTGTGGTAAAATGGCAATGTTGAAAATCTGGAGTGAAAATATTGAAAATTACAACCACGAGCGGCATAGGAACTGCGCAACGCACGCTCGTAAAACAGTCATTTTTAGGAATTTTTCCACCAAATTTTCAAAATAGTCTTTTTGAGAGCCCACCTTATGAACACTGGTAGTGTTGTTCTGTTAATCATTCTGGAAAGGTGATTTTGTGCAGTGGCTGCAAAATCACCCTTCGGGCCCGAGTAACGCCATGACAGTGCAAAAATTCATGAGGAGGGGTCCCAAAAACCCCATGTTGAAAATGTAGTGCAAAAATTCCAAAAAATGCCTGAGATATGCAATAAAGTTGAAAACCCTATCTATCCCATTATACAGCTTACGGCATTTCCTCAGTTGGCGTCGGCTTTGAAGAGTGCAAGACGTGTTCGGTCCACTGAAGATCGTCGCGCCGAGCTCCGGAGGTAAGTATGGGGTGAGGGGGTGTGGGAGGCAGGGTGCACAGTGGGTGGGTGCGGGTTGTGGGGACAGGAGACTGCGTGGGACCATTTTGCTTTTCAGGGTTTTTTAAAAGATGACGCGGGGCGTTTGCCACGCTGGGGTGGGCTCCCAGCATGGCACAAGGCGGCTGGAGGCGTTGAACCCGACGGGGGATTGGGCACCCCTGTCAGCCATAGCATCAGTTGCCACGCTGGGGTGGGCTCCCAGCATGGCACCCAGTACTGGGGGAGGACAGTGGAGCCAATGGGATTGGTACCCCCGCCAGCTGTCGATAACTTGCTACACTGAGGTGGGCACCCAGCGTGCATTTGGAAAACTTTGGGGAGGCGCAGCACAGCCGACGGGGATTGGGCACCCTGGTCAGCTATAGAAGAGTGTGTGTGTGTGGGGGGGCAGCAGGCAGTATGCGTGCGTGTGTTTGTGTGTGCGTGTGTGTGCGGCGCGTGTGTGTGTGTGTGTGTGTATGTGTAGGGGGAGCTGCGCATGAGCAGGCGATATCTTATCGCTGCTCACTGAAGTGTAGCTCTCCCTTTCAACTGTACGCCACTGCATTTTGGAGCTTGTCATAGACAGCTCCAGCATGCATTGGCGGACAGGGGCCGTGCCTGCCAACACACTGACTGAAATGGAAGAAGGGGTGACACACCCCCGAAAACTCGGCTGATGGTGCTATGTTTCTTGCACATGTGTGCAAGCAAACTTAAAAACTCTTTCCCAGTGCTACACTGCTACTGCCGACATCATGTTCATACGATCAGCTGTGAATGAGAAATTTACAAAGAAAGCTGGCAGCAGCAGGGATTCATTCTAGAGACTCCTCTGTGCAGGGCTGACAGGTTAAGATGTCGAGCCTAGGATTTGAACTGGAAAGTGTGGGTCTAGAGTGGGGGAGGGAGACTGCCCTGGCTGGCTAACAGCAGTAAGGACTGGCCACAGGGACTGTTTCTGGAACTTCTGTTGAACTCCCTCACCACCTCCTGGAGTGACCGAACCCCCACCCTTGCAGAGGACTGTGAGCAGTTAAGACAACATCAGGGACATTAAGAAAGAAGGTTAGTAACCTGAGAACCTCCCCCACTCCCAAACAGCCTGAGCTAGTATGGGTTACAAGGTAACTGCAAAAGAAAACAAGCATTTGTCAATGCTGAATGCTTGCTTACTGGCACTGGCATTGGTAGTGCAGGAGTTAGAGAGATGCATAATAGGAATGGCAGTGAGGTATTGAACTACCGCCAACCCCCACCCTCACCCTGCAGAAACTGAAAGGCATTGGGGGTGTGCCTTTGTGTCATTGGCCATAACGCTCATGCCATTCCACCTCACTCCACCCTGCAGACACCGACAGGTGTCGCGGTGTGCCTTGGGGGCTTCAGCCCTTACACTCACCCCATTCCATAAGGAAATAAGCTGAGATGGGTGCAGTATAGAAGAATGGAGTGAACATTAGGGACGAAGACCCCAAGGCACACCTCGATGCCTACCACTGGCTGCAGGGTGGGGTGGGGATGGAAAGGCATGAGCATTATGGCCGACGACCCCAAGTCACACTCCCAAAGCCTGTCAGTCTCTAGAGGGTGGGGCATTACAGTTGAAAACCCTAACACCCTGGGCGTTTGTTGGTATTTTCACTCCAAATTTCAACATGGGCTTTTTGAGACCCCACCTCATGAACAATGGCACTATCATTTCGTTACTCAGTCCCAAAAGGTGATTTCGCAAAACGACTATGCCATTTTATGCCACAGGTGGGAAAACACATTTCAGGCTGGATGTGAAAAATGACAGCTATACTGCTTATGAGGAGGTGTTAAAAATGTCAATGTTGAAAATCTGGAGTAAAAATATGAAAAACTGGTGAAGTTACATGCATGCGTAGAAACTGTGCAACGCACACCCATAATGCAATCATTCTTTTGGAATTTTTTCACCAAATTTTTAATATGGGCATTTTGGGACCTCCCCTCATGAACAGTGGCACTGTGATTTTGTTAATCTGTTCCAAAGATTGATTTTCCACAGTGCCAGTCACGCAGGTGTGACACATTTTGGGCAGGATGTGAAAAATGACAGCTGTACTGTTCATAAGGAGGTGTGAGAAAATGTCAGTGTTGAAAATCTGAAGTGAAAATATTAAAAATTGGCGAAGTTGCGAGTGTGCGTAGAAACTGGGGAACGCTTTCTCGTACTGCAGTCATTTCTTAGAATTTTTTCACCAAATTTGCAACATGTTTTTTTGGGACCCCACCTCATGAACAGTGACACTGTTGTTTCATTAATCGGTCCCAAAGGTGATGCCGCAGAAGTGACCACAAAATCACCTGACAGTGACATCGCTCACAAGGTGAGGGTCCCAAGAACCCCATGTTGAAAATTTGGGGCCACAATTCCTAAAAATGGCTGAGATATCAACCTAAGTTGAAACCCCTCTTGACTCCCATTATACAGCGCTTACCCGATTCCTCAGTTCTGAGTTCGGCTTTGAAGAGTGCAGACATGTCCCGGTCCAGAGAAGATCACTGCTCCTGACCACCGGAGGGTAAGTATGGGTGAGAGGGGTGCAGGGAGGTGGGTGCTCAGTTGGAGGGGGGACTGGGGAGATGTCGGTGGACTGTTATCTTTTTTACAGGTTAAAAAAATTAAAAATATGCCGGGGAGATGGTTTTCTTTCTTTTACAGGTTTAAAAAAAAAACATTTCTGCACACTGGGGTGGGCTCCCAGTGTGCCACAATAGTGGTGGAGGCACGCACGACAGGGATTGGGCACCTGATATCAGTAGATTACAGACAGGTTTTGGGCGATCCAACACCAGAACTGGGCATCCTGGTGTCAGAATATTTTGGCACACCGGGTGCCCCTGTGCGTGCCACATTAATGGAGGGAGGGATACATGCCGGACAAGGAGTTGGGCACCGATGTCATGTAGATTACATACAGATTTTGGGGGGGTGCATCCAACACCAGAAGTGGGCATCCTGGTGTCGGAAACATTTTGGCACACCGGGGTGGGCTCCTAGTGTGCCACATTAATGGAGGGAGGGGGATACATGCCGACAAGGGGATTGGGCACCACGATGTTGGCTTTCCTTGGAGTCTGTAGAGGGCAGCAGGAGCTGCAGCTCATTATATGTTTCACCAGGAAAGGCACACAGAACAAACAAATTGTTGGCAGAGTAAAAGCCAGTGACAGAGTGCTGGGCAGCAGGAGCTGACAAGGTTGCGAGCGAGGGGGGACGTGTCGCTGCAGTGACAAAACTGTTCATGATTGCAGCAGCAGATTTGTTTCAACTCCTTGGCTCTCTTTGAAGCTGCTGTCATCGGCAGCTTCCCACTTGATTGGTGGCTGAGGGACACATCAAGTAAAGCGTCCACTGCATTGGACACAACACGGACACACCTCTGAAATGTGGTACTGTCACAAGATGTTTCTTGCGCATGCGCACAAGCAAACATAAAAAACACAAAAACACCTCTTTCCCAGTGCTACGCTGCTGACTTGATGTTCACAAGCTGGCAGCAGCAGTAATTCTCTTTAAAATCCTCTGTACAAGGCTGACAGCTTAGGAATTTGAGTCTGGGGTCTGAACTGGGAAATGTGGGTCTGGAGGGACAGTTGACTAGATGGTGACACAACCATTAAACCTCTCAGCCAATTGCCCGCTGGCTTTATGCTAATGAAAGTACTGAAGCACTCTCTCATTGCAGTGCTTCAGTCCTTTCAAGTACACAGAGTTTCTGTCCCTGAAACTGTGACCATTTTATTTATACATTTCATTTTCGGATCAATACCTTTGAGCAGAAAAGCTACTTTACAAAGGTCCCAAGTCAAGAAGTGCATGTCAATACATTGGTTACAAGTAAACACTTTGGTTACAGGTAAACACAGGCAGACAAGACATTAATTACATAAAAGATTACGCAGTTTCAATTTCAGAAGTGCTAAAGGTGAAAATATAACAACACTCCATGAGTGCAGTACATCGATTTGGTACGTTCAGTAAGCAACTTAGGGCCAGAGTAAGTTCTTGGGTTACCTAGGTACATAGAGTAGAGATATAAGCAGCCAGAAGTGGCTTTGTCAAGGGTACAGCAGAGAAGAATAATATTGAGGGGTGGGAGTAGGAGTGATGGAGTGGGGGGGGTGACTCAGCTTGCGTGGTCATTGGTCTGTCAGGGACGAATGCAATGTAGCTTGCCCTGCATTGGGCTAGTCAGTGACACACCTCTGAAATGCCAGTTCTTTGTACATGCATACAGTACATCCATAGATGCCAGCAGAGTAGGCCTAAAGGTCTATTAAGTCCGCTCAAAAATCAGCACCTGGTCAGGCACCGTTGCTGCCCTCTCTGTCTCCCCTGTTAAATCCCCTGACCCCTGACCCCCATTATAGTTACCCTCCGGATCTGGCCTCTTTCAGCTTTACCTTACCGTTAATCCTGTCCCAGACCCTCTTGAACCCTTCCACTGCACCAGCAGACACCAGCTCCACAAGTAGTCCATTCCAGGGGTCCACCACCCTCTCAGAAAGTATTGTCTCCTAGTCTCCCCCTGAGCCTCCCACCCACAAGCCTCATGGAATACCCGCTGGTGGCCCCTTCCTCCCGTCCTCCCTCAGCTGGAACACCCTTTTTGGGCTGACCATGTTCAATCTCCTTAGATACTTGAAGACTTCTAGCATGTCCCCTCTGTCCCTCCTGTCCTCCAGGGAATACAAGTTCAGCTTCTCAAGCTTCTCCTCATAGGATCTTTCCCCCAGCTCTATATCATCCTGATTGCCCTCCTCTGGACTCTTTCCAGAAATGCATGTCCTTTTTTTAAGTACGGGCACTAAAACTGTACGCGGTACTCCAAGTGCAGTCTAACCAGGCAGTTATAAAGAGGGAGAATCACCTCCCGCCTCCTCACGGTTATCCGCAATACATCCATGCATTCTGTTTGCCATGGCCACCGCCCTCCTACACTGCTTAGAGCTGTTAATTTTGGCATCCACAACCACCCCAAGATCTCCCCCAGAAACCTGTAATTTCTCCCTGCCCCAAGATCCCTCTCTGTAACGAAATGTTTTTGTGCAAGCACAAGGAAACATAAAAACTGAAAGCAAATCAGTACACAGATGGATGTGAAATAGAGAAAAAAAGAGATAATGTAGGTGATTGAACTACTCTTACAGAACAAAGAACAGGTAATGAAGAAAACAGACTCCCAGGGTAAAGGGGGGATGAAGGAGGCGAGTCAAGGACAGCTAGCTGCAGGAGTGAGGAGAAGCATAGGCGCCGGAACCGGGTGGGGCAAAAGGCGTAGCCCTCCAATTTTATTTTGTATGGCAAAAATAGTATAGAAAAGTGCCCTTTGTACCCTCATAAGTGCCTTTCTGATTCTCAGCCCCCTTAGCTTTTACTATCTTCCGGCACCCTTGAGGAGAAGAAGAGTCATGAAGGAGAAACTTTAAGGAGAAAGCAGAAGAGGGAGAGAAAACTGACAGAGGAAGGGAGGAGCAGAGTTTAGAAAAGTGATATGAGAAAGCAGGCTGATCAACAGTAGATTTTGTAGAAGGAATAGAGAGGGAATGGGAAGTATTATTGTGGATAGGGTAAGAAGATGCTGAGGAAGAGGATAAGAGGGATGTAAGATAGGAGGGAAGGGAACCAAACCAAAATTTTGATATACAGGAGGTACAATGGAAAAGATGCCTGGCATCAAGAGAGCTTATGAAGTGAGGAGATGAGGGGCAGACATGATGAGCCTAACAACTTTACCAACCTTAAATGATTATGTTACGCAATTATTTTTTTATGCAAAGATCCTTGGTAAAGAAAAAGGGCAGTACATAAGTAAATTAATTAAATCTTAAGCCGAACTGGGTCTGAATATTGTGTTTAAAAATGTTTTTCAGAGATGGGAAATTCACCTGAACTACTTTGAGTTTTAATCTGAACTGGAAAAGGTTCTATCCTCTGCCCCCCAGCAAGTGAGAGGTAACATGCAAACACCGTGTAATTAAAAACCAATTTCCATGCACGTGCATTTCAAAGTCTAAAGTTACAGCTTCTCATTAGCCACACAATGAGGACGTCTGAAACTCCTTGATCCACAGTTCACACAGAACACATATTCAAAAGACAAAGGGACTTGTTTGCAAAACACAGATCTCCATTAGCTGCAAAGAAATGCTAGCTGGGACTTATCGATACTGCCCATCATACTGTATCTACAAGGTTCATAAGAGACGGCAATTAGCGTGCATGTTCTAGACGCCGTATCCAGTAACCTGTCATAAGAGAGCGTAGCACGGAGGGGGAGGTTAATGATAAGGAAGTGTTTATTTTGGTGATGTAATGACGAGCCCGGTACGGGGGTGGGGGTGAGTATGGATTAGATGACAGTGTAAATTGAACCTCTGTGTTTATTTCCAGGTGGCTAGGAATATACCTGCACCCATTTGCTTTGCCAGTGAGCTACTAAACCACTACTCTGACCATCAGCTACTGCACCCTGAATCTTGCCAAGCACACTCGACATACTAGATAGATAGATACATACATACATATATACATACAGATAGATATAGATGGATAGATAGATAGATACAGATAGATAGATACATACATACATACATACATAGATAGGTAGGTAGGTAGACAGAGATAGGTAGATAGATATATAGATAAATAGATATATGTAGATAGATAGATATAGAGATAGATAGACAGACAGATAGATAAATATATATATAATTTCTTTGCAAAAAAACTGCATTAATGTAACATTTAGGATTCAGCCTAAAGCAACAAAAGTAGGGAAATGTGGTTTTAGGGTTTCAACCTAAAACACCACCTACCCTGAAGCATATCAGGTACAGTCTCTTGGGGTTGTTAACCCTAATGTTCACCCATTCTATACACTCCTGAAACATACACACCTGTGTCCATCACATCTGAGCTTTCTTGCTACTGCAGTGGGATGAGCTTTAGGGTTGACAACCCCAAGGAAGACTGCACTCCTGATTTGCTTCAAGGATGGGGTTTTAGGGTTAGAAACCCTAAAACCACATTTCCCTCCTTTTGTAGCTTTAGGCTGAACCCTAAATGTTGCATTAATGCAGTTTTTTGCAAAGAATCTCCTTACTTTTAGGGATCAGCCTAAAGCAACATATGAACATACAAAAATTGCCAGCAGAAATTAGGCCTCTAGGTCTATCTAGTCTGCTCAAATATGTAGCTACCAACCGTCCTACAGGATAACACCTCCTCTGGCAAACTGCCACTACTCTCTCTGTGAGAAAGTGCCTCCTCATTTCATTCTTATACCTACCTCTTTCCAACCTAAGTCTATGCTCTCTCATATTCCTCCCCTTCCAGAGCTTGACTATCTCTTCAGTACCAGACTTATTTATTCCCTTTAAGTACTTAAAGGTCTTAGTCATATCCCCTGATCCCTTCTCTCCTCCAGGGAATACATGTTCAATTCTCTTAATCTCTCCTCGTAGGGTATATCCTGTAATACCTGAATCATCTTTGTTGCCCTTCGTTGAACCCCCTACAACACTCTCACATCTCTCCTCAGGTAAGGGCACCAGAATTGCACACAGTATTCCAGGTGCAGACTGACTAGTGACTTGTAGAGTGGCAGAATAACATCTCTGCTTCTGGAGGAGATGCTCCTCGCTATACAACCCAGCATCCTGTTGGCCTTCGCTGCCGCCCTCCTGCACTTTTTTGACCCCAGAATTTCAACATAGCATTCTTATGATACCACCTCATGAACAAGGGCAGTGAACATTTTCAAATCCCGCCTAAAGGTGATTTTGCCAATTGATCAAGAAATCACCTTTCAAACTTGATTCACGAAATTCCACCACCATTGGTCATAAGGTAGGGTCCCAAAATTTCCATGTTGAAAATATGGGGTCAAGATATGCAAAAAACGACAAAGTTATGCATCAAAGTTGAAAACCTCTTTGAAATACATTGACCCGCACTTACCATAGTTTCTCATATTGCAGTTGACGATTTCAGCAACAAGACATTTTTTCAATCGGAGAGTGTATCATCACCCTGTGAGCAGTTTGGATGAGTGAGGATGTATCGGGGTGTACTGGGGGTGTGGGGTGGTGGGTGCTGAGTGGGTGGTGGGGGTAGGGGTCAGATCAGTGAGGGACCCTTTTCCTTTTTAGCAGGTTTAAAAAAATGCAAATTTATTTTTGCAGGATGAGACAAGCTTAGTTCTTTTATGGTGCTTTGCATATGCAGCAGAGAAGAGAATGCAGGCAAGCTCCAGGACAAGATCCCACTCCCTGCAACAGTGATAACCCCCCTTGTTCTGATCCTATCATTTGTACGGCATTTGTGCAGCAGTGTGTCATCACATGTATTCGACATTCGTTCAGCTTGGCTTCCTTATTTCTCAAAACAAGAAGAGAATGCAGGTGGCCACCAAAGAAGCCTGCCCTGAGCCAGAGTGAGTCAGAATATTATTAGACCCCATACTTTATAGTTAGTATTCCAGCTGCTGCTTCTGAATGCAAAGATACTGCCTGGAGATACTGTTTTTGAGAAGCGCTGATAGAGAGACAAAGAGCGTGCATCTCGGAATCAGCGTCGGCATTTGGGGAAGAAGAAAAACAGTTCAATATTGGAACAATCACTGCAATTCAGATGGCATTATTGTTGGTTAAGGATGGTAAGAGACTAATGGTTTGAAACTTTTTATTTATTGAAACTTTTTCTGCCCTTCAGAGGTACAGTACATCAGTCATTATCTCCCATGGCTAACCATGCAAACCATGTGGTTTCAGTGTTCAGCATTCTAGCCTTACTCGGCACCTGGACTTTTGGAAATTATCATTTTATTTTAAGCACAGTACATTGTTCATCTGCTGTTTTAATGTTTCAGAATGTGTTCTAAAGATATTGTTGTGTGGAATAAGCATTAGCATTGTGACAGAGCTGTATTGATTGCATTGGAAGAGCTTAATACAGTAGTTGTAATTTTACTTTCACGGGAGGAGAGTGCCACATGGATATAGCAAAAATAAAATTGCAGTGAATAATACCCATTATGAACTGGTGATCGTAAATAGATGAATCTGATTGGCTGAGAGCTCTTTGAAGCCGTGATGATATCGGGCTACATCATCACGGCTTCAAAAAGCCTCCGGCCACCAGCCTCCTCACAGACAGAAATTCCTCCAACAGCTGCATTTCCCTGCTTTACCTCATGCAACTGTGCCCACTGCCTCTGGAAAAACAGACGGAGTTCCCCAACATGACCATCACAGATCGTCTGTTTAAAAATGACCATCGGTCATTCCTCCTCGCACAACAAATACCGCAAAGCAGAAAACACATTCAGCGTGGTGTCAGGCACGCCTCATGCAACTCCCTGCAAAACACACACAGAAAAAAACTGTCCACACAATGTGTGTGTGTGTACCTGTTTAGTTGCTCTCTCCCACTGCCACCAGATCAGAGTTTCAAATAAATACAGTCCATCTTCACACAGCCTTGGAGCACACAGCATGACCAGGTTAAATGTAAGGAGCACACACTGCTGGGAGGTGAGAGTTCAGAGCAGCACCTCTTCAACCATCTCCACTTATAACAGCGCCACCTGCTGACCAGAGAATTATAGGAACTTTTTTTTGAAAACATACTCCTCCACCACTCTAAAAGTCATTTAAAAATATTTTAAACATTTTTTTTTGTATTTTATACTACTAAAACTTTTAAGCCAGTTCATAATAGCAATAAGTCACACCAGGGTATGGTATATCATGGGATATCATCACTTCTCGGACGGTTGGATGTACTCGGCCTGCGGCCTTTAGCCCAACCACCCGAGGCGTGACGATATCCCATGATATACCACACCCTGTCATGCCTTATTGCTTAATTTTACAGTATCTTATGAATGCAATTAACAGGCGCCCAACTGGACTGATTGAAACAAAGTTCTGACCCACAATTTGAGGGCGGGGTATACCACTAGACACCAGGGAAAAAAACAGAATAATAAGAAAATTCTCATATATTTTCATTTATATGACAATTTTCATGGGAAACTGTCCAGAGGAGGGCAATTAAAATGGTGCAAGGTCTGCACCAGTATCCATATAAAGAGAGACTAAAGGAGCTTAATATGTATACCCTAGAGGAAAGGAGGGAGAGGGGGAACATGACAGAAACAATCAAGTATCTCAAGGGAATCAACAAAGTCCAAGAGGGTAGCATCTTTCAGAAAAAGGGATGTGCAAGAACAAGGGAGCACAATTTGAAGATAGAGGGGGGATGGCTCAGGGGCAATGTTAGGATGTCTTTTTTCAAACAGAGGGTGGTAGGCACATGGACCAGCCTTCCAGAGGAGGTAGTGGGGTCAAAAACAGTGGGGGAATTCAAGAATGTATGGGACAGACATAAGGCAATTCTAGTGGGGGAGGTAGGAGGAAGTAGACTGTCGGTAAACTAGAATCTGCAGCTTATCCAATAGTAGGGAAATTGGCAGACTAGGTGGGCCAAGCAGTCCTTATCTGCTGTCAAAGTCTGTTTCTATGTACTAGAAGTGAGTCACGAAAAAGGATTTAAAATATTTAGGGGTAATTTCTCCAACAGCTAAGTGCAAAATTCACCTAACGGAGTCCCAATGAGCAAAACAGATGTGTTGGTCTCTCTCTCCAGGATGTTATTTTTGTGTTTTGAATTTTTTTGTTTTTTTTTTGTTGAGAAGAACAGAAAACAAGATGGCGGCAAACGAAAAAGGATTTTTCCTCTCATGAAAAAGGATTGGCCTCAAACAAAAAAAATATTCTTTTTTTGTTTCGTATAGCTATTTTGAAGTGCTTACTGAACATGCTCAGAAACCAAAATTTCAAAATTAAATAACTTTGGAATAGACTAATATCTTTCCACCAAACCAGCAAAAGGCACATCTGTGGACCAAGCCATTTCCACCCTGCACATTTTAGACCAAAATTCCAAACTGTCTGGGCACTACAAGTGCCAGAAAAACAAAACAAAAAAAATAAATAAATTCACTTTTTAAACTATCCGAATCTCAGAATCCACACATCCCACCAGAACAAAACTTGGCACACCCAGAGATCTGTCCCACAACACCACACATGCAAAATGTCTTGCAAATCCATTCAATGGTTGCAAAGTTATTAAAGTGCATACATAGGGGTTTAACATTAAAGTACCTACACAACCCCTAAATACGAGGTGGCGCTACAACACCACTATAATAGATATATTATAGGAAGCAGTGAGTACTATGAAGTGGGTTGAGTAGAGATGTTCAATGTCAACCCTAACTTTGGTACATTAATATCTTTGGCCCTTTGATTAAAATGAGCTGAAATTTTGTATGTGTTGTTCTAGGAGGCAAGATCTTGATGTGTGAAAATGTTTTGACGGCAGCTTGAGCAGTTTCTGAGATCCAGATGTGTCATTTTTTTGTAAATGTCAATTTATTTCCTGTATTTTACATTGTTTTGTGTTTTTGCTCTCACCTACAGCCTACATGGAAAGGAACTTTTGCCCCAAACTTGCAGGGGACACATGTTATGTCGCAAGGCAGTGCCTTTGACAGGTCTGGTGAAACAATATTTAAGGGTTCCCAAGTTATAAGGCTTTTGAATTTAGCATTTTCCAACCTGCACATGCACGGTAGGGTTTCAGAGACATCGTTCTGCAATAAAAGTAAAAATTTGATGCCGCAAATGCTCCCTCTTTGCTTTCACGCCACTGAACTGGCAGGGCACCAGACCTTTTTTGTGCCAACCGCCATCTTGTTACTGTTTTCCATGAACTAATAACCGTGGAAAACATATAAAACTTAAGAGATTTCAAAAAACAAACATCAGAACCTAGTTACACAGGACTCATTTAGCTAGATTCTGATGTTAGTTTTTAAACCTCGTACCCACAAATAACTTTTCTGGGCACTGAAACCCCGAAGTGCCTAGCTTAGCAAAAGGAGCACTTCCCTTGCGTTCTCTTTAGAAGAACAGTGGGCATTTCTTGACTTCTGCAGCCTCAGCTGAACTTGTGCTGCTGGCTTCAGAGTGTAGTGTGAGCTGCTGTTTTCCTGTTGTCCCCTCCACACTCCACTGTCCCGGTGTCTGGTGGCACCCCCACCCTGAGATCACTTCCCCTTAATGCATATGTTTTATTGTCTAGTGGTACCCCCACCCAATGATCCCCATCCCATGACTGTATTTGTTTCTTCCCGTGTCTAGGTGGTACTCCCCCAACCGACTATAGCGGTTCCTGTTATTCATTAGTGCCCTGTTGTCTAGTGGCAACCCCCTCCCCACCCTCCAATCACCATCCACTGTGTTCCCTGGCATCTACTGGCACCCCCCACCTTCCCATTTTAATTAGAAACCTGAAAAAAAGAAAACCATCACCTAATGATTTTTTCAAACCTGTTAAAAAAAATGGTCCCTCGCCAATCAGGCCCCCCCACCCCCACTTCTCACTCAGCACCCACCACCCACATCCCCCAGTACACTCCCATATACCTTCACTCACCTGAACAGATCCCAGGTTCAAGATCCACGCTCTGTTCGAAAACACTTCTTGCTGCTGGAACCAGCGAATGCAATATGAAAAACGAAGGTAAATGCACTTCAATGTATTTCAATGGGGCTTTCAACTTTTATGTATAACACTGCCATTTTTTGAGATTTTGACCCCAAATTTTCAACATAGCCTTTTGGGGACCACACCTCATGAACAATGTGACTGTCATTATGCCATTCCCACCCAAAAGGTGATTTCACAGTTGCTTGGCGAATTCACCTTTTGGGAAGGATTTGCATAATGACAGTCATATTGTTCATGAGATGGGATCATAGGAAGGCTATATGGAAAATGTGGGGTCAAAATATGTAAAAATGGCAAAGTTATAACCACTCATTGCAATTTTGCCATGCACTCTCGTAATTTTGGAAATGTTTAATTTTTTTATCCCAAATTTTCAACATAGACAGCTTATTACCCCTCCTCATGTATTGGACAGCGTTGTAAGGTAGTCAACTACCAATCATTATTTCGAATATATATTTCTGTTATATATTGTTTTATGGAGTTTCTGTGTACGCCCATGCCAGTGTTAATTCAAGGCATAGGGAAAGACTAGTTTTTTTTAAGGGGTTTGACTTTTTGACTCGAAGGCCACCTGCTTTGCCAGGAAGTGAGAATTTCATTCCCAGGTTCCTATAGCAGAGTTGTGCCAAAAGCCGTTTACCTGCCATAAACATGCACTGCAGAAGCAGACTGTTTTACTCTCAGGAACTATGATAGGATATCACATTTTATGAGGGAACAGGATGTTTGAGCCAGGAACTGGATGGCAGATGATCATTCTAGCAGTACTATGTTAAATTCTAACATGACACGGTGAATTAGCTTACAGGATGCTATATTGATACATCAAAGTTTTAACAGTGACTGTCCTGTTACTAGTTAATTATGGAGGCAGAATTTGTTGACGCTGGGTGACATCACCAGGTAGCCAGGAAATTGTGGGTCACTGTTAGGAAAATAAACCTGGTTTCTTTATGACTGGAAATCTGATGACACTGCACATTTCAGGAAGGTAGTTAAGCTCTCCCGTACAGAACAAGTGGGCCATTCTAGTTTTGGACTTCCTTCTGACAAAACAGACCAGCTGCCAAGCTGCTACACAGAAAACAGAATTTTGAACATCAACCCTCTGGAGGTCTGCACCTCCTTTAGTTATCTTGGAGTCTGGATTGACCAGCACCTCAACTTTTCTGCACATATTGATGTCATTCACAAAAAGCTGCACCCCAGACTGGATGTTTTGTATCGTAACCGTGAATGTATCACGCTGCCGGCTTCCCAGACAATTGTGCAGAAAATGATCCTACCCATCTTTGACTACAGTGACATAGTCTACAGTGCTGCTCCCAAGTCCACCCTAGCCAGAAGAGACCCTCTGTTCCATTCCACTGTCATTTTGCCCTTGAATGTCCACCCACCACCCATCATTGAGACCTATACCTGTCACTTGGCCTACCATCTCTCCAAGACTGGAGACAATCACACAGCGCAAAGACTGCCTCCATGTTCTGGGATCAGTCCCTGCCCTCCTACCTTGCTGCTGAACTAGCTACTTCTACCTCCCCCATGCCTACTCAGTCAGGTATCATGACTCCCGACACTTGTCTGTTCCACTCATGTCCTCTGCAGCAGGCCAAGCAGCCTTTAAATATCAGATGCCAAAACTGTGGAACTCCCTTCCCAAGGACATTCAACATGCCCCTTCCTCACAACACCTCACCACCGTGACACTTAGACAGCTGGTTCTGATAACTCTATGATTTTTATAATATAAAAATGTAGTGGGATTGTCTGTCATGAAAAATCCTGTGCTGGGATGTCAAAACCCCACCCCCAGGTATCAGTTCAAAAGACAGGATATATGCTAAACCAGCAGATCTCTGAATGCAATTAACTTGTCAGTTTGCTTTGAAGCCAGGAACTAATATATCCATTTTATAACGTCCTCAGGAAAGTCATTTAATCGTACCTCGTGTCTTAAGAAAGTGGAATATCCATTTTATGACGTCCTCAGGAAAGTCAGTTGATTGCACCTGGTGTCATAAAAAGT